>OY728131.1:1235884337-1237158004 GCA_963277665.1 Viscum album
GTTAGTGTCTTCACGATTTCTTTTGGTCAAAAATTATGTTGATATTATTAAAAAATATAAATTATTATAATTAAAATAATTTAACATATTTTTATTAATTCAAGTTAGGGAATTTATAGAATTTATTCTAAATTAAAGAGAAGATGTTTTGAAAAAATAGTTTTCCAAAAAAAATTCAAAAGTTGAAAAAACATTAATATCAAAATTCCACATAAAAAGGCTTCCCATAAACTAAATTATTTATGTTGTAATATAATTGAACTAATTTTACTTTAAAACTCATATAAAATATTATTTATCTTTTTTAAATAATTAGAACAAAAAAGTTGTTTTGAATAAAAATCAATATTTTTTAAGATTAAATACAAAATTAATATTTACATAAAATTATTAATATTTCAACCAATGAAAAATATTTACATGTGGATTTAAAAATTTAATTTAATTTTATGTGTGAGAAACATGACTATACTGCTATTTTGGATAATATTGTTTTCCAAAAAATATTATTTTCATGTAAAATGGTTCATATTTAATTTATAGACGAAATATCATCATTGACTTTATTTTATAAATGTCTAAACCACATAATTTTTATATTTTTTTTCTATATTCATACCCACCAAATTAATTGTTAGGTTACTGTAATAATATTTAAATAATAATATTTTAATAGGGTATCATGCTTCATTTAAACCAGATGTTGCATGCATTACAATATATCATGTAGATTGAATTTATTTAAAAATGTATATTTAATGACCCTTTTTGTTATGTTATTTTATAATCTTGGCCCTTAATTTCATATAAACTATTGAACATGATGTTCCTATTTTAAAATATCAGAGTGTTGTAGTCGATCCATATAAGTGGAAAATTATTATTGACGGTCACCTGATTCAGGTGACTGTAATTCACACATAACTTCATGCTCCCATCCACCTTCTCAGAAACTATCATTGGGTCTATCAAGAGGGACTCAAAATTCCTTAAAAACCCCTTCTAAAAATCCAACATCTACAACTTCGCCTCCTAAATATCTATGAGAGCCATCTGATATGATGCCACAAATATCAATGAAATCCATGGGTGAAATACTATACAGAACTCAATATCTTAGTGAGAGGGTAATCTTGATATGTCCTTAGGTAAGATTTACTTATACTATAACACAATTTTAAGAATCTAAAATCACATAAAAACATCTTCCCCAAGGAAAATATTGTCTCACTTATTATTAATTTGTTGTTTCATCCTATATATGAGTCTATCATGCTATACCTGAGTTTCCTTTTCACCTAAAAAAGAAAAAACCATCTTATAAACATTGACACACCTCATCCTCTACCTAAAATACTCAGTTTGTGCATGAACCACCAAGATACCATCCATACCTGGACTGACATTGAAATTATTCATCGTAGCTACTAAAAAAATCCCATATTATCACTCACCTCTAAGAGTAAGGCACATTGTTAGTAGAGTTTTTTGATTGGTGAATATCTCCTAATCAGAGTCTTAAAATGAAATGGTCAATCCAAAGGATCAAGGGGAATCTAGATCTCCAAAAGTTATTTTTCAGGAAAAGTGGCTCATGACTATGTCTATAAATACAGTAGTATAAGTATATATGAAACAAATCATACGTATAATCATCTTGGGAGCCTCTAGATCATTGGAACCTACAGCATGAAGCTTCCCTCATCAATAAACACCAGCTACTTGAGTATAGTGTGGACCACCTTAGGGTGGTGGTGGACACAAATTGAAATTTCATCCACATCCTGCTGCTCTCCGAAATCCTCTTCCATGTCCATCATCCTAAACACCTCCTTGATCTAGCCATTTTCTTCACCTAGGCATCCCATTGACCACCTCCATGTCTACCATTTGATGGGTTGTATAGAATTATATGAGATATCCATGAACAAAACATGAGAATAATTTCTTCTCTCTTGGATGAATATAACCATCCTGAGATCCCAAAAATGAAAACCCCCAATTAGGAGGTTGTATTTAGAAATTCCTCACATATATAGATCACTGAGTCTTATATTGACTACCATCTACCACATTCTATGGTTTATAGTTCCCTCTGCCAGTAAAAACTATCAGTTTCTAATTATCTATAATTTATTCCACCACCAAAATTATTATATCACCCAAAAATAAGTATGAATGAAAAGATATACCACACCAGCCAGGATATCTAGGTGAATGTAATTTTAGAAGGTTTATGATTGAATGTATACATCATAAACTAGGTACATAGAGTACCATGAGAGGTTAGTGATCCTCGAAACATACAATAAAATCGATATGCTTCCTTTCTAGTGCTCTAGAAGCTCTTAGATATGTATTTTTAATAATGTATCCATGTATAAATCCTATCTAAATAAATTATCAAACTCTATCTAAGATTAAATCACCACATCATGTGTTTTAGATACTATACTCACCTATACTCTTATGCATACATAGAGAACATATGCCTCTAAGAACACTATATGATTATAATAGATACTAAAAAGTCAAAAAAACTCTTCCAAAATACCTCAAGACACACCTCGACTTCCTGGGGGTATATCTCACCTCAAAACATAATGGATCTCAACATCTAGAACTCATAAAGTGTGTTTAACAAGAATATGTCCTCTTCCATCACTGTTAGAAATATCTGTTCTTCAAAGGGTGGATGTATGATTAGATAATCACCCAAAGGTACCACCTCTTTGATAGGCCCTAAAATAAAACTTATTTCTATATTAATATCATCTGTGTGATCCTAGTATGGAATAATAATGGGATATCATCATGGAAGAATCTTGTAATTGGTAATATATATCACAGTAAATGTGTATATCTAGGGATTTTAATCAAGAAGGGCATGGAAACAAAAAACCATTCCTATATGATACATGTAGAATTTTTTTCCCTAAAAACAATGTCTACATGTATTGAGTCTAGAAACAGATTGTTAGAGTCATGGTTAATAGATATGTTGGCCCCCACACCAACACTAGGTTACTTGGTCTGAGAGACAAACTCAACATATTTTTAAAAAATCTATATACTTTCCAAACCAAACATCATAGCTACAAAATATATATACTCTAGTCCTAGTATGATATCCACTGATAATAATTTTTCATGAACTGAACCCCTAGAGCACACCTATAACACCATGTGTATTTAGTAATTTTCTCTCTAATAAATTATAATTCCCTAATGTCTTTCATTTAATGCTACACCAAGTTAAGTTTACTTTATTCATAACACCAAGTCAATATTGTTCTGAATGAAACACTATGTTTATCTTATGGTATATGAAACACTGAGTTTGGCTTGTGATATATGCAATACCATGCTTAGATTGTGTTATATGTAACTTTGGTGTTTTTTTCATTATACACAACATTGAGATTTAAAAAAAGTTACATTTTATAAAAAATGTTATTGTTATCATATAGTCTATGGAATATTGGTATGAATAAGAAAAAATAAATCATGAAAATATGTGATATATATAAATTAAATTTATTATATAATTATAATATTTCATATACCTTTCTTTCTTTCAATCATAAAATAAAATAGAAATAGCATTCATGTGTACATACTGTCTATCGACTCCATGAGTGGTGTGTTTTATTTTATACCACTAACTTCTATGAATCACTATAAATAAATATATAAATAATATATAACATTTTTATATAATTTTTTTTCATCATTTAAATTATTAAATCATGATAAATTTAGGAATAAAAATAATATAACAAATTAACACTTATATGAAAAAAAATGTTGTTGTTAACTGAAACATAACTTTAGCATGTAATTGTTAATAAATGGGTAATAAAAACATGATAATAAAAACATATATGATATGATATATATGAATATAGTTTCTTTATGTTATTTATAATAAATTTATATTTATTATACATGAGGTTTTAATGTATATGAAGGAACTCGAGACTTAAGGTAAGGGATTTTTGTCTCCATTTTTTACTTTTGTGAGACACATGTTATATTAAAAATCTGTTTATTCTATGTGGTTTATATAATTCCAATGAATTTAAATTATGATTCAAATAATTAAAATTTTTGGTATTTTCACATCCATTTTAGGATCTTTCTTTCATGGGGTTATGGTTTCAATGTTACCAAAGCTGTGAGGGATTTTTTTTTCAATTTAGATTATACGAGCCACATGTTGTGTTATGAACCTATATTATTTTGTGAGGCTTATAAACTACTAGTTTGAAATTTTATATCATGAATATCTTGATTTTCATGATATTTTAAGGCACATGTAATGGTATTATTTCATGAGGATTATTATTCACTGTTACCAAAGTGGTCAAGGTTTATTTCTACAATATCATCAATTAACGTTATTTTTTTTATGATTATGAATACATTGATGAAATATTATGATCTATATATCAAGACTTCTCATGAAATATATTATAATCTGATTATTCATTATATGTTCATGTGTGTTACCATTTCTCAAATATTTGGTAATTTATATAATTAAGAAAAAGGTTTAAAAATATATTACATTATTTATCTCTTTATTTATAAATATATTTTCACCACAAATCAAGTTTTATAAAAATGAGTTAAAAAATGTTATAATATTATCTGAATATTTTTTTAAAAAAATTACCCATGTTTTACCTTTTTTACCAAAATGGTTTTAAAAGGAATATTATTTTCATTTTATGATCAAGGCACTTTTCTGAAAAAATTTACCATATAAATGGAATGTTAGAAATTTATAGATTTATCTATCATTATGATAATAATTTCATTGAATCTTACTTTGAAATTTAAAAATATTACTTTTAAATATTTTTCCATAATATTCTATAATTTTTTTTTTCATTTCTTTTAAACGAAAATTGTTTTCAATTTTATTTATGTTTAAAAAAAAATCAAAAAGGAAAGGATATTTTACTTGAGAATTATTTTATTAATATTTTAACCAGAATTTATATGTTATAAAAGTGGTTTTCAAAGAAATTTATTTTTAAAATGTTTTATGTTATGTAATGTTATTTTCAATTAAATGTTATTTACCTTAATAAATTATCAAAGTGGCATTTCAAAATCCTTATCCATCTAATAAGATTTCGTTTGATAAATTTTATTCTTTACATTATATAGGATATATTAAAACTATTATTCTTATTTATTTTAATGGGTTAGGATTAATATGATTTTTTTATGAAATCTATTTATCTTCCACTGGTTACAATGATGATACCCAATTCTTTTCATAGGTTATGAGGAAATCATTATAAAACCTCTATGTTCCATAGGTTATGATAATATAAAATGTTTATAATATTCATTTTATTTCATGGGTATTGATTTGATTAATGATTAATGATTTCATGGGACACATAAATATAGTTTTCATTTTGTGATAAGTGTGAAATATATATCCCATCCAATGAATTGGGTAAGGATTTATATATCTCATGCGATATACATGGCTGGAACCGGGAGTGAACCTGGTACAATAAGATAGAGATGCCAATGGGAATTATGATGTGTCCCAACTTGGTGGTGTAACCACCTTAGTGGTGTATCCACCATGGTGGTGTATCCACCTATTCAAGAACCTGGTTATGTCTTCACAATGATATGTATGAACCTAATTACATATTCAAAATATTACGCATAAACTTTATTACATGTTCACAATGTTATGCATGAACATTATTACATGTTCAGAATGTTTTGCATGGACCTGGTTGCAAGAAAAAAAGTACATGTAGGGGCATGATTTCATTTCATTAACTTAATGAGGGAACCTATTTCTATTTAATCATTTTCACAATGTCATAAGATGATGGGAATTACACATTTCTATATCTTATTCAAATTTTATACTCTCATGACTCATGTTTTCTTCCTTATGATTCATGTATTATGAATGACCAATATTTATTTCATGATATAGGTTTAGGATCTTTGATATATAGGGTTCATCTTTTCAATATTATGCTCATGATCTCATACCCTTATGCTTATTTCATACTTATATATATTCCATTTTTCCTTACAAAGAATTATAGTTACCCTTTCTTATGTTTCCTTTACTCTAGTTTTGAAGAATTTGTTTAGGATATTATTGTGAATAGTATTAATGGGGAAGATAATTGTGGGAAATATTGAATATCATTCACCATGTTATTAGATTATGTTTTCATATTTATAATTTCACTAAAATGTTATATTCCTCAGGTTTTTATTTGATTAATGTATTGAATATTCATAAAAAATATGTAATTTCCAAGTATGTTAGGCCTGGGTCTTTATAGTTGGTATCAAAGTAAATGTTTAGTCCTCCTTGGGAAACTATGATGAGAAAACATTAGTGAGATACCTCATGGTATTTCGATGGATACTTATAGGTATGTCTCTAAGGATAAGAATAAGGATGAGTTAAAGTATAAGAAAATGTCCTAGAATTTTGGTAAAGGATTAAGAAAGTGGTTTACTATAAATACATCCATGCCTAGATACTATCAGTGGATGTGGATCTAGAATAGATATACCTATGGGTAACAAACCTGAGAAAATTGTATTGATCTAGACATGATGAGGAACTTTTGGAAGATAATAATCCTTTCTTCACACCTGGTATGACACTTTTGGGGGATAGGATTTTGAAATTCAATAGAACTTTATTAACATTCATGAATAATTTAAATAGAATATGAATATTAATAACCAAGGATAAAACTATAGTTTCATTTATTAATAAATAATGTTTCGTCATTTATATATCCAATAAGCGATTTTTTATAATTATGTGGTTCCCTGCTATGATTATTTTTTCTCACACAATGTTGTTGGTTTCATTCAATGGACCGAACCTAAAGATTCCATGTTAATAAAAAATTAATAGAAAATGAAATGATTTTCCTCTTGATCAATATATTTTTATGGGATATGGAATGAAAATTCAAGTTCATATGTTTACAAAAAAATCTCATGCACTGAATCATGGAGAACATACAAATGATAAAATGAGGGAACAATATTTTGTTGAGTCATTCATGAGGAAACACCCACCTTATTTCAGTGGTTTCACTAACGTATTAGTTGTTGATAAATGGATTATTACTAATAAAATATATTTTCTATGCACCAGTGTTTAGATCATGAAAAAAGAATTCTAGTTTTCTATTATCTAGAATTTGAGGCAGATAAATGGTGGAATCTTGCTATGAATACAAGTAATGAAGAATAAATTTACACCATGAAGTGGGATAATATTAAAATATTTTATCTTGATATGTAAATTCCTCATATTATTCATACAAAAATGGAGAAGGAATTACTAGATCTTAATGAAATGGATGATGAATCTATTGATTCTTATAAATAGAATTTTACAAGACTTGGAGGGTATTCTTAATATATTGTAATTTAACCTTAATATAAGGTTAACCGATTCTTCATTGTCTTGAAACAAAATATATGAATTATTCTATCCATTAGGGACTTTGGATGCTACAAATAAATCATTTGACATGCACTAAAATTGGAGATGGAAGCTCGAAAGACACTATGTTTTGGTCATGAGAAAAGTGAAATGGGGTTCCATGGAAAATTCATTGATATGTCACATGGAGGGGAGAAAAAGTTTCAAAATACTAAATGGAAAATATATGGGAATGGAAATAGAATAGAGTTCCTGAAATAAACAAAAAGTTGTTTCGCATGTGGAAGAGAAAAAAGTTTCAAACTGCTAAATGCCAAAATAATGAGTAGGGGAACTTAGATGGGTGCCTAACAGAAACAAGAAGGTGGTTCAAGTGGGGGAAGCCTAGAAATCAAGATAAAAAATGTAGAGGTGATTTAAAGAGGCAAGTAAATTAAATGAGTAACTAAAAATTGAAATTTTATTATTTCAACACACTTTTAAGGCTAAAAGTGAGAAGCCAACTAGTCTAAAATAACTACTTCATGGACCAAAAGAAATAGTTAAACAATTAAAATCAAGATTAAGCCTCTTCAAATCATTATCCCTAAATAATTTCCATTAGAGACCACCTAGATATGTATCTAGGTGTAACACCATAGGTAAATAAAGAAATATGAAATTTTAATATTTATTAATATATTTGAATTAAATATTATTTTTACCTTAAAGGGGTTACTATGTCTGATGGCGTACTCGATACAAAACAACAGGTTTATTTGAAATATTACATTTCACACTAATAATATAATATTATTATTTTAAATTGTATCTAACACCTAGATGTTGTATTGGAGGGAATCAATATAAATAACTAAAACATTATTATACATGTTTGTTAAATGTTTTTACATTTATCCAATAAAATTTAGAGGCTTAAAATGTGAATGAAACAAATTTTAAACATAATTTACCTTAAAGGTGGATTTACCACATTTTAATGTCAAACCCTCTTCAAATATAGTATTGGTAACTTTTATATGTTCTATTTGAAAAAATAAAATTCTTTTTTAGAATAAGGACCTCAAAATTTACATTGGATGAAATATTGGTATTTTTCCGATAAAGTTCATTTTTTAATGAATAATAAAAAATAATGTATTTTAATTCAAAACTAAATTTTAATCTCATTTATTTATATGGTTTGATTATCCTTTTAATTTGTTTTAAAGTGTATTCAGAATATATTTTCTCTTTTTAATCAAATATTGGTCAGTTTAATTAATTTCACTTTAAAATTGGACATAAACAAGTGTCAATCTTTTGATAGTTAATATTTCAAAAAACACATTTTTTGTTTTGACAACGGGAATTAATTTTAAATTAATTTATTCCACTTCTATGTTTTGAATTTGGAAAAATGGATTTCATATTTGGAATCAGGAGGTCCAAATTGTGTAAATATTTAACTTTTATTTTTAGACATTATGAATATTTTCTGCAGTAAAAATTTTAGTTACCATCGTTAAAGGGTAAATCTGGTAAATAAGGGTAAAAAAATATTATAATAATAATATAAAATTACAGTAACACCAGTCGTAATATTATTGGTTGATACATATCTAACCATGGTCATCTTTTGGTTGTATTTTGGGTCCCCATTGATCCACTTAAGAGTGATAATGACCCTTTATTTTAATTAACTTAAGGTAAAGAAATAAATGACATTAACAAATATATTTTAGTAAATTAATTCTTACATAGGGTTATATAAGTTATAATTCAAACTATAAATATTATTTTTTAAATTTGAAATGATATCCTACAATATGGTATTTCATTTTTAATTTTTAGACATCAAATAAATTAAATTATTTATGACATAATAATGATGAAGTGTTTACCTCATTAATAAATGATTTAAATAAAAAAGATTATAAAGATTAAAATAATATTAAAAACCTTTAAAATTAATATTATATGATTTTATTTCTACCAATAGTCATCATATATTTTACATTAATGGTTTTGGACCGTTTGAAACTGAAGATAAGTTTATAACAAAATAATCGTTTCAAACATTCCTAAAGAGCCCCTCCCCCCCCTTATAAAAGGACACCACTTCTAAATAATTCCTCACGGGTCTATAACCCATTGTCTCATCCAACCCTTGACCAAATAATATATCAATATCCCTCTCTTTGAACTAGAAGCCTTAACTTAGGAAGAAGGAACTTTAAGAAGTCCTTTTGGTTCAAACCAAAGTGAGTAACCCAAATTAAAGGTAACAGTTTCTCTTAACTTCTTTTATTTTATTAGACTTATCCAACCCATAAACTCTTTTTATTCCTTTATTTTATAACAAAACCTATATCCTAAATATAATAGTATGTTTTTATAGGAATTATTCAAACTAAACTTACACACACCTCCATCTAAGGGGTAAAGAACATATTGTTTCTGTAGATGTAAAACTAACGCCTCACGAAATAATGATTGTTAAATTATCTACTACTGCCTCTCATGATGGTCATTAAGATGACAATATATTTATATATTATATATATTTTGTTTATGTTTTCTTTATTCTTCTGTATGTTTCATTTATATCATATCTTTTGGGTTTCCATTATGGGTAAAGGAGATAATTTCATTTCAGGAAGTGCAGACTATCGCCCCCTCAAAGTGATATGAATCGTTAATAATATACTTGGGAAGTAGAAAGGATAGAGTTAAGGATATTATACATGATATTATACTGGAATTATAATATACCTATGTATTATAATGTTTTAATTCTGTTAAAATAATAATTAGAAATGAAATTACCTTTCTTACATACATATGGCTTACCGTCTCCATGAACGGTGCATTTCATTTCTTATCTCCAAATGTCATATACTATTATAAATACATATATATGATGGATATATATGATATATATGATATTTAAATCATTAATATAATTCTATAGATAATGTACTATTGACCACATGGACAACTTGTAATTATAAGTTGTTCATTTTTACTCAAGTACCAAATATCGACAAAATAATCATTATTAACTTAAAGGTTTAAATAAAGTTTATAACATGGTGATATGTGATATAAAAGGAATAATAAACTTGAAAAAGGTTCTTATTTAAGTAGAAATTAAATTTAGTTTATTATTCTGAAGATTAAAGAACGATCGAGTCAAGTCGGACACGAGCTAAGCGAACTTCTTAAACCAATTTCCGTTCTTTGGGTTGATCTTATCTTTCTTGTTAATGGAATTATTTAATTATGTGAGAAATTAATTTTTATATATTATAATTTATTTATAGTTTATTTATGTGTTATTATATTGAATACACATAATTGGTCTATTTTATTTACAAAATTATCTTTGTAAGGGATTTCATACCAATCTCCTTTCTTTGAGGAATATTTTGTTTTAATAAAAAACTTTATTTTATACGCTATATAAAGACCTTTGACTTTTTATTTCATTCAAATGGAATATTTTTTTATGAAGAGTTTTACTAAATGAAAATAAAGAATATTTCTTTTTAACATAAGCCATGACCATGACCTTTCTGCCGCCATGGGTATTATTTTATCTTTGGCTTCATTTACAAGTCGTAATGTTTTTAAAAGTAAAATAAATACCATATAATTTTTTATGTATTTTGGTATTCAAAATGGTTTTTATAATGGATTTTTTTATGTCAATATATTTATGTGATATATTGTGATTGAAATGTTGAAATTTTTTCTTTCCTTTATATTTTTTGTATGTGTTATGATTTTATAATGGTACTTGGACATTTGATGGGTGGTTATGTGATAAACCCAATGACGAGTGGTGACATGATAAACTAGGACAGATGGTTACATTATAACCTCTAATTCATTGGGTATGGAATTCGGTCGTATGGCTATTCTATTTAGTGATACGCGTGGAAGTTGACCGTATGGTTATTCCATTTAAGTATGTTTATGTCCCAAGTTACCTATATATGTTATGTGTTCTTTATATGGGTTTCATGGTAATCTTTTGGTTACAAAAGTTTTAGTAATGATCTTTTATTATGTAAAGAGTATTTACTACTTCATAAAGGTGAAAAGTATCACTTATAATAATGAATTCATGATTTAATTGTTGTTAAAAAAAACAATTTTCCTTCTTTATGTATCCCTTAATGAGCTTTTTATGCTCATCCAAAGTTTTTAAATGTTTTTCATAGGACCTAAAGATGAATAGGGTCATGTATGGGATCAAGGAAAAGTCAGGCTGTCTAAAACATTAGACTAGATATTACTCTTTTTAAGAGTTTTTATTTTATTAAAGTAATGAAAACTGAGTAGAAATGTCTACCTTGTAATTTTTGAGATGTAATATAATAGTTAGGGCGTATTTATTTAAAACTCTAAACCTGAAAAGATCCTCAATGTGAATTAATAATTTAATTCAATGTTATGTAATGTTTAAGGCTAGGTCTTTATAGTTGGTATTAAAGGTTGGTTTAGATAACATTTGAAGATAGGGTATTGTTAAATTAATATCCATAAATAAATTTATGATATGATTGATGTGATATAGAATTTACAGATTACCATGTTGCTTCACCTAATATATTTCTGTGTTAAGAATGGTTTTCCACAGAGGAAACATGGTAGCTATGTTGGGAAAACATCAGGAGGAAGAAAACCTTCCAAATCTGCAACTTACGATGGTCGGAATCTGAACTGAACATTTTTTTTGTAGTGATGGAACAATTGACTGTAGATATAAATGGTGGTGGTATCCATGCATGAGATCAGCTAGATCAAACATAGAGGAACATGTTAGTAGTGGAGCATTTCATGAGGAAACATTCTCCATAATTCAGAGGATCATATGACCCTATGCTAGCTGAAGGGTGTATTAAAGCACTAGAAAAGATTTTTGATGTCATGGGGTGTTCGAAACATAAAGAGGTTAGTCTATATGTTTATTGTTTTGAAGGTGAAGCTGATCAGTGGTGGTCTATGGTGAAAAATATCAGGGATAGTGTGGATATTGATCCTATTTATTGGGATGAATTAAAAGGTATGTTTCTTGAGAAATATTTTCCTAAGGTGGTTTGACTTAGGATGGAAAAACAATTCTTTTAATTGAGGTAGGAGGATGACTCACTGGCTGCTTATGAAGGAAAGTTCACTCGATTGGAAAGTTATCCTCTAAATTTCATCCGAGATCTTGATAAAAAGATAAATCGATTTAAATCAAGAAAAAAGATATACTATTGAAGAGAATTAGTCTCTCGTGAGTTCAAAATTTATGAAAAACTTGTTCGATGTGCAAAGAAGTTGGAAATGGAGTTTGCCGATGATCATGTGTTCTTTGAAAAACAACAGAATAAGAGGACTAGTTGGAAGGAAAAGGGAATGAATTCATTAATGAAGCCTCGAGGTAAGAAAACTAAATATTCATCTTGTGAGAAGTGTGGTAAAAATCATCCTCGAGAATGTTTATCAAGGTCTTGAAAGTGTTTCTGGTGTGGTAAGTCTGGTCATATTGCTCGTAATGGTAAGAAATATGATCAAGAAGGCAATGAAAAGAAACCAATAAGATGTTTTAAGTGTAATGAAATGGGTCATTAAGCAAATGAGTGTCTAACAAAGAACTCAACTGAGAGAAAGAAGCTAGATTACTAACGGAAAGGGGTGGTGAAATCATTTTCAACTACTTCAGTAGATGTTGGGCCATCAAATGAAGTAATATCAGGTATATTGTTTGTTTGTTCAGATTTTCCAATGTGTTGTTTGATTTGGGTTCTACACATTCATTCATTTTTGAGAAGTTTTGTAGTAAATTGGGAATTATATCTCAAGTTATGAATCCTGAACTTATTGTAAAAACACTAGGGGAAATGTTGAGATAAAAAAGAATTATAAGAACCTTACTGACCTTTTGTGTGGGAAGAAACTACTTTCAAACCTTATTGTTTGGCCTCTAGTAGTGTTTGATGTTATTTTTTTTGCATTGATTGGATTTCTGTTTATCATGCTAATATTTTCTGCATAGATAAAGATGTTTCTTTTCTAAAATACTTTCGGTTTGTGTGTAGGAATGAACTCTTACTTTTGATAACATATTAGGAATCCAATAAAATAGTAAAAGATAGAAATGAATGTTACCCTGCACATATTGTTGAAAACAAATGAACTATTCAGATTAATGATGTTCTAGTGGTAAATGAGTATCTTGATGTGTTTCCTGATGAGTTTCCTGGTATTATACTTGATCGGGAAATTGAATTAACTATTGACATAGTTCATGATGCTAAGCCAATTTCAAAACTCCCTTATCGAATGGCTCAAATTAAATTTTTAGAGTTAAAGAATTAATTGCATGAGTTATTAGATAAAGGCTTAATTCGACCAAGCATGTCACCATGGGGTTCTTCTATTTTGTTTGTTAATAAGAAATATGGTTCAATGAAACTTTTCATTGATTATAGAGTAATGAATAACATCACTATTAAGAACAAGTATTCTATGCCTCATATCGATGATTTGTTTGATCATCTCTAGGGAACTCGGTATTTTTTGAAGATTGACTTGTGTTAGGGGTACCATTAGTTGAATATAAAGGAAGAAAACATTTTTAAGACTATGTTTTATACTAGATATGGCCATTATGATTTTTTAGTTATGAATTTTGGGTTAACTAATGCACCTACTATATTCAGGGATCTTATAAATTGAATTTTCTGTGAGTTCTTGGATAAGTTTGTGGTTGTGTTCATTGATGATATTTTGGTTTATTATAAAATTAAATAGGAGCATTAAATTCATTAAAGGGTGTTCTTGGAAACCATAAAAGAAAAGAAAAATTTTGGTAAGTTAGCAAGTGTGAATTTTGGTTGCAGCAAATTTCATTCCCTGGTCACATTGCTTCAAAAAATGGCATAACTGTTGATCCTACTAAAATAAAATTTGTTGAAGAATGGCCAATACCCACAAATATAACTGAGATTCTTAGTTTTCTTGGTTTGGTAGGTTATTACTGGATGTTTGTTGATATTTTTTCATGGTTATCTAGTCCAATGACTAAGTTAACTTAAAAATTTGTTACGCTCATTTCGACAAAAGAATGTGATGATAATTTTTAGCAATTGAAAAGATGATTGGTGAATAGTCCAGTTTTGGCACTGCCTTCCAGAAATGGTGAGTTTTGTTATCTAGGGTGATGCTTCAATAAAAGGACTTCATTGTGTCCTTATGAAGAATTATCATGTAAATGATTATGCTTCGTTTTTATTGAAACTTCATGAATTAAATTACACTAAAAATGATTTAGAATTAACTTCTATTGTTTTTTGATTTAGAAATTTCGAGGCATCATTTGTATGGAGTAAAATGGGAAATATATACTAACCACAAAAGTTTAAAGTACATATTCACTCAGAATGAATTGAACATGAGACATAGGTGGTGGTTGGAATTAATTGAGGATTATGATTGCACGATCCCTTACCATTAGGGAAAAACAAATAAAGTGGTTGATGCTTTGAGTCAAAAAAGTAATGCTTTATTAACCATGCAATGTTTGTAATGATATCCTTTGGTTTTTGATTTGGTGAACTTTGAAAAAGAAGTTGTTGGTGCAGGAAATTATTCTTTTTTGTTTCAAGTGTCTGTGAAATCATCTTTATCAGATAGAATAAAGAAAGTGCAGAAGAAAGATAGTGAGTTACAAAAAAATGTAGAGTTGGTTCAGAAGGGTATGTTTTCTGAATTTAACATTGATAATGATTGTGTTTTGATGTTGTTAAAGAGATTATTAGTGCCTTGTGATTTACAATTGAAGAATGAGTTGTTATGTGAAGCTCATAATTTTCCATTTTCAGTTCATCTGGGAAGTACTAAGATGTACAGAGATCATTGAGAGTATTACTGGTGGGATGGAATAAAAAAGATATTGCTAATTTTACTGTGAAGTGTTTGACATGTCAGCAGGTTAAAGCAGAACGGTAGTTTCCGAAAGGGATGCTTTAGTCTTTACTGGTGCCCGAGTGGAAATGGGAAAATATATCCATGGACTTCATTGTGGGATTAACGAAGACATCTCTAGGTAATAATGCAATATGGGTTATTATTGATCGGTTGACTAAATCGGCTCATTTCCTTCCTATTTGATATACTTTTTCTCTAGATCAACTTTCAAGGTTGTATGTTAAACAGATAGTCAGGTTGCATAGTGTTCCCCTCTCTATTGTATCTGATCGGGATCCCAGGTTTACTTCTAACTTTTGGAAAGTCCTTCAGAAGTTTTTGGGTACTGAATTTAATTTTATTACAGCTTTTCATCCGCAATAAGATGGGTAGTTAGAACGAACAATTCAAACCATGTATTATATGATACATTTTTGTTCACTGGATTACAAGGGAAGTTGGAACCAACATATTTATTTGGTTGAATTTTTATATAATAATAGTTTTCATTCTAGTATAATGATGGATCCATTTGAGTAATTATATGGAAAGCGTTGTCGAACTCCATATTTTTGGGTTGAATTAGTTGAAAGAAAGCTGATGGGATCAGAATTGGTAAAAGATATGGAGAATAATGTTCAGTTGATTCAGAAACACATGAGAACAGCTCATAGCAAGCATAAACGTTATGTGGATAATCAGAGGATGAATCTTTCTTTTGAGGTAGGTGATCATGTCTTTCTCAATGTTTCACCATGGATAAGTGTGATGTGTTTTTGTAAGATGGGAAAGCTGTGTTCGAGGATCATTAAACATTATAAAATCCTAGAGAAATTTGTATCTGTTGCATACAGATTGGTTTTACCACCATTTTTGTCCCAGGTACACAATGATTTTCATGTTTCAATGTTGATAAAGTATATTCCAAATCCCTCTCATGTTTTGAGCCCAGAGGTAGTTCAGTTGGAAGAGAATCTCCCTTATGAGGAACATCCAGTCCAAATTCTTGACAGAATAGAGAGAGTATTGTGGAATAAGGTAATTCACCTGGTAAAGGTTTTGTGAAAAAACTATATGGTTGAAGAGGCAACATGGGAATCCGAAAATGCAATGTGGGATAAATACCCCCATTTATTTGATAAGTGAATAAAATTGCAAGGACATAATTTCCAAAAGGGGGGTAGGATGTAACACCCTTGGTAATTAAAAAAATATGACATCATAATTTGTATTAACATTTTTTAATTAAATATTAATTTTACCTTAAATGGGTTGCTATGTTCGATGGCGTACCAGATACGCAACAATGGGTTTCTTTGAAATCTTACGCTTCACAATAATAATATAATATTATTATTTTAAATTTTAGTTAACGCCTAGCCGTGTTATTGGTGGGAATGAATATAACTAACTAAGATATTATTATACATGTTTGTTAAATGTTTTTAAATTTATTCAATAAATGTTAGAGGCTTAAAATGTGAATGAATCTAATTTTAAGCATAATTTACCTTAAAGGTTGATTTACTGCCTTTTAATGGGGAACCCTCTTTAAATATAGTTTTGGTCACTTTTATATGTTCTATTTAACAAAATAAAATTCTTATTTAGAATAGGGACATCAAAATCTACTTTGGATGAAATTTTGGTATTTTCCTGATAATGTTCATTTTTTTAATGAATAGTGAAAAATACCGTATTTTAATTCAAAACTGCATTTTAATCTAATTTATTTACATGATTATATTTTCCTTTTAATTGGTATTAAATTTTAATTCGAATATATCTCTATAATTTAATACAATGTTGGTCATTTTAATTAATTTCATTTTGAAATTGGATATAAACAAGTGTCAATCTTTTGATATATAATATTTCTAAAAAAATGTTTTTTGTTTTGACAGTAGGAATTAATTTTAAATTAATTTTTTCCACATCTGTGTTTTGAATTTGGAAAAATGGATTTTATATTTGGAATTAGGAGTTCCAAATTTTTTAAATAGGTAACTTTTACTTTTATACATTATGAATATTTATGTCAGTAAAAATTTTATTTACCACGGTTAAAGGGTAAATCTGGTAAATAAGGGTAAACAAATATTATATAATAATATAAAATTACCCTAACATGTGTCCTAATATTATTTTTCGATATATATTGGACCATGGACGTCTTTGGGTCGATTTTGGGACCACATAAAGCCACTTAAGAGTGATAATGACACTTTATTGTAAATAACTTAAATTAACGAAAAAATGACATTAATAAATATCTCTTAGTAAATTGATTTTTTAATAGGGTTATATAAAATATATTTTCAACTATAAATATTATTTCTAAATATAATAATATTTCCTAAAATATGGTTTTTTTATAATTTTTAGACATCAAATAAATTATATTATTTATGACACAATAATGATGTAGTGTTTACCACATTAATAAATGATTTAAATATATAAGATTATAAAGATTAAAATAATATCCAAAACCTATACAATTATAATTTTATGGTTTTATTTATACCATGAGTAATCCTATATTCTACTTTAATGATTTTTGGACCTTTTGAAATAGAATATAAGTGTTTAATAAAATAATTGTTTCAAACTTTTCTAAAGTGCCCCTCCCCCCTTATAAGAGGACACCACTTCTAACCCATTACTCGCACCTCTCAAGCCCCTTGTATCATCCAAAACCTATCCAAATAAGCTCTCAAGATCCATATATTCCACTTATAAGTCTTAAATTAGGAAAAAAGCACTTCAATATATTTTTTAGGTTCAAACCAAAGTGAGTTACCCAAAATAAATGTAACAGTTTCTATTAAATTGGTTTCTTTTATTTTACTTCTCCTACCCCTAAACTCTTTTTATTCATTTTTTATAACAAAAACAGTATCCCCAATATTCTAGGATGTTTTTATGAGAAGGATTAGATCTATAATTACCCACACTTTCATCAAATGGGTAAAGAACATAATGTTTCTATGGATGGAAAACTAACGCCTCACGAAACGATGATTGTTCAATTATCTCCTACCGGATCTCATGGTGGCCATTAATATGACACTATATTTATATATGATAAATATTATGTTTATATTTTCTTTATGTTTATGTATTTTTCATTTATATCATATCTTCAGGGTTTCCATTATGGGTAAACGTGATAATTTCATTTGAGGAAGTGTGGACTACCGCCCACTCCAAGTGATATGACTCGTTAATGCCATATGTGGGATTTATAAAGGATGAATTAAATGATATTATATATTATATTATACTGTAATTATAATATATCTATGTATCATTATGTTTTTATTCCATTAAAATAATAAATATAAATGAAAGTAGCATTCATGCATAGGTACGGCTTACCTTCTCCATGAACGGTGCATTTCATTTCTTATCTCTAAATGTTATGTACTATAATAAATAAATATATATTCTGGATATATATGATATATATGATATATAAAAAATTAATATCATTATGGAAGTAATGGACTATTTACCACATGGACAACTTGTAATTATAAGGTCTTTATTTTTACTCAAGTACCAAATATCGACAAAACAACCATTATAAAAGTGAATGATTACATAATTTTTATAACATGGTGATAAGTGATATAAAAGGAATAATAAACTTTAAAAGGGTCTTAATCAAGTAGAAATTAACTTTATATTATTATTCAGGAGATTAAAGAACAATCAATTCATGTCAGACACGAGGTAAGGGAACTTCTTAACCTAATTAATGTTCATTGGGTTGATCTTCTCTTTTTTGTTTATGTCATTATTTAATTATATGAGAAATTAATTTTTATATCTTATCATGTATTTATAGTTTCTTTGTGTTATATTATATTGAATACACATAATTGATCAATTTTATTTACAAAATAATCTTTGTAAGGGATTTCGTCTTAATCTTATTTCATTGGGGAATATTTTGTTTTAATACATGACTATATTTTATACGCTGTAAAAACACCTTCGAATTTTCATTTCATTCAAATGGAATCTTTTTCTACGAATCATTTTACTAAATGAAAAAAAAGAATGTTTCTTTTTAATGTATGTGGTGACAACGACCTTTCCGCCGCCATGAGTATTATTTGATCTTTGGCTTCCATAACAAGCCGTAATGTTTTTAAGAGGAAAATACATACCATATACTCTTTTATGTATTTTGGTATTAAAAATGGTTTTGATAATGGATTTTTTATGTCAATACATTTAAGTGATATATTGTGATTAAAATGTGGAAATGTTTTCCTTCCTTTATATTTTTTGTAAGTGTTATGATTTTATAATGGTACTTGGATATTTGACGGGTGGTTATGTGATATACCAAATGACAGGTGGTGTTGTGATAAACTAGGATGGGTGGTTACGTTATAACCTCCAATGCATTGGGTATGGAAGTCGGACGTATGGCTATTCAATTTAGTGATATGTCTGGAATTCGACCGTATGATTATTCCATTTAATAATGTTTATGTCCCAAGTTACCTATATATGTTATGTGTTCTTTATATGGGATTTATGGTAATATTTTGGTTAAAAAGGGTAAGCAATGATCTTTTATTCAGTGAAGAGTATTTACTAATTCATAAAGGTGAAATGTATTACTTATGACACTGTATTCATGGTTTACTTGTTGTTTTAAATAAACCTAACAGTTTTCCTTCTTTGTGTATCCCTTAGTGAGCTTTTTATGCTCATCCCATGTTTTGAAATATTTTTCACAGGACCTAAAGATGAATATGGTCAATGATGGGATCAAGGAAAAGTCATGTTGTCTAAAACATTGGACTTGACATGACTCATTTTTTTATGATTTTTTATTTTATGATGAAAATGGAAACTAATTAGAAGTTTATACCTTGTAATTTTTGAGATGTAATGTAATAGTTTTGGCCTAATTCTCTAAAACTCTATGCTTGAAAATATCCTCATTGTGAATTATTCATTTAATTCAATATTATGTAATGTTTAAGGCCGAGTACTTATATATGGTATTAGAGGTCGGTTTAGATTACTTTAGGAGTTAGGGTATTGTTAAATTAATATCGATAAATAAATTTATGGTATGATTGAAGTGATATAGCATTTACATATTACCATTTTTCTTCAGCTAAGATATTTCTATGTTCAGAATGGCTTTCCGCAGAGAAAACAGGAAAACTATGTTGGGAAAACATTATGAGGAAGACAACCTTCCATATCAGCAACCTAAGATGGTCGTAATAGGAACTGAATGGGTTGTTTTAGTGAGGACACAATTGACTCAGGCTATCAATGGTGGTGGTATACAATCATGAGATCAGCCAGATCAACCCCAGAGAAACATGTCAGTAGTGGAGCATTTCATGAGGCAACATCCCTTATTATTCAGAGGATCATATGACCCTATTCTAGAAGAAGGGTGGATTAATGCACTAGAGAAGATTATTGATGCCATGGAGTGTTCATAACATCAAAAGGATAGTCTCACTGTTTATTTTTTTGAAGGCGAAGCTGGTCAGTGGTGGTCAATGGTAAAAAATATTTGAGATAGTGAGGATGTTGATGCTCTTGATTGGGATGAATTCAAAGGTATGTTTCTTGAGAAATATTTTCCGACGGTGGTTCAACTTAGGATGGAAAAACAATTCTTTGAATTGAGGCAGGAGGATGACTTAGTGGATTCTTATGAAGGAATGTTCACTCAACTGGAAATGTATTCTCTAAATATCATCCAAGATCTAGATAGTAAGATAAATTTATTTAAATTAGGACTGAATCCACTATATCAAAGATCATTTTCTTCTTACGAGTTCAAAAGTTATGAAAAACTTGTTCGATGTACGGAGAAGGTGGAAATGGAGTTTACAGATGATCATGTGTTCTTTGACAAACAATATAATATGAGGTCTAGTTGGCCGGAGAATTGAAATAATTCATCAATAAAGCATGGAGGTAAGAAAATTAAATATTTATCTTGTGAGAAGTGTGGTAAAAAGCATCCTGGAGAATGTTTATCAAATTCTAAAAAGTGCTTCTAGTGGGGTAAGTCTTGTCATATTGCTCGTAATTGTAAGAAAGATGATAAATAAGGTAAAGAAAATCCAGCATTAAGATGTTTTAAGTGCAATAAAATGATTCATTATGAAAATTAGTGTCTAAAGAAGAACTCAACAGAGGGAAAGAAGCCAGAATACAAGCAGAAAGGGTTGGTGAAATCCTTTGCAACTACTTCAGAAGATTTTGTGCCATCAAATAATGTAATATCAGGTACACTGTTTGTTTGTTCAGATTTTTCCAATGTGTTGTATGTTTCGGGGTCTACACATTCATTCATTTATAATATGTTTTCTAGTAAATTGGGAATTCTATATCATGATATGAATCTTAAAATTATGGTAAAAACACCAGGGGAAATGCTAAGACAAAAATAAATTATAATAACCTTCCTGTTCTTGTATACGGGAAGAACCTACCTGAAAACCTTATTATTTTGACTCTAGTAGAGTTTGATGTTATTTTGGGCATGGATTGTATTTCTATTTATCATGATAAGATTGACTGTAGAGCTAAATATGTTTCCTCTCTGAAATATTTTTCAGTTTGTGTACAGGAATGAATCCTTACTTTTGATAAAATATCAGGAAGATGAGAAACTAGTAAAATATGGAAATGAATGTTACCAAGCACATATTGTTGAAAACAAAGGAACTATTCAGATTAATGATGTGACAATGGTAAATGAGTATCTTTATATTTATCCTGATGAGTTTCTTGGTATTATACCTAATCAGGAAGTTGAATTTAATGTTAACTTAGTTCCTGATGCTAATACAATTTCAAAACCCCCTTATCGAATGGCTCAAATTGAACTTTTAGAGTTATAGGTGAAATAGTAGGAGTTATTATATAAAGGTTTCATTCAACCTAGCACATCACCATGGGGTGCTCATTTCTTGTTTGTTAAAAAGAAATATGGCTCAATGAGACTTTTCATTGATTATAGAGCACTGAATAATGTCACTATTAAGAACAAGTATCCTTTGCCTCATATTAATGATTTTTTTGACCAGCTCTAGGGATCTTAGTATTTTTCAATGATTGAAATGAGGTTGGGGTACCATCAGTTGAAAGTAAAGGAAGAATACATTCCGAAGACCGCGTTTCGTATTAGATATGGCCATTATGAATTTGTAGTTATGCCTTTTGGGTTTACCAATGCACCTACTATTTTCATGGATCTTATGATTAGAAATTTCTGTGAGTTCTGGGAAAAGTTTATTGTTGTGTTCATTTATGATATTTTGGTTTATTCTAAAAGTAAAGAGGAGCATGAATTTCATTTAAGGGTTGTCATTCAAACCTTAAAAAAAGAAACTATTTGGGAAGTTTAGCAAGTGTGAATTGTGGTTACAGGTAATTTAACTCCTTGGTCACATTGTTTTAAAATATTCCATAACTGTTGATCCAACTAAAACAAAAGTTGTTGAAGAATGGAAAAGCCCCACAAATATAACTGATATTCGTAGTTTTCTTGGTTTGGAAGGTTATAACCGGATATTTGTTGATAATTTTTCATGGTTATCTAGTCTAATGACTATGTTATCCCAAAAAGGTGTTAAGTTCATTTGGACAAAAGAAAGTGATGACTGTTTTCTAGAATTGAAAATAAGATTGGTGACTGCTCTAGTTTTGGTACTGCCTTCTAGAAAAGGTGAATTTGTTATCAACAGTTATGCTTCATTAGAAGGACTTGGTTATGTCCTTATACAAAATGATAATGTAATTTCTTATGCTTCATGTTAGTTTAAACGTCATGAGTTAAATTACCACACACATGATTTGGAATTAGCTGCTGTTGTTTTTTGCTTTAAAAATTTGGAGGCATCATTTGTATGGAGTAAAATATGAAATATATACTGACCATAAATGTTTAAAATATATATTCACTCAGATATAATGGAACATGAGGTAGTGGAGATGGTTGGAATTAATCAAGGATTATTATTGCATGATGATTTACTATATGAGAAATGAAAATAAAGGGGATTATGCTCTGAGTTGAAAAATAATGCTTCATTAACCATGCTACATTTAGAATGAGATCCTTTGGTTTTTGATTTGAAGAAATTTGGAATAGAAGTTGTTGGTGCAGGAAATTCCTCTATTTTGTTTTAGGTGTTAATGAGATCATCTCTATCAGACAAAATAAAGTGCAGAAAAAAGACAGTGTGTTACACAAAAATGTAGAGTTGGTTCATAAGGGTATGTTTCCTGAGTTTAACATTGAAAATGATTGTGTTTTGATGTTTGTAAAGATACTATATGTGCCTTGTGATTCAGAGTTGAAGAATGAGTTGTTATGTGAAGCTCATAGTTCTCCGTTTTCAGTTCATCCTTGCAATACTAGGATGTACAGAGACCTTTGAGAGTATTACTGGTGGGATGGAATGAAAAGAGATATTATTGATTTTACTGTGAAGTGTTTGACTTGTTAGTAGTTTAAATTTGAGCGGTAGTTACCGAATGGGATGCTTCAGTCATTGACGGTGCTAATGTGGAAATGGGAAAATATATCCATGGACTTCATTGTGGGATTACTGAAGACATCTCGAGGTAATAATTAAATTTTGGTTATTATTGATCGGTTGACTAAATCTCCTCATTTACTTCCTATTCGAGATACTTTGTCTCTAGATAAACTTTCTCATTTGTATGTTAAAGAGATAGTATGGTTGCATCGAGTTCCCCTCTCAATTTAATCTGATCGTGACCCTATGTTTACTTCTAACATTTGGAAGTGGCTTGAGAAGTTGTTGTGTACAGAATTAAATTTTAGTATAAATTTTCATCCACAATGAAATGGGCAGTCAGAACGAAAAATTCAAACCTTGGAGGATATGCTATGTGCTTGTTCACTGGATTAACATGGATGTAAGGACCACCATATTTCTTTGGTTGAATTTTCATATAAAAACAATTTTCATTCTAGTATACAGACAACTCCATTTGAGGAATTATATGGAAAGTTTTTTCAAACTCTAGATTTTTGGGATGAAGTAGGTGAATAGAATATGATGGGACCAGAATTGGTAGAATAGAAGGTAGATAAAGTTCGGTTGATTCAGAAGCACATGAGAATAACTCGGAGTAGGCAGAAAAGTTATGCAGATAATCAGAGGAATGTTCTTTCTTTTGAGGTAGGTGATCATGTCTTTCTCAAAGTTTCTCGATGGAAAAGTGTGATGCGTTTCTGTAAGAAGGTAAACTTGAGTCTGAGGTTCATTGGACCTTATGAAATCCAAGAGAAAGTTGGATTAGTTTCATACAAAGTGGATTTACCTCTATGTTTTTCCGAGGTACACAATTATTTTCTTGTTTCAATGTTGAGAAAGTATATGCCAGATCCCTCTCATGTTTTGAGCCCAGAGGTAGTTCAGTTAGAAGATAATCTCTCTTATGAGGAACTACCAGTATAGATTATTGACCGAAGAGAGTAAGTATTGTAGAATAAGGTAATTCACTAGGTAAATGTTTTGTGAAAAAACCATGTGGTTGAAGAGGCAATGTGAAAATCTGAAAATTCTATGAGGGATAAATACCCCCATTTATTTGATAAGTGAATAAAATTACGAGGACACAATTTCAAAAATAGGAGAAGGATGTATCACCCTATGTAAATAAATAAATATGACATTTTATTATTTATTAATATTTTTGAATTAAATATTAATTTTACCTTAAAGGGGTTTCTATGTTCGATGTCATACCCGAAACGCAATAATGAGTTTCTTTGAAATCTTACGTTACACACTAATAATATAATATTATTATTTCAAATTGTAGTTAATGTCAAGCCATTCTATTGGTGGGAATGAATAGAACTAAATAAAATATGATTATACATGTTTGTTGAATGTTTTTACATTTATAAAATAAAATTTAGATGCTTAAAATGTGAATGAATCTAATTTTAAGCACAATTTACCTTAAAGGTTGATTTACTGCCTTTTAATGGAAAACCCTCTTTAAATCTAGTTTTGGTCACTTTTATATGTTTTATTTGAAAAAATAAAATTCTTATTTAGAATAGGGACATCAAAATTTACTTTGGATTAAATTTTGGTATTTTTTTGATAAAGTTCATTTTTAATGAATAATGAAAAATACATTATTATAATTCAAAACTGGATTTTAATATAATTTATTTATATGGTTGGATTATCCATTTAATTGTTTTTAAAGTTTAATTAGAATATATTTTTACTATTTAATCCAATTTTGGCCATTTGAATTAATTTCACTTTGAAATTGGACATAAACAAATATCAATCTTTTGATAGATAATATTTCTAAAAACAAACTTTTTGTTTTGACAATAAGAATTAATTTTAATTTAATTTATACCACTTATGTTTTTTGAATTTGGAAAAATTGATTTTAAATTTGGAATCAGGAGGTCTAAATTGTGTAAATAGGGATCGATTATTTTTAGAAATTCTGAATATTTACATCAGTGGAAATTTTATTTACTACTATTAAAGGGTAAATTAGGTAAATAAGGGTAAACAAATATTATTATAATAATTTAAAATTACCCTAAAATGTGTCATAATATTATTGGATGATACAAATCTGACCATGAGAATCTTGGGGTTGATTTTGTGTCCCCATGGATCCACTTAATATTTATAATGACACTTTATTTAAAATGACTTAAAGTAAAGACAAAAATGACATTAACAAATATCTTTTAATAAATTAATTTTTTACATAGGGTTATAGAAGTTATATTTTTTTATATAAATATTATTTGTAAATATAAAACGATTTTCTACAATATGGTATTTTGTTTTCAATTTTTAGACATCAAATAAATTAAATTATTTATGACACAATATTGATGAAGTGTTTACCTCGTTAATAAATGATTTAAATCAATAAGATTATAAATACTTAAATAATATCCAAAACATGTCCAATTCCTATTGTATGATTTTATTTCTTCCATGAGTCATCGTATCATCAACTTTAAGTATTTTTGGACCTTTTGAAACTAAAGATAAGTTTATAATAAAATAATTGTTTAAAACATTCCAAAATATCCCCTCCTCCCCCTTATAAAAGGACACCACTTCTAACCCATTCCTCACACATATCAAGCCTCATGGATCGTCCAACCACTACACAAATAACCAATAATGATCCCTATCTTCCACATAAAGACTTAGGCATAAGGCACTTCAAGAAGTCCCTTTGGTTCAAACAAAAGTGAGATACCTAAATTAAAGGTAACAATTTTCTTAACTTCTTTTAATTTATTTTACTTCTCCAACCCCTATAATATTTTTATTCCATTATTTTATATAAAAAAATTATCCTCAGTATACTATATTTATTTTATGAGAAGTATTCAAACTACACTTACCCACACCTCCATCTAATGGGTAAAGAACATATTGTTTCTGTGGATGGCTAACAAATGCCTCACGAAACGATGATTGTTCAATTATCTCCTACCTCCTATCATGGTGGCCATTAAGATGAAACTATATTTATATATAATATGTTTTATGTTTATGTTTTATTTATGATTATGAATTTTTTATTTATATCATATCTTTAGGGTTTCTATTATGGGTAAACACGATAATTTCATTAGAGGAAGTGCGGACTACCGCCCCCTCAAAGTGATATGACTCATTAATGACATATATGGGACGTATAAAGGATGTGGTTAATGATATTATATACGATATTATACTATAATTATAATATACATATGTATCATTATGTTTTAATTCCATTAAAATAATAAATAAAAATGAAAGTAGCGTTCATACATACGTACGGATTACCATCTCCACGAATGGTGCATTTCATTTCATATCTCCAAATGTTATATGATGTTATAAATAAATATATATACTAGATATATATGATATATATGATATATAAATCATGAATATAATTCTGGAGATAATGGAATATTGACCACATGGACAACTTGTAATTATAAGGTGTATATTTTTACTCAAGTACCAAATATCGACAGAACAACTGTTATTAACATAAATGATTACATAATGTTTATAACATGGTGATAAGGGATATAAGAGGAATAATAAACTTGAAATGGGTTCTTAAGAAAGTATAAATTAGATTTAGTTTATTATTCAGGAGATAAAAGAACGATCAAGTCATGTCGGACATGAGGTAAGGGAACTTCTTAACCCAATTTCGGTTCTTTGGGTTGATCTTCTCATTCTTGTTTATGTCATTAATTAATTATGTGAGAAATAGATTTTTATATATTATCATGTATTTATAGTTTATTTACATGTGATTATATTGAATACACATAATTGATCTATTTTGATTACAAAATGATCTTTTTAAGGGACTTCGTCTCAATCTGCTTTCATTGAGGCATATTTTGTTTAAATACATCACTTTCTATTATACGCTGTATATACACCTTTGAATTTTCATTTCATTCAATTTGAATATTTTTCTATGAATCATTTAACTAAATGAAAAAAATAATGTTTCTTTTTAATGTAAGCGGTGAGAATGACCTTTACACTGCCACGAGTATTATTTGTTCTATGGATTCCTTAACAAGCCGTAATGTTTTTTAATGGAAAATAAATACCATATACACTTTTATGTATTTTTTTTATTAAATATGGTTTTGATAATGGATTTTTTATGTCAATATATTTAGGTGATATATTGTGATTGAAATGTGGAAATGTTTTCTTTCCTTTATATTTGTTGTATGTGTTATTATTTTATAATAGTAGTTGGACATTTGATGGGTGGTTACGTGATAAACCAAATGACGAGGGGTGTCATGATAAACCAGGATGGGTTTTTATGTTATAACCTCCAATTCATTGTGTATGGAAGTCATCTCTATGGATATTCCATTTAGTGATATTTGTGGGAGTCGACCGTATGATTATTCCATTTATGTATGTTTATGTCCCAAGTTACCTATATATGTTATGCGTTCTTTATATGGGTTTTATTGTAATCTTTTGGTTACAAGTGGGTATGAAATGATATTTTATTTAGTGAAGTTTATTTACTACTTCATAAAGTGGAAAATTATTACTTATGAGAATGTATTCATGGTTTACTTGTTTTAAAAAAAAAACTAACAGTTTTCCTTCTTTGTGTATCCCTTACTAAGCTTTTTTATACTCATCCCATGTTTTGAAATGTTTTTTCCTGGACCTAATGATGAATAAGGTCAAGGATGGGATAATGAAAAAGTCATGCTATCTAGAGCATTGTATTAAACATGACTCTTTTTTCAAGGGTTTTTATTTTATGAAAAAGATGGAAACTCTATAGAAGTGTCTACCTTGTAAATTTTGAGATATAATGTAATAGTTATGGTCTAATTCTATAAAACTATAAACCTGAAAAGATCCTCAATGGGAATTAATAATTTAATTCAATATTATGTAATGTTTAAGGCTAGGTCCTTATATTTGATATCAGAGGTCAGTTTAGATATATTTATGAGTTAGAGTATTGTTAAATTAATATCCATAAATAAATTTACGATTGATTGAAGTGTTATAGAATTTAAAGATTACCACGTTGCTTCGCCTATGATTTTTCTATGTTCAGAATGGTTTTCCACAGAGGAAACAAGGTAGCTATTTTGGGACAACATCAAGAGGAAGATAAACTTCCAAATCAGCAATCTGTGATGGTCAGAATTAGAACTGAATAGTTTGATGCTGTGATGGCACAATTTACTGAGGCTATAAATAGTGGTGGTATCCATGTATGAGATTAGTAAGATCAACCATAGAGGAACATGTCAGTATTAGAGCATTTCCAAAGGAAACTTCCCCCATCATTCAGAGGATCATCTAACCCTATGCTAGCTGAAGGGTGGATTAAAGAAATATAGAATATTTTTAATGTCATGGGGTGTTCGGAACATCAAAATTTTAGTCTCACGATTTATTGTTTTTAAGGTGAAGCTGATCAGTGGTGGTCGATGATGAAAAATATTATGGATAATGAGGAGATTGGTGCTCTGGATTGGGATGAATTAAAAGGTATGTTTCTTGAGAAATATTTTCCTAAGGTTGTTCAACATAGGATAGAAAAACAATTCTTGGAATTGAGGTAGGAGGATGACTCAGTGGCTCCTTACGAAGGAATATTCTCTCGACTGGCAAGTAATGCTCCAAATTTCATCAAAGATATAGATAGTAAGATAAATCAATTTTACACATGATTAAATCCACTATATAGAAGAGAATTAGCCTCTCGTGAGTTCAAAAGTTATGAAAAACTTGTCCAATGTGTAGAGAAGGTGAAAATGAAGTTTGTCAATGATTAGGTGTTCTTTGAAAAAAAACAGAATAAGAGGTCCAGTTGGCAGGAAAATGGAAAGAATTCATCAAAGAATCCTATATGTAAGAAAAATAAATATCCAACTTGTGAGAAGTGTGTTAAAAAGCATACTGGAGAATGTTTATCAATTTCTGGAAAGTGCTTTTTGTGTGGTAAGTCTGGTCATATTGCTCGTAATTGTAAGAAAGATGATCAATCATGTAATGAAAAGCTAGTGGTAAAATGTTTTAAGTGCAGTGAATTGGGTCATTATATAAATGAGTGTCTAATAAAGAAATAAAATAAGGGAAATAATCTGGACTAGAAGAATAAAGGGGGGGTGAAATCCTTTTCAACTATTTCAGTAGATGTTGGGCCATCAAATGAAGTAATATAAGGTACACTATTTTTTTGTTCGTATTTTTTCAATGTGTTGTTTGATTCCGGGTCTACACATTCGTTCATTTATAAGAAGTTTTCTAGTAAATTGGGAATTCCATCTCAAGATATGAATCCTGAACTTATGTTAAAAACACCAAGGGAAATGTTTAGACAAAATGAAATTATAAGAACCTTCTTATCCTTGTGTGTGGGATGAACCTACCTGCAAACCTTATTGTTTTTCCTCTAGTAGAATTTGATGTTATTTTCGGAATGGATTGGATTTCTGTTTATCATGATAAGATTGACTATAGAGCTAAAGAGGTTTCTTTTTTGAAATATTTTCATTTTGTGTACATGAATGAATTGGATTTATGTTTTTCAAGAGTTTTTATTTTAGTCTCGATGATTTTTTTGATTAGCTCTAGTGAGCTCTGTATTTTTTGAAGATTGACTTGAGGTTGGGGTACCATTAGTTGAAAGTGAAGGAAGAATACATTCTGAAGACCGCGTTTTGTACTAGATTTGGCCATTATGAATTTTTATTTATTCTTTTTATGTTAAAAAATGCACCTGTTGTATTCATGGATCTTATGAATATAATTTTCCGCATGTTCTTGGATATGTTTGAGGTTATATTCATTGATGATATTTTTGTTTATTATAAAAGTAAATAGGAGCATGAATGTAATTTAAGGGATGTTTTGTAAACCTTAAAAAATAAACTATTTGGGAAGTTCAACAAGTGTGAATTTTGGTTATTGAAAATTTCATTCCTTGGTCACATTGTTTCAAATGATGGCATAACTGTTGATCCTGCTAGAAAAAAAGTTGTTGAATAATGGACAAGAACCAAATATATAACCATGATTTGTAGTTTTCTTAGTTTGACAGGTTATTACTGGAGGTTTGGTGATAATTTTGCATGGTTATCTAGTTCAATGACTAAGTTAACTCAAAATGGTGTTAATTTCATTTGCACAAAAGAAGGTGATGATTGTTTTTAGGAATTTAAAAGAATATTGGTGATTGATCCAGTTTTGGAACTTCCTTCAAGAAATGGTGAGTTTGTTATCTAAAGTGATGCTTCATTGAAAGGACTTGGTTGTGTCCTTATACAGAATGATCAGGTAATTGCTTATGCTTCGCGTCAGTTTAATTATCATGAGTTAAATTACCCTACACATGATTTGGAATTAGAAGTTGTTGTTTTTGCTTTAAAAATTTAGAGGCATCATTTGTATGGAGTAAAATGTGAAATATATACTCACAAAAATTTTAAAGTATATCTTCACTTATTAAGAATTAAACATGAGACAGAGGAGATGGTTGGAATTAATCAAGGATTTTGATTGCATAATCCTTTACCATATGAGAAAATCAAATAAAGTGGATGATGCTTTGTGTCGAAAAAGTAATGCTCCATTAGATATTCTAAGTTTGGAACAAGATCATTTGTTTTTTGATTTGATGAACATTGGCATAGAATTTGTTGATGAAAGAAATTCTTCGATTTTGTTTCAGGTTTCAATGAAATCATCTCTATCAGACAGAATACAAATAGCACAGAAGAAAGACAGTGAGTTACAGAAAAAGGTAGAGTTAGTTCATAAGGGTATGTTGCCTACGTTTAACGTTGAAAATGATTGTGTTTTGTGGTTTGTAAAGAGACTATATGTGCCTTGTTATTCAGAGTTGAAGAATGAGTTGTTTGGTGAAGCTCATAGTTCTCCGTTTTTAGTTCATCCTTGCAATACTAAGATGTATAGAGATCTTTGAGATTATTACTGGTGGGATGGAAGGAAAAGAGATATTGTTGATTTTACTGTGAAGTGTTTGACTTGTCAGTAGTTTAATGTTGAGAGGTAGTTACCAAAAGGTATGCTTCAGTCATTGATGGTGCTAGAGTGGAAATGGGAAAATATATCCATTGACATCATTGTGGTATTACCAAAGACATCTCCAGGTAATACTGCAATTTGGGTTATTATTGATCGGTTGACTAAATCTTCTCATTTTCTTCCTATTTGAGATACTTTGTCTCTAGATAAACTTTCTTAGTTGTATGTTAAAGAGAAAATTTGGATGCATGGATTTCCCCTCTCTATTGTATCTGATCGTGATCCCAGGTTTACTTCTAACTTTTAGAAAGGCCTTCAGAAGTCGTTGGGTACTGAATTAAATTTTAGTACATATTTTCTTCACAATTAGATGGGAAGTCAAAACAAACAATTCAAACCTTAGAGGATATTCTACATGCTTGTTCACTAGATTACCACGGAAGTTGGGACCAACATATTTCTTCAGTTGAATTTTAATATAATAAAAGTTTTCATTCCAATATCCATATGGCTCCATTTGAGGTATTATATGGAATGCATTGTCGAACTCCAGCTTTTTGGGATGAAGTAGGTGAAAGGAAGCTGATGGGACCACAATTGGTAGAAGATATGGGAGAGAAAGTTCAGTTGATTCAGAAGCACATGAGGATAGGTCAGAGCAGGTAGAAAAGTTATGTATATAATCGGAGGAAAGATCTTTCTTTTGAGGTAGGTGATCATGTCTTTTTAAAGTTTCTCCATGGAAAAGTGTGATGCGTTTTTGGAAAAAAGGAAATTTGAGTCCAAGGTTCATTAAACCTTATGAAATCCTAGATAAATTTGGATCAGTTGAATATAGAGTGGATTTACCTCCAAGTTTTTCCTAGGTACAAAATGTTTTTCATGTTTCAATGTTGAGAAAGTATATGCTAGATCACTCTTATGTTTTGATCCCAGAGGTAGTTCAGTTGGATAAGAATCTCTCTTATGAGTAACAAATAGTCCATATTCTTGACCGAAGAGAGAAAGTATTATGGAATAGGGTAATTGACCAGGTAAAGGTTTTGTGAAAAAACCATATGGTTGAAGAGGGAACATGGGAATATGAAAATTCTTTAAGGGATAAATACCCCAATTTATTTGATAAGTGAATAAAATTGTGAGGACACAGTTTAAAAATGGGGGAAAGGATGTAACACCCCAATTAACTAAAGAGATATGGCATTTTAATATTTATTAATATTTTTGAATAAAATATTAATTTTACATTAAATGGGTTTCTATGTTCGATGGCGTACCCGATACACAATAATGGGTTTCTTTGAAATCTTACGTTGCACGCTAATAATATAATAATATTATTTTAAATTGTAGTTAATGCCTTGCCGTTGTATTAGTGAGAATGAATAGAACTAACTAAAATATGATTATAAATGTTTGTTAAATGTTTTTACATTTATCCAATAAAATTTTGTGACTTAAAATGTGAATTTAACTAATTTAAAGCATAATTTACCTTAAAGGTTGATTTATCGCCTTTTAAGGGAGAACCCTCTTTGAATATTATTTTGGTCAATTTTATATGTTCTACTTGAAAAAATAAAATTTTTCATTATAATAGGGACATCAAAATTTACTTTTGATGAAATTTTGGAATTTTTATGATAAAGTTTATTTTTTAATTAATAATGAAAAAAACTGTATTTTTATTCAAAACTGCATTTTAATATAAATTATTTATATGGTTTGATTATCCATTTAATTGGTTTTAAAGTTTAATTATAATATACTTTTACCATTTAATCCAATTTTGTCCATTTTAATTAATTTTTCTTTGAAATTAGACCTAAAAAAGTGACAATCTTTTGATAGTTAATATTTTATAAAACACACTTTTTTTTTTGATAGCAGGAATTAATTTTAAATTAATCTCGGCCACTTCTGTGTTTTGATTTTGGAAAATTGGATTTTATATTTGGAATCAGGAGGTCTAAATTGTATAAATAGGTAACTTTTATTTTTAGGCATTATGAATATTTACATTAGTAGAAATTTTATTTAGCATGGTTAATGGGTAAATCTGGTAAATAATAGTAAACAATATTATTAAAATAATATATAATTGCACTAAAAAAGTCCTAATCTTATTAGTTGATACATATACGACCATTTTCATTTTTGGGTCGATTTTGGGACCCCATGGAGCCACTTAAGTGTGATTACGACACTTTATTTTAATAAACTTAAAGTAAAGACAAAAATGACATTAACAAATATCCTATAGTAAATTAATGTTTACATATATAAGTTATTATTTAGAATATAAATATTATTTATAATGATAAAATGATTTCCTACAATATGATATTTTTTTATAATTTTTATACATCAAATAAATTAAATTAATTATGACACAATAATGATGCAGTGTTTACCTCATTACTAAATTATTTTAATAAATAAGATTATAAAGATTAAAATAATATCCAAAACCTATGAAATTCTTATTGGGTGATTTTATTTCGACCATTAGTCATCTTATTTTTAACTTTAGTTATTTTTGGAACTTTTGAAACTAAAGAAACATTTATAATAAAATAATTGTTTCAAACTTTCCTAAAGAGCCTCTCCTCCCCCTTATAAAAGGACACCACTTCAAACCCATTCCTTGAACCTCACAAGACACTTGGATCGTCCAAACCCTACCCAAATAAGCTCTAATGATCCATCTTTTCCACCTAGATTCCTTAACTAAAGGAATAAGTCACTTCCAGAAGTCCTTTTGGTTCAAACCAATGTGAGTTACCCAAATTAAAGGTAATAGTTTCTATTTACGTATTTTCTTTTATTTTTCTTCTCCAACAACTAAACTCTTTTTATTCCTTTCTTTTATAACTATAACTATATCCTCTATATACTAGGATTTTTTTATTAGAAGGATTCAAACTACACTTACACACACCTCTATCTAATGAATAAAGAACATATTGTTTCTGTGGATGGAAAACTGACACCTCACGTAACGATGACTGTTCAATTATCTACTACCTCCTCTCATGGTGTCCATTAAGATGACAGTATATATATATATGATATATATTATGTTTATGTTTTATTTATGCTTCTGTATTTTTTATTTATACCATATATTTAGGGTTTCCATTATGGGTAAACGTGATAATTTCATTTGAGGAAGTGCGGACTACCACCACCTCAAAGCGATATGACTCGTTAATGACATATGTGGGATGTAAAAAGGATTGAGTTAATGATATTATATTTGATATTAAACTGGAATTATAATATAACTATGTATCATTATGTTTTAATTCCATTAAAATAATAAATAGAAATGAAAGTAGCATTCATGTGTATGTATGACTTACCGTCTCCATGAATGGTGCATTTCATTTATTATTTCCAAATGTTATGTAATGTTATAAATACATACATATAATAGATATATATGATATCTAAATAAGGAATATCAACTGGAGATAATGGTCAAGTAACTACAGGGACAACATGTAATTATAAGGTGTTTATTTTTACTCAAGTACCAAATATCGACAAAACAGTCGTTATTAACTTAAATGATTACATAAAGTTTATAACATGGTTTTAATTGATATAAAAGGAATATTAAACTTGAAAAAGGTTATTAGGAAAGTATAAATTAACTTTAGTTTATTATTCAATATATTAAATAATGATCGATTCAAGTAAGATATGAGGTAAGGGAACTTCTTAACCCAATTTCCATTCTTTGGGTTGATATTATATTTCTTATTATGTCATTATTTAATTATGTGAGAATGAATTTTTATATCTTATCATTTATTTATATTTTCATTATGTGTGATTATATTTAATACACATAATTGATCTATTTTATTTACAAAATGATCTTTTTAAGGGAATTTGTCTCAATCTCCTTTCATTGAGGCATATTTTGTTTTAATACACGACTTTCTTTTATACACTGTATAAACACCTTTGACTCTTCGTTTCATTCAAATGTAATCTTTTTCTATGAAGTTTTTTACTAAATGACAAAAAAATAATGTTTCTTTTTAACGTAAGCGGCGGAAATGTACTTTACGCTGCAACGAGTATTATATGATCTTTGGCTTCCTTAACAAGCCGTAATGTTTTTAAAAGGAAAATAAATACCATATACTATTTTAGGTATTTTTTATTGAAAATGGTTTTGATAATGGATTTTTTTATGTCAATATATTTAAGTGAAATATTTTGATTGAAATGTGGAAATGTTTTCTTTCCTTTATATTTATTGTATGTGTTATGATTTTATAATGGTACTTGGAAATTTTACTGGTGGTTGTGTTATAAACCTAAGGACGAGTGGTGCCGTGATAAACCAGGATGGGTGGTTATGTTATAACCTCAAATGCATTGGTTATGGAAGCTGGCTGTATGGCTATTCCATTTAGGGATATATGTGGAAGTCAACTGTATGGTTATTCCATTTAATTATTTTTATGTCCCATGTTACCTATATATGTTATGTGTTCATTATATGGGTTTTATGGTAATTGTTTGGTTACAACAGGGTAAGAAATGATCTTTTATTCAGTGTAGAGTATTTACTACTTCATAAAGGTGAAAAGTATTACTAATGATAATGTATTCATGGTTTACTTGTTGTTTAAAAAAAACTAACATTTTTCCTTCTTTTTGTATCCCTTACTGAGCATTTTATGCTCATTCCATGTTTTGAAATGTTTTTCACAGGACCTAAAGATGAATAAGGTCAAGGATGGGATCAAGGAAAAGTCATGTTGTCTAAAACATTGGACTAGACATGACTCTCTTTTATTCAAGAGTTTTTATTTTATGAAAAAATGGAAACTGAGTAGAAGTGTCAACCATGTTATTTTTGAGATGTAATGTAATAGTTATGGCCTAATTCTCTAAAACTCTAAACGTTAAGAGATCTTTAATGTGAATTAATCATTTAATTCAATATTATGTAATGTTTAAGGATGACTCCTTATAATGGGTCATCCTTGGGAAGATCTTTGAACTAATAGTCCATCTTATTCCATGTTTGAATGTACTCCTCCACATTAATCCTCGTTTCATTAAATCCTATAATTAGGATGTGATCCTTCTTATTGATCCAATTTCACTACTCTTTATTATTTTACACTTATTATTATCTCTCATACATTCAGTTATGTACCTCTATATTGAACATAATATCAAAGGCATAATCAAGAATATTTTTTGTCCGAGTGGTTGATAAGGTCCCACGTTTTCCCCTTATACCCAAATTTCTTATATACATCATGATTCTGATCAACCAACCCATAATTATTCTCAAGATGCACTAGTACTAATTATTCCTACCTTTTATTATGATCTCCAAACACATAATATGAGATATTTGGATCCTTATAAGCTCAACCATTAGGTTCGAGATCTTTTGAATTGGAGATTCATTCAATCCCCTTTGTCTTCAACTTCTTGGAATATTGTGTATATATGGGTTTGGGAAGATGAGAATAAATGTTTTACCTTTTTTTCTTCCCCTTAACTTGAATAAATCTCTCCAAGCCACTTTTCCTTTCCTCCCCTTTATCTTACTCAGGCTTTGAATCCCTCTGTCATGGAATCCATTATCACTGTCACATAAAATTATTTCATACAGACCATCACTTGATTTAAATTCAAGAAGTCCTTTCTCTAATTATTTTTGACAACCTGAAATAACTCACCTTGGTCCAAAATTATCTCCCCCACACCATCAAATAAATTAAATTGGTTTAAACTAGTCATTTAATTTCCTATACTTAGGACATTTACAATATCCATATGGTCCTCAACTCTTTAAAATTAATTCTCCCATCCCTTGGAACCGATTAATCTTCCTTCATCTAGTGATGGAACCAAGGCCATCAAAGTATTTCTAGATCCATATCTCACTACACTTGAATAATATTCAACATTCATAGAGATGAGAATATGTTCTAGAATAGATACAAAACTCAACTCCTCGATTCCCACTATGCCAAAGGGGTGTACACTACTATATTGGAATCAAATAGGTCATCCCTCAAGTGGTTGAAGATATCACCCACCTTGGGATTGGCCTTCCAGGATCCTGAGTCTTTCATGATGGAATTCGATGGTACAAGATCAAAAATACCCTCCTTGGATAAAGATGTTCTAATAACATTCTAAATTATAAATAGTTTTTGAGTTTTTGAAGTAATATCCTTGTGTCCCTATTTACCACATCGATGGAAATTATGAAGGAGATGACCCATGAGTTTGTAAGAAATAAAGTAATATGTGAAGGATTCAAATAAAACAAGCTGTTTTCAACAAAAATTTCCCCAAACTTGATAAAAAACCACTCCACTGGTGGATCAGATATATTGACTTCAAAACAGAAGAGAGGATAAATCAGATGAAATATTGATTTTTTATTCTATTTGAGTAAAGGAACTGACCAACCAAATTTCGAATCATCCAGCTAATAGAATAATTTTTGACGATAAGCAGATGTTCAGGGAAACGTAACCATAGTTATATACTAAGAGTATCCCGTTGCATATAAAATGTGTATTAACACTAAAAAATAATTAAATGGAATTTATTTTAAGAGCATGGATCACTAGACAGTGCATTAAACAAATCCTTTGATCAAGAAAATTGGATCATAAAATGTTGTTTGTTGAGAAAAACCATAATTACATGCCACTAAAAACCCCATGAACTATGAAATAACTTGTAGAAAGTTTCTACTAAAGGCTTATGTACCCTAAAACGATCCACCAATGTTAGATCCAGATGTCCTGATGCTTCTGAAAACTTTGATGATGAAAGAGAGAGCATAGGTGAGACATCAAAAAGGTATGGAACCTTCATAAAAATTGTAATAGATGAAAAAGGTGAAAGAGTATCTAGATCTCAAAGAGGGGTAGATGGATGATTTTGATTAATTGATGATGGATTAAATAAATCCCCTCCACCATATTTTGGTGGGTGGGTAAGGGGTTAACACTGCCATCATTAAGGCTTGATCATATCTATAGGGTAAGGGAGGGTTGATGTCACTATTCTTCTTATCCCCTTCCAATAAATGAAATGAATGGAGAGAGAGCCCAAATTGATGAACCACCCACACATCCATGTTTCATGTTCATGGATTTTTGGGATTAGGAAAATAAATTACTCAATACAAGGGATAATATGGATGATAAGACAAAAAAACCATTGATGAAAAAGGACAATGGGAAAAATTATGTGTTCATAAAGGTCGATGTAAATCATAATAATTAAGTAACATTTATTCTCCCTTACTTAGTTTGTAATTTCATAGTTTATTATGTATGAATAAGACCTATTTAATCCCTATTGTTAATAATTTTGTGAAATGTCATGTGATTATCGCCCTCTATATGTATTCTAGAATAATTAAATAAAATTAGATATTCTATCCGTTCACGGATAGAACAGAGTTTCCAAGGACAATTTGTTTGGTATATAATAATATAAAATTTAATAAATAAGTAGTGAATTATATTTCTAAAGGGTTATAAGTTTAACCATTTATGGAACGATTTTAGTTGAACATTGAATAATGTTTTATAGATTAATTTATAATTTCACCATATGAAGATTTATCCAAATTCATTATCCATGATAATGAATTTGTTTTAAATATAAATAATGATATATGGAATGACTTAGCATTTATCTATGGATCTTTTAATCTGTTAGTGATTTAGGGATAAAAAATTAACTTTCATTTCCTAGAGTAAGGGATGAAGTGAAAATTGATCAAGGCACAACCAATGGGTGATATTGTGCAAATTTAATGGAATGAATTAAAGTAAATATATCTCTTGGTGAAAATTATCCATCTTTAGGAAAAGGGTCTTAAAATAAAATTTCATCTTGTTAACTTATTTTTTGATGATATCAATGCACTTTTTCATGTATCTTTAGACTATGGTGTTATGATCACTAGCCTTATAAGTATCACCCACTTTTTTGTGGCTAGTTATCTTGATCTCTCTTTATAATTATTTTTTTCCATGTCAATATCATCGCATATCATTTATGTTCCCCTATGATGCAACCTAGTTATGAGTTACATTGGGTAATAGTTATGTTTCCAACATTTCCTTTTAAAAGGATGTTTCAATATTATTTTATATGTTGCAGTTTTATATGAAAGGAAGTCTCTAGTATTAGAACTTTAATGGCTGAAATGAATATTGAGGGAGAAATTAAATTTAAGGGCATATAATGCAAAACTTTAATTTTTATGAATCATTTCTTTCAAATAAATTAAAATACATTTATGGATTCCATTGAACACCACACCAAGTTAAGTATTCTTTATATAGAAAATCATGTTAATATTGAACTACATGCAAAAGTGATTTTAGTTAATATTACATGAAACACTAATATTGTATTATGTTAGATGCAATAAAATGATTAGATAATGTTACACGCAACACTGAGCTTATGTTATGTTACACACAACTATGAGTTTAAAGGAAAAATTAAATATTATTAAAATTTTATGGTTATTACCTAGCCATTGGAATACAGTGTATCAATAAAATAAAAAAAATTATGAAAATATAATTTATAAATGGTCACCAATTAATTATAAATGAGAGTAATAACTAATTGAAACTAAACAAATTCATTTTCTGAAAAAGAATTTTTTTATGGAAAAGAATTTTTTATCTTCATAAATTAAACAAACCACTTTTTATGAATGATTTTGATATCTTCAAATGATGTGAAGAGGTGAGGGATGAGGCTCCCTTTTATTATTGAGGTGAGGGACACTTTTCGAATCTCCATAAATAATAATTTATAAAAAAATCAAAACCTATGAAAAAAAACTAAAATATTTCTCAAATTCTAATATGAGATGATATAGGGTTGTAATGCCATCAAAAAATAAATTTTGGACATTTCTGTCTATCAGTTTAAACCTTATCTTTCTTAATTAACACTTAATTGTTCTATTAAATGATTAACTAGGGTAACAAATACTTCAATATAATAAGTGTAAAATATTTATTTATTTTTTGTAAAATAGACCATAAATAAATAAATTAGATCATTTTATACAATATAAATATTATTATATATTTTTAAAAAATGGTCAATTATTTTTAAATAATTTAATAAAAAATTATTTTGATAAACAATTAATTGTATCAATTTTGAAACTATTCAATTCATTTATTTTTAAAAATATTAATATATAAAGATAACTTAGGAACAATAATATTATTATAGTATTATGAGGTCAAGTTAATATATAAAATTCATTAGACATGTTAGTTAGTCCAAATTAAATTTATTTTAATATTTTTAATAACATTTTATTTGATTTTTATCTTAATATAATAATTACTATAAAAGTTTTGTGTAATTATTTAATGTGGTTATTTTTTGAATAAAAATTAAAAATAAAACACTATGTTGAAAATAAATCTTCTATATTTTAAAATAATACTTTTATTAGAATTTATATTTTGGAAAATCTAATATTTAAAATTTTATACTTATTAAATTTTGAAGCTGTTAACTTTAACATCACATTAAATAAAAAAAATAAATGTTATAATCCCTTATATAAGGCTCCAAATAGTCTATAACTCAACCCTTGGATGAATATGGTCAATATATAATCGACCAATAAGAGTTGGTGAAGTGTTTGGATATTTAAATGTGTATTATTATTTTAATAAAAACTATATTATTGACTTTCATATATTCATAATTTCTCCAACATTAATGTGTAAGATATTAAGGTAATTATTTATTTCCTAAAAAATTAAAATAAATTACCCTGATAAAGGAAAAAGTTTTATCTTTAAAATGATTATTTTTAATCGAAACTATTTTTATTATAAACTTATATTAAATATTATTTATTTGTTAAAACTTGAGTAAGAAATATTTGATTTTTCATTAAATAAAATAAATTAAATCTCATAATCCCATCCAAGTAGATTTAAATAGATACAATTTTGATCCAAGGATGATTTAGGTCGCAAAAAACTCAACCAATGATATTATTACACATGTTAGGGTAATTTTATAATACTATTCTTACCCTTAATCACATAGTTTACCCTTTTACTGTATTAATAAAAATTACAGAAATTACTATTCATAATGCAGAAAAATAAAATAAATATATTTAAATAATTTGGACCTACTAATTAAAAATATAAAGTCTATTTTTCAAAACTAAAAACATAGATGTTTAATTAATTAATTTAAAATTAATCTCGTTTTTAGGAAGAGAGAACTAGTTTTAAAAACTAAAACATTGCAAAAGATTGAAATATTTTTACATCTGAATTCAATTTAAAATTAAATCTAATGAAATAAATTATATTTAATGATAAAAATATATTCAATCTATACTTTAAAACCATTAAATACTATAATTTAACCATATAAGTTATTTATATGAAAAAAAGTTACTTTTACATAAATATTTGTGTATTTTTACTATTCATCAAAACTTGAATGTTTTCAGAAAAATATCAAAAATTCATCCAAAGTAAATTTTTATATCCTGATTAAAAATATGATTTTTACTTTTTAATATTAAAATTTTTAATCTATCAAAATCTTAATTTAATAGGGGTTCTCCATTCAAAGATGTAAAATTGTCCTTAAAAAAATAAGTTTTTTACATAAAATATTGTTTATTCATACCCTATGACTAAAATATCCATTTTATGATTATAAAAAATATTTTATTAAGTATATAACACATATATATTATTAATTTCATCACTAATTGTAATTCACACCAAAAAAATAACAATATATAATTAATTAATATTTTTTATAATTAATTGATAGATAATGAATTAACAATGCATTTTCATAAGTTAGTTATATTTATCCCTAATAACCTAATGACTCGGTTATAACAGTAATTTCATACTATGGGAACCTCACGGTTTATTTAAACTCACGATTACGTGCAACACATGCTACTGAAGAATTAAAATTATTTAAAGAAAATATTTAATAAAAAAATCCCATTGTTACATTAGTGCCATCCATAATTCCTATATAAGACTACACTCATGGACCTAGTTAACTCTTTCCTATGAGAAATAACTCTGTAGGTCTTGATAACGATGATGGAACTCATCTTATTGGTCATTCCTCTCTGGCCTCATCATAAATAAGTACACACTAGATCTTGAAAGATATCGATAAAAATACAGGAGAACACACCCATAGTCTATGGGGGATAGTTAATCCAACCCCAACTAAACCAAAAGAAAGGAACTCACACATATTGAATTTTGGTAATGAGATAACTAACCTAAGATAGGGAATAATGATAAAGGGTCACAATCTATTATATATTAAGGGATACCTAACTCTATCTGAAACTAAATGATTGCGAGATCGATCATCCTATGTTTAGGATGGTATGAATCATTATATCATAATAGGGTTGCACACAGGTAATTAAACTTATAAATATATGTATAAAATGAAAAGAAATAGGGATTCAACCTACCATGAAAGATGTATACAGTGTGTATAGGGAATACCCAACTTCTCTTGGCTTGTCTGGGTATTCACATGTCCTCTGATCCCCACCTATGTACTTTTGTCATGCCAATTTACATTGGATGTTTCCATGTACCTGACTATGTATGGCTACTTTATACATAATTGTGTAGCCTAACCATGCCAGTGTACCTTTCCATTCATATATACATGGTTATTCCCATGTACTTGGTTATTCCCCTATACCTGGGTGCGTCCAAGCCTATATACACAGAAGTACACACTGGGTATCCAGTATCAAATGACATTGAATGTAAAATGTCACATGGAATGTGATATGTATCTCTATATGTAAATTCTTGCCTCAATGGAAGAAAGTTCCTTACAGTTTTACTTCTTCCAAACTATGATCCATGCAACTCAAAAATTCCCAAAACATCCACATCGTTCTTCAAGTCTCAAATGCACTTCTATTTATAGTTGATCGACCTCTAATCATTCCTGTAGAATTCATAACTATGGGTTACCCAGAAAGAATCTTCATTAGTTTCTAGATTATATCCACCCATACACGTGGAATTTAATCCTCATCAAACTGCATTCGATAATTCCAAATCAAGTGAACAAATAGTCTATGATCTGCTCTCGATTTACCTGTCATCATCATAATAAACTAATCATGTCTCAATCCTAGAACTATAACCATAGAAATTATCTGTTATTCTAATGATTGATGGTATAATGATCAATTTCAAATATTTTTGAACCGCTAAAAAAATTAAATGTAGATGATGAACATTTGAAGAATTTTTGGAAGATGCAAAAATAAAAAAAGGAGAATAATGATATCAAACATTGTTCAGTTTTGTCTAAATATATTCATATATATATATATAACAATGATCATATGATATTAATAAATCATTGATATAAAATTATCAATTAAACATATTTGTAAGATAAATATCATCTAAAAATAAAACAGTAACCCATGAATTAATTTGTTAAAGTTATTATTTCACATTCAATGTGGGATAATAAAAATGGGGATTAAATCCTATAAAAACCATCATCCTACCTCATGATTGGATTCATCACTAAATGATCACTTCTCCAAGATCCCATTGTTTTTCATTAGAAACTCTCCTCCCTAGACCTCCCAAATCCTTGGAGCTATGTCTCTAGCCCTAGTATTTATGCATAAATTAATTTGAATGAGGAGGGGAAGATTAGGATTCATCAAATTTAATAATTAAATACTTAATTAATATAATGGTTATTCTACTAATGAACTCCCATATACAAAACACCAAACAATAAAAAACCTTATTTAATTTATTAGGTAAAACAAATATTCTAAATTTAATAGTTGAATCAAATTTTCCATTTGGAAAATCATTTAAGTGATATTACATTATTTTATTAAGAAATTTATTTCATGAAATAATATGTTTAATATTTTTATTACATAAAAACCAAGACCCCTCGAGACCCATAATCCAACAATAAAATTGGGACTGGCTCAGAAAAAATTATTAAAAATATTCTAATGTTTTACTAGGGAAAAACATATTAATTATATTTTCCCAACATCGGAAATTTTAATCCTGATAAAAAAATTGACTCCAACATGTGATGTTACTGAGCTCAAATATGGTTCTCCCACTCTTTGTTTCTCTCCAGAAGATTCTTTCACTACTATAGGACCTTCCATAAGGGATTCATTTCTCCATGAAGGATCTTATCCTATTGATCCTAAACCTATACTAGGTAATCAATTAATTTCACTCCATCCTTGATGTCTAGCTATCCCAGAGGATAAAGTTTGGTGGTTCATGCACATACCTCTTAAACTAAAACATGTGGAAGAAAACATGTTTCCATACTAACTATGGTGGTAGGGATAAGTGGTATTCCACCTAGAAAACACTACAAAGTACCTAAAAAAGGATAATAAATCTCATATATAATATTCATCCTCAAGAAAATATATGTAATACTCAATGATTTTATATGATTAAGGAAACATGGTTGTAAGGACCCAATTATTATTTCTGGTATGGATCCTTTGGTGGTCTGGTTGTATTGTTTTTAGAAAGGAATGTGTAGAGAGATATAGGTTGGTTTTAGGCCATTTACATGATGTGTAATTGGAATACATGACATGTAATGTTCTGGCCAAAATCTTTCACGTCGTGCAAAGGGGATTACCTTGAGAAAAGATCCTGAGATTTACACAACGTGTAAGGTATTTACACATTGTGTAAATGCTGATGTCTCCTTTTAAAAAAAGGGAAAAACTCATATCTTTTTCAGATAGAATCCCTCAGCTCCCTTTTCACGTGTAAGAGAATCCAAGAAATCCATGAGGTAGGCTTTACTCTCATTTCTAGATCAAGACACCGTTTCATCCACCATGAGTCTCATTGGTTCCATGCTGGTAAGATATCTGTTCCTATTCTCAATTCTTTGTTTAACTTGGTTTCAGATACATTTTTAGGTGAAATCACATTTTCCCTTTTTAAGGGGTATTATTCCCTTCTTTTTTTTGAACTGATATTAGTCAAATTATGAGATGAAAATGCACAAGCTATCCACATGCCCAATCTTGGGTGACGCCTTAAATTGTATTTTGGTCCTTGAATAAAACTGATATGCATAGACTATGTAATTATGGAGACCATCATAAATGATATAGTTTGAGACCATGAATGAAACAACCCCTTTGGGTGTCTTGTGAGTTTAAATTGTCCATTTGATGGCATTTTTACTTGGAAGCCTTGTGGCATGCCCTTTTTCCACTTTTCCTTAAGATGTTAGTTCATAATTTTACTTTCAAATGGAATGGGGATATCAATGATAATTGGATGGATTTATGGGAAGGGATGAAATGACCATAACCCTTGGACCTTTCCTTATAATAGCTTGTTTAAGCTTTTTTCTCTCTCTATATTGAAATTAGAATCTGAGTTAAATAGAGGATAAAAACATTATTTTCTTTTTGAGGCTTGAATTACTCTTTATAAGGTTTCTCTCATATGATATAGATAGAAACTATTCCATTTAATTGTTTGTTTAAGCTTGAAAATCTTATTATTAACATTTTACAATGTGATTATTTGGAAGCTAATCCATCTAAGCTTGGCCAATGCTTGAGTCAACTTTATTGGTGAGTTGAATTAGAATGTTCTTGGTTTTGAGCTTGAAGTGATTAAATGGAATTGATGAATTGAATTGATATTAAATACTTACTTTACTAGGGTGACACATGGATTCAAATGAGAATGACATGGATAGACTCAATTGGAAATAAAAATTCCTATGTTTGAGTAATGCTTAGACTCACTAGTGGACTTCAAGTGATGGAATCTGACTCTTGAAATTTATATAATGAGATATACATGAGTTTATATTATAATTAAATGGATGGAATAAGGGTTCATTTGTTCATAATTATATGGGTGATACATGGGATCACTTAGTGGACCACCGAGGATGGGCTCAAGTAATGGTTATTTTATACCACACCTAAACCTATACCTGGGTTCCTAAGAGGCTCACTATAGAGGTTATTGTAGGGAGTTAGGTTAAATTATACCTATAGTGATACCAAGAGTCCAACATAGGAATTACATGGACGATATCACATTCTAAATTGAATAATGAATGAAATGATTTATATGATGTGTCTGCCAATCCGAAGAACATGCTTTGATTTGGTCTTGCTTTATAGTTTATGGATGACCTATTTAGGCACCCTTGATCATGTTATCATGGGAGATGTCATGCTATGCACTTGGTCTCCATACTTATTAATTAAATGATATTAAATGGTTGAAAGAACTTTATTAAATGATACTAGATTGACTGTTAAATCCTAGACTTAGCTTCTAAATAAAATTAATTAAATGATAATGAATATTAATATGAATCTATAATTATAGGATGTTTACTTTGAGTACTTCATATACATGTTATATTTTTACTACACACTATTGTTATATATATTCATTGACTGGATAGCACAGACCATGGGTGGTTTTCTACTAAGAATTAGGCCTCACACCCTATTTGGGCCTCCTTTGGGAACCCAAAAAGACTATACGATTGCAAGAATGGATAAGTGAAAGAGTCATACTAATGGTTCTTGATTGCTTCTTGGGTGCAGTGGATCATGGGATTGAGTTAAGACTTGGGATTCTAGCCAAGATAATATTTTCATTTTTGTACTTTTGTTATATGTATTGTAATGTTTCCATGCATACTTGTTTTAGATGGTTTATTGTAGACATGTAACATGTATCATCATTATATCCATTGAATATGAGCTTTATTTGGTTTTTATCTATTATGAAAGTTGATCTATTTGCAGTAGATTTTACTAATTATGCTATATATCTATTATTATTGATATTCCATTATTCTACACTCTGATGACTTGGGAATAATATCCCAAAAAAACATCTAGGCCCTAACTACTAGTTGATAGCCTCTAGAAATTTGGGGAGATGTACTGGGGCAATGTGACCCACTGGACTTAGGGCACTATTGAGTGGCATCATTTTCTGGGATGTTACAAAGTGGTTTCTATGATATTTTTTGGTTTGATTTATTATTTAGAAACAATAGAAAGGGATATGAAGGAATATAAGTTTGGTAATGAGTTAGTCTTGGGCATAGTTATCCTGCATATAAGAAGAATCCTAATTCCCTCAAATTGAATTAATGTTTTTCTTCATTTTGACTATTAAAACTGGTTTGATTCTACCATTGGTTGACATAATTGATTTATGATGTTATTATTCAAATGATTGTGTATTTATTTGGTTTTAACATGATGAGTTGAGGGCATTCCATCTCATGCATCATATTAGGCACTAGCTAGAAATCACATGCCATGAATTTTTCCATGCCAATTAGGATGAATTACTTATGGAATGCTATTGTGATAGGTTCCATGATAGATATTCCTGCTGTTGTGATTGGTATATTAGGATGTGTTATGGTATGGATTTAATGTCCACCAAGCTTTGGTCCGCGGGGAGTGTGGGACCTCATGGATCAGAATTTGCAAAAATATTGTTTGAAATTTTTAACTGAATTGTGATATAAGTGTGAAATGAGCATGAATTTAACAAAAATAAATAAGAATGTTTGAATTAATGTAAAATGAAATGGGAACTTTATTTTCTTATGCAAGATAACATGACCAGTCTAAACCATAATAGTGTGATATTGGTAGTTTCTCTTGCTTATACCTGATTCATATGCCACCCTGACTGGGTTCTTTGAGAAGGAACATGGGTGTCTTCTTATAGAGTAAGTGTTTTACCTATAATACTTAAATATATGAATTTTTGAACTTCATACATTGATAATGAACTTGAACTGAGGTGTGTTTTTGGAATTGTAGATTCATGCAACCACAATGACATCCATTGGTATGCTAGGAGTGTGGTGATGATAATACTCTAGAGGTGGTATTCGAAGAGATTCTAGTGGATCCTCTAGTCGTGCTCGCTGTGGAACCACTTCAAGTACTAGACAAAGGTGTTGAGGAATATTTATACAATGGGTTCTTGTGATTCCAGCACACTCTTCAAGTAGCACCATGACCTGAACCAACTATGGTAGAGGTAACATGTGTTTTTTAGTAGGAGCATCTATCCCAAGTTTTCAAGGGATGAAATACCAAACTCTATAGAGTCATGGTTAGAGGCCATTCTATCTATCTTAGAGAACCTATAGATACCTCCAAATAGGAGGGTAACTCTCACAATGTATATGCTACATGATTCTCCAAAGAGATGGTGGGAATTTATCACTTAGAAGAATCACTATTAGGAGATGGCTTGGAGGTATTTTTATACAGCCTTCTATGATTACTTTTATCCAGATATGTTTAGGAATGATAGAGTCTAGAAGTTCATACTTATGTAGTAGGAAACAATATCAGTAATGGTTCACTCAACCCTTTTTATTCATCACCTGTACCTCACCCATATTCTGATGGGTGACAATCAATCTAAAACTAGGCTATTTTAGGATGGTCTCAGGTATGGAATCCAATCACAGATTTTTTTTTTATAATTACCATTTCCTGGATAGTGAATCAAGATATTATTAAAGAGCGTAACCTGAGAGAGGGTGGGGGTGAGATCTAGGTTAGTTCCACACATAGATATAGTATTGCATCAACCGGTAGTAGGAAGCATTGTCCGAAGAATCTATATGCTAAAACATGTTGCCAACACATATAGGCAAGTATCCAGGTGAGGTGATACCAGTGTGGTTTTCTAGGACATACAAGGCCACAATGCATGGCGGACCCCGTTGAGGGCCAATCCTTCAGAAAGATGAACCATCTATAACACTTATGCTGAATTTTTCCACCAAAATCGCGTGATAGAGAGTCTACACCAACCCCACATTTAAGATAATGGTCAATAAATTCAATTTATATTGGGAGATGGTGTACGTCTAGTTGGTCAGGCCAAGGTGGTGGTCATGATCATGGTAGTAAAACTCCAATTTTACAATGATAGTAGGTTCAGTCAACTCAGGGTAGTTGGGAAGTGTCACAAGGTCATGGTACATGCTAGGAACATATAGAGGAAAAAACTGTTAATAATTAGGATCTCAGACCTTCTACTGTCAGATGTACTTTTCTAGTAGACTCCATATTATCTTCATTACGTTTTGATACATGGTATTATCATAGAATTATATACTCTCTCATTTTGGAGAGTCTTGGATTGAGTGTTTATACTTATGATGGTTTTATGACACTTGACACTCTTTTTGGGATTATAATGAAAGACATGCATCAATGCAGGGAATTACCCTTGAGATTGGTGGGTGTCACTTCCTATGGGTCCTCCTTTTACTCTAGATGAAAGGATTTGATATCATTATCAGGATGGATTGGTTGGTTCCATTTAATTCCTTATTTGATTTCTATCATTATAGAGTGATGTTCATGTCACCAGATGGTGGGGAGTTAATTCAAAAAGGTGAATGGTATGTCCAGGCCAGTAGAGTTTGACCCAAGCATCATCAGATGGGTGGAATGACATCCCAGATTGGGAGTTTATATATGGATGATTAGGGAACACGTCGAACTGATTTCCCTACAATGTATGATCATTTTGGTGATGTTTTCCCAGATTAATTTTTAGGATTACCTATGTTGAGATAGGTAGAGTTTCCTATCAAGTTAGTTCTAGAAGTGGAACTGGTATCCATTCCTCCTTATAGAATGGAGATGATAGAGTTGAAAGATCTCAAGAGGTAGATAGAGGATTTAGAGGCATATGGTTTCATCTGACCTAATACTTATCTATGGGTTTCTGAATTCCTTTTTGTGAAAAAGGTGGATCTAACCCTCAAGATGATTTTCAATAAATAGTATTCTCTACCATAGATAGATGATCTCTTTGACCTACTCTGAGGAGCATGAGTCTTCTCAACGTTTCATTTGAGATCTGGTTATAACCAGCTGCATGTTATACCATTAGATATTCCTTGCACATTTTTTCATAGAAAATATGGTCTATATGAGCATTTGGTTATGTCTTTTTGTATCTGGAATTCTCCAATGGTCTTCATGGAACTGATGAACGAACTATTCCATCCTTATATTTAATCATTTTTTTAGGTTTTTATGGATGATATATGTTGGTGTATTCTTACAATTGACATGGACATGACACTCATATTGATATCATATTTAATACATTGATAGAGCATCAATAATACGTTATGACCACAAAGTTATGCTTCTAGATGGATCATATCTGATTCTTGGGACAAATTATCATAGTGACAAGAGTATTTGTATACCCATAGAACATGATGGGTATGGTTTCCTAGGATTATCCATGGAATGGATTTGAGGTTCAATGTTTCTTAGGGATGGTTGGTTACTATAGTCATTTCATATAGGACTTATTATGATTAGTATCATCATTGAAAGACTTGATTAAGAAGGGTGTAAATAATGTATGGGCGAATTCCTATGAGATGACCTTTAGAGAGATAAAAGAGAGAATATCTTCAGTTTTGATACTAATTTTTTCTGATCTAGGTAGTAGTTACATTATTTACTATGATGCACCAGGTATCATGCTTGGAGCAGTTCTTTTGTAGGGTGGTAGAGTCACATCATACGTGTCTCAACAATTAAGGACACCCAAGAGGAATTACCCAGTGCATGATCTCAAGATTGATATAGTTGTTCAAATATTGTACTATTGAAGGCATTCATACTTGGATGAAGTTTTGTGGTGTAAATAGACCACAAAAGATTCATGTACATATTTAGACAGCGTGATCTGAATTTGAGGAAGCAAAGGTGGGTAGAATACCTATAGCCTTTTGACTTTGAGCATTACTATTCAGATGTAAAAGTAAATTTAGTGGTCAATGCTCTAATTAAGAGAACTCAGATATAAGAAATTCAGTAGACAGAATCCCTCACCTCCCCTTTCATGCATAGAAGCACCCAAGAAAACGAAGAGGTAAGATTTTCTGTAATTTCCAAATCTGGGCACCATTTCTTCCAACATCAATATCATTGGATCCATGTCAGTAAGATCTCTATTCATTTTTTCCCTTTATTCATTTAACTTGGTATTAGATTCACTATTTCGGTTCAATTAATTTTCCCTATTTTTAGGGCCTTTTCCATTTTTTGTTTTTCTCTCGATCTGAGTGGAATTAAGAGATGATATTAGAAAAGCTATCAACTATAGATGGTAGGTAGTCACATGATATCGTTTAATGTTTAGTGATTTATATATACACCATTGGGTCATGAAACCAATTCTTGTTCATCAGCATACATTTTATTTTTTATCCTTGAATTAAATTAATATGTATGAACTATGTAATTAAAGAAGCCATCACAAACGTTATTGGTTGAGACCTTGAATGACACCAACCATTTGGCTGTGTTTTGAATTTAAATGGACCATTTGACAGTGTATGTACATGGAAACCATAATGTTTTACCTTTTCCACTTTTCGTTAGGATATTAATAGGTATTATTATTTTCAAATTGTCGGGGGATATCAATGATAATTTAATGGATTGATTAGAAGGGATGAAAAGACAATGACCCTTGGACCTTGCCTTATAATAGACTGTTAAATATTATTTTTCCAATTTATATTAAAATTCCCATGTGATTAAATTAGAGACTATTCCATGTATTTTAATTTTGAAGCATTAATTACTCTTTATAAGGTTTTTACTATGTGAGAGAGATAGAGACTATGCCATGTAATTGTTTATTTAAAAATGAGAATCTTGTAATCAAGATTTTTCCACATTGGTATTTAGAAACAAAGACATCTAATCTTGGCCAATGCTTGAGTCATATTTTTAAGTGAGTTGAGTTGGAATGTTCTTGGGTTTTACCTTGATAATAAAAATGGAATTGATTAATTTAATTGATATTAAATACATATTTTCCTTATGTGACAGATGGATTCGAATGAGAATGCCATTGATGGACCCAATTTTCTTGAACCTTTCCTATTACTGAGTGATACATGAAATCCCTAGATAAATAGAAATGATAGACTCTAAGTCTTGACTATTATAGGCCAAGTGATACATGGATTCATATTATAATTCCATGGATGGACTCAATGGGAATTTGATCATATTCTAATAGGTGATAATTGTGATCTATTAGTGTATTTCCATGGGCGAAATAATGTAGTAGATAATTTATACAAAAACTAGAGAGATACCTGGGTTCTTGAGAGGTTCTCCATAGACAGTCTTGTAGGGTGTTAGTTTATATTATACATGGAGTTATACCTAATTTCAACTTAGGAATTCCATGCATAGGTATGGGTTCTAAATTTAATAATGAATGAAATGATTTATATGGTGTGTCTTCCAAGCCAAAGCACAATATTAGATTTGGTATTGCTTTATACTTTATGGATAGTTTGTTTAAGCAGGATTAATCATGTTATCATGGGGGATTCATGTCTATGCACTGTGTCTTGAGACTTAATAATAAAATGAGATTAAATTCTTGAATGTACTTGAATAAATTTTACAGTCCTTCCTGTTAAATCAGAGTCTTCTATTCTAAATAAAATTTATTAAATAAACATGATTGTAATTGGGAACCAAGACTTATAGGATATTTAATTTTGAGTAATTCCTTTACTTGTTATATTTTTTTGATTATTTTTTTCATATTTATATATATATATATTCACAGACTAGATGGAACAAACCATGGATGATTTCCTACTGAGAATTATGTCTGACACCCTATTTGGGACTCATTTGGGAACCTGAAAAGACTATATGATTATAATAATGGGTAAGGGATATCACCCTGCTATAGGTTCTTGATTACGTATTAGGTGAACGGGAACATGGGACCATTCTGAGGTTTTCGATTCAAGATGGGATACTTTTGGATTTTTTGTACCCTTTTTATATTTATTTTACATATACCATGTATACATGTTTTGGCTACTTTATTAGAGACATATGAAATGTATCATTGTTATTTCCATTATAAATGATCTTCCTTTGGTTTTTTATCTATTAATATTTTTAATCTATTATCTGTATGTTTTGCTGATTCCTCAACATATGTGTTATTATTGATATTTTATTGTGTTATACTCTAGTGATGAGGGCATAGTATCCCCATGGACACTCATCGGCCCTCACTTATAGACGAAATCTTCTAGAATTTGGGGAGATACACTTGTGCTGATGTGACCCACTGGGCTCAGGGCTTTGTTGAGTGGAATTCAGGTCCAGGATGTTATAATGGTATCCTTTTTAAAATTCAAAAGGACTCTGTAATTATTCCAAATAAGATTTATGGTGGAACTAAGTGGTCCTTATACTCTCCTAGATGATATAAATCTCTTTTTTAATTGGTCACACAAACTCTGGACCCAAGAGTGTTTACTCCCATGGACTAGTCATTCATAGCAATGATATGTTGGGTCTCCCATTCAAGGCCTTGAATAGTTCCATGACTAGGGTGGTAAATATTATTATATGAAAACTATGATAAGTGTATATCGTTCTTATAACTATGTAAATGGTCCAAAATTCAATCATAAATATTTTCCTCCATGATCTAGATGGTTTTTTATTTCTGGTCTTCTATTTTTCGGTGAAACACAATGCTCAATTGCAACTGAGCCCCAACAGAAACCTATAATTCACCGTATAGTCATGATTTAATGTGATAATAATGGCATGAAATGATCATTAAGGGATATTGATGAAGTTTTAATATCTAATTTTTGTCAAGGTATCCCAATATATTCACTTAAATCCCCTCTTATATGTCTAGGAAGTGAGATGATTGGTGAATTATTCAATGACCACCCAGATAACATTATGACCGCTAGATGATCATGGAAGTCCAATAATGAATTCCATGGATAAACTGCCATAATAACAATTTAGAACCTCAATGGGATAAGAGAAACATGCAAGAACCTATTGATCATCCTTCAAATATAGAATAGTGTGGTATCAAGATACAAACTCACCTATGGACCTATTCATACCTAGCCATCAAAAATGGATCTTAAGGTCTTGGTACATCTTTTCCAAAGTTTGATATACTACTTAAGGAAATGTATGAAAATCCCTCAGTAAATCCTCTCACAGTTTCACTTATACCATCTTTATTCCATTGACAAGGATGACATGACTTCCACATTTATAAAATACATCTAGAGCACATACAGTGGGTATCTATACACGAAATGGATCTCAATAGATATCTTGAAGCTAAAACTTCTTAACATAGTGATGTAGTGGGGGGGGGGGGTAAAATCCATTGTATAGAGGTAATAAATACCATATCTGTCCACTAAGGACAACAATAATGTGTCTAACTACTCTGAAACCTTGTTTAACAACTAAAGATAAAATATCTTATTTAGATTATTTTCCACCACGCTCTAATTTCTATAAGTATAGACTATCTCAAAGTCATAATCCTCGAGGAACACTTCTCATTAACATTGTATCAATTTAAGATATTTTTTGAAAAATATATACATGAGATTCTTATGGTTAGAATAAATGATAAGAAACTCACCCATAAGGTAGTGATGCCTCATATTATGGAGAAGACTAGTACAACTAGCTCGAGATCATGGGATGTGTTGTTATAAATATTGGGTATCTCCTATTAGGATCCATAGGAAAGAAACACCATCCACTACACTAGATCACATCTCAGACGAGTTTTGGAGTCACTAAAGAATAACATATAATAAAAATCCTCCATTTTAAGTCTCAAGATAGGGATGATCATTGACCCCTACCACAAATCCTAAAAAGCATGTGATAACTTCTCCATACACAAAAAAGGTATCCAATTTTTGGTAAAATTAGTAGAGTCTGTTGATATCCTAGAGAAATTGGAAAGTAATATTAGATAATATCCTTCTAACCCTTGGATGCTTGACACATCATCCATGCTATTGTGTGGCTACCAACCTAGACTTATGTTAACCTTTCATAGGTCCACAACTACTCCCTCATATGAGATGATATAATCCATGAAGTGGAACTATCAAATACATAATTGAAACTATGAGATATTAATATAAATTTAGTGATATTGGAGGATATTCAGGACCATCCATAGATGCCTTGTGTGGTCCTCCTTTGACATTGAGTATAGCTGGATTTCATCGTGAAGACAATCTTAAACCAGTCCAAAAATGGCTGAAATATCTATTTAAAAAGTCCCATGAACACTAATGGGGAAATCTTCACACCCAAGTGAATCACCAAGTATTCATAATGACTATAGTGACATTGGAATTCGATCATTTGTATATCCTCCTCTCAAACTGAGAGCTAGTGATAGCCTGCTTTAAGGTCAATCTTTGAGAACCGTCGCAAAAGATTCAATTGGATGAGGATGTTTTACAAACCCAAGACTTTTTCACTTATTATTGTATGATTATTAGAAACAAATATCCAATATTTATAACCTAAGGATAGTAAAGTTCTAGAAAATTTGGAAGACTAGGTTCTTAATATATAAAACATGGAATCTTTATTTTATTTTCCATAGAGAGCTTATAAACTCTATTTGAGCTCCTAGAACAATATTGGATTAACTTAGGGAATATATAAACAAAGGGATGAGCTAAAAAGATGAGTAAGGGAAAAAAATTATAAGGAATCATGAAATGTGAGTCAATGTTATAACATGATATCCTAAAAGTTTAGTCAAATGAGTAATCACAAGTAAGAATAATGTAAAGAGCATGGTATAATAAGATAATAAAATCATAGGAAATGTGGTAGAAACATAAAATATGAGATAATAATAAGTTAAGAATTACAAATAAGACAACATCACAGAGTGGGAAGAGTCCCATACTAGATTATTTCTAATCCCTAATCCCATATATAACTGCTCATGAGAATAAACAATTCACAATTAATTGGAGGGTTGTAGAATTCTGGACCCATCCTTTATATTCATTCCATGTACATGTAGGTGTGTTCTACAAAATGATATCAATCGTAATGAATAAAAAAAATAATTGGCTATGAAAATAAATGGGTTTCATAGTCATTATTCATATCATGCTCAAAAGAGATTTCATAATGAAGGAATTTGAGAAATTATCATAAGACATGAATTATCCTATCAATGGAAGAGATAATAAACATGGTATATATTTGATAGACATATATACAAAATTTATACAAAATCCATAACATCAAAATTAGTTTTTATTTATCAAAAAAAAATTTAAAAAATATAAAACAAATTTCTTAAAAATAACCCTTTAACTTTGAGTAACATCAATGGATTTCATCTTATTTAAACAATGATTAAGAATGACCACTTTTAACATTTAATGAGGAAAATACCATATTCAATGTGAAAAAATGAATTTTAAATCTAAATCCCTCTCAAACATTATATAAAACACTATTTTATAAACTATAATTCGGAATGAGAAATTAATCTTTGAATCATTGAGTGGTCCTGATAGTTGGAGATATTCGTTCATGATGAATATGTAAAAAACAAGGGGTTCCATTGATTTTTTTTACAAAAATTTAAAAAGTAAATTTTTTGCAAAAGAATGAGAACATTACTTTAAAAAAAATATTTGAATGTAAAATTAAATTAATCAATCATATTAAATCATTTGTAAATTATTTTAGAAAAAATTGATATGGAAGAAGAAATATTTTTGACTGAAGAGAGAAATAAAGTATTAAAAAAACATCTTTATAATAATTTTTAATACCAAATCGAGGATAATGATACTATAACTTGAAAAAATTATGATAAAATAGAGGAGAATAAAATTAAATTGGTTTATTATATAATTATCAAATATTGTCTATCAATGGAAATTAAATCATAAGAATTCATCAATAAAATGATATTGAAAAATAAACCCTTACCGCTTTGGTAACTTTTAAATGATAACATTCTATAAATGATGTAGATAAATTTTATATTAAAATATAATTAAGTTTGAGGTATTCATGATAGATTACATAATGGGGATTCATATACACAATTTAAAATACATTATGATCATAAAAGAAAATGTGTCTCAATGAAGGATGTTTGAGATGAAACCCTTACAATGTACATATCATTGAGGTCAGAGTTAATCAATGTAGTGATTATGTTTAAAAAAGGCAGAACCACACAATGAAAAATTAAATTAAAATTTAAATTAATAAATTTTTATTTTAATCATAATATTGGATTAATATAATCAACTAAGTATACATATAACCTAATGAATGAAAATTGAGTTAAGAAACCCCTTACCTTAGGCTTCCCTTTAGTTGAGCTCTCTTTAACCACATATATAGTGGTTTTAAACAAGTTATTAAGTCATAATTGAATAATATTATTATTTATTATATCATATGTGACCCTATTATAGCATCTTATTACCCATTCGTTAATGATATTTCATTATCACTATTATTTTGGGTGTAAATTACCTTGTTTTCACCAACATGTTTCATCATGAAAGTTCTAGATCATGAACATAGGTTATATTTTCATCATATAATGGATTATATTAATTTTAAAAATATATATTTTTCATTACATACATCCTATTAAATATTATTTAATTTTGAACATGGAGAATGAATCACATCATTTAGTGAAGATGGTTGGTCCTAAGTATGCATGAGTGACATTATCATTTCTATAATGGGTAAAAGGGAAAGGAAGTGTACTATATTTTAATTTTAAATAAAAAATATTATTTCATATATATCACATATATTCATTAAATTTTTTCTTCTTTACATTCCATGTAAAGTGTTAGTAAAAAAGTAATCACATCGCTTTATGAGGCAGTAGTCTATCGTATGCACGAACAATGTTATCATTTATTAAATGGATTGTAAGGTAAGAGAATATATGAGATAATTATTTTCAATAGTTATTAATATTTCACAAATATCATAAATCTAAATCAATTTAATCCTTATTACTTTCCATTAAAATTGTAAGTGAAAAAAAAATCACAATGCTTCGTGTGGCAGTTGTCCTCCAAACACATGACTGATGTTATCATATTCCATACAAAATATAAATTTAAACTTTTTACTTGATATTATAATCATATAATTATTATTATATCATAAATATCATATATAATTATTACATGCAACACTATTTAAATCCATGAGTATAAAATATGGAAAATTAATTATGTCGGTTCGTGAGGTGGAAGTCCGCTGCACACATGATCAATAGTTTAGTTTCTATTTGAGGGAGGATGAGATGTTTTTACATCATTTTGATAACATAAAATAATATAAATATATGTAAAATAGTTATGTTATTATATCTGTATGGTTTAATAATCTTTTATGTAAGTGGAGGAAGAAAAATAATAAAACATCCGATTAAGGACCTTAACTATTCTTTATACAATTTCTTTTGGTTTTTACCAAAAGCCTTTGTTGTTTGGATATCTGAATAATACAAGGATATTGTGATGAGTTGGGTGAATTATGTAATTCATTTTTTAAGGTATTGGTAGAAAAATTTGTTATGGATGTGCATAAAGGAGAGGAGAGGGGGTGTCCTTTTATAAGTTGGGGAGAGGACACACATGGAATTTTTTAAAAGAAATAATCCCACATATGTTTTTTTGGAAAAAGGATAAAAATATGATCATATTAGATCCTTAGAATATGAAAGATCCCTATCTGATTGTAAAAAATTAATTAGACATTTTTGGGTCATTTAAACCTTTTACCTTTTTATTTTAACTACTGGTAAACATATTTTTACCTTAACCGTGGTAAAAAAATTACAATTTTCACTATAAGTTATGGTCTAAATTTAATATTTATTTATTATATAATATAAAATATTATTATTAAAAATAATAGATCCAATTTTCCAAAATCAGCTTTCATAGGTGGAATAATTTAATTTGAAATTAAACCCACAGACATTGAAAAAACAGCGTTTTTCAAGAAATTATTTTTAAGGAAAAATGATCTCACGTAAAATATATAAAATTATTCATAATTATATATATTCAAATTTCTATTTATAGATATATAATCTATAAATTTTATTTAAACTATTCTTCCTTATGTATTATTTTAAATATTTACAATGGATAAACATTACACAGAGTAAAACCATTTTTAGAAAGTGTTTTATTTCCTAAAGATAAAATTATGCTAAAATATATTATAAAGATGATTTAAATTTAATTAATTAGATATAAAATAAATAAATAATATTTATTTTAATTTAAAATTAATTTAAAATTACAACGGTACATAATTTATTTAAAATAAATTAAAAATTTATAAAATATAGTATTTTGACCATTCACTGTAAAATAAACATTTTTTAAAAAATATCAAAATTAAATAATAATTTATTATCTATATATTGATTAAAAAAATAAATTCTATTTTTTAAAAAATATTTTCCAATTATTTTTTATTATTTATTTTAAATTATGTGTGCAAAGCCCGACTAAATCACCTTTTAAAAAAATATAGTTTCACAAAAAATGTTTCTTTTTTTAAATGGTTATTATTTTATTTATACTAAATATATGGCTATTGAATTAATTTTATAAATGTGTAAACCATATAATTTTAATAACTTATATAGTCTTATTAATACCCAAAAATTTAGCATCTATTTTATAATGGTCCTTTTAAATATTAATATTTTAATAGAGTATCTTGTTTCTTTTAAACCTTATCTTGTGTACATCACAAGTTAACAAAGATATTGAATTTATTTAAAGATAAAAGATATTAAAAATTCTCTGATTGTTACATTATAGCTCCCTTAAATACATTTCATCCTCATAATTTTATTTTTTTCTCTTTAATCAAGGGTTTTGTATTCAAAAATTCTTTTTTGGAAAACCCACATCGCAAAGGGATTAATAAAATTTCCACTTAAAAAGAGGGAAAGGGACATATTAAGGTCATATGAAATAACACATAACTAGGGTACCAAGTAGGATAACATTGGGGGAATGTGAAGATATGTACATGTAATAAATGTTTATATAATTGTTGAGAGTGATAGAAAACATTGATCACAAGGAATTGAATGAGTAATTCAATGTTAATAACAAAAAAACCCATTAAATTGTGATTAGTTAAATGAATGTTGATTACTTAAATATTTTGTTAATAGGATATTTTTTTTGTTTCAAGATCCTTTTACTATAGTTGAGTATTTACTTTACCATCTAGACTAAGAACATAAGATAATATTTTTACTTTACAAGTATAATTTCATCCTTTAATAAATATCCAAAATAATCACATTTTTTGTCCAAATTATGAGTATTCAAGATGAAATTTTAATATTCCTCAAAAACTATCATTAATCTATATTAGATCACATAATCCCTAAAATAATATAAATATATTTTACATATGTTTGCAAAAACTTGTTTTCTTAGAAAATTTATCCAATATAATTCATTAATATTTAATATATCAATAGTAACTATAAAAGTTCAACTTAATCCTTTCTATGAGTGTCTATCCATAAAAATTGTCAACATAAATTAACAAAAAATGAAATATCATTATTCCTAAATAATCATTTACCTTAATACCATTTTATATATAGATCAACTTAATAAAACATCTCCTATAATATTATTAGTCACATTGAATTCAAATTACTAAAATTCTAAAATGGGGTGTCTATGACATTGGACTTGCGATAAAACTCAAACTCATAAACCCAAGATGGTATCCTTAACCAATAAGTTAATTTCACATGTAGACAAATATTTTTCAAAAATTAAAATAATACATAGATTATTCATGGTTATTTAAACCAAAATACCAATTATAAAAATATTTATACATCATAATGATTGAATCCCGATACATAAATACCATAACCCTTTTACTTCAATGATTTTTTATAATGTACGTCATTCCTTGTTCAAGGTGTTATACCTTAGCTTAGGACATTAACTCAGATAATTTCCAAGTTCCCCACACATATGACATCACATTCCTTGTAAGTTCTTTGCTATATGAACTCCATTTCCACATAGAAAACATCTTACCCTCTATTTGAGATATTCGTATTGTTGATTTATTCCACCATCTTTAAATATAAAAATATGAACCTTCATTCATATACTTTTATTACCTCCTAAAAATTTATAAATGTCCACCAAAATATTATTTTAATTGTTATTAATCTCAATGAAGTTCACATTTTTAATGAATATCAGGATAGCTGATTAGGAATAATCACTGTATCATTTTCTCTGGTCGTAATCCAATTTGGTTTCTCCTAATCATATAAGTTTCCATCACATTTGGAGTTAACATAATTCCTCCTAGTTCCATCCATTTACAAAAAACAGGATTTATATTATGAGAAATAATAATCATATAGGAAAAAAATAGTCATAAAAACACATTATATGTCAAAATATAGAAATATTCTTTTCAATATATGAATCCTTAGGATTAACATAGATCATTTGTGGTCATCATCTATTAAAATTCATGATGACGGTTCTTACAGTTTTTATTAATTCACAAATCATTCCCTTTGGGAGTGTTATTCTAGGTGCACAATAAGGCCCTTTGTTTTATACCAGGTAATGCTCTAGTCAATACCAACACACATTGACACACCTTTTTTGAGTTATTAACCCAAGGTACATCTATTCCAGAACCACGTCCACATTTTGTAGCCTGATTGGGATTTAATTTCTACGAAATCTCACACTATATAATTTTACATGATTTTTGGATATTTTTATATACTTAGTTGTATCCTTAGATTCATATGAAGGGTTCTCACAAAATTTTTCTCATCCCAATTAACAATTTTAACTAAAATTTTTCTGTAATTACAAATATGGATACCCAATAACTTTTCACATATTTGTAGATGATTCTAAAACATAAATATCCCAAATGTAAAAGAAAATGATCAAAAAGGACTAGTGTATTTAGAATAATATTTTTTATAACATAAAACATGGAATACTTATTTTATTTTCCATATTGAGATCCTAAAATATATATGAGATCCTAAATCTACATGGGTTAACCTGGGGAATAAATTGAGAAAAAAGATAACAAAAATAATTGTTAGCGAATAAAAATGAAAAGGAATCGTAATAAGGGAGTTGAAGTTATAACATGATACCATAAAATTGAAATCATAAGAGTGATCACATTGATGAAAAACATTAATAATATGGTATCATACGATCATGTTTTCATAGGAAATGTAGTAGAAACATAAAATATTCCATATTCATAAGTTAATGATAACTACCAAGACAATATCACATGGTGTATAGAGTCTTAGGATGTATTAGGTTCACTAATTAATCCCATAATTAAATTATCAGGAGACTAAAATATTACCCAACTAATTTGATGGATATATAACTCTTGGACAACACATCCCATTAATTTCATGTTCATGAATGTGTGTTACACATAAGGATGTAAATTAAAAGGCATGAACATAATAATTACATAGAAATATGGAAAATCTTGGTTCATATCATGTTCAAAAGAAATTTCATAATAAAGGTATTTAAGAAATGATCATAAAGAACGTATTACCCCATAAAAGGATGGGGGAAGAGAACATATTTTTATGTCTTTTATTTATATATATAATATAAATTCAATGCATAGCATCAAAAATTATTTCCAATAACTAAATTAATTCTAAAAATATTAAAATCATTCTTGATGAAAATAACCATTTCACTTTGAGTAATATAAAATTATTTCATCTTTGATTGAAAATTATTCTAAAACATCACATTGAACATTTGATAAGGAAAATATCACTTAAATTTGAAAACACTTATTTAAAATATTAAAATATATCAAAAAATTAAACATTTGTTTTGAAAATAACATTTTTTACAAGAAAAGGAAGATTTAAAATATTTAATGGTTTTGATTGTAGATGATTTTCATTTATTCCAAATACATCAAAAAAACAAAGGTTCCCATATCATTTTTTTAAGAAAAATAAAAAATATCCATGATCAAAAAATGATTGGAAGAATAATTTTAATTTATTTTATAAAAATATAAGGATTAAAATTACTTCATAAAATCATAGTAAAAGGTTTTGATTTTTTTTAGAAAACAAGGATTTAGAGGCTGAAAGATTCTTAACTAAAAAGAGAAATGAAGTTGGATTTTTATAACAATAATTTCATAATAATATTAAGTGCCTAAGATAGTAAAATGTTTTTATTACATAAAAAAATTATTAATAACTATAGGATTTGAAAATGAAATCTATTTTCAGACAATGATATAATAATTTCCATCAATGGAAATTATATCTTAAAAATTTTCAATTAAAATAAGACTAAAACATAAACCCTTACTGCATTGGTAACTTCTGAATCATAACATCATAGAAATTAATTATATGTATTTCAAATTAAAATTTAATTAAATATTATGGATTTATGTTATAATACATAAATTTTTAGTATATATATAATTTAAAACAAACTAGGTGCACAAAATAGTATGTTTCTCAAATAAAGAAGTATGAAATGAAACACTTATAAAGGTCATGTAATTCAGGAGAGAGTTGATTATAAGAAAAAAAATTAGATAGACAAAAAAAATTATAAATAAATAAATCAATCAATCAAATTTAATTTCCCACATAATCATATAAAAATATAATCAACAAAGGAGATATGTAATCCAATGAATTAAAATTGAGTAAAGAAACTCATTAGCTCACACTTCCCTTTAGTTGAGTGATCCTTAAACTCATGTATAGTGGTTTTAAACATGTTATAAAACTATAATATAATATTATTTTCATTTTTAACATCATATATGCTTCTTTTATAATATATTATTACCTGTTTGTTAATAATCATTCATTATCACAATTGTTTTGGATGTTAATTTCCTTGTTTCTCCTACATATTTCATTGTGAATGATTAATATCTTGAATATGTGTTATAATTACATCATCTTCAGAATGATATTAATGTTTTAAATATTATTTCTATTCATTAAATAGATATTTTGAATCATTATTTAGTTTTTAACATGAATAAAAAATAACATAGATTCATGGAGAAAGTATTTGTATGTACGAACGAGCTACATTATCATTTCCTTCATAGGTGAAAGGTTAAGTAAGTGGATTGAATATTAATTTTCAGAATCAATATAATGTAATATTTACCACATATATTCTTTAAATTTATCCTTTATTACCTTCTACATAACGTGTTGGTAAAAAATGGATCACATTTCTTCATGACATGGTAGTTCATTGTACACACGAAAGACGTTATCATTTATTCAATGGATGTTAAGGTATGAAAGTATGTAAGAAACTGGTTCTTCTTTGAGGTGAAAATCTTTTTTTCCATCAATTATTAGTTTAAATTCTTAAATGTGACCTAATATGAATGCATGTTGAGGTCATAGAGCAATCAGGGGTGTCCAGGGCTAGTTTGGATCCTAGAACCCATGTTTTGGGTGAAAAGAGGAGGTTAGACGGTTAATAAAAAACATGCGGGTTGGTTTTCATGACTATATATCTAGTTCTATAGTTTTTTTTAAAGATTATGGTAGTGTCTCTTTAAATGGTTTGCAAAAAATTATTAAATTGTGTTGTCTCCCCTTTCTCCACCAAGAAATCATGTGCCAAAACCACGTGACCTAGATATTTTGGTTAAAATAACCATTTTGTCCCTAAAATTATATTAAATCATACCTAATTCTAATTCATCATCCATTTCACAAAATTAATGAATTTTTGTTTTAGCCAAGGAATTGATCTACATCATCCATCAGACCTATGATTTGAACATGGTTCATATTATTGGATCAGTAATGGTTAAATATTGATTCCTTTTTTAGCCATTATTGATTCTTATAGCTATCAGTTTCCATATTTTTTTAGTCTAATAAAACCCTATTTATCTTTTATCATAAGTTCATCATATTTCTTCTAATCTAAGTCAAATCAGAGCTAGATACTAGACAAGATATCTAGAATGGACCAACAAAAGTTTTTCTCTTTCCTTTTACTTAATTTAGAGCTATTTATATATGTCATCATATCTCATTCCAAATTTCTAGGTGTCACCTAAAGTTAACATGAACTCTATTATTTACAATCATGTTTTGTGTAATTTATCAGGCTTTCTAATTCATGATATAGGCTATATACCTTGAATAAGAACAACCCCATCACTGAGTTGTCATGAAATGTCCCTTTTTGGATTTTGGCCATGGATGCCTATGAGGCATGACTTTTCTCCATTGATCACAGGATTCCATTATTCAATTGGTATATAAATCAAGTTGATTAATTTATTTATGTTTTTAAATTTAAATGAAATGAATTAAGGGTATGGGATGGATTACTTTCCTCAGGACCCATGTATTAAATTGCTTCTCTAAGCATGCATGTTTTGTTTATGCATTGCCCATGTGATTAAAGTAGAGGCTGTGGCATGAGTTGATGCAATTGTCTTGAATTTATTTAACCGTTTATTTTATCATGTGAGTTATATGATAACTAATACATGTGATAGCTTGATAGGATTTTTAGGATTGTTATATTAAAAATGGAAATGTGAGTATTTTAATGGAATTTGAATTGATAATCCCATTTTTTTTAAAGAGAGTTTATGCCTTGTGATGGATTCTTAATGAATACAATGACTTTTATATGAAAATTTCCATGTGATTTATGTTGAGAACATGATATGTGTTGGATTTATTAAGCATGGGAAAACCATTATCATGTCATTCTCAAGTGAGTAAATGTAAGGTCAATCCTTTGAGGTTAGTCCTTGCTTGAGGCACCCTTTTGAGGTGAGTTATAATGAATTCCTTCGGTTTTGACCTTGTCATGTTTAACAAACTATTTAAATGAGATGTAAATTGATTAAATGAAAAATAGTAATGGGTTATAAGTGGATTCAGATTGAAATTTCATGGAAGGACTGTTGTTCTTATTAACATATATGCATTTGGTGATACGTGAATTCAAATTAGAATGTCATGGATGGACACAATATATTGAACCTATTATATGTCATGAGTGATACATGGATCCATTTGAGGGATTCCATGGATGGAATTTGGAGACTTGACTTATATGCTGAGTGATACATGGATTATTATGAGAACTCCATGGATGGTCTCAAAGGGAATTTGACTATTACACCAAGGGTGATACTCGAGAGTCTGTAGGGGTGTTATAATAAAGTAATCAATTGGTTGGGAATATATACCTCACCTAGAGTGATACCGAGTTCATGAGAGGTTACCAAAGGATGGGCTTGTAGGGTTATGGTTCATATTGAACTTAGAGCGACCCCTGGATTCTAACATAGTAATGTAAAGGATGGGATCAGGTTCTGAATTTATTATAAATTAAATGACTACGACGACATGTCTTCCAAGAAAAATCACAAGATTGTGGGAAGTCTTGGATAATATTGATTAGATGGCCTTCAGAGCAATCTGTTGTGCTTCTTGTTATAAAAGGGATGTCGGGTTTGAGCCATATCTCAAGAAATGTAATAAAATCTAATTGAATTATTAAATGTATATGAATTGAAGGAAATGACTATTAGTAAAAACCATTGCATGTCGGATTTTTAATTTTTAGTACTTCTTTTATTACAGCTTTGATTATTGAACAATGTAAGCTATATATATTCACTAACTGATTTGGAATAAACCTTGGGTGGTTTCATAATAGGATTTATTCGTACACCCTGTTTGGGACACTTTTTGGTACCATATAGATTATTTGATTTCAGGTAATGAGAAGGGAAAGCTCCATCTTACCAGTACTTGATTTTCTTCTTAGGAGAAAGAGAGAATATGAAAAAGTTGAGAATTTTCATTCTATATGAAATCTTTTTCCTTTTTTTTTACTTTTGGGGAATGTATTTTATTTTACTAATGTGTACCAATTTGGGATGTTTTATTATAAACATGTGAAATGTGTCATCATATTGTATATGATGTGACTTATGAATTTATTTATAATATTAGTCTCCCACTATTTATTTCTATTACATGCTTTAAAGCTTATACTATTGAACTATTCTTGGATTTCCATTGTACTATCCTTTTCTAATGAGGTAATAGTTTCCCTACAGACACACCTAGGTCCTCTATTCAAATCAGTAGACTTTGGTGTTTGGGAGATTTACTTGAGGCCATGCGGCCAACCGGGTACGAAGCACCTTTGAGTGGCATTCAGAATCGAGACGTTAAGATTTGTTATTAGAGGAGACTTTGATTTTTGTTTTATTATTTGGAGATAGGGGGTATGAATGAATTGGTATTTGTTAATGAGTTGTCCCCAGGAGTAGCTAACTCACGTATAGGAAACAACCAAATTTACTTAAATGGAATTGCTATTTTTCTAGATTTTTTCTATTATAGTTGATTTAATTTCCCCATTGGGTGACACACATTCCTTGTGATGTTACTATTGATGCAATTTTGGGTTCTATCTTTGTTTAATCCTAATGAGATGAGGGTGTTTCATCTCAAGCATCATATTAGGCACCTGTTAGAAATCACATGCCATGAGTTTTTCAATTCCATCTAAGGGGCATTACATATTGCATGATGTTGTGATAAATGTTGTGATAGATATTCCTACTACTATGATAGGTATACTAGAAAATGTTATCATATGGATTGTATGGATGAAAATATTCTCTCCTTTATTTTTATAGAATCTCTCGTTTTAAAATTTGGCATATCATGGTTCAACCATAAAGTGAAATCTATATGATATGAAAATAGTGGATACCAAGATCTGATACCTAGGGTGTATGAACCCCCATGGATTAGAATCCAGTATACTATTGATTAAACTTATCAAAGGAATATAATAAACATAAAATGAGTATCAATTCAATGAATGTGAATGTGAACTCATTTTGAAAAGAAAAAAAATATGTGAATAAGTGAAACTAAAATGGATTATAATAGAGAAAATGACTAGACCTTACCCTAGTTCTTGGATTTTGGGAGTATATCTCGCTTGTTTGACACCCAAACATGACCCATGGGGAAAGTATAGGGGTGAGAACTTATAGAGTAATATTTGTACCTATCCTAGTTTGATAATTGTGCATTTGAGATGCAAATCATGATTATGATCATGAAATGATGCATGTGTTTTTCATTTTAGATGCAATCAACCAAGAATACCAACAGTTTTATGCCAAGAGGTTGTATATGAAAATACTATAGATTTTTTAGGCCATGAGCTACCAGAATATCCTCCATTTGTGCCAGCTGTGGCACTAGGAATTGTACTAGACACAGGTGTTGAGGCACAATTTTGTGATAGGTTCTTTAGATTCATATAGAAAATTCAGGGAGCACTATGACATTCCATGGATATGGAAGAGTGGATGAGTGAGTTTTAGAAGCATCATACGCCCATGTTTTTAGGATATAGTGGACCATATGCTACAAATTCATGGCTATAGTGCTTACTATCTATCTTCAAGAATCTAGAGATGCCTTCGAATATGATGGTAAAGATCGCTATGTAAATTATGCATGATTTACCCAAGATAAAATGGGATGTTATCACTCAAATAGATCTTATTAAAGGGGTGGAATGGAGGGAGCTTCATATGGACATGTATCACTATTTATATCCTAATATGATAAGGGTTGATATATCCCAAGAGTTCTTGCATTGGGATTGGGGCACGTTATCAATCATGGACTATTCAAATCGTTTTACTAAACTCCATTGATTCACACCTATTATAATGGGTGATGAGTTATCAAAGGCTAGGAAATTTGAGGATGGTTTGAGGTATAACATCCTATATAAGGTGAATGAATTTTAGTTGACTACAATTTATGGTATAGTGAATCAGGCACTGATCACAGAGCATAACCTTAGAGAATTTGGAGGTGATATCATGGGTGGTTCAACACCTAGGTTGGGTACTGCATCAACCAATAGTATGAAGCATTGTCTGAAGATTACACATTGTGATTTTAGAAGTTAGAACATCTCTTTAAGTAGCCAAGTGAGGTGCTACCAGTGTGGTAGGCTAGGACATATGAGGCTACAATGTATGAAGGACTTTGTTGAGTGTCGATCTTGTAGAATAATGGGCCATATATAGTGCTTATGAAAAATTTTTCCCCCAGTAGCCAGTGAGAGAGGGTATAAACCGAATCCATGTACAGGAATAGGGTTAGCAACTTCTTACTATGAAGGGAGCTGGGGTATAGATGCCTAATCTGGTCATGGTGGTGTTCGTGGTCATGGTAGCCATACCCCATGTTTATAGAGACAACATGGTGGATTATCTCAGGTTTTTTAGGTAGTGTCACATGGTTGTGGTATATGACAGACCTATGCAGTTTAATAGACCCATCAAGAGTGGGATCTTGGACCTTTTACTGTAATAGGTACAATTCTAGTATCCCCCACTTTATCTTTTTCAATCATTGATACATGTTATTCACATACCATTGTATCTATACCCATTGTGGAGATCTTTGTGCTTAGTGTTCAGTCTTCTGATGACATCATGATGCTAGAAACATTATTATGAATTAGAAAGGAAGGTGTACCAAAATATAGGGAGTTCCCCCTCATGGTTGGTGAGTGTCACTTCGTATGAGACCATTTCAACCTCGAGATGAAAATATTTGATAGCATTATAAGTATGTAATACTCAGTTAACATTAATTATTTCATTGGATTCTATCATGGAAAGGTGGGATTCACATCACTAGAGGGTAGAGAGTTCATTCATAAATGTGAATGGGATGTTCAGGTGAGCTGAGCTAGACCCAATAATCATGGGATGGGTGGGATGACAAACTAGATTGTGAGTTTATATATAGATGATATATGAATATGTGAGACTTGTTTACCTCATGTGGTTGAACATTTTAGGGATGTTTTCCTAGATTACTTTTCAGGATTACCAATAGTGGGATAGGAAGTGTTTTCTATAAAGCTAGTGCAAGGTGTTTCACCTATATCCATTTCTCAATATATAATGGATTCAATGAAGTTTCAAGAGCTCAAGAGGTGGCTAGATGATTTAGAGGCAAAGGGTTTCATCCGACATAATAATTCTTTATGGGGTTCTCCAGTTTGTTTTTTCAAAAAGGAAGAAGATGCCTCAAGATATGTGTGGATTAATGAATGTTGAACCAATTTATGGTTAAGAAATATGTATCCTCTACTGTAGATAGATTATCTCTTCGAACAAATCCATGGATCTTGGGTATTCTAAATGATTTATTTGAGATCTGGTTACCATCAGGTGCTTATTAGACAATTGAGCATATCTCGAACAACCATTAGGAGAAGGTATGGTCTATATGATTATTTCTTTATACCATTCAGGCTCAATAATGTGCCAGTGGACTTCATGGAATTGATGAACCGAGCATTCAATCTGTACCTCGATTTATTTTTAGTGGTTTTCATGGATGATATCTTAGTGTATTACCATAATCGATAAGACCATGACAACCATCTTGAAATCTTTTTGAATACAATGAAATAGCATAAATTATATACTAATATCAAAAAGTTCTACTTCTAGAAGGATCATATTCTCCTGTTGGTCCTTATCATTTTAGATAAAGGAATTTTATTGGACCTAGAGAAGGTGTGAGAGGTAGTTTCATAGGAGTAGCCCAAGATCATATTTTAGGTACCAAGTTCTTATGGATGGATGGCTACTGAAGACCTTTCATATAGAACTTCTTGCACTTAGAAATTCCACTGATGGGATTGACTAAGAATGACATTAAGTATGTGTGGATATATTCTTATGATATGGCCTTTTAGGAGTGAAATGGGAGATTAACTTCATCCCTAAAAGTTATTTTTCTATATCTAGGAAGGAGTTGAACTGTGCACTATGATGCATTAGGAATCCGGATGAGATCATTTCTTAGGCCAGGGTATTGAATTGTTGCATATGGGTCTCAGTAGTTGATGCCACATGAGAGTAATTAACCGATGCATGATATTGAGTTAGTTGAAGTTGTTCACACATCACACTATTGGAGACACTGATTATTGGGAGAGTGTTTTTGGTGTACACATACCAAAAAAATCCACAAGTATATATTTAAATAGCGTGATACGAATCTAAGGTAGTGAAGGTGGATGGAATAATTTCATAATTTCGACTTTGAGAAATCCTATATGCCTTGTAAGGTAAATGTAGTGAATGAAGCATTGATCTAGAGGACTCAGATATAGACAGTGAAGTAATATAGTAGCAAGTGGATGCTTATGGATTTGTTCTATGAGATGCACTTGGATGTGCATGATATTCAGGGGAAGAATTTCCTTTCATCCTTAGTTATAACCTCTATAATCCTGGATAATGTGATAATGATGTAGCTATCAGACTCAGAAGGCCTATTTCTATGGAAGAGTGTGGTAGGTGAGGACCCTCCTCCGGGATGGATCATTGGTGATGATGAGATCTAGTGAGTACATAGTTGTGTATGGGTTTCATTAGACACACATAAGGAGATGAGGTTGGATTTTTATGATTCATTTTGGGTAGGGAATCCTGGTGTCACTAAGATTTATTGGGATTTATATCACCTCTATTGGTTGTCAAGTATGAAAAGCAATGTATCTGGTTTTTTTCATGATGTGTTCCACTTATCAGTATATGAAAGTCGAACACCAGGAATCATCCAGACTTCTAAAAAAGTTACCCATTCCCGAGTAGAAATTTAATGATGTCTTGATGGATTTCATGAAAGGTTTACCATGGTTAGCTCAAGGTATTGATTCCTTAAAGATTGTTATTGATAGAATCATGAAGGTTGGTCACTTCTTATATATTAAGAAGACCATATTAGTTGATGAGTTTGAGAGGTTTAATATCTATGAGATAGTACGAGTTCTTGGGGTCCCACATTCTATCATTTTAAATAGGGATTCTTAATTTACATCATGGTTATATAATGGGATATAAATAGCTCTTGGTAATTAGATTCTTTTGAGCATAACATACCACCCCCAGATAGATGGCTAGTCAGTGCACATGATTTGAGATCTTGAAGATGTACAGAGATCAAGTGTCTTGAAATTTATAGGGGTTTAAGAGAGGAATATACCACTAATTTAATTCAATTACAAAATATCTTTTAGGATTCAATTAAGATGGTTACATATGAGGATTTTTATGTTAGGCCATTCCGATCACTCTTATATTGTCTGGAGGTAGGTGAGGTAGCAATGTTGGGACCTCATCTTGTCTATAAGACCACTGAGTAAGAGAATTTGATTCAGAATTAGAAGGATACTCTGATGTATTCTTTGAAATATTAGTCTAATCACCATAGAATCCATATAGAGTTTTAGGTAATGGATCTGGTTTTCCTACGTGTTTCATTGAGTTTTGGATATAATATGATCAAGAGATAGGGTTAGATTTAAATAAGATATGTTGGTCCATTCGAGATTCTAGTGAGAGTCAGGTTGGTAGTATATCAGTTGGTGTTACCTAAGTGGTACTAATAAATTCACAAGGTATTTAATTTTTCCCATCTATGAAGTTACTATTAATGTATATATTATGATTTTTGGCCTGAGGATGTTGAGATATTGGTAGATTCCTCCTTTAAGGAGAATCCAATTAAAATTTGGGATCATAGCATGAAGATTCTATGATGCTGGTCTGTTTATTTGGTACATATGATATAGTAGGATGGATGAGTGAAAGATAATTACTGGGATATGGAGGTCAATTTAGGAGCACAGTAGATGGAGTTTTTCTTTTCTCATGCATCACCATCCTTGGAAGGGAAATTTGGGGATGAATTGAATTAAGGGAGACCTTTGAATGAACTTGTGTCCTCTGTGTGGTATGGATTTCTGTTGTTTCTCTAAATTTTTAGTTTAAATGCTTAAATGTGACCTAATATGAATTCCCATTGATATAATAGAGTACTTAGGGGAGACCAGGGTTGGATCGGAGCCCGAAACCCATGTTTTGGGTGAAAAGGGGAGACTACACGGTTAGTGAAAAATATGCGGGTTGGGATGCACAGTTGTGTGGCGATGTTTGTTCTTTTTTAAAAAATTTGGCAACGAATCTTCACATGGGCTATGAGTAGTTTTTAGACTGTGTGGGTAAACCATGCAGGCACCCCTTTATCCTTCAAGAAACCATATAACCCATGGTATAGTTTGAAAAAACCCTACGCCTAAACCGTGAGACCCATATATTTTTGGTAAAATGAACATTTTATCCCTAAAATTATATTAAATTTTACATAAGTCTAATTATTCATCTGAAGCATAGAAGGGAACCATTTTGAGCCTCATTTTATCCTATTCTAGGAATTGAGCTACATTTTCAGTTTGACCTCCAATTCGAATGTGCTTCATCTCCTTCGATTCGTAAAGGTAAGACCTAGATTCCTTTTTATCCATTCCTGATTCTTCTGGATATCAGCTGTGTTATTTTATTTTAGGATCATATGCCCTAATTTATTTTTTTTGTCCATTATCCATATTTCTTACAGTCTAGGTCAGATATGTTCTTGATAGTAGATTATATTTCTAAAATGGACCTACGGTATGTGGTCTTTTGACTTTTTTCTTAAAATTGAATTATTTATATATGTCATAGTGTCCCGTGCCCAATTTTTGGGTGTCATCTAAAATTAAATTAAACCCTATTATTTCACATTATGTTTTGGGTAATGAAATAAGATTTATAATGCATTGTATAGTTTGTATACCTTGAATAATAACCACCCATTGGGTGAGTTTTCTTGAAATGGAAATTTAGAGATTTTGGCCTTGGATTCCAATGAGGCATGCCTTTTTCCCATTGATCAAGGGATGTCATTTTTTTATTGGTATGTAAATAAAATTGATTAATTGATTTATGATTTGAATTGTAAATGAAAAAAATTATGTGTATGGGACTGATGAATTTCCCATTGACCCATGTAGGACATTTCTAATCTCGGGATGCTTTCCTTTTTATTCCTTTCCCATGTCAGAAAAGTAGATTCCATGCCATGTGTTGATGGAATTGGCTTGAATTACATTAATTGTTAATCTTCCCATGTGAGATATATAATAACTAAGCCACATGATAGCTTCATAGGATATTTTAGGTTGTTATATTTAAAATGGTAATGGGAGTATTCAAAAGGATATTGAATTGATAAGACCATGTAGGTTAATGGTATTTTGTGAATTGTGATGGATTCTTTAAACATGCGATGCATTGTATATGAAAATTTATATTTGAGTTATGTTGATACCATGATATGTGATGGATTTATTAATAATAGAAAGATAATTATCATGTTATTAATGCAAGAGTAAATGAATGGCCAAGTCTTTATGGTCGTTCCTTATTTGAGGAACCCTTTTGAGGTGAGTTATAATGAATTCCTTCAGTTTTGAATTTTAAATGATTATTGAATTGTTTAAATGAAATTTAAATTGATTAAATGAGTAATAAGAAAGGGTGATACATAGATTCTCATTGAAATTACTTGGATATACACCTTTACCTATTTAAATATATGTTGTGGGTGGTGTAATACCCCGAGATTTTATGAAAGATATTCTTTTAATTTCATTAATGTCTTTTGTTGTATGATACACCAAGATTACCTTGCGCTATACGCAACACCGTATTAGCTTGCAGTATACGCAACACTATTCTTGGATCGTGTTACACACAATTTTGATAATAGTTATTCTACACAACATTGAGTATATATATATATATATATATATTAAATGTATAAATGAAATATGGTTGGATTCTGTTATACAAAACAATGAAGGATTCTTTCACAACACGCAACCCTGACTTGGCTTGCATTACACATAATCGCGACCTTTCTCGATAGCGTGAGTTGTACGCTATACCGGGTTTTACTAAACCACGATATATTATTATAATATTATTATGAACTAGCCGTTATGAATAGTATTAACTAAATTTTTAATTTTATAACATTATTATTCATCTTACACATTTTCTAGAACATGGTATAAGAACAAAATAATTTTTTCGGGTAAAATAAGTATTTTTTCAAAAAATGCAGTTTTGCCACCTTTTGATGGAACACCCTCTTTAAATCTAGTTTTTGACATGTTTATAAGTTCAATTTTAAAAAATAAAATTCTTCTTTGGAATCAAGAAAAAAAAATTTACTTTGGATAAAATTTTCATATTATTCTGGTAACTTTCATATTTTGATGAATAGTAAAAACACGCTATATTTTAATTAAAAACAACTTTTTTCATCACAATAATTTATATGGTTAAATTATAATATTTAATGGCTTTAAAGTATAAATAGAATATATTTTTACCATTTAATATAATGTATCTCATTATCATTTATTTTACATTAAATTCGTAGGTTAAATCAATTCAATCTTTTGCAATGTTTTAAAGAAAAAACCCGTTTTCTTTCGACAACGGGATTAATTTTAATTTAATTTATGAAACTTTTGTGTATTGAATTTGGAAAAATTGATTCCATATTTGGAATCAGTTGGTCCAAATTATGTTAATAAACTACTTTTTATTTTTGGGAATTATGAATAGTAACTACGGTAAATTTTATTTACAATAGTTAAAGGTAAATCGGGTAATTAATGGTAAATATAATATTATAAAATTACCCTAACACATTCCAAAATTCTATTGGATGGCTAAAAGTATAAACATATAACCTAAGGGTCAGATTAGATTCCTTTTATGGACTTTTGACCAAGAAAATAATTTAATTATTATTAAAACCAAAGAAAGTGACAACATGTCACTCTCTTAAATCTTATAAGTATAATAATTTTAATTTAGTGATAAACATAATAAAACTTCAAACATGAATAGTCTACAGAAATCTAATAAAATTATATACATCATGATAATTTATTTATAATTTTTAGGGATTAAATAATTGTCATTAACGGTGATACATTAATGATACTGAAATTATTTATTAAGTGGAAAATAAGTAATATAGTTTTTATTGAAATAATAATACCCATTAAAAGGCCCAAAAACCTGACCAAAAATTATTGGTAGTATATATAGACACCTTAATAATCCAATTACCCAATATATAACCGTTTGGAGCCTTATAAAAGTGATTATGACACTTATATTATTTTATTTTAAATGATGCCAAAGTTTTCACCTTCATAATTTAATAAATATAACAATTTAAATATTGTGATTTTAAGATGATAAATTCTAGTAAAAGTATTATTGTAAAAATTAATAGATTTATCTTCATCATAGGATTTTATTTTTAATTTTTATGCAACAAATCAGTATATTAAATAATTATAAAAAAATGTTGTAGTAATTATTTTATTAAGGGATAATCCATATAAATGGTTTTAAAAATAATAAAATAAATATTATATGAACTATTTAATGTGATCGACTAATTTTATAGATACATATGACCTTTTATTAATCTATTAAAGATTTTAGTTCGAACATATCTTCTGTATATATTTTATTTAAATTCAAATAAATGAATAGTGTCAAAATTGACACTATTGTTATTTTATAAAAATAACATATTATAAAATTGTTTAAAAATCACAAAAATATTTAAAAATTATAAATTTAAATTTATATGGTTTATAATGTTATAAAGTAAACAATTATGGAAAATTCACAACAAATAAGTAATTATTTGTTATAATTTAAAATTTAGAATTTTATTACCACAAATAAACTTAAATAGATTAAATAAGGATAAATCAAAATGATAAGGTTTAAAATAAGATCCAAACATGTCTAAATTTGATTTTTTGATAATATTACAACCCTATCTCATCTAATATTTGAATATGAGTCATTTTTTTTAGGTTTTTAAGTGGGGTTAGATTTATTATAAATTAATATTTGTAAGAATTCCAAAGGTGCCCCTCTCCTCCCTTATAAAAGGGTACCTCCTCCCTCTCTTCCACACACCACTTTGAGCCTTAAGGATCAGCCAAAACCTTCCCAATTATCTTATACACTTTCCTAGAAACATCCTAGAGGTCCTGGTCTTCTTCAAAGACCAATTTTAGTGCCCCAAGAGGAGGTCTCAAAGAGGCGCTTCAAAGAAGAGGTAATTTCCGTTTCCGATTCTTTCACCTTTATTTCTTCTTCCAATTCTTCTTATTAGGTTGTTTCATTATGAATTAATAACATAAGTATCAATAATATACTGATATGTTATTATAAGTATGAAACAACCCTATTTCACCATCTATCCATCCTACGGAAAACGAAATCACCGCGCGTGCGTACGTACGGAATACTGTATCCACGCCGTGGTGTAATCTATTTTCCACCACCACCACCTTACTTGGATGGGTATAATGGTGTAAATAATAACTATATATGATTATTTTAAAGTGATATTGATTCTGTAATAGTATACATACACTCCAATAAAATTCCACGATCATGGGAACGATATCATCGCTCGTGCGTACGTACGGAATACCGTCTCCACGACGCGATGAGATTCATTCTCAATGATTAACCATTAATAAATGATTATAAAGTATATATAATAAGTAATAATGAAATATATGAAATAATAATGATACTAGATTTATGTATATATATATGTATTTCATCCAATTAATTCCATTCAATTCAATGAGGAAACGAAAACAACATTCATGCGTACGTACGACCTACCGTCTCCATGAATGGTGTAATTATTTCCATTTATAGATCTATTATATATATGTATATTCTGAATATATATTATATATAAATCATGTTTTACATTCTGGATGTAAGTAATCATGATCTAAGTAATCATATGAATAATTACAAGTCAAAACACGGACGAAAAATGAAACGATTTTACCCAAAACGCTCTTTAACATGGAATTTACAAAAGAATGGGTAATATAAATCATAAGTGAACCATATATGATATAATAAAAATTAATATGATTCTGTAATAAGTCAATAATATTATTTAAATCATTATACACAAGTTTCGGATACGTACGAAGCATATCGGACCTAAGCTAAGGGATAATTTTGCAAATCTCATTTTTATCCGAGATTGCTTATTCGTAAGTATTTACTGGGGTTATTTCTATCATCAATGTCCATGTTTTATAAAGGTGTTTTCATGTATTTTTAAATTCCTTTTTACCCATTTTTGAATTTTACTACATGGTATGTAATGAATCTTTCTTTTGTTTACGTTACGAGGTAATTTTGACTTTTCCGACAAAAGTACGAGAAGAATGTTTTTTTAACTTATACGACACAAATGGATTTTTACGGTTTTATAAAGCCTTATTTTCATGAAGATTACTCCAAAATATTTCTTGACTATTTTCAAAAAAATCCTTTTCTTTTGAAATTGCATGAAATTTTGTGGAAAGAGATTGATTTTGAAGAAGAAAGGATATTTTCTTCAAGAATTAATTTCAAGTGTTTTATCAAAACCATTTTCCATCTAAGATGACATTATTTCATACATGTATGTTTCAAGTTTAATGTATCTATGATTTACATGGTTTCACTTTTCTTATGATGAATGATATCCATTTCTTTTATATGTATTATGTGATGATGGGATGATGTTTATGAAACCCATTTTATTCGTTGGGTTATTATGAATGATGTATGTTTATTTTGTGGCACAAGTAAGAATGATTTCATTATGATATGGGTGGGACCTATATCTCCCTCCAATGCATTGGGTAAAGATTTATATCTCATGAGATATACATGGATGGAATGGCAAGTTAAACCAGTTCAGTAATACAGGACTGGAACGAGTAGTGAACTCGATTCAGAAAGGGACTTTGTCCACTAAGATGGTCTTGACAGCAATGCCTTGGATACTATGGAAATAATATCATGTGCTTAATGGTTGACACAATTAAATGTTTTATTCCCATGCTATTTTATCATTCTTAATGTTTCTTTATGATCTATGCCTTACGTACTTCCATGTTTTATGTCATTTCTCAAGATTTTTATGTTTAAACATTATGTTCATGTTTTTAAGTTCAAATGTATATGGTATGTTTTATTTTATCCATGCTTAAGCTTACTAAGCATTTGAGATCACCCTTTTTATGTTTTATTTTCCCCAGGATAAGGAAATGTTTTAGGTAAGAGAAAAACAGGGAAGATCTTTATGAGAGATGTTGAAGATCTTTCACCACGATTAAAAGATTATGTTCCAAGTTTCCAAAGACACTAAACTATTACGGTCCTTGTGTGTCTGTTTTTGTTATGTATTAAGTATTACACTAAAGTAATGTAATGTCCATGTACGTCAAGATTTGGGTATCTACAGTTGGTATCAGAGGAAAGGTTTAGTCAACCTTTGGAAACTAGGATGAGAAAACATTAGTGAGATCCCTAGAGATTTTTCTAAGGTATGTCTAGGGATGTCATTAAGGATAAGTATACGTATAGGATATAGTCCTAGAACTATGGTAATGATCATAGAATTTAACCTAAGATGTTAGATATTGAGGATAATCCCCCTTTACTATGTTGTTTTCCCTAGCATGATTTTTTCCTCTCACACTATTTTTTTGGGTTTTAGAAAATGGATGGAAACAGAAAGATTCACGATAATGGAGGATATGATAGACAATGGAATGATTTTGTTCATGAGAAACCAAATGAAACAAGATCTGGAAGTCCAAACATCGTTATTATGCCTAATCATCAATCTCATAATATGATCAATAATCTCAACTTTGGTAAGTTTCCCGACTCAGATAATAAGAGAAAGATGGAGTTTCATGATGATCATAGAGGAAAGAAAGTTCAATTTCCCTCATGTAAATCATGTGGGAAGATGAATCAAGGAGATTGTTTCAAAGGAATTGGAAGATGCTTTGGGTGTGGAAAAGAAGGACACAAAGCCAGTAAGTGCAAATGAAAAGGATCAGTTAACACCATGGACAAGGATAATGGTATTGCTACGACATCAACAATGATTAGATGTTTTAAATGTGGAATGTACGGGAATTATGCAAACCAATGCCCTAATGGAAAATCTCATAAAGAGAATCAACATGGTCATATAGGTAGTATTTATGTGGATGATGATGAGGAGACTACATATGATATATGAGCTAAAAGAAATGTTGAAGCTCAGTCGGTTGTTTTAGAAGGTAGTGGAATGATTGTATGTTTATCAAGAGTTATGTTGTATAGTTAATGGTACTATGGAATAAAGAATCATCTAAGGATTGTTACACTATTGTTTTTCCTAAAAGTATTTGAAAGTATATGTTAAATGGTACCAGTAACCATGGAAGGTTATTCAGATATTTTTGTAAAGTAGATGATATGCGCATAATGAAGGAATAAGAAGATAATGAGATGTTTGATTGTATTAATGAGCTCATGATTGATATAAGGACTAAGTGATATCATGGTTTGAGTATATAAAATTTTGAGGATTTTGGTATGTGGAAAGTGTTAACTTTTAACTGCATTCATGTTTTCACTAAGGTTCAATGGGTATTAATTTTTCAAGAGAATACATGATTAAGGCCTTCGAATGTTTGGAATGTGACCAATAAGACATATCTTATGATATATGGGGATCAACGATGGTATTAAATCTCTGGTAATTGTTTTCACTATATTATGAGAGTGGACTGTAGTATTATGGATAAGCCTAAAGATTGGAATTGATTATGTTGGACATAAGTTAGTATTGTTTAAGGATAGAAGTTTTTTCTGATATTATTGATGGGATGTTATAGTAATATAGTTTTAGAAAAAGGACAACCTGCAGGATGGACGATAGCCCATCGCTTCGGACCAGGTTGTGGGAATCGAACCCACAAATGAAGTGCGACTGGCCTTTATCGCCTACCACTGGCCTAGAGGAAGTCCCTGGTTAGTAGAAGCTAGTTTTATTTTATTAAGCGTTATGATATATGAAGTATAAGTTCATTTTTGGAACCATATATGATTAATCTAACCATAAGATGGACTTATAACTTTTTCTAAACTTTTGTTTGGAAGAGATGGAATGACCCATCATTCTATCACATGATCTTCTAACACATCACGAATAACAAATTCAACTTCATTTCATTAAGGGATGAAGTAGAAATTGTTCAATTCATGAACAACAGTGAGATTGTACCAAAATCATGTAAGTATTTCTTTTAATTCATCAACTTTAGGGAAATGATCTTGAAAACCAAAAATGTTTTCCTAGTTCCCTTATATCCGATGAATCAGATGGTACCTTATATCATTACAAATCTATAGCTTTGTGATTGTTGGATTTTTCATAGCCATGTTCTCTACCACTCTCCATCAAAACTTGATGGTTAGATTTTTCTTCCATATCCATATTTTCACCTATGTTCTCCTACGTGGAACCCAGTGATGAGTTAATTTGTGTAACCATTACATTTCATACTATAGTTTTTAAAGCCATGTTTTTGTATTCCTTTTTACGATGTGGGTTTCTATTAACAAAACTTTCGAGTATTAAACCATTTATAACCCCGACGAATTTCGAGGGAGAAATTCATTTTAAGGGGGGTAGAATGTAACAACCTGAGATTTTATGAAATGTATTATTTTAATTTCATTAATGTCTTGTGTTGTATGATACACCGAGATTACCTTGCGCTATACACAACACCGTATTAGCTTGCAGTATACGCAACACTATTCTTGGATCGTGTTACACACAATTTTGATAATAGTTATTCTACGCAAAATTGAGTATATATATATATATATATATATATTCAATGTATAAATGAAATATGGTTAGATTTTGTTATACGAAACAACGAAGGATTCTTGCACAACATGCAACCCTGACTTGGCTTGCATTACACGCAATCGCGACCTTCCTTGATAGCGTGTGTTGTACGCAATATCGGGTTTTACTAAACAACGATATATTATTATAATATTATTATGAACTAGCTGTTATGAATAGTATTAACTAAATTTTTAATTTTATAACATTATTATTCATCTTACACATTTTCTATAACATGGTATAAGAGCAAAATAACTTTTTCGGGTAAAATAAGCATTTTTCAAAAAATGCAGTTTTACCGCCTTTTGATGGCGCAACCACTTTAAATCTAGTTTTTGACATGTTTATAAGTTCAATTTGAAAAAATAAAATTCTTATTTGGAATCAAGAAATAAAAATTTACTTTGGATAATTTTTTCATATTATTCTGGTAACTTTCATATTTTGATGAATATTAAAAACACACTATATTTTAATTAAAAACAACTTTTTTCATCGCAATAATTTATATGGTTAAATTATAATATTGAATGGTTTTAAAGTATAAATAGAATATATTTTTACCATTTAATATAATGTATGTCATTATCATTGATTTTACATTAAATTTCTAGTTTAAATCAATTCAATCTTTTGCAATGTTTTAAAGAAAAAACCCGTTTTCTTTCGACAACAGGATTAATTTTAATTTAATTTTTGAAACTTTTGTGTATTGAATTTGGAAAAATTTATTCCATATTTGGAATCAGTGGGTCCAAATTATGTTAATAAACTACTTTTTATTTTTGGGAATTATGAATAGTAACTACGGTAAATTTTATTAACTATAGTTAAAGGTAAATCGGGTAATTAATGGTAAATATAATATTATAAAATTACCCTAACACATTCCAAAATTCTATTGGATAGATACAGGTAGACCCATATAACCTAAGGGTCGGATTAGATTCATTTTATGGACTTTTGACCATGAAAATAATTTAATTATTATTAAAACCAAAGAAAGTGACAACATGTCACTCTCTTAAATCTTATAAGTATAATAATTTTAATTTAGTGATAAACATCATAAAACTTAGAACATGAATAGTATCCAGAAATCTAATAAAATTATATACATCATGATAATTTATTTAGAATTTTTAGGGATTAAATAATTTTCATTAATGGTGATACATTAATGATACAAAAATTATTTATTAAGTGTAAAATAAGTAATATAGTTTTTATTGAAATAATAATACCCATTAAAAGGCCCAAAAACCTGACCAAAACTTATTTTTTGTATATATATACACCTTAATCATACAATTACCCAATATATAACCGTTTGGAGCCTTATAAAAGTTATTATGACACTTATATTATTTTATTTTAAATGATTCCAAAGTTGTCACCTTTATGATTTAATAAATATAACAATTTAAATATTGTGATTTTAAGATGATAAATTCGAGTAAAAGTATTATTGTAAAAGGTAATAGATTTATCTTAATAATAGGATTTTATTTTTAATTTTTATGAAACAAATATGTATATTAAATAATTATACAAAAATTTTGTAGTAATTAATTTATTAAGAGATAAACCAAATAAATGGTTTTAAAAATAATAAAATAAATGATATATGAACTATTTAATGTGATCCACTAATTTTATAGATACATATGACCTTTTATTAAGCTATTAAATCTTTTAGTTCGAAGATATCTTCTGTATATATTTTATTTAAATTCAAATAAATGAATAGTGTCAAAATTGACACTATTGTTATTTTATAAAAATAACATATTATAAAATTGTTTAAAAATCACAAAAATATTTAAAAATTATAAATTTAAATTTAAATGGTCTATAATATTATAAACTAAATAATTATGGAAAATTCACAAAAAATAAGTAATTATTTGTTATAATTTAAAATTTAAAATTTTATTACCACAAATAAACTTAAATAGATTAAATAAGGATAAATCAAAATGATAAGGTTTAAAATAAGATCCAAACATGTCTAAATTTGTTTGGTTGATGCGATTACAACCCTATATCATATAATCTTCGAATATGAGTCATTTGTGGAGGTTTTTAAGTTGGGTTAGATTTATTATAAATTAATATTTTTAAGAATTCCAAAGGTGCCCCTCTCCTCCCATATAAAAGGGTACCTCCTCCCTCTCTTCCACACACCACTTTGAGCCTTCAAGATCGGCCAAACCCTGCCCAATTCTCTTCTAAAATTCCCTAGAAACATCCTAGAGGTCCTGGTCTTCTTTAAAGACCAATATTAGTCCCCTAAGAGGAGGTCTCAAAGAGGCGCTTCAAAGAAGAGGTAATTTCTGTTACCGATTCTTTCACCTTTATTTCTTCTTCCACTTATTCTTATTAGGTTGTTTCATTATGAAGTAATTAAATCAGTATCACTAATATACTGATATGTTATTATAAGTATGAAAAAACCCTATTTCACCATCTATCCATCCTATGGAAAACGAAATCACCGCGCGTGCGTACGTACGGAATACCGTCTCCACGCCGTGGTGTAATCTATTTTCCACCACCACCTTACATGGATGGGTATAATGGTGTAAATAATAACTATATATGATTATTTTAAAGTGATATTGATTCTGTAATAGTATACATACACTCCAATAAAATTCAACGATCATGGGAACGATATCATCGCTCATGCGTACGTACGGAATACCGTCTCCACGACGCCATGAGATTCATTCTCAATGATTAACCATTCATAAATGATTATAAAGTATATATAATAAGTAATAATGAAATATATGACATAATAATGATACTTAATTTATGTATATATATATTTATGTCATCCAATTAATTCCATTCAATTCAATGAGGAAACGAAAACAACGTTCATGCGTACGTACGACCTACCGTCTCCATGAACGATGTATTTATTTCCATTTATAGATATATTATATATATGTATATTCTGAATATATATTATCTATAAATCATGTTTTACATTATGGATGTAAGTAATCATGATCTAAGTAATCATATGAATAATTACAAGTCAAAACATGGACGACAAATGAAACGATTTTACCCAAAACGCTCTTTAACATGGAATTTACAAAAGAACAGGTAATATAAAGTCATAAGTGAACCATATATGATATCATAACAATTAATATGATTCTGTTATAAGTCAATAACATTATTTTAATCATTATACAGGAGGTTTGGATACTTATGAAGCATATCGGACCTAAGGTAAGGGATAATTTTGCAAATCTCATTTTTATCTGAGATTTCTTATTCGTAAGTATTTACTGGGGTTATTTATATCATCGATGCCCATGTTTTATAAAATTGTTTTCATGTATGTTTAATTTTCTTTTTACCCATTTTGACTTTTACTACATGGTATGTAAGGAATCTTTCTTTTGTTTACGTTACGAGGTAATTTTGACTTTTCCGACAAAAGCATGAGAAGAAGTTTTTTTAACTTATACATCACAAATGGATTTTTAGGGTTTTATAAATCCTTATTTTAATGAAGCTTCCTCCAAAATATTTCATGAATATTTTCAACAAAAGCCTTTTCTTTTAAAATTGCATGAAATTTTGTGGAAAGAGATTGATTTTGAGGAAGAAATGATATTTTCCTCAAGAATTCATTTAAAGTGTTTTATCAAAACCATTTTCCATCTAAGATGACATTATTTCATATGTGAATGTTTCAAGTTTAATGTATCTATGATTTACATGGTTTTACTTTTCTTATGATGAATGATATCCATTTCATTTATATGGATTATGTGATGATGGGATGATATTTATGAAACCCATTTTATTCGTTGGGTTATTATGAATAATGTATGTTTATTTTGTGGCACAAGTAAGAATGATTTCATTATGAGATGGGTGGGACCTATATCTCCCTCCAATGAATTGGGTAAAGATTTATATCTCATGAGATAGATATGGATGGAACGACAAGTTAAACCGGTTCAGTAATACAGGACTAGAATGAGGAGTGAACTCGATTCAGAAAGGGACTTTGTCCACTAAGATGGTCTTGGCAGCAATGCCTTGGATACTATGGGAATAATATCATGTGCTTAATGGTTGCCACAATTACATGTTTTATTCCCATGCTATTTTAACATTCTTAATGTTTCTTTATGATCTATTCCTTACGTACTTCCATGTTTTATGTCATTTCTCAAGCTTTTTATGTTTAAAAATTATGTTCATGTTTTTAAGTTCAAATGTATATGGTATGTTTTATTTTATCCATGCTTACCCTTACTGAGCATTTTAGCTCACCCTTTTTGTGTTTTATTTTTCCCAGGATAAAGAAAGGTTTTAGGTAAGAAAAAAAGGGGAAGATATTTATGGTATATGTTGAAGATCTTTCACCACGATTAGATGATTACATTCCATGTTTCCAAAGACACTAAACTATTACGGTCCTTGTGTGTCTGTTTTTGTTATGTATTAAGTATTCCGCTAAAGAATGTAATGTCCATGTACGTCAAGCATTGGGTCTCTACAGGTGATATGTGAATTCACATTAGAATGAAATGTAAGAACTCAATAGATTGAACATATTATATACCATTAGTGATACGTGGATCTATATGAGGGATTCCAGGGATGGAATCTGGAGTCTGGAATTATATGCTGAGTGATATATGGATTCTTATGAGAGTTCCATGGATGGGCTCAAAGCACATTTGACTATTAATCCATGGTTGATACTCAGGCTTCAGTAGGGTAGTGTTGAGGATGAATTCAATTAACTGGGAATTTATACCTCACCTGGAGTGATACTGGGTTCCTAAGATGTTCCCTAGGGATGGGATTATATAGTGTGAGTTCATATTACACTTGGAGTAACACTTGAATTATAATATAGGAATTTCAAGGTCTGGCTTAGGTTCTGAATTTATTATAAATGAAATTACTATTGTAATGTGTATGTTAAGGAAAAGCATAATCTTGGAGTCAATCTTGGATTATATTGTTAAAATGGCCTTTTGAGGCATCTTTTGTGCTTATAGTTAGACATGGGATGCCAAGATTGAGCTAGATATTGAGACTTATATTTCAATGTAATTAAATTTCTAAATGAATATGAATTAAGTTAAAGTATTTTAAATGAAAACCATTGCATGTTAGATGTTTAATTTTGTGTACTACCTTGCTACTATTTTCATTATTGAGCACTACTAGCTATAAATATTCACTTACTGATTGGCATAGACCTAGGGTGGTTTCCAACTTGGATTTAGTCTCACACAATTAATGGGACACTTTTTTGTACCCCAATAGATTATATGATTCCATGTAATTATTAGGGAATGTTCCCTCTTATAGGTACTTGATATGATTCTTAGGAGATGAGAGCATGAGGCCAAGATGAGAATTTTGATGATTCTGGGATTCTTTTAGACTTTTTTTTACTTTTGGGAAATGTACTTTATTTGAATGTTGTGTACCTATTTGCGATATTTTATTAGAAACATGTGACATGTATCATCATCTTTTATATGATATAATTTTTGTATTTAATTATATTAGCATCCTTCCACTATTTATTTCTATTGTATGGTTTACCACTTCTCATATTGAATAGTTATTTGATTTCTGTTGTGTTAAACTATACTAATGAGTTCATAGTATCTCTAATGACACACCTAGGACCTCGCAATTAGCTAGAAGCCTCTAGAGTTTGGGGAGATGCACTTGAGGCCATGTGGCCAATCTGGTACGGATTAACATTGAGTGGCATTTGGAATTGTAACGATACAAAGTATTTGATATATTAATTTTTAAAATTATATATATTTAATTGAGATCATATATCAATATAAAATTAGTCTTTATTACATTCCCTATTAATCGTATGTGAAAAATGTTTCACTTTCCATCGTGAAACAGTAGTTTTCCGTACACATGAGTGACGTTATCATATTCCCTACAGAATGAAAAATAAGATGGTATATTTGATATTATAATTTATTATGTATAATTATATCATAAACATCATATATAAGCACCATATACTTAATTATAACTAGTTGTGAGATGTAGTGATAGAAAATGAATTACGCTGGTCCACAAGATGTTAGTCCACCGTACACCTGATCTACTGTTTTGTTTCCTATTTTAGGGAGGGGTTTATAGTTCCAAGTCATTCCCTTAACATAAAAAATAAAATTATATATATATATATATTTAAGTGTTTTAGAAAATCTATTTTAAATAAAATTTTATCTAAGTTGATGGAAAAATAAAATAAAATTATCTTTTAAGGACATGACATATTCTTCAAGAAATATCTTTTAGTTTGCTCAAAAAATATTCTTATGATGGATTTATAACATTAAAAATTATTCAAGGGTGATGGGAGGGAATTAGAGAATTTATATGAGTAGGTATTTTCTGAATCAATGGGTTTTTGAAGTCTATAATGGACAAAAGAGAATATGGCCTTTTATATGTGGGGGAGAGGAAACACATAGAATTTTTGAAATGAAATAATTAATCATATGTTCTTCTCTTCCCCCATGGATCTAAAATAGAACATTGTCAAACAGTATAAGATATAAGGTTGAAATTCGATCATAAAATAGTAATTAATAAATTTTTATGTCTGTTTTAACTATTTTCATTTTAGTTAAACCCCTTGATAAGCCCATTTTTACCTTATCCATGTTGAATAATTTTTATTATTATCACAATTCATTGTGGTAAAAAATTAAGTTAAATAGATAATATAATAAAAATTATATGATTAAAAATGTGGAATAAATTTTTATAAATTCATCACACAAAATTTGTATAATTTAATTTGAAATTCATCCCCCAGACATGTCAAAAAATAGTTTTCAAGAAATACATTTTTAAAGGAAAAGATGAAATCCTATTAAATATATAACAAGTAATCATAATTTAATTAATTTAAATTAATATTTAAATATATTTAATCTATTAATTTAATTTAAATCATTCCTCATTATAGTAGATTTTAATTATTTAAAATACTTAACCATTATAACGTTTAGAATTCTTTTCAGAAAAAAGCGTTTTAAATCATAAATATAAATTTATACTAACATATAGTTTAAAGATGATATTATTGTAATTAATTAGATTTAATATAAGATAATAATAATGAAACATAATTTATTTTAATAAATGAAAATTTTGTAAAAAATAACTATTTTTCACTATTCACTAAAAAAATCATCTCCCCAAAAAACCAAAAATATCACCATACGTTAATATACATATGATTATTTAAAAAATAAATTTTTATTTTTCAATTTTTTTAATAAACATGTCAAAAATACTTTTATATAATGTGTGCAAAGATTAACTAAACAACATTTTCAAAAAATACAGTTTTTAAAGAAAACATTTGTTTTTCATAAAAATTGTTCCCATTTTATTTATAATAAATATAGAAAAATTTAATTTATTTTAAACATGTTTAAAGCATATAATTTTCAAAATTTAGTAATTCTTAATCATACCCCCCAATTTAAAAGATCAGTTATAATAGTCCTGTTTAAATATTTATATTCCAATAGAGTATCTTTTGTCCTTTAAAATAATTGTTCCATGTGTCATAAGATGAAAAATAGTCTGAATTTATTTAAAGGTCAATATATTATAATTTATCTGGGGTGTTAAAGGGGTTTTTTATATGGATACCAAAGAATGTTTTACATTATTACATGATTTTTAAATATAAATATCCAATTATTGTAACAAAAGGGTCATAAAATCATACTTTATTTGGATGAATAGGTTCTTAATAAATAGAAAATGGAATACTATTATTTATTTTAATAGTGATCTTCTAAAATACATTTTGAGATCCTAAATATTCCTAGGATAACCTGAAGAATATATAAACAAATGGGTGATATAAAAATAATAGTAAGGGAATAAACTTGATAAGGAAGAATAACATGAGATTCAAAGGTATAAAATGACTTCATAAAAGGAAAGACACATGATTAATCACATGGTAACATAAAGTAAATAATATGGTATCTAATGATCATTTAATCCTAGTAAATGTTACAGAAATATAAAATATGAGATAAAAATAAGTCAAGGTTTACTAACAAGTCAACATCACATGGTGGAAGAAGTACCATAATGGATTAGTCTCACTCTTTAATCCTATAAATTATGTATCATTTTATTAAAACACTAACCAAGGCATTGGATGGATAAGTAATTTTGGGCCCACTGATCACATTCATTTAGTGTACATACGTATGTGTTCTACATAAGGATATCAATCATAAAGTATGAACACAATAATTAAAATGGAAAGTATATGGGTTGCATAATCTTCCTTGATATCATGTTAAAATGAATATTCAAAAAGAATAAATTAGAGAAATTATCATAAGGCATGTATACTCTCTCAACAGAAGGTTGAATAAATTAGTTATATATATATAGGGTACATATATAATAAATTAAGAATAAATTCATAACATCAAATGTTGTTTTAGTTAATTCAAATACTTTTAAAAATATTAAAATACCATCTTTATGAAATATCATTTTTAATTATTGTAATTTTAATAACTTTTCATCTTAGATGAAAAATGACATTGAAAATATCACTTTGAATGTTTTTTTAAATAACACACCCATTTGGAAAAATAATTTTTTAAATCTAGAAATATCATAAAAATTAAAGAATATATTTTTGTTGAAAATAAAAATTTTAAAATAAAAAGGAATATTTAAAACATTTATTTTCCATGATGGTGGATGTGTTTCATTCAATTATCGTATGTTAAAAAATAAAGGGTCCTTTTACATTTTTTCCAAGAAAAGTCAAAAGGTACCATTTTTTCAGAAAATTATTGGAATATTACTTTTAAATAATTTATAAAAATATAATTAAGTTTAAAAATTTATTATCATAATCATATTGAAATGTTTTTGAATTTTTTTAGAGAACATGGATTTGGAAGGAGAAGGATTTATGAGGAAAGAGAGAAATGAAGTAAAATTTTATAAAAAGAAATTTCCTAATAATTATTATTAATAAGGGGATGAAAATGGAGATATTACTTTAAAATTAAATTAATAACTAAGGGAGAATAAAAATAAAAAGGTTAATTATATAATGATCAAATAATTTACAACAAATGGAATTCAAGCATATGTAATCCCAATTGAAATGAGATTGAAATAAAAAAACCCTTACTACTTTGATAAATTATAAATCATAACATACCATGAATTAAGTAGATGCATTTTAGTGTAAATTACCATAATTTATTAAGGATCAATAATAAATTATTTATAGGTGCAATATATATACCCATTAAATTAAATTAGGTCCATAAAAGAACATGTGTCTAAATTGAGGAAGATTGAGAAAAAACCCTAACAATTTTCGTACCATTGAGGTGAGAGTTAATAAAAGGTGTGATTATTGGTGGAAAATTTATATACATAAAAAATGTTTAAATACTAAATTAATCAAAATTAATTTAACACATAATCATTTCATAATATAATCAACAAAGTAGATGTATAACCCAATAAATGAAAATTGAGTTAAGAAACCCATTACAACATGCTTAACATTAGTTAAGAACTCTTTAACATAATATATAGTGGTTATAATCATGTTATTAACTTAAGAAAATTATATTAATATTTATAATATCATAATTCATCCTTTTATAACATATTATTACCTGCTTGTTAATATTCATTCGTCATCACTATTGTTTTGGATGTCAAATTCCTCATTTTCTCATACAATTTCCGTTATGAAAGTTATAGATATTTAACATTGTTTATAGATGAATCATCTAAATAATAATTTTAATGTTAAAAATATCATTTTAATAATTATATACATATTTATAATCATCATTCTGTTCTTAACATGGATAATTAATCACATCGGTTCATAGAGACGCTATGGCGTATGTTCGTAAGAGTGTCTCTATCATTTCCTTAAGGGGTTAAAGGGTAATGAATTTGATTTTATATTAAATTTAAATAATAAATAAATTCTCATATATATTATATATATTCAATAAATATATCATTTATTACCTTCAATGTAATATGTTAGTGTAAAACGAATCACATCACTTCATGTGGCGATAGTCTATCGTACACAAGAACGACATTATCATTTTTTCAATGGATAGAATGTTAATTAAGTATATGATATATATATACTAAATAATTAATAATATTTCATTAATATCATTTAAAAATATAAAATTTATTCTTATTACCTTCCACATATTTTGTAATTGAAAAATAAATTTCTTCGCTTCACAAGGCGATAGCCCACCGTGCACACGAGAGACGTTATATCATTCTATATAGAACGGAAAATAAGAAAGTATATATGATATTATAATTATATAATTATAATTATATAATAAATATAATATATAATCATTATATAAATCATTATATCATGTTTTTGAGAAGTAGTGATGAAAAATTTACTACGTCAGTTTGCGAGGTGAAAGTCCACCATACACATGATCAATGGTTTTGTTTACCATTTGAGGGAGGAGGAGATTGTTGTAGTTCATGACCTCAATATAAAAATTATTAAAATATATAATATAATTATTTTAATAAATTTTTATGGTTTAATAATATTTGGATGATATGGATAATGAAATAAATTAAAATGCTCGGTTTTGGACGTTACCTCTTCCAGAGACAACTTTTGTTGGTTTTCACCAAAATCATAAATAGGTTGGATTTATGAAAAAAACAAGGATTATATTATCAAGTGAGATAGTTAGAAATTTTATTTGGGTATTTAAGGGTGGAACCAATGGGTTTTAGATGATTTCAATGTAGACGAGACTGGGTTTTCTTTTTTAGGTGGGGTAGAAGACAAACAATGAATTTTTGAATATAAAGAATTTCAAAAATATTTTTTCTCATGAAAAAATAATAAAAAATGGATTATTTTAAAACCTAATAATAGATAAATTCTAAATATGTCCTTAAAATTTTAATGAGAACCATTTTGAGTCACTTTTATCCCTAATCATTTTAGTTTAACCCCCCAAAAAATATATTTTTACATTGACTGTGGTAAAAGAATTTTACTATATTCAATATTCATTAGGGTCAAAAATTATTTTGAAAATATTTTATAATAAAAATTATTATGATTCAAAATAGAGAATAAAATTTTCCAAATTCATCTCACAAAATTCATATAATTTAATTTAAAATTAAACCTGTAGATGTGTTGAAATAAGGTGTTTCAGAAATAAAAACTACCAAAAGTTGTAAAAGTATTTATATCAAAATTAAGTATGAAATTGATCTAAGTGAAAGAAATCAGTTAAATTTTAGTATAATTTCACTAATTTTAATTTAAAAATAATCTAAAGTAAAATTTAATTTTTTTAATAATTTAAAAAAATGTTGTTTTAATAAAATCAATATTTTCAGTATTCATCATAAAATTCTTATTTTTGGAGAATTATCAAATATTCACCAAATTATAAATTTGACATGTATATTTATAAAATTAATTTTTTCATTTAAATTTTTAAAAACTGGTAAAATTATATTTTAATTTTTGTTCTCAAATCACAACTAAAATACCTTTTTAAAAAATAATTTTTTTTAATCAGAAAACAAATTTTTTTATTTAAAATGCTTGTTATATTAGTTCTAATCAATATATAATCACTAAATTTATTATATAAATTGATAAAAAGTATTATTATCATAATAGTTTTAGTCCTATTCATTCCTTCAAAATTCAAGCTTGATTATAATGGCCTTGTTTAAATTTTAATATTTTAATAAAGTATCACATTTCATTTAATATCTGTGTTGCATTTATTGAAAGCTATGAAAGTCATTGAAGTTATATAAAAAAATATCATAATGTATCATAGTTATACATTATTCAATATTCATTTTTCTTCATGTAATATATTCTATTTAACATGATTTTTCTTTTTTAAAATACCAGGGTGTTACATTATAACCCCTTAAATAACTTATGTCCTCACTATTTATTATTAATATTGATATTCAAGGTATTTACAATTTTAAAATAAAATTATTCTGACCCCACATCTTAATAATGGTTAAAAAAATATCCTCTTAAAATGAGGGTAAGGGAAATATGAAGGCAGTCTTGAATAACACCTAACTAGGGTTCCATGTTGGAGAAAATTGTTGGGAAGTGAAAACATGAACATGGAGAAAAGCATAAATAATTTTGATCTTTGATTGAGTTAATTTATTAAAATAAATTGAATGTCCAATGTAATGATAAGAATCATAAAACAATAAATATGTAATTATTTAAGACCATTATTCGTTAGATATGAAGGTAATAAGATGACATATTTGTTTCAAGATCTTTTTCCTAGAGTTCAGGGGTTATAATAAGATAGATAACACCAGAAAATTTACTAAATTGATATATTTTTATTTAAAAAACACAATTTTATCCTTTGTTTTTTATTCAATCATTTTCCACTTCACCTCATACTATAAATAATGAATAATGGATATGGAATTATTTTTCCCTAAATCACTAGAGTAAACCTATAATGGATCACATAATCCTATAAATAATAACACGACATCCCTTCTACCTTTCCTAAAACCAAAATGGCCAGCATAAGTTTTCCCATATAATATAATAATATCTAACAACATAATATTAACTCCCAATGTTCAAATTGATCCTTTTCATAAGTGTATAATTTTTAAACCCTACATCTTACATCTCTTAAAATATGATAACATTCTTCCATAATAATCCATTTTATTAAAGAAATGGTTATATATAATTAAAATCAATTAAATGTCTCCATATATATCATTAATCACCTTGAAATATAATTACTAACAACCTAATGTGGGGATTCTTATACATCGAACATATCATCCACGTTGAACTCATAAACCCATGATGGTATCCATATGTAGTAGGGTAATCTAACTTAAAGAGATATATTTTTCCAAAATTTAAAAAATAATTAGATGTTTCTTGATTATTATAACCGAAATTACATTGGTAAAAATACTTATACAATATAATCCTAAAATAAAAATAGATAAATAATTAATTCTTTTTAATTGAAATATTTAGTATAACATAGTTCCTTCTATAATGTAGTGGTTAAACATTTGTTTAGGGCATTGAATCAGATAATTTCCTAGTTCCTGGAATATAAGATATCAAATTCCTTGGAATTTTTTTACTCTATGACCTCCATTTCAATATATAAAACATATTACCCTCCAATGGAGATATTCTTCTAGGTGCCTCTTCATACCTTCTTTACATGCAAAAAGATGAACATTTTTCCCCTATGTAATTCTCCAAACCAAATAAGCATGGACCCAATAAATTATTTTATTACATTTTCATAGATAAATACTTCAAATCCCAAGGGAACAAATAATTTAACAGTTTTGGGAAACTAGATTATATACATGATACCCATACTACATTGGGAAATAGATAATAAAATACAATATAAAACAAATACTAATAAACTGCAACCTTGGAACTCATTCAAAGGATTCCCCTTCAAAATATAATGAATGGAAAGAAAAATAAATGTGAGAAATTTTTTTTATTAAGAGTAAATACAATAGAAGTAATAATGAATCAATAAGAATAAGTCAACATGGAAAGGTGAATAACTGAGAACACATTCCATTTAAATATCTAGATAAGTTATAATCAAAATGGGATGGTAAGGAAATCAAAATAGATGCAATTAAAAAAATAAGTTGAGAATGAAATGAATCCATATATTTTTTTATAGTGAAGATCCCATGTATAATAAACAATGCTGAAAATTATGGAAATTATTAATTATTATATGTCATTTATTAGGAACATGTAAACCTATACTTTCAGGATATATCGTCCATATATTTTAAAAATACGGGTAAAAACCTATTTTATTTGGAAAATAGCTTGATCTCATGAGAACCTGTCGATGAATCAATGGAATATATAAAGTTTGGTACCAACCTATCACTGCATGTCCAAATAATTCCTCGTATCTAATAATTGATTTACCCAATAAATAATATTCCTTGCAAAATATCAACATTGAATAAAAGATACAAATTTATATGTAATTCCCCAGTTATTCATATAACTTGCAAAGAAAACATCATATGTAAAAAAATTTATGGTTTAGGAAATAGAAATATCCACCACCCAATAATTTGTAAATTTAACTGATCATAATAAAGTGATTTTTTCAAGAGAAATTCAATAATAACAAAATAAATTGAGATTGAAAAGATTACTTTTATCACTTGGTAATTTTTAAGATAAACCCCTTGGGTGAGATAATTCAAATTGAAAAATAAAATACCATGAATTATAATATAATCATGCTATTAAAATAAAAAGTTCTATATTATAAACCACATTAATGTTTATTGGTGGATAACAATAAATAATACTCAGTAGAATGTAAATTGAGACGAAATCCCTTACCTTGCATTACCTTTTGGGTGAACATCATTTAACTTATTCTATAATGGTTTTAATAAATTTAATAATTTATTATAGAATCATAATAATATTTATAATATCATATATTATCTTCTTATAATTTATTATTACCTATTTTTTTAACAATCATTCATTATATTCACTATTTTGGGTGTAAATTGCCTAGTTTTGGAGTTTGTTTTGACTCGATACTTGTTTTTATTATTAATTAGTTCATGATTTAATCATATCCATAATGTAAAAAATATATTATAATATCATATATATTCATTATATATGTATTTTTAATAATCCATAATATTTTTTGATAAGAAATGAAATGCATTGTTCAGGGATACGGGAGGCCATACGTACACAAAAATACTACTTCCATTTCATTTTCTTATCAAAAGAATTAAAATAAAATTATATATATGTATATATTTTAATTATAGTATCATATTTATGTCATATATTTTACATATTTATATTAAAACCATCCCTAATACATTCTATGTATATTGTGAGCGATTCAAATCTTTTTGAGGATGCAATAGTCCACACATCCGTAAACGATGTTATCATAATCCCAAAAATAGAGTACAGAAAACTATGTGTTGTATATAAATTAAATAAGAAAAAATAAATTTTAAATATAACACATATCATATATAAACTAAAAAATTATTATTATTATTCTATCCTTGAAAGGTGGTAAATGGAAGAACGAACAACATCAGCTTGTGAGGCGGTAGTCCACCATACACACGAACGATTATTATGCATCAATTTGGATGGATGTGTGTAAAAATGTAGGTTGAACTACTAGAATAGAAAAATATCATAGTAATTAATATATAGAGTTTGTTATATATTCATGATACAAACTAAATTATGGGGTGTAGAATAAAATTAATGAAAAGTGATCATTGTAAAATGTTACCTCTGAATCTGGTAACTCATTTTGGTTTATACAAAAATTATTATTATTTTTTATTTCATACCAAGTTGAGGGTTCTTGTATGAGGTGAGGGATTTTAGGAGATTACTTTATCAGATATTGGGAGATCTAAAGTGATTGATATGTGTGAATAAATGGGAGGGGTGAGTAGATTTTTATAGTGGAGGAGGAGTGGCATTCTTGTAAATTTTTTAAAAGGGACCTCCACCCACATTTTCCTATGAAAATATGAAAAAATAAGGGTTAAAATTTTATAATTGTAAATTTAGGTTTGAAATATTAACAGAAAATTGATTTTTTAAAATTTTATAGGCCATTATGGGGCTTAAGATTATTGGTTAGTCCCTTTTAAGTTTATTTTTTTCATAATTGATGTAATTAATTTTAATCACTTCCACTAATATTTTTTTTCAAAAACTATGTTTAAATATTTACACATTGTAAATTATTATAATTTCAAATTTTTAATACAATTTTTGAGATTTAAATCAAATATGTAGAAGAAATTAATTTAAATTTAATCTCATAGACACGATGAGATAGATGGTATTAATGTAAAAATGTTCTAATGTTTGATATGTTTTTATATCCAATATCTATGTGAAATTGGTACAAATAAACATAATTGAATTAACTGATAAAAAATTAATCTGGTTAACTTTTAAAACAAATCATATATTAAATTTTACCTTATAAATAAATTAAATGAAAAATAATTTTTGGAATAAAAATAAGTATTTTTCACCATTCATAAAATATGAAACCTCATAGAAAATTAAAAACATCACACTAAAAAAATCTGACATTTATCGTTCTAAAATGATGCTTATTTTTTCATATTAATCTTATAAATTATATAAAATACATATTCAATGTAGGTCCACCAATTAAAGGCAGTAAAACAGCTTTTATAAAAATATAGGTTTTTTGTGTTAAATTAGGATTATTATTATTTTATGCTTATAAAATATATTGGAATAATTTTAAATTTTTTTATTTGATATATTATACATAAATTTACTACATAAATTTTCTAATTTCTAGAATTAATTTGAGCATAAAAATTGTGGCTAAATAGTGTTTTATTTAACATGGTGTTGCGTGCATTCCTAGCCATTAGGAAAATTAAATTTATTCTAAAAGGAAAATATTGTAAATTCTTGGGGTGCCACATTCTTCCATCCTAAAAAAATGTCCTTAAAATTATATGGGGATTAACTTCTCAAAAATATTTGGGTATGTAACTTTCATAGAATTCTTTGGTTCTCGTTTTGCTTCCCCCATTTTCTTTATTTCTCTATACTACCTTTACTAGATGAGTCATCTGATTCATCAACACTATCTTTATGGTATTAAGAATATGGATGTGTTATTAATTGTATTATAGTTCATGTGAAAACTCTATTTCATCAGAGGTGAGAACATGGGTTAGATCTGGCAGGTACTTCCTTATCATATATATAAGGGAGACATTGTGTACTTTTGAGGGATTTAAAAGCATTGAAAAACTATAAGTGAAAACTGAAACAATTTTAAGAATATAAAAGGGTTAGATATACCTATGATTCAGTTTACCTTTTTTACTTAACCTTATAACACCCTTACATGTAGATACATTCATGAAAACATAACCTCCCACTTGGAACTCAAAATATTTCCTTCAATTATCAGTATAATTATTTTTCCTACTTTGTGAATATTTTATATGATCCTGAATAGAATTTACCTTTGTCTTTATCTCATCAACAATTTATATTCCTATGAGTTTTCTTTCACCAAATTCTTCCAAAAAAGTTGGAGTATGACACCTTTTTCCATAAAATGCTTTGTATGACACCATTTGAATACTTGAATGAAAGTTATTATTGTTGGAAAACTCTACCAAAAGTAATTAATGATCCCAAATTACTTGAATTTCTATTGATCAAGACCTTAACATGTCTTATATTATTGGATTTGTTTTTTTGGTTGTCAATCAATTTGACGATGGTAGGAAATTCTCAAATGAAGCTTAGTATCATGAGCCTTCTAAAGAATTTCTATAATTTTGATGTAATGTGGGGATCATGATAAAAAAATTGATATCAGAAAGAAATTAAGTATTAGAACTTCTTTAATATATAGACATTCTAGGTTCTCAAGAGGCATGTGTTCTCTTATATAATGGAAATGTGTAGATTTTGTTAGTTCATCAATGATAACCTTTATTACGTCATCCTTTCTAGGAGTCTTTGGTTGTATCATGAATAAGTCTGTAGTAATTTCATCCCATTTCTACACAGTAATATAAATAGGTTATAGGAATACTTCAATATGTTTCCTCACAATATTCAATTTTTTACAAACCAAACATTTGGACACATAATTATAAATTTCTCTACTTATTGTTAAACCACCAAAAATGACCCTTAAAGTCCCTATACATCTTTGTTCTACTATTGTGTGTAGTGAAATTTTAAAAAATAACATCATACAACATATCCATTTTTAGCTCAAGTATATATTGAACAATTAGTGTCTATCTAAAAATTTGAACACCATCTTCACAAAAAAAAATTATAATTTTTCTTCATTCAAAACATTATTTTTTTTGAATGATTTAATCATCAAATGTATAGTTATTTACCTTCTCTAATTTTTTTTCAATCAATTGAAAAGATATTTATGTATCCCCTTCCTTAGAAATTTCCATATCCATATTCAAAATATCCATGAACATATAATCCTTCTCAATCCTCATTTGTGTTATAATTCTATGATACTTCTTACTCAATACATCTAGTACCTTATTTTCTTTCCCTAAGAGGTTGTGTATTGAGAAATTATATTCCTTGAGCATCTTGAGTCATTACCTTTGTCTCATGTTCAACACTTTTTATGAGAAGATGTATTTCAGTATTTTATGATCCATATATATCTCACATATTTCACTATAGATATAATTTATCTATATTTTCAAAGATAAGATTATAGATGCTAACTCAAGATCATGGGTTGCATAGTTCAATTTCTGAGTCATCAATTGGAATGATGTATAACCAATAACATTATCATTTTTCATTAAGATGCAACCAAGTCCCTGATTTGATGAACAAACATATATAACAAACCCATCAATTATAGATGGTAGATTCAAAATACAAACATTGAAAAATATTATATTCAGTTCATCAAAGAATTATTCAGATTCCATTGTTCAATCAAACTTAACCCATTTATGTGTAATATTGGTTAATGGTTTACCCAATAAGTAATGTTTTTGAATGAACCACTGATAGTAAATTTTCAAACCAAAGAAACTACATAGCTTGGTTATGTTTGTTGGTGTTTTCCATTAAATTACCACCATTTTTTGTAGGATTAACTAATATTCCATCCTTAGAGACAATATGGAAAAGAAAAGAAACTCTTTGAAACTAGATATCACACTTAAATAATTTGCCACATAAATCTTCCCTTATAAGAGTATTAAGAATGATAAAAAGTGATTATCATGGTCCTTATTGTATTTAGAATAAAAAATAATATCATAAATGAATACCACACAAAATAATCCAGATATTACTTGAATACTATGTTCATTAGTTTCCTAAAAAATATAGGGTGTAGTAGTCAATCCAAATGGAATTACTGTAAACTCTTAGTTTCCATACCTCATTCAAAAACCAATCTTGGAAATTTATTCCTTATTTAATCACAATCAGTGATACCCAAAATTAAGATAAATATTTGAAAAATATTTATCTTTGTACAGTTGATGAAACTAGCCATAAATTCAAGTAATAGGGTACAGGTTCAATATTTTAATATAATTTATTACTTTAAAATCAATTCACAACCTCAGGGATCCATCATTATTCTTAAAAAATTGGATGGGGGCTTCCCATAGTGAACCACTAGGGATAATATATTTCTTATTACCCAAATCATTTCATTGTTTCATCCTCTCCAATAATTCCAAAAGGCCCATTCTATAGGGATTGTTTGAAATTTTCTTTGAATCAGGGGTTAAATCATTGAAAAATTCAACTTCACTCTCTGGGGGATGTCTAAGTAATTTCTTAATAAATACATCATTGTATTCCAACACAATAGGTACATCCTCAATTCGAATAATAAATTCATCATCAAAAGATTTTTTTTCTTTTCTTCACCATGAATTTCATTTAGTAGAGCTACAGGGTGTTAATCTAGATAATAATCAGGTGAGAAATATTCTTCTCTATAGATAAAGAAATCTATATCTTACTCAAAAATCAAAATTTCATTCTTATTAAGATAAAATTTTGCATCATATTTTGATATCTAGTCCAAACAATGGATTATATCAAATTCAATCACAGGTATGATAACCTTGTTAACAAGTAAAGAAGGTTTATGAGTCATAATTGGGACAGCCTGACACATCATTATGTTGGATCTGAATCTACGGATTACACACAAGAGGGGGGGGGGGGGGTGAATTGTGTCTTTTCAAAATTATTACAATCTCTTCAATTTAGACAAATTCTGTCCACTATGCTTTAGCACGATTAAATATGCAGCGGAAAAAGTAAAAGCATGAACACACGGATGTATAGTGGTTCGGGGAATAGAAGGCCCCTAGTCCACTCCACCAACGCTCAAATCCACGAGCTTGGCGATTTTCACTATCTGGTCCTCGTTTCCACAGACCTGTTCACAACTGAGTACAGGCAGTTGACACCTTTATAAGTTTCAGGCAAACACAGCCTTCCTGGTTCAAACACGAACCCACACAGCTTAGAACGAGAAGCTGATCACTCAAAAATAAAAAGGGTTTCGATAAAGAAAACACTTCTCCAGTTGTTCTTCACAATTGCAACAGAATGCAATTGACAGTAGATAGATCGTCGTCTTCAGAAAATAAAGATCTGTAATCAAAACAGTTCTGAGTCGATCCAGTTGCAATAGATATTACAAGAAACTTCACAACTTCAGCAGCAGTAGATTCACAACAGATAGTCGATGTAGAACACGTGAATCTGCTATCAAGATCTTCCTTCGGTAATAAAGGTTTTACACTTCTTCTCGATCACCAGAAAAGAATTCCTTCACACAGTCTCTGTTTCTTGCTCGTTAAAAGATCAATCTATATATTTCATACACTTTCTTGTGTATATATATATATCCGAAGTTTCCAAGATAGAACATATATATTCAAATCTGAGAAAATCTTCTGCATAAATAGATCCATGAAAATCTCCTTTAGATTCGCGATATTAAATAACAGAGCCGTTGTAACTCCCCTGAAGAATCGGCATAAAAAGCTCCGTTTTAAATCAATCATTAATCCGTTAAAAATCGTCTTTAATTCCGTCAAAGTCGTACTTAAGAATCGGCTCGAAATCCGCTTAACAATCCGCCTGTTTGACCAATGCAAAAAGAAATATCGTCTGTCAAAAATATCCCGACGCCAAACGTAGGGTTGATGACGTGGCTCCAAACGTAGGGTTCACAAACGTAAGGTTTACAAACGTAAGGTTCACAAACGTAAGGTTGAACATACATATTTTCTCTTCAGCATTCAAACGTAGGGTTGATCATCCATACTTTGTCTTGCTTCAACTCTCCAAAGAACGTACGGTTGATTATAAAAGTAAGGTTGATGATCCATACTTTTGAGAAACAAACTCAACACTGAAAACTAACATACGATTTCTCTTCCATACTTGTTCAACAACAAAAACGTAAGGTTCCTTCCAAACGTAATGTTCTTCTTCCATACTTTTCAACAACGTAAGGTTCATTAACCATACGTTTCAAAATAACGTAAGTTTCCTTAACCATACGTTTCTTTTAACATAAAAAGTAAACTTTTCATCCATATGTTACGTTCATCAACGTAGGGTATAAACAGTGATTCCAGTACGCGCTAAAACTGATCTCGCACTACAGTGATTCCAGAACGCGCTAAAATTGATCTCGCGCTACAGTGATTCCAGAACGCGCTAAAATTGATCTCGGAATAAATGAAGTATGAAATCTCGTTATATGAAATAAATAAATAAAATAAATTCCTGCAAAATACTCAACGAAATAATTAGTAAATAATTAAGGGTATTTGTGAGCATCAAAATCATCATAAAGAGATAGAGTATTATTTAAAATAATCTCCCCCTTTTAAAAAAACATTATTTTGAATTGTTTGAAAACAATATATTGCTCAACAATCTCCCCCTTTTTGATTATCACAAAACCCATAAAAATAATAGAACTAATTTAATTGCAATCTTTATTGAAAAATTAGTTTTATAAAATTATAGAATTTTGAAAGGATTAAAACAATATTTAACTATAATAAAGTTTCTCCCCCATAAAAATAAATTTTCAGCTAAAAATAGATAAAAGATAAATATCGTATATATCCAAATTCTCCCATATATCCAAATTTCTTCATAGGAAACAAATGAATTTAAATGTTGTGTTTATCCAAATTCTCCCCCTTTTTGTGATATCAAAAAGAATGAAAAAAAAAATACGGATTTGAACACATTCAATATTGCACTGAACTATAAGTAAATGCTATAGTTAACTGTGTATGAATAAGTGAATTTGTTATACTGGCTAACTCAATCATAAATCAATAAACAACAAAACAAAAAAAAAAGTAAGAAAAGAATTTTCATTCACAAGCTGTTATATATAAACGATTGTGATATACAGAGGAATCAAGGTTCATAGATAAGACAGGGAAAAAGGTGTCTATTTCCTTTGAATCGCGGTCTTTATCTCTGTAAACTGTTCTCTGAGCCTCTTCATCATCCCATCTCCTAACTTGATGATAAGATCTCTGTTCTCTTGAGTCATATGAATATCTTCAATCAAATTAACTCGGAAAAACTCATGCATTCTTTCTTCTTTTTCAACAAAAAGAGCCAGTTTTTCTGATAACTGATTCAAAATAATCCTAATCGGTTGCTCTCCAGATGTCAACTGATCCACTAAAAATCTCTGATTATCTAGCAAAACTGACAAAGGGGCACTATTACACTGAAGATCGTGTAATCTGTCACTCATATTGCTCATTGCTCCAGTAATTGCTTGAAATCTCCGAATCAAATCAGGTGAAGAGCCTGATCCACTCACAACACTGTTTGCAACAGACTCAAATTTATTCTCCATGTAAATCTTCAACTCAGACAAATCATCTTTCTTTACCATCTCTGATTTTAACTGATCAACAGCATGCAACATATCAGTCTTAAACAAATCTACTTCCTGTCTTGAAACAGTACATTCTTTCAGCTTCTGAAACTTCAACTGCTCTAAGTTCAGAGAATTTCTGAGACTAACATTCTCAGATTCTAACTGAGAGATACGCTTGTACAACTCAACAACTTCTTCTTTTCTCGAATCAGGGGAACCCTGTGCTCGATTCTCATGTCCAGAATTAGGTTGATGAAGCAGGGCAAGTGGTAAGGAATCTGCATCCGACTGTTCTTTGTCCTTGTCCTGACAAGGTTGATCCACTGAACTATCTTTTGAAGCCTGTAACTCTTCCACTGAAAAATCTTCCTGAAGTACCTCTATATGAGCTTCAGAAGTATGTTCATCACGAACAGTAGTCTCTCTGACTTCTACTGATTGGTCAAGAACAATATTTTCATGTAAATCTTGAGGTCCGACCACTTCTTCACCAGGAACTGCCTCCATAAGTTGTTCTTGTTGAATTACTTTTTCAACAGCCACAGTAGCAGATTGAGGTTCTTCTTGAGTTTCTGTTTGAGCTGCTGGTTCCTCTATCGGTGCAGTCTGCTCCACAACAGCTTCTCTCACAAATGAATAAGAAATTACCGGTTCAGAGGATTTCAAGGCAGGAGAGATAACTTCTTCATCAATTGACCTCTTCCTTCTAGATTGAAGTCCTTCTTGACTTCTCTCTTCCTCAACTTCCTCCATCTCAAAACGAATTCTCCTTGCCACTGTACTAACTCTTGATTCTGCTTGTCCCTCCTTGGACTTAGCCGGTTGAGCCTAAGCACTCTCCGAGTTTTCCTCAGCTCCAACAGGTAAGAGTTTTCCTTTAATTGTGCTCCAGAAGTATCCTACATTCCTCAAAGTTCCAGCATTAAAAACATTACTGTGGTGACATTTCACCCCAGCATCTACCAATCTGATCATTCCTCTTTTAAACAAAAACAAAGAAATGAACCTTCCATAAGGGAAAAAGGTCATTCTTGCTTCACTCTGACAGCAGTAACTCAGATATCTTATCATAAACCGAGGAAAATTAAACTTAATATCACACATCAGAAGATACATTATGTACATATCCGGGTATAGGATTTTCTCCATCTCAGCCATTCTTGGTGGTAAACCAGTCTGAACAAATTTTACCAAAATTTTCTGATCGGGCTCCAAATCCTTAATAAACATCTTCTTTATCACTCTGGTTCCAAACAGAAAAGACATAATGTCTTCAGACTTATGTACAGAATCTCCAATATTCCGTAAATCGAAATGAAAAACTCCTTCATGAGGGCAGTTAAGAATTTGACTTATCTCTACAGATGATATTGAAAAGTCCTTATCCTCTATTTGAGCCAATAAACTATCCTCTGTATCTCCAAGGCTAAACTGAACAGTTCTAAAGAAATGTCTCATTTCTGCCTCATATAGAAACTCAGAATTTGCACTATTAAAAGCTTGCTCAAGGCTTTGAAACGACAACGCTTGCTTCAACAGTAAATTAGTTTCAAACAGCCACTCTAAATCTATGACTTTACCTTGCAGTATTTTCCGACCTACTACCTTAGGTTTCTTTGCAGCACTGCTCTCGGCTTCATCTGGACGCTTAGTCTTTGCCATTCCAACAACGATTTCTGAAGGTTCGTAAGTTTAGGGTTTGAAGATTTAGAAAAGGGTTTTGGAGCAGATGTGCGGTTTTAGGTTTTCGAAAGGGTTTCCGAAAAAGGTGAAGCAGTTTAGAAGGTGAAACGGTTCTGACAGCCTTGATTCCCGTGTAATCACTAATCATTACTTTTATTTAAAACAAAATAAAATTACTTATAGCGGAAAACAGAAATTAAGCAGAATTCGAAAACAGAATAAGATTTAAAAAAAACTATTTAAAATTAAATAAACCTAACTCCCCCTTAATAAATTCAAACCTTGCCGTGGGAAGTGGTTTAGTAAAAATATCTGCTAATTGATTTTCTGTATTTACAAATTCTAAAAATATATCCTTTTTAAACACATGATCTCTTAAAAAGTGATGTCTTATATCAATGTGCTTAGTTCTAGAATGACTAATAGGATTTTTTGAAATATTAATTGCACTAGTATTATCACATAAAATAGGTGTATTATTGAAATTTAATCCAAATTCCATAAGAGTGTTTTTCATCCACAACACCTGTGCACAGCAACTACCTGCAGACACATATTCTGCCTCGGCTGTTGACATGGCAACTGAGTGTTGTTTCTTACTAGACCATGATACTAAAGACTTCCCTAAAAAGTGACATGTTCCTGAAGTACTCTTCCTATCTAATCTACAGCTTCCAAAGTCAGCATCTGAATATGAAATTAAATTAAAATCAGAGGTTTTTGGATAAAGCAGAGATTGATAAATAGTACCTTTTAAATATCTAAAAATTCTTTTAACAGCAGTTAAATGGGATTCTTTGGGATTTGATTGAAATCGAGCACAAAGACATACTGAATACATTATATCTGGTCTACTAGCAGTAAGATATAACAAACTACCAATCATACCTCTATATAACTTGTTGTCCACTGATTTTCCACTTTCATCCAAATCAAGTTTTATATTAGTACACATAGGAGTTGTAAATGGCTTGCTGTTTTCAAGTCCAAATTTCTTAAGTAAATCAGTAATGTATTTGCATTGATTTAAAACATTTCCAAAATCTTTTTGAAATATTTGAAGACCCAAAAAGAAATTTAATTATCCCATCATACTCATTTCAAATTCTTTTTGCATTAATTCTGAAAATTCATGACAAAGAATTTTATTGGTTGATCCAAAAATTACATCATCAACATAAATTTGTACCAACAAAACATTATTTTTCACAGTTTTCTTAAAGAGTGTTGGATCTTCCAGTCCAACAGTAAAATCATTTTTCAAAAGAAAAGAACTTAGTCTTTCATACCAAGCTCTAGGTGCTTGTTTAAGGCCATAAAGAGCTTTAGTAAGTTTGAAAACAGAATCTGGTTTTTGAGAATTTTCAAAACCAGGAGGTTGCTCAACATAAACTTCCTCCATTAAATAACCATTTAAAAAGGCAGATTTAACATCCATCTGAAATAATTTAAAATTCATATAAGATGCATAGGCTAAAAGGATTCTAATGGCTTCTAACCTGGCTACAGGTGCAAAGGTCTCATCATAATCTATTCCTTCTTCTTGATTATATCATTTAGCTACTAATCTTGCTTTATTTCTAGTTATTATCCCTTGATCATCCTGTTTATTCCTAAGACCCATTTAGTTCCTATTACTGGATAATCATGTGGTCTTTCAACTAATTCCCAAACCTTATTTCTCTTGAACTGGTTCAATTAATCCTGCATTGCTATTACCCAGCTCTCATCATCTAAGGCTTCTTCTATGGTCTTAGGTTCTTGTTGGGATAGGAAAGTAGAGAATTCAACTATGTTTCCAAGGTTTCTTCTAGTTTGAATACCAGTCTCTAAGTCACCTATCACAGATTCTAAAGGGTGATTCTTTAAGGTTCTAGACTGTCTAGGCATTACATTCAAGGGTTCTTCAGTGTCATGTTCTTCTGAACTGGACTGAATTTCTTTTATATCATTTTCAAAATCATTCTTTAAATTCTAAAGTCTCATGTTTTCATTAGAATCAGGTTCATCTATTTGTTCTATCCTTTTCTCAATAGGATCAGATTCATCAAATTTCACATGAACTGATTCTTCAACAATCCTTGACTTTTTATTATAGACTCTATAAGCTTTGGAGGTTTCAGAATATCCTAAGAAAATACCTTTATCAGATTTTGGATCAAATTTACCAAGATTATCTTTGGTATTCAAGATGTAAACCTTGCATCCAAAAACTTTAAAGTAATTTACTTTAGGTTTTCTGTTATTCCATAGTTCATAGGGTGTCTTTTTCAAAATAGGTCTTATTAAAATTCTATTCATTATATAACAAGCTGTATTAACAGCTTCTGCCCAGAAATATATAGGTAGGCTATATTCATTTAACATAGTTCTAGCCATTTCTTGAATAGTTCTATTTCTTCTTTCTACAATCCCATTCTGTTGAGGTGTTCTTGGAGCAGAGAAGGTGTGTTTAATACCCATGTTTGAGAAAAAGGAATTAAATTCCTGGTTCTCAAATTCTCCACCATGATCACTTCTCAATGAGATTATATTAAAACCTTTTTCATTTTGAATAGATTTACAAAAACCTTTAAATAAACTAAAAGCTTCACTTTTAAATTTCAAAAAGAAAATCCAAGTAAATCTAGAATAATCATCAACTAATACATAAACATATAATTTACCAGCTAAACTTGCTACTATTGAAGGTCCAAACAAATCCATATGGATAAGTTCTAGAGGTTTAGTTGTAGCAACTTTATTAACAGATTTGAATGATGATTTGTGTTGCTTGCCAAGCTGACATGCATCACAGAATCTGTCATTTTCAAATTTGAGACTAGGCAAATCAGAAACTAGATGTTTCTTAGATAATTTATGTAAAGCATATATATTGCAATGACCAAGTCTTCTATGCCAGATCCAGGATTCACTTATATTAGCAGTTAAGCAGTTTACTTGTTGTTTACACAAGGAATACAAATCCAAAGTATAAACATTATCAGTTCTGGGTGCTCTAAACTTAAACAATTTATCTTTAGAAACAGTACAACTATTGTTAGTAAAATCAACAGTGTATCCATCATCACAGAGTTGAGAGATACTTATCAGATTGTGTTTTAACCCTTGTACATAAAGTACTTTGTTGATTGAGACTGTCTCTGGATCTCCAACTGTTCCAATACCAATAATCTTTCCTTTGGCATTGTCACCAAAGGTGACAAGTCCTCCTTCCTTTCGAGTAAGAGAAGAGAAATTATCTGAAGTTCCACTCATGTGTCTTGAGCAGCCACTGTCCATATACCATATTTCTTTCTTTCTTTGATGACCTGTTACCTGCAAAGACATTCAAACAAATTGCTTTGGTACCCATATTTTGTTGGGTCCAGGAGTGTTAGCAAGCAGTGATCTGGGTATCCAGATTTGCTTTGTTTTCTTAAAATTGATTGAATCATATAGATCATTGGAAATATAATCTTTCTTAATTCCACATATTTGAGGTTGTCTTAGAAAACAGTTTTTAGCTATATGACCTTTTCTTCCACAGAAGTTACAAATAACCTATTTAGTGCTAGGAACAAAATAATTTTTGTATAACTTAGGTTTTTCTCCTTTACTTCCAATTCCAAACCTTTCCTTTTTAATTATAGTTTTTCCAAGTATCTCATTTAAGGCATTTTCTCCTTTTGTAAAAACTAATGCAGCCTTTTTATAAGATTCTACTTCATCCTGTAGAGTTTTTATTTTTGATTCAAAATTAATTTTATTTGAGTCAGCAGAGTTGTATTTGTCAATTAATTCCTTATGTTGTTTTATCAAAGTATTTCTCTCATCTGAAATAGCTTTATGCAAGTTATTTATAGATTTATATTTTTTAAATAATGAGTCATACCTTTCCTCAAGCATATTGCAGTAAGCTGCAAGTTTTTTATTTGAGAAACCTGTTTCAGAGTTTGATTCATTATTTGAGTCAGAGGAGTAGTATGAGTGTACCTCATCAGTTTCAGCCATGAAACACATATTTGCTTTTAAATTGGCTTCCTCCTTCTCTGAGCTTGATTCAGAAGAATTACTTGAGTCTTCAGAAACACTCCAAGTAGCTTTCATAGCTTTCTTGTCTTTCTGCTCATAATCATCTCTTTTGAAGAATTTCTTCTTCTTTGCATCTTTCAATTTTGGGAAATCTGGTCTGATATGTCCCATCTTTTTGCATTCATAACATCTCACTTCCTTGCTATCCTTCTTGAAGGATTTCTTGAAGTCTTTCTTCTTACTGTAGAACTTTCTGAATTTTTTGGCTAGCTGAGCCAGTTCTTCATCCGAATTTGAAGAATCAGAGCTTTCTGATTTAGCACTTACTTCTCTGTTCTTCATCTTTCTATCCTTTTGTTGAGAAGTCACTTTCAAAGAAGTATTTTCCCTTTTTATGTAGACTTTATTCTCATTTACCTCATCTTTCATTTCAGCCTCGTACATCATCAATTTACCAATCAGCTCTCTCATAGTTAGATCTTTAACAGAAGTTGATTGTCTGATTGCTGCAGAGATTCCATTCCATCGAGTAGGAAGTACTCTCAGTACCTTTAACGCTTGATCAGCCTGCTTGATTGGTTCTCCTAGAGCTGTTATATTATTGACAATTTCTGTCAATCTTCCATTCATCTGAGTGATGCTCTCTCCTTCAATCATTCTGAAAGTATCGAATTTTAATTTAGCAGTTGCATATCTCATCTGTCTTACATTATCTGTTCCTTCATAAGCAATAGCTATTGTTTTCCACATTTCATATGCAGTCGGGCATTGAGATACTCTGTTAAATTCATCCGGTCCTAGACCACAGATGATTGCATTCATAGCTTTTGAATTCATGTCATACTCAGCCTCTTTAGCAGCACTCCATGTATCGGGATTTTCAGGAATTTCATAGGGAGTCAGAATCTTTGAATAGACTTTGTAACCAAGATTTTTCAGATAAATAATCATACGTGATTTCCAGCAGCCATAATTATCTCCATTAAAGTAAGGTGCTCTGACCATTGACATTCCCTCTCTCGTATCAGCCATGATACACTATGTATAATATTTAAATACTTCTAGCTTGATAAGACTTTAAAAATAAGAAGCTCCTCCTTTGATACCAATTGTTGGATCTGAATCTACGGATTACACACAAGAGGGGGGGTGAATTGTGTCTTTTCAAAATTATTACAATCTCTTCAATTTAGACAAATTCTGTCCACTATGCTTTAGCACGATTAAATATGCAGCGGAAAAAGTAAAAGCATGAACACACGGATGTATAGTGGTTCGGGGAACAGAAGGCCCCTAGTCCACTCCACCAATGCTCAAATCCACGAGCTTGGCGATTTTCACTATCTGGTCCTCGTTTCCACAGACCTGTTCACAACTGAGTACAGGCAGTTGACACCTTTACAAGTTTCAGGCAAACACAGCCTTCCTGGTTCAAACACGAACCCACACAGCTTAGAACGAGAAGCTGATCACTCAAAAATAAAAAGGGTTTCGATAAAGAAAACACTTCTCCAGTTGTTCTTCACAATTGCAACAGAATGAAATTGACAGTAGATAGATCGTCGTCTTCAGAAAATAAAGATCTGTAATCAAAATAGTTCTTGAGTCGATCCAGTTGCAATAGATATTACAAGAAACTTCACAACTTCAGCAGCAGTAGATTCACAACAGATAGTCGATGTAGAACACGTGAATCTGCTATCAAGATCTTCCTTCGGTAATAAAGGTTTTACACTTCTTCTCGATCACCAGAAAAGAATGCCTTCACACAGTCTCTGTTTCTTGCTCGTTAAAAGATCAATCTATATATTTCATACACTTTCCTGTGTATATATATATATCCGAAGTTTCCAAGATAGAACATATATATTCAAATCTGAGAAAATCTTCCGCATAAATAGATCCATGAAAATCTCCTTTAGATTCGCGATATTAAATAACAGAGCCGTTGTAACTCCCCTGAAGAATCGGCATAAAAAGCTCCGTTTTAAATCAATCATTAATCCGTTAAAAATCATCTTTAATTCCATCAAAGTCGTACTTAAGAATCGGTTCGAAATCCGCTTAACAATCCGCTTGTTTGACCAATGCAAAAAGAAATATCGTCTGTCAAAAATATCCCGACGCCAAACGTAGGGTTGATGACGTGGCTCCAAATGTAGGGTTCACAAACGTAAGGTTTACAAACTTAAGGTTCACAAACGTAAGGTTGAACATACATATTTTCTCTTCAGCATTCAAACGTAGGGTTGATCATCCATACTTTGTCTTGCTTCAACTCTCCAAAGAACGTACGGTTTATTATAAAAGTAAGGTTGATGATCCATACTTTTGAGAAACAAACTCAACACTGAAAACTAACGTACAATTTCTCTTCCATACTTGTTCAACAACAAAAACGTAAGGTTCCTTCCAAACGTAATGTTCTTCTTCCATACTTTTCAACAACGTAAGGTTCATTAACCATACGTTTCAAAATAACGTAAGGTTCCTTAACCATACGTTTCTTTTAACATAAAAAGTAAACTTTTCATCCATACGTTACGTTCATCAATGTAGGGTATGAACAGTGATTCCAGTATGCGCTAAAACTGATCTCGCACTACAGTGATTCCAGAACGCGCTAAAATTGATCTCGCGTTACAGTGATTCCAGAACGCGCTAAAATTGATCTCGGAATAAATGAAGTATGAAATCTCGTTATATGAAATAAATAAATAAAATAAATTCCTGCAAAATACTCAACGAAATAATTAGTAAATAATTAAGGGTATTTGCGAGCATCAAAATCATCATAAAGAGACAGAGTATTATTTAAAATAATCTCCCCCTTTTAAAAAAACATTATTTTGAATTGTTTGAAAACAATATATTGCTCAACACATTATTGTAATGATACTTACCTCATGAGTTTTGACTGACAACAATATTATTAAATCAAAAGTAAATTGTCTAATTTTCATAGAAAACTAGGTATTTATAAAAGAGTTTTATGATATAGAATCAAATAAGGCATTGGATAAATTTTATGATAAGATTAATGTACCTACAACCACATCATTTAGTAATTCTACCACCACTACAATGATCACATAATCATGGTTATATCCCCTTGGATTCTTCTAGGGGATATTTCCTTTATGATTGGGGAGTTAATTTGAATAGTGACCCAGGTCCCTCTAGTTAAAACATTGGACAAAAATGTTTCCTTCTCCCCTTTTCACTCATGATCTTGGTGACCCCAATCTACACAATTATAAAAAACTCTCAATCCATTCAATCATTTTACAAGGTTCTTTAATCCCTAATTTTCACAAGGTGGAAAATATTGAGATTTCCTACTCTTATTGGATGAATTTACATTTTGATGATTCTTATATGGACTTTTATTCTCTTGGTTTTCCTTTAATATAACAATTTTGGAAAATTCTTTCTCTATTTTGACACACATAAAACAATTTCTTTGTATGATGAAAAAGTATAAGAAAAAGTTCCCTTAAGATATTTATCTTAAGATCTTCAAAGTAGTGGTTGATATTTTACTATGTGTTTCACATGTAATATGTAGAATACATAGCCAACCTTGTAAAGGTAAATTCATAATATTCAAAACTTTTTCTTCCCATTGATTGAATTTAAGGTATATTCTCTTCATCTCAATTAGTTTACCATGAGGGAATTATTTATCAAAGAATGTATCCTTAAATATTTTTCATTCTAATAGTTATACTTATTATTATACCCTATTATTATGTATCATGCACCAACATTGATCACTATCACCTTGGATACAATATACCGTTTCACTACATCCCAAAGCCATAAATATCTTCTCTAGAAACACAATCCATTTCTCATCTATAATTGGATTAGTATTCTGACTTAAATATGGGGGATAATATCATATAATGTTCTCCAACATATGATATTATCTCCATGTAATAGGTTTCTCCATTTGGGTAAGGTTATTTGACATAACCTGAAGAAGTTTCCCCAATATTTCTATACTTTTCTCTATTCCAATACCTTAAATATTGGTTTCCAAAACAGGGGAATCTCTAAATTTCCCATGATTATGGATACCATTCATCCTTCCTGGTTCCATTTTTAAAAAATGGAATATATATAATATTTTATCATAAAACAATAATGTATAATTCTAAAAATGTCATAGCACAAAACATAAATTTATGCATCATAAATCTTAGAGTCAAAAAATTGTTTCTTTGGGGACATCATTACTTTTAAATCATTCCCAATGGATTGTAATGAAAATGAAAATTATCCTAAGTGAATCCCCTTGGATAGTAAAAATAGGTTTGCAGTGATAAAATTTTTCATGTACTAGGTTACGCATGAACTAGGGTCGATGAAACATGTCAGAGTTATTACCCTTAGTTACATCTGTTCCATAACCACATCCACTAGTAGTATTCAAACAAGTATGTTTTTCTATGAGGACCCAAATAATCTCTACCATAAAAAAATTCTAGGATTATCATAAATACATATCCTCAAAGTCTATTTTAGGTTTATTTTCCTTAATCTATGTTTTCTAAATCTGCCTTCCAAGGTTGCTGCTAAACTTGCTCTGATACAAATTATAATGCCTCAATCACCAAAACCCTATAGGCAATGCATTATTTTATTACATTGTAATTGATACAACATTTAGACCCCAATGTACCAATTAGTTTATCAATTTTGGAAAACCATATTAAATTCATGACACCAATATTAAATTGGGAAATATAAAATAAAACATAATACATAAAAAAATATACTATATCCTTGCAACACATTTAAGGGATTCATCTACAAAAAATGAAGAAGGGAAAAAAATAAGGGTGATCTAAAATGACCAGTAAGGGTAATTAAAATGAAATAAATAATGAATAAATAAAAATTTAAAGCTGAATAAATAAGAACGCATGTCATTTAAATAACTAGATAAGGAATAATCAGTATGTGAAGGTAAAAAACTCAAAACACAGGCCATGTAGTATCCCTTGGTTTCACTTAAGTAACCCTTATTTTATATATTTTATGTATATAAAGTGTCTGGGTGAATTTTGGGAGGGTTTGTAAAATGACTGGAATGCTTTTTGAGCTTTTATAAAGGTGCGAAATTGGTGCATAGTTCGTGGAAACCATGAAAGATCTCCAGGAAATCATACACATTGAGAGAGAGGCTAATGGTATGATGCATGGGCATGAACATGGTTTGTCCAAACCATGTAGACACCTAAGATAAACCATGAAACTTATGATAGTGGGCTTTTGAATGATTGGCCCATGGTTTGGAAACCATGCTAGACAACCTTGGGAGGTTATTACTTGAGATAGAAGCTAGTGCAAGGTTGTCACCTGGTTTTCCTAACCATGTGACTAACCATACACGATTTAAAAACTAGATCCCAAAAAAGTGAATCTTGATCAGGATTAATATTTGACCACTAATTTTTTCCAAATAGAACCTAACTCAATATACGCTCCTCTCAAAGGCATTAATGGATTCTCCCATCAATTTTATATAAATATGAAGGCTTCTCTTGGTGAGTTGAAGCCAGATTCTCGTAGTAAGTATCTATTATTAGTATTTTATCTTAGTTTCCCATTGATATACTTCTATCTACCCCAGTTTCTATGAACTATGAATTTTTGAATGTATCAAAGGTATTTTATTCCAAATATTATTAGATTTGTCTTTTTGGTTGTTAGTTCCATAGATGTATGGAGTGTTTTTGGAGTTTGGACCCATTATCATGGATGGTTTCATGTCACTTTTCCTTTTTCCTAGATTTGTAAAGTAGGGGATTCACTGTCAAATCTTCAATTTAGAATATTATTTCTTAAATTAAAATCGGAAATTTAACTTTATTTTATTATAATATTGGTTTGAAAAGAAGTGTAGAATCCATCTTTAGTGATGTTTTGTGTTTTTGTGGAAATTTTGAAATTATTATACAAAATTATTTTTGGCTTAACTTATGAAAAGGTTATTATGGACTGTTTCTCAATAAAATGTTGTTTTATTGAAATGGGTTTGGAATACTTGGTTTTAGCATATATTTGGAATGGTTGTGTGGCATATGTTCATATTCATTCGAATTGACAAGGGCACAAAGTAACCCCATCAAAATGTTGGGACAAATATGGGAATGAAGCACCCACATAAAATTTGTTCACTAAGTGATGGATTAGTGAAAGGATGACTCACCACTCATGAGTATAGTGAGGCAAAGGTTATATATATGGTTGAATGTGTTAAGATGTAGAATGTAATGGGTTATTAAAAAAAGGAATTTTTATAATGGTTTTAGATAATTGTTTTGTTGCATTACATTGAACTTGATATTGTTTTATTAAAACTGATTGGTAATGAAACATGTTTATATTTCAACATAATTTTTTTAGAAATTGTTTTATATAAAATATTATATATAAATGTGCCAACATGTTATATCTTAGTGGCATGAGTAGGGAAGTAATTTGGGGAAAACCTAATGAGTTTTATTACTCACCCCTTCCTTGGAACTTTGGTGCTTTTGCAGATATTTTTTATTGGGACATGGGAAAAGATAAAGTATCATATTAATTTAGTGTTTCATAGTGATACTTAAGAAGTTTGCGGAGTTTGATCATGGAGCATGTTGGGATATGTGGAGTCAGGTCTTGGAGTTTTGAACTTTTGTGCACTTTGTCCTCCACTATTTACTTAATGTTTTTTAGTATTATGCTATTGTACTCTTTTGAAGATTGAATTTGATACAAATGAAATTCTTTAGTTGTCTTTCATTATTATCATGCATCATTTAGTGGTTTATTTGGTTATGGATTGTTTAGTTAGTTGTTTTATTTTCATAGGAAAAATAAGGTCACAATTTTAAATGAATCCCTTAGAATTTGGTGCAATCCTTTGGCATCGTGGGAATGTAACATAAGTCCATGTTACATCCCCCATCATTCTAACGATATTGAGAGGGAAGAGGGTTGTTACATGTGTTAATAGATTGGTCCTTATGAATATCTTTCTGGAGAAAGTGGTCATCAATTCTTCCGGTCTCGGAGTAGAAATTCAGTCTCATCTATTCCTTATGTCAGATTGGTATAAAGTATTATGATGCTTATGACTTAAATTTTAGAGATTAAAAATATTTATTTAAATATTTTTATGTTTAACTTCATGTACAAGGGATTTGGGTACATAATGGTTTTGAATACATTTATAGGCATTTGAATCTCATTGTCATTGGTTTATCCAATGTGAAGGGCATGACATGAATTATAGAAATGACTTCCCACTAGGATTTCATATCTCATTTTGAGTAATGATTTGAAGAAATATTCTATTTTTTGGAAAAAATATTAAAGTTGTTGTCAAATTCATGATTTTTAAAAAGGGCATTATTGTGATATTTTGAAAATGGTTCGATTTTTATAAGAAAGTAGAGGTTTTTAAAAAATGTTTGAACATGGAAAATGGATAATTTTGGAAAGCATTATATTGATAGTATGATGTGGTATAGTTTGAAATTTTTGGCATTCAATTGATAGCGAGTGAGACTTATGGTTTTTATTGTTTGTATAAAAAATGGAAACTGGCTGGCGTCGTAAAAACCAGATGGAGGATTTTTTTTTAAAATGTTATTGAACCTATGCTAGACGTTAACCAATTTATAGTTTAGAGTATTTTTTGTTCATTTTAGGCAATAGAAAATGATAATAAAAGAGATGATCCATGGAAAGTGGTTTATTCCATCCAATTGTAGATGTAGAATCCAGCCATATTTATGGGTGATTCTGAACCAGAAAAGGAAAAGGAGTGAATGAATAGGATGAATCATATCATTGATTTCATCAGCACACTAGAAGAGATTAAATTAAAACAGGTGATGTATATGTTGTAGGACATTGCATGTCAATGGTGGGTTTGGTATTTTAGGCTAAATTGAACCAAGTACAGGCATGAAAGGATTTTTAGAACTCTTTAAAAAATAATTATATCCTCACACATTCAGAATTCATAGAAAAAAGGACATATTTAGCTTGAAGTTGAAAAATATTTTTGTCACAGTGTTTAAAAAAAGATTATGAATTTATTTTTCTTTGCACCTAAAGTTTCTTCTAGTTCACCCTTGAAGGCACGCATATTTGAATCGAGATTGAGGCAGGAGATTCAGTCAAAGATTGTTGTGGTTTGTATAATGAATTATATAGAGATGGTGAATATAGGATTGGTAAAAAATAGGTACATCTTAAAAAATATGAGAGGAATAATCATGTTGATACCCATGGGAAATATTGAGAACTCTAATGCTAGGAAAAATATGAAGAGGTACACATATTTCCAATGCGGGAGAATGATTCAAAATCAAATGGCCAGATGAGTAAACCTTACTCCATGGCCTAAAAGAAAAGAATTATGTTTCTAATGTGGGTATCTTGACCACATAAAGCACAAGTGTATGTAAAAACCTTGACCATGTCACAAATTTAATCAGAAGAGGAATATTCAATGCTATTATAATAGTGCTCTAAGATCTAGTGTTTTTGACACATATTAGGTGTCGCAAGAGTCATATACTCCAATGGTATGAGGGTAGAAGAATCAATCTCATAAGGTGACCGAGGCTATCTATGGTGATTCCAGGAATACAATGACTCCTCAGGCAGTGCAATCTCAACATGGAAATAGAGAACAAAGTGTGATGAGCAACCAATTATATAAATATAAATAGGTTATTATAGATGATCATTCTAGACCATATATGGTGTGAGTTAAAATTATTTTGAATTTTACTCTTATGAAATATTTGTTTGATATCGGTGCATCACATTCCTTTATTTCTTCTCATGGTGTAGATTTATTAAGTTTAAAATTTGAGATGATTCGTTATGTGATGAAAATTCAAAGTAATCTTGGTCAAAGAGAGTGTCCAGTCTATATCTATAGAGCATTTTCTAAAACTTTTAATGGTTCCAAACTGAAATAGAATTTCTATGTGCTTGAAATGGATGTTTATGATATAATATTTGGTATGTATTGGTTAAAAACTTTTGGGGATCACATTGATTATTATACAAGAATGGTTAGTTTCACATCTTATTATAATGTTGAGCATCTATTTCGAGGAGATCAGAATGTAATGGTAGGTGTAATAGGTTTGTTGGAACCAATATATGGAATGCTATTATAAAAATTGGAAGCGTTCTCATTGGAACCGATTGATTAGGTCGACATGAATAGTTTTCCAACAATGGTTGATCTGTTTCTAGACACGTTTCCTAAAAATTTATCAGGTTTTCCACCTATGAGAGAAGTGGATTTTATAATTGATCTCCTATTAGGGACAAGTCATATTTATCTTCCACCTTATCAGATGACACCAAACAATTAAGGGAGTTGAAATTAAAACTAGAGGAGCTGGAAAGCAAAGTGTTTATTCATCCAAGCACATCTCTATGGGAAGCACCTATTATGTTTATCAAAAAGGCGGATGGAACTCTTCTGTTGTGTGTGGATTACCATAAGCTAAACCAAGATATAATAAAGAATCGATATCCACCTCAAAGCATTGATGATATATTATATAAATTTATGGGAGTTTATTGGTTGTCTAAAATTTTATTATAATCTGGATATCCCCAATTGCATGTTTGGAAGGAGTATATTCTAAAGATAGATTTCAAAATTAGATATGGTGATTATGAATATGTGATAATTCCTTTCAATCTCATGAATGAACCAATGATATTTAGGAAATTGTTGAATCAGATATTTCAGCAATATCTAGATTCTTTTGTGGTAGTGTTTGTGGATAATATATAGGAGTATTCAAGGAAAATGCGTGATCATGAGAAACACTAAGAGACACTATTGGGAATATTAAGGGTTTATCTCCTATGTTAAAAACTATCAATGTGATATTTTTGGATACAATGGGTACATTTCCTTAGCCATGTAATTTTTTAAAGAGGTGATTCTATTGATCCAGAAAAGATTGAAACTATTATCATTTAGAAACCGCTAAATAATTTCTTCAAGATACATAGTTTCCTTAGTCTAGTAGGTTATTACTGATGCTTCATTCATGATTTATCATGATTATCCTCACCAATGATAACTTCTACAAGGAAGAATGTTCTATTCCAATAGAATAGGAAATACAAGAAGTCTTTACAAGAGCTTAATGTTCACCATACAGTATCACCAATCTTGATTTTTCATGAATTTGGAAAAGGGTATATGTTGTATCGTGATGCCTTAAGATCTTTGTTGGGATGTGTTATCATGAAAGGTGGTCATGTTGTTGCACATGGATCAAGGTAGTAATAGTTACATTTGAATAATTACCAAACATATTATTTTTTTATCTACTATAGTCCAGGATTTGATGACTTGGCATAAATATCTCTTTGTTTATAAATTTACTGTGTTCATAGATTATAATAGCATGAAGCTTATTTTCTCAAAAATAGATTTTAACCCGAGACAAAGAATATAGATGATGTATCTCCAAATGTCTGATTTTTGAAATTATGTATACACTGATAAAGGAAATTTAGTCTTCGATGTATTAAATAGAATATCATATTCTCAGTTGGAAAAAATATGCTTACGATGAGTGGAAGTTGATGTCGGTTCTGGCCGAATTGCAATTGGAATGTGATGACCAAGGTGAAGTTTTGGTTTTCCTCCTGGTTTTGTTTGTTCCTGATTTGGTGGAGATGGTTAAAGTAGCATAAGAATCTAATTCAGAATGTATTGTTATGAGGTCAAAACTCAATAGTGGGGAGACCATTTTGGGCTGGAAGCTGGATAAGAGTTCACTATTGTGGTTTATAAATTGGATAGTCGTACCTATGGACTGTTAGGAATAACTTCTTCATGCTTACCACTATTCGATATGTTCTATTTATCATGGAATAGAAAAATATATAGGTATTTTTATGTATAGTTTAGGAGGGTTAAAATGAAGATAGATTTGCCTAAGTTTGTTTGAAGATGCTAAACTTATCATCAGGTTAAGGAAGAGAATCAATGACCAATAGACATTTTGTAGTTTTAAATATTCATTTTTGGAAATTCGAGTACATAGCTATGGATTTTGTAATAGGTATTCAAATTATAGTTTGGAAACACAAATCCATATGGGTGATAGTGGACTGGCTCACAAAGTCAGTTCATTTCATTCCTATTTGTAAATCACATATCATGGAGTACTAGTCAAAAATATTTATTCGAGAAGTGGTAAATAGGAATGGTATACCAGTTTCAATAGTTTCATATGGAGATCTGTGGTTTATAGTTCATTTATATAAATCCTTATACAAATCCATTTGGTCTCAATTGAGTATAACTTTGGCGTATTATCCTCAGAAGGATCAAAAATCCAAAAGGATGAAACAGACATTGAAAGTCAAGTCGCAAGCTTGTGTAATGATGTTTGGTGGTTCATGAGAAGAACCCATTATATTAGTGGAGGTATCATTTAATAATTTTTATTAGTAATTGATAAATATGGATCCTTTGGAAGCATTGAATGGGATTATCTATCATTCCATACATTGTTGGGTGGAAACAGGTGAGAATTCATTGGATAGGCCAATCCTTGTCCAAGAAACAACAAAAAATATATATTTGATCATAATATGGATTGAGATAGATCAAACTCATCATAAATATTATGAAGTTCATCACTGATGACCACTTTCATTTGAGGTGATTGATCATGTGTTCTTGAGGATCTCTCTAAGGCTTCGACATCATCAATTTTGGATGAATATCACATTATCTCTTCAATATATAGACCCTTTTGAGATACTTGAACAGGCTGGAGAGGTGTCATGTTGGTTGGAATTTATAACAAGGTTTAGTGTGGTGCATAATGTGTTTTATGTATTTCAATTGAAGAAGTACCATCCTAATTCTGACCATGCGGTTCAATGGGATCATGTTGAACTAGAGGTAAATGATTTGTTGGTACACATGCTAGTGTAGATTATGGATATGCGAGAGAAATTTTTGTGTGGAAAAAGCATCAATCTACTGTTGGCTTTGTGGAAGAATGGTCATATCCAGAACGATACATGGGAATAAGATAAAGAAATTAAAGAGAAATTTCTGAAAATATTTTAGGGAATGATGGATTTCTACTTTTTTTTGATTTAAAGGCTAATTGGGGGAGATTTTAGCACCTCCATTTTCAAGTATGTAACCCTTATTTTATTTATTTTAAGTATATAATGTTTTTGGGTGAGTTTTGGGTGGGTTTGGAAGAATTTTTTAATGTTTTGGCCATTTTCTAAAGGTTCACAGTTGGTGAACAGTTAGTGGATACCATGAAACATCCCCATGAAACCCTGCACAATGAGATAGGGGTAAAGGGTAAGATTAACAGGCAGACACGTAGTTTTTCCAATCCATGTAGATGCCTTGGGGAAACCATGAAACATGAGAAAATTGGATTTTTCATGGTTGTAACATGGTTTGGAAACCATTAAACCCAACCATTTGTCATTCCTTCTTGAGAGAGAAGCTGGTTCATGGTTAGCGCAAGGTTTTCCTAAACATGAAACTAACCATGCATGATTTAAAAAACTCGATCTAGGGATAATAAATCTAGGTCTAGCTAATGATTTTAACCCTCATTTTCACCCCAAACTAAACCATAATCAATATTTTCTCCTCCAAATGCCATTAAAGTATTCTACCATCAATCCATAGGCAATTGGAAGGCTTCTCTTGGTGTGTTGAAGCTGGATTCTTGACGTAATTCTTCGTTCTTAGTAGTTTTTCTTGGTTCACGTAGATTTACTTCTACTTATCTCTTAGTTTCTTAGATTTAAGTATATTATGGATATATATAATTTATTTAATTCCAAATATTATTTTATTTGGATTTTTTGTTAATATAGGAATTGATCTAAGGCGGGTTTTCGGAGTTTCAAACCCTTTTGTTGTCATTTTTGTGCCATTTTTTTGTTTTAAGCCTGATTTATGAGGTAGGTGGATTAAATTTCAACTTCTACATTTTGAATAAAAAATATTTATTTTAAATTAGATATTTTTGATAATTTTTTTGTGAATTTTTTGTGAAAATCATGGTAAAACCCACTTTAGTGAAGGTTTGTAGTTTTGGGGGGAAATTGTGCAATTGTTGTGAAAAATGCTTTGTGTTTTGATTTATGAAAGGGTTTTATGGAATTATTTTGAATAAAATGTTGATTTATTTAAATGGGTTTGATACACTTGGTTTTAGAATGGATTTTTCATGGTTTTTTGGCATGTGTCCATATGCATTGGGATGGGTAAGGGCCTGAAGTACCCCCATCAAAAGGATAAGATTGATATGGGTGTGAAGTACCCTAGTCAAAGTGATTCACTAAGTGATGGATTGGTGAAAGGATGACTCACCACTCATGAGTATTAGTAGGTATAGGGTGAATTCTTGGTTTGATGCGTAAGGAAGTCATTTTGGAAAAAACTATTGAGTTTTTTCACTCACCCCTACCTTGTAAATTTCGTGATTTTTAGATATAATTTACCATAACACATGAAAGGGTAAAGTATCAAATTTATCTATAAGAACATTGTGATATATTTTATGGTTGTGAAATTGGATCAAGGATCATGTTTGGAGATATGGAGTTGGGTCTTGGTGTCTTGATCTTTTTTTTCATCCACTGTTTACATGATATTTTTTATTCTTCCATTGTGGTATTGTTTTGGAGTTTGAATTCGATACAAATGAAATGTTTTAGTTGTATTTAATTGTTATCATGAATATTGTAGTGGTTTATTTGGTTATGTAATTTTTTCTTGGTTGTTTTATTTTAAAATGTAAATATTTCCCCCAATTTTAAATGTAGCACTTGGAATTTGTTTCTAGCCTTTGTCATTCTAGGGATGTAGCTTAAGGCCATGTAATGTCCTCCTACATTCTCAAGCCAATGAAGAATAATATTGATGTTTCATGCCAATAAATAAATAAATTTTTAATCATTTAAATCCCTATATTTTTTTCATAGTGAAAACCTCATGGAAAATAAATACTGAATAAAAATAATAAAAAAGCTTAATTATTGGATTTTATGTCTCAGGGACATGAAATCTATTACTATCAAGATCAATACTCGAGAGAGTTTAATGCAATAGGTAGAGGCTCATTTAATTTGGAGAACTGATTTATCTCATGAGAACTTAATGATGCATTTAGAGGAAATATAAAGTCTAATACCCTCCACTCATCACATTTCCAAATCTTTATTCATATCGAATAATCAATTTAATCAATAAATAATATGCCTTTTGAAATTTCTGTATTTAATAAAAGAAATAAATTTATTTATAGTTACCCATTTAATAAAATATATTTTAATGTAAAAATTGTAGATAAAAATCATATATAGTTTAGAAAATAATAATATCCATCACCTAAGAATGTGGATATTTAAATTATCACAAATATTTGATTGTTTTATGAGAAAATTAACAGTCACAAAATAAAGTTAGATTGCAAAGATTTCTTTTACCACTTGATAATTTTTAAGCATAACCCCTTTGGGTGCGATAATTCATAGTGAAACATAAAATATCATTAATTATGATAGATTAATGATATTAAAAGATAAATGGAATGTATATACACCACATTAATGTTAATTGGTGAATAACAAAAAATAAGTCTCAATAGAATGTCAATTGAGATGAAGTACCTTACCTTGCATTTCATTTTGGATGAAAAATACCTTAACCTCATTTTTAATAGTTTTAATCATGTTAATAACTTATACAATAAAAATAAAAAATTTCTAATATAATATATTATATTATTTTAATCTCAAATTACTCATTTGTTAACAATCTTTCATTATTTTCACAATTGTGGGTTTTATTTGCCTAGTTTTTTTTACTGTATTTTGACTTTTTAGATGTTGATATTATTTATTATATCATGATTTAATCATATCCTAAATTTAAAGAATTATTTAAATATAAAATATATAAAATATATAAAATATATCAGGTATATATGTATTTATAAAAATCCATAATATTTTGTGATAAAAATGAAATGCACCATTCATGGAGATGGTAGGATAAACGTTTGCAAGAACTCTACTTCCATTTTTTCATATCAAAAGAATGAAAATTAAATGATATATATGTATATTATAGTTCTAGATTCATATTTATGTCATATATTTCAAATATTTTTATTAACACCATCCCTAATACATTCCATGTATAGCTTGAACTAATCACATCGCTTTGAGGAGGTTATATTTTACTCGTCCACAAACGACGTTATCGTATTTCCATTAATGGACTCCATAAAGTTAAGCATTGTATAAAAATTAAAAAAGAATAAATAAATTATAAATATAATATATATCACATATAAACTATAAATCCATCGTTATTCTAACCATGAATGGGAGTAATTGGAAGAATGAATCACATTGGTTTGTGAGGCTGTTGTCCACCATACACACAAATGATGATTGCATATCCCATTTGATTGATATGTGTAAAAGTGTAAGTAGAAATATTAGTAGAAAAAATAAAATAATATTTAATATATGAAATTTATTATATAATAATTTTATAAAAATAAATGAAGGGTTTGATGAGTAAATGAAATAAAAGTGATCATTGGAAAACATGAACTCCAAATTGAGTAACTCCATTTGGTTTATACAAAAAGACTTCCTTGGTTTTATTTAAGCCTAAGGTGAGGATTCTAGGATTAAGGGAGGTATGTTGGGAGTTTATTTTAGTAGACACTCGGTGAGACAAAGGGATTATTTGTGTGAATACATGGGAGGGGTGTGTGCCTTTTTATAGTGGAGGAAGAGTGACATTCTTGATAATTTTTAGGGAATTCCACCCATGTTTTTCTTATGCAAAGTGAACCCAATAATGGTATATAATTTATAATAAGGAGGATATGGTCTAAATATGAATGTCCAATGAATATTTTAGAAGTTTTTAGGAAATTATGTTCCTCATATTAATGTTTTACTTGTTTATTAATCAATTTCCCCCCCTTAATTGTTGTATTTAATTTTAATCACTTCCATAAATATTTTTTCGTTAAAAACTAATTTGAAATAATTATAAACTATAAATTTTGTTTTTTCAAAATGTTGGATCCATTTTTCTAATTTATAATAATATAAATTATCTAAATTATCATAAATTTAATCCCACAGATGGGATGACAAAACGAGTTTTAAAGTAAATATGTTTAAAAGATTTCTATGTTTTTATATCAAACTTAAAAGTGAAATTGGTTCCAATTTCATAAATTGGATAAATTTAGGTAAAATTTATCTAATTATGTTAAAAAAAATAAAAAAATTAATTTAACCTTATAAATAAATTATATAAAAAGTCAGTTTTGAAATAAAATTCAGTATTTTTCACTATTCATCAATAAAACATCACAAAAAATTACCAAAAAAATCACCCTTAACTAATTTTAAAGTTTATATTTAAAATATGATGTCCAATTTTTTATATTAAATTTATAATAGTTTCAAAATTCATATTTAATTTAGGTTCAATATTAAAAGGTAGTAAAACTGCTTTTTAAAAATATTGATTTTTATGAGTAAAATTGGGTTTATTTTTATTTTATGAAAATAAAATATATTGTAAAATTTTAATTTTTTTTTGAATATATAACATATAAATTTAATATATAAATTTTATAAAAAATTTATAATTTTGTACACTAAAAAAAATGTGACTAAATAGTGTTTTTTTAATCAATTGTTGTGTGCATTGCTATCTATAAAAAAATTTAAATTTATTCCAAATGAAAAATATTGTAATGTATTGGTGTTATAGACTCTAGTATAATCACCATACGAACATTAATAAAATTCAATCCTCCACTTATTTGGTTTTTTAAGTATCTTATTAAAGTTAACATTGTCAATCATATATCATTATAGATTATGAGGCATAATCACAATATCCTTCACTCCCATCATCATCCCATTTATTTTTTCATAAAATAATTTTCTATCACATTCAGCATTAAACCTATTTATTTTGGTTTTCACCATTTATTATATCCATAAATAATAGTGAGATAACCAATATTCAAATATTGTAATAGTATAAGCATGATTTTTTATAATAATTTTAAATTATTACACCATCAATTCAATCCAAGAAACATTAAGTTTAACCTAGTTCATCCATGACCATAATCTATTCAAATCCTCTATGATGGCTTCTAATGTATTGGTTAATTTTCAAATAATATCCCCTGCGAGTTTCAAACTATGGGCATAATAATGAATGTTTTTGTGTACCATGTAACACTCAAGTCAACCTAGAAGTGACTATTTTGAGTTCTTACTAGAAGATAAATATATGATAGGACCAAATAAACTTATACTATCTTGATATGGATGGAATTACATAGAAATAAGTCTCTTTATACATGAGCATGTTTTGAGGAAATTTATTGTATATGTGGTCTTATTATTAGACTTATCCTTAGGGTTCTCAGAATAGGTTTCTCAACCTAGTTTCCAAAGGTTAACTAAACCATTTCCAATAATACAAATTATGGTGACCCAATTCCTTTTTTATATTATTACAAGGTTATTAATTAAAAATATCACATATTTTCTACACAAGGATCATAAATTCATTATGTCTTTATATTACTAAGTTTATAGTACATAAAATATGGAATGCATATTTTATTTTCTATAGTAAGCTCCAAAAGTCTATTCGAGCTCTTATATCTATATGGGATAACTTGGGTAATAAATAAATAAAGGGGTGAGATAAATATCCCAATAAGGTTATAAACATGATAAAGAAGTATAACTTCTGAGTCAAAGTTACAACAAGATCTCATAAAATAGAAGACTTGTGATTAATCACATAGAATCATAACATAAAAAACATGGTATCCTAAGATCATGGAATCATTTGAAATGTGGTAGAAGTATAAAACATGACATAAACATAATACAAGGATAATTATCAAGATAAAATCACATGGTGGAAATAGTCTCTTAATGGATTAAGATCAATCCCTAATCCCATTCATGATGTCACATGGGACTAAAAAATTTACCAATGCATTAGAGGGAAATATAATTCTGGGCCAACCGATCACATTTGTTTCATATACATACATATGCATGCCATATAAGTATTTCAATCATAAATAATGGACCTAATAATTACCCACAAAAATAAAATGGGTTAAATAATATTTATTTATATCATGTTCTATATAAAATAAATAATTAAATCCTTTGAGAAATTAACATAAGGCATGTATTACCTCGTCAAAGGAATAGAAAGTAAACGAGGTATATATGTGAGAGACATATATACATAATTTATAAGCAATACGTAAAATCAAAGGATGTCATTGTTGATGAAAATAATTTTAAAAATATTAGCATAATTCTTGAGTAAAATAACCATTTCACATTTATTAACATCATAGGTTGTCATATTATATTGAAAATAGTATTAAAATACCACTTTTAACATTTCATGAGTAAAATAGCCATTCCATTTTGAAAACAATTGTTTAAAATCTAAAAATATCTTTTCCTCTAAAGATATTATTAGTTTTTGTAAAATAAACTTTGAATCATAAAATGGAATATTTAAAACAAATTTTTTTGATTACGACAGAAGAGTTTGGTTTATTCCATATAAGTCAAAAAATTGGCCCTTTCAAATTTTGGAAATAAAATTCAAATAGATTATTATTTTTAGAAAGAAAGTGAAGAATTATTTTAATTTTTTTTATAACCAATTTAGGGTATAAATTTCTTTATACAATAATAGTAAAAAAAATGAAATCATTTTTAAAAAACATATATTTGGAATAAGAAGGATTTTCGACCAAAGTGAGATGAAGTCATATTAAAAAAACATTTTATCAATATTTTTTAATAAAATAGGGAAGATAATTATAATATTAATTAAAAATATCAAGAATAAAAAAATAATAGGAAAATGAAAAAAGTTTATTATATAATGGTCAAATAATTTCCTTTAATGGAAGTTCATGTATAACAAATCCCGATTAAAATGGGATCTAAAAATAACACCTTGGTGCTTTGGTATGTTTTCAATCATAAAATTGCATAAATGAAGTATAAGAAGTGTATATTAAAATATAATGATGTATAATATATGAATCATATAGTATATAAAGGGTAATTATATACACCATTTAAAGTAAATTAGGTGCAGAAAAGAACATGTGTCTCAATGAAAAAAGTTTGAGGTAAAACCCTTAAAAAGTTTGTTTCATTGAGATCAGAGTTAATATAAGTGGCTATTAGGTGTAAAAAATGTATATCTAAAAAAATATAGTTCTAAATAAAAAATAATTAAATAAAGAGTCATTTCACACATAATCATGACATATAATAATTAATGAAGTGGACGTATAACCCAATGAATTAAAATTGAGTAAAGAAACCACAAACCTCACGGTTCATGTAAGTTGAGAACTATTTAAACTTCTATATTATAGTTTTAAACATGTAATTTAATTATAAATGAATCATATTATTAATTAAAATATTATATATCATCCTTTTATAACATCTTATTACCTATTTGTTAATAATCATTTGTCACCAATATTATTTTTTGTGTTAATTGTATTGTTTTCTCCGGCATGTTTCATCATGATAGTTATAGATCTTAAAAATAGGATATAGATTCATAATCACCATGATTTTATTAATTTTATAAACATTTTTTTCATTAGTTATATTTTTAGAATCATTATTTAATTTTGAATACAGTTAATGAATCATATCTCTTTGTAGAGAAGGTAGGTTATACGTACGCACAAGCGACGTTATCATTTCCATACAGGTTGAAAGGTTAAAGAATTTGATTATTTATAAAATTTAATAAATCAACATAATTTCATATATATATATATATAATATTCATTCATTAAATTTATCCATTATTAACTTTCATGTAAATTGTTAGTGAGAAATGAATCACATCACTTTAGGAGGTGGTAGTCTTCCGTACAAATGAATGACGTTATCATTTACCCAATGAATGGTATGGTATAAAATATATATTATATTGTTACCATAATAATTAATATGTAATTAATACCATATAAAAAAAATAAAATTAATCTTTTCTACCTTTTATGTAAAGCGTAAGATAAAAAAATACATCACTTCGTAAGATGGTAGTACACCATACAGACGAGTGAAGTTATAATATTATCTACAGAATAAAAATTAATAATTTATATGTGATATTATAATTAAAAGGTATAATTATTTCATAAATATAATATGTAATGATTATATAATTCATTATATCTAGCTATGATAAGTAGTGATGAAAAATGAATTATGTCGGTTCATGAGGCGGTATTCCACTGTACCCATGATCAGCGGTTTTGTTTCCCATTTGAGAAAGTAAAAGACTATTATATGTAATTAACAAAACAAAAAAAAACATAAATATATATAGTATGCTAATAATATTATATCATCATTTTCTAAAAATATTTTGTTAATATGGTGAATAAATGAAATTAAATTCTCGATTAAGGATGTTAACTCTTCCTTTGAAAACATTATTTGTTTTTCACAAAAAGCTTTCCTAGGTTTATTTTTATAACAAAATAGTATTATAATATTATGGGAGGGAATTAGAGTAGTTTTTTTGGAATTTATTTTCTAATGAAATGGGTTTTGGAAGTATGAAAGGGAGAGGAAAATGGGTGTCCTTTTATATATGGGGGAGATGACACATATGAAATTATTGAAAAGAAATAAATCCACCCAACTTTTTATCAAGATAAATGGATAAAAATGGACCATTTAAAAACATTATAATATTTAAGGTGGATATATGACCACATAATATTTACTATAAAAGTATTGGGTAATTTTTTAGCCTTATTTGTATATTTTATCACCCAGGTAAACATGTTTTTCCCTTAAACACGGTAAATAATTGTTAGTGTCTTCACGATTTTTTTGGTCAAAAATTATGTTGATATTATTAAAAAATATAAATTATTATAATTAAAATAATTTAACATATTTTTATTAATTCAAGTCAGGGAATTTATAGAATTTATTCTAAATTAAAGAGAAGATGTTTTGAAAAAATAGTTTTCCAAAAAAAATTCAAAAGTTGAAAAAAAATTAATATCAAAATTCCACATAAAAAGGCTTCCCATAAACTAAATTATTTATGTTGTAATATAATTGAACTAATTTTACTTTAAAACTCATATAAAATATTATTTATCTTTTTTAAATAATTAGAACAAAAAAGTTGTTTTGAATAAAAATCAATATTTTTCAAGATTAAATACAAAATTAATATTTACATAAAATTATTAATATTTCAACCAATGAAAAAAATTTACATGTGGATTTAAAAATTTAGTTTTATTTCATGTGTGAGAAACATGACTATACTGCTATTTTGGATAATACGGTTTTCCAAAAAATATCATTTTCATGTAAAATGGTTCCTATTTAATTTATAGACAAAATATCATCATCGAATTTATTTTATAAATGTCTAAACCACATAATTTTTATATTTTTTTTTCTATATTCATACCCACCAAATTAATTGTTAGGTTACTGTCATCATATTTAAATAATAATATTTTAATAGGGTATCATGCTTCATTTAAACCAGATGTTGCATGCATTACAATATATCATGTAGATTGAATTTATTTAAAAATGTATATTTAATGACCCTTTTTGTTACGTTATTTTATAATCTTGTCCCTTAATTTCATATAAACTATTTAACATGATGTTCCTATTTTAAAATATCAGAGTGTTGTAGTCGATCCATATAAGTGGAAAATTATTATTGACGGTCACCTGATTCAGGTGACTGTAATGCACACATAACTTCATGCTCCCATCCACCTTCTCAGAAACTATCATTGGGTCTATCAAGAGGGACTCAAAATTCTTTAAAAACCCCTTCTAAAAATCCAACATCTACAACTTCTCCTCCTAAATATCTATGAGAGCCATCTGATATGATGCCACAAATATCAATGACATCCATGGGTGAAATACTATACAGAACCTAATATCTTAGTGAGAGGGTAATCTTGATATGTCCTTAGGTAAGATTTCCTTATACTATAACACAATTTTAGGAAGCTAAAATCACATAAAAACATCTTCCCCAAGGAAAATATTGTCTCACTTATTATTAATTTGTTGTGTCATCCTATATATGAGTCCATCATGCTCTACCTGAGTTTCCTTTTCACCTAAAAAAGAAAAAACCATCTTATAAACATTGAAACACCTCATCCTCTACCTAAAATACTTAGTTTGTACATGAACCACCAAGATACCATCCATACCTGGACTGACATTGAAATTCTTCATCGTAGCTACTAAAAAAATTCCATATTATCACTCACCTATAAGAGTAAGGCACATTGTTAGTAGAGTTTTTTGATTGGTGAATATCTCATAATCAGAGTCTTAAAATGAAATGGTCAATCCAAAGGATCAAGGGGAATCTAGATCTCCAAAAGTTATTTTTCAGGAAAAGTGGCTCATGACTATGTCTATAAATACAGTAGTATAAGTATATATGAAACAAATCATATGTATAATCATCTTGGGAGCCTCTAGGTCATTGGAACCTACAGCATGAAGCTGCCCTCATCAATAAACACTAGCAACTTGAGTATAGTGTGGACCACCTTGGGGTGGTGGTGGACACAAATTGAAATTTCATCCACATCCTGCTGCTCTCCGAAATCCTCTTCCATGTCCACCATCCTAAACACCTCCTTGATCTAGCCATTTTCTTCAACTAGGCATCCCATTTACCACCTCCATGTCTACCATTTTATGGGTTGTATAGAATTATATGAGATATCCATGACCAAAACATGAGAATAATTTCTTCTCTCTTGGATGAATATAACCATCCTGAGATCCCAAAAATGAAAACCCCCAATTATGAGGTTGTATTTAGAAATTCCTCACATATATAGATCACTAAGTCTTATATTGACTACCATATACCACATTCTATGGTTTCGAGTTCCCTCTGCCAGTAAAAACTATCAGTTTCTAATTATCTATAATTTATTCCACCACCAAAATTATTATATCACCCCAAAATAAGAATGAATGAAAAGATTTACCACACCAGCCAGGATATCTAGGTGAATGTAATTTTAGAAGGTTTATGATTGAATGTATACATCATAAACCGGGTACATGGAGTACCATGAGAGGTTAGTTATCCTCGAAACATACAATAAAATCGATATGCTTCCTTTCTAGTGCTCTAGAAGCTCTTAGATATGTATTTTTAATAATGTATCCATGTATAAATCCTATCTAAATAAATTATCAAACTCTATCTAAGATTAAATCACCACATCATGTGTTTGAGATACTATACTCACCTATACTATTATGAATACATATAGAACATATTCCTCTAAGAACACTATATGATTATAATAGATACTAAAAAGTCAAAAAAAAAACTCTTTCAAAACACCTCAAGACACACCTCGACTTCCTGGGGGTATATCTCACCTCAAAACATAATGTATCTCAACATCTAGAACTCATAAAATGTGTTTAACAAGAATATGTCCTCTTCTATCACTGTTAGAGATATCTGTTCTTCAAAGGGTGGATGTATGATTAGATAATCACCCAAAGGTACCACATCTTTGATAGGCCCTAAAATAAAACTTATTTCTATATTAATATCATCTGTGTGATCCTAGTATGGAATAATAATGGGATATCATCATGGAAGAATCTTGTAATTGGTAATATATATCACAGTAAATGTGTATATCTAGGGATTTTAATCAAGAAGGGAATGGAAACAAAAAACCATTCTTATATGATACATGTAGAAATTTTTTCCCTAAAAATAATGTCTACATGTATTGAGTCTAGAAACATATTTTTAGAGTCATGGTTAATGGATATGTTGGCCCCCACACCAACACTAGGTTACTTGGTCTAAGAGACAAACTCAACATATTTTTAAAACATCTCTATACTTTCCAAACCAAACATCATAGCTACAAAATATATATACTATAGTCCTAGTATGATATCCACTGATAATACTTTTTCCTGAACTGAACCCCTAGAGCACACTTATAACACCATGTGTATTTAGTAATTTTCTCTCTAATAAATTATAATTCCCTGATGTCTTTCATTTAATGCTACACCAAGTTAAGTTTACTTTATTCATAACACCAAGTCAATATTGTTCTGAATGAAAAACTATGTTTATCTTATGGTATATGAAACACTGAGTTTGGCTTGTGATATATGCAATACCATGCTTAGATTGTGTTATATGTAACTTTGGTGTTTTTTTCATTATACACAACATTGAGATTTAAAAAAAGTTACATTTTATAAAAAATGTTTTTGTTATCATCTAGTCTATGGAATATTGGTATGAATAAGAAAAAATAAATCATGAAAATATGTGATATATATAAAATAAATTTATTATATAATTATAATATTTCATATACCTTTCTTTCTTTCAATCATAAAATAAAATAGAAATAGCATTCATGTGTACATACTGTCTATCATCTCCATGAGTGGTGTGATTTATTTTATACCACTAACTTCTATGAATCACTATAAATAAATATATAAATAATATATAACATTTATATATAATTTTTTTTTCATCATTGAAATTATTAAATCATGATAAATTTAGGAAGAAAAATAATATAACAAATTAACACTTATATGAAAAAAATGTTGTTGTTAAATGAAACATAACTTTAGCATGTAATTGTTAATAAATGGGTAATAAAAACATGATAATAAAAAAAATATGATGTGATATATATGAATATAGTTTCTTTATGTTATTTATAATAAATTTAGATTTATTATACATGAGGTTTTAATGTATATGAAGGAACTCGAGATTTAAGGTAAGGGATTTTTGTCTCCATTTTTACTTTTGTGAGACACATGTTATATTAACAATCTGTTTATTCTATGTGGTTTATATAATTCAAATGAATTTAAATTATGATTCAAATAATTAATTTTTTTGGTATTTTCACATCCATTTTAGGATCTTTCTTTCATGGGGTTATGGTTTCAATGTTACCAAAGCTGTGAGGGATTTTTTTTTCAATTTAGATTATATGAGCCACATGTTGTGTTATGAACCTATATTATTTTTTGAGGTTTATAAACTACTAGTTTGAAATTTTATATCATGAATATCTTGATTTTCATGATATTTTATGGCACATGTAATGGTATTATTTCATAAGGATTATTATTCACTGTTACCAAAGTGGTCAAGGTTTATTTCTATAATCTCATCAATTAACGTTATTTTTTTTATGATTATGAATACATTGATGAAATATTATGATCTATATATCAAGACTTCTCATGAAATATATTATAATCTGATTATTCATTATATGTTCATGTGTGTTACCATTTCTCAAATATTTGGTAATTTATATAATTAAGAAAAAGGTTTAAAAATATATTACATTATTTATCTCTTTAATTATAAATATATTTTCACCCCAAATCAAGTTTTATAAAAATGAGTTCAAAAATGTTATAATATTATCTAAATATTTTTTTAAAAAAATTACCCATGTTTTACCTTTTTTACCAAAATGGTTTTAAAAGGAATATTATTTTCATTTTATGATCAAGGCACTTTTCTGAAAAAATTTACCATATAAATGGAATGTTAGAAATTTATAGATTTATCTATCATTATGATAATAATTTCATTGAATCTTACTTTGAAATTTTAAAATATTACTTTTAAATATTTTTCCATAATATTCTATAATTGTTTTTCATTTATTTTAAACGAAAATTGTTTTCAATTTTATTTATGTTTAAAAAAAAATCAAAAAGGAAAGGATATTTTACTTGAGAATTGTTTTATTAATATTTTAACCAGAATTTATATGTTATAAAAGTGGTTTTCAAAGAAATTTATTTTTAAAATGTTTTATGTTATGTAATGTTATTTTCAATTAAATGTTATTTACCTTAATAAATTATCAAAGTGGAGTTTCAAAATCCTTATCCATCTAATAAGATTTTGTTTGATAATTTTTATTCTTTACATTATATAGGATATATTAAAACTATTATTCTTATTTATTTTAATGGTTTAGGATTAATATGATTTTTTTATGAAATCTATTTCTCTTCCACTGGTTACAAAGATAATACCCAATTCTTTTCATAGGTTATGAGGAAATCATTATAAAACCTCTATGTTCCATAGGTTATGATAATATAAAATGTTTATAATATTCATTTTATTTCATGGGTATTGATTTGATTAATGATTAATGATTTCATGGGACACATAAATATAGTTTTCATTTTGTGATAAGTGTGAAATATATATCCCATCCAATGAATTGGGTAAGTATTTATATATCTCATGCAATATACATGGCTAGAACTAGGAGTGAACCTAGTACAATAAGATAGATATGCCAATGGGAATTATGATGTGTCCCAACTTGGTGGTGTAACCACCTTAGTGGTGTATCCATCATGGTGGTGTATCCACCTATTCAAGAACCTGGTTATGTCTTCACAATGATATGCATGAACCTAATTACATATTCAAAATATTACGCATGAACTTTATTACATTTTCACAATGTTATGAATGAACATTATTACATGTTCATAATGTTTTGCATGGACCTGGTTGCAAGACAAAAAGTCCATGTAGGGGCATGATTTCATTTCATTAACTTAATGAGGGAACCTATTTCTATTTAATCATTTTCACAATGTCATGAGATGATGGGAATTCCACATTTCTATATCTTATTCAAATTTTATACTCTCATGACTCATGTTTTATTTTTTATGATTCATGTATTATGAATAACCAATATTTATTTCATGATCTAGGTTTAGGATATTTGATATATAGGGTTCATCTTTTCAATATTATTCTCATGATCTCATACCCTTATGCTTATTTCATACTTATATATATTCTATTTTTCCTTACAAAGAATTATAGTTACCCTTTCTTATGTTTCCTTTACTCTAGTTTTGAAGAATTTGTTTAGGATATTATTGTGAATAGTATTAATGGGGAAGATATTTGTGGGAAATATTGAATATCATTCACCATGTTATTAGATTATGTTTTCATATTTATAATGTCACTAAAATGTTATATTCCTCAGGTTTTTATTTGATTAATGTATTTAATATTCATAAAAAAATATTTAATTTCCAAGTATGTTAGGACTCGGTCTTTATAGTTGGTATCAAAGTAAATGTTTAGTCCTCCTTGGGAAACTATGATGAGAAAACATTAGTGATATACCTCATGGTATTTCTATGGATACTTGTAGGTATGTCTCTAAGGATAAGAATAAGGATGAGTTAAAGTATAAGAAAATGTCCTAGAATTTTGGTAAAGGATTAAGAATGTGGTTTACTATAAATACATCCATGCCTAGATACTATCAGTGGATGTGGATCTAGAATAGATATACCTAGGGGTAACAAACCTGAGAAAATTGTATTGATCTAGACATGATGAGGAACTTTTGGAAGATAATAATCCTTTCTTCACACCTGGTATGACACTTTTGGTGGATAGGATTTTGAAATTCAATAGAACTTTATCAACATTCATGAATAATTTAAATAGGATATGAATATTAATAACCAAGGATAAAACTATAGTTTCATTTATTAATAAATAATGTTTCGTCATTTATATATCCAATAAGTGATTTTTTATAATTATGTGGTTCCCTGCTATGATTATTGTTTCTCACACGATGTTTTTGGTTTTATTCAATGGACAAAACCTAAAGATTCCATGTTAATAAACAATTAATGGAAAATGAAATGATTTTCCTCTTGATCAATCTATTTTTATGGGATATGGAATGAAAATTAAAGTTCATATGTTTACAAAAAAATCTCATGCAATGAATCATGGAGAACATACAAATGATAAAATGAGGGAACAATATTTTGTTGAGTCATTCATGAGGAAAAACCCACCTTATTTCAGTGGTTTCACTAACCTATTAGTTGTTGATAAATGGATTATTACTAATAAAATATATTTTCTGTGCACCAGTGTTTAGATCATGAAAAACGAATTCTAGTTTTCTATTATCTAGAATTTGAGGCAGATAAATGGTGGAATCTTTCTATGAATACAAGTAATGAATAATAAATTTACACCATGAAGTGGGATAAGATTAAAATATTATATCTTGATATGTACATTCCTCATATTATTGATACAAAAATGGAGAAGGAATTACTAGATCTTAATGAAATAGATGATGAATCTATTGATTCTTATAAATAGAATTTTCAAGACTTGGAGGGTATTCTTAATGTATTGTAATTTCGCCTTAATATAAGGTTAACTGATTCTTCATTGTCTTGAAACAAAATATATGAATTATTTTTTCCATTAGGGACTTTGGATGCTACAAATAAATCATTTGACATGCACTAAAATTGGAGATGGAAGCTCAAAAGCCACTATGTTATGGTCATGAGAAAAGTGAAATGGGGTTCCATGGAAAATTCATTGATATGTCACATGGAGGGGAGAAAAAGTTTCAAAATCCTAAATGGAAAATATATGGGAAGGGAAATAGAATAGAGTTCCTGAAATAAACAAAAAGTTGTTTCGCATGTGGAAGAGAAAAAAGTTTCAAACTGCTAAATGCCAAAATAATGAGTAGGGGAACTTAGATGGGTGCCTAACAGAAACAAGAAGGTGGTTCAAGTGCGGGAAGCCTAGAAATCAAGATAAAAAATGTAGAGGTGATTTAAAGAGGCAAGTAAATTAAATGAGTAACTAAAAATTTAAATTTTATTATTTCAACACACTTTTAAGGCTAAAAGTGAGATGCCAAGTAGTCTAAAATAACCACTTCATGGACCAAAAGAAATAGTTAAACAATTAAAATCAAGATTGAGCCTCTTCAAATCATTATCCCTAAATAATTTCCATTAGAGACCACCTAACTATGTATCTAGGTGTAACACCATAGGTAAATAAATAAATATGAAATTTTAATATTTATCAATATATTTGAATTAAATATTATTTTTACCTTAAAGGGGTTACTATGTCTGATGGCGTACTCGATACAAAACAACAGGTTTCTTTGAAATCTTACATTTCACACTAATAATATAATATTATTATTTTAAATTGTATCTAACACCTAGATGTTGTATTGGAGGGAATCAATATAAATAACTAAAATATGATTATACATATTTGTTAAATGTTTTTACATTTATCAAATAAAATTTAGAGGCTTAAAATGTGAATGAAACAAATTTTAAACATAATTTACCTTAAAGGTGGATTTACCACCTTTTAATGTCAAACCCTCTTCAAATATAGTATTGGTAACTTTTATATGTTCTATTTGAAAAAATAAAATTATTTTTTAGAATAAGGACCTCAAAATTTACATTGGATGAAATATTGGTATTTTTCCGATAAAGTCCATTTTTTAATGAATAATAAAAAATAATGTATTTTAATTCAAAACTGCATTTTAATCTCATTTATTTGTATGGTTTGATTATCCTTTTAATTTTTTTAAAATTGTATTCAGAATATATTTTCTCTATTTAATCAAATATTGGTCAGTTTAATTAATTTCACTTTAAAATTGGACATAAACAAGTGTCAATCTTTTGATAGTTAATATTTTCAAAAAACACATTTTTTGTTTTGACAACGGGAATTAATTTTAAATTAATTTATGCCACTTCTATGTTTTGAATTTGGAAAAATGGATTTCGTATTTGGAATCAGGAGGTCCAAATTGTGTGAATATTTAACTTTTATTTTTAGACATTATGAATATTTTCTGCAGTAAAAATTTTAGTTACCATCGTTAAAGGGTAAATCGGGTAAATAAGGGTAAAAAATATTATAATAATAATATAAAATTACAGTAACACCAGTCGTAATATTATTGGTTGATACATATCTGACCATGGTCATCTTTGGGTTGTATTTTGGGTCCCCATTGATCCACTTAAGAGTGATAATGACCCTTTATTTTAATTAACTTAAGGTAAAGAAATAAATGACATTAACAAATATATTTTAGTAAATTAATTCTTACATAGGGTTATATAAGTTATAATTCAAACTATAAATATTATTTTTTTAATTTAAAATGATTTCCTACAATATGGTATTTTGTTTTTAATTTTTAGACATCAAATAAATTAATTTATTTATGACATAATAATGATGAAGTGTTTACCTCATTAATAAATGATTTAAATAAAAAAGATTATAAATATTAAAATAATATTAAAAACCTTTAAAATTAATATTAAATGATTTTATTTCGATCAATAGTCATCATATATTTTACATTAATGGTTTTGGACCGTTTGAAACCGAAGATAAGTTTATAACAAAATAATCATTTCAAACATTCCTAAAGAGCCCCTCCTCCCCCTTATAAAAGGACACCACTTCTAAATCATTCCTCACAGGTATATAGCCCATTTTATCATCCAACCCTTGACCAAATAATCTATCAATATCCCTCTCTTCGAACTAGAAGCCTTAACTTAGGCAGAAGGAACTTTAAGAAGTCCTTTTGGTTCAAACCAAAGTGAGTAACCCAAATTAAAGGTAACAGTTTCTCTTAACTTCTTTTATTTTATTAGACTTCTCCAACCCATAAACTCTTTTTATTACTTTATTTTATAACAAAACCTGTATCCTAAATATAATAGTATATTTTTATAGGAATGATTCGAACTAAACTTACACACACCTCCATCTAATGGGTAAAGAACATATTGTTTCTGTAGGTGTAAAACTAACGCCTCACGAAATAATGATTGTTCAATTATCTCCTACCGCCTCTCATGGTGGCCATTAAGATGACAATATATTTATATATGATATATATTATGTTTATGTTTTCTTTATTCTTCTGTATTTTTCATTTATATCATATCTTTTTTGTTTCCATTATGGGTAAAAGAGATAATTTCATTTCAGGAAGTGCAGACTATCTCCCCCTCAAAGTGATATGAATCGTTAATACTATACTTGGGAAGTATAAAGTATAGAGTTAAGGATATTATACATGATATTATACTGGAATTATAATATACCTATTTATTATAATGTTTTAATTCTGTTAAAATAATAATTAGAAATGAAATTACCTTTCTTACATACATATGGCTTACCGTCTCCATGAACGGTGCATTTCATTTCTTATCTCCAAATGTCATATACTATTATAAATACATATATATGATGGATATATATGATATATATGATATTTAAATCATGAATATAATTCTATAGATAATGTACTATTGACCACATGGACAACTTGTAATTATAAGTTGTTCATTTTTACTCAAGTACCAAATATCGACAAAATAATCATTATTAAATTAAAGGTTTAAATAAAGTTTATAACATGGTGATATGTGATATAAAAGGAATAATAAACTTGAAAAATGTTCTTATTTAAGTAGAAATTAAATTTAGTTTATTATTCTGAAGATTAAAGAACGATCGAGTCAAGTCGGACACGAGCTAAGCGAACTTCTTAAACCAATTTCCGTTCTTTGGGTTGATCTTATCTTTCTTGTTAATGGAATTATTTAATTATGTGAGAAATTAATTTTTATATATTATAATTTATTTATAGTTTCTTTATGTGTTATTATATTGAATACACATAATTGATCTATTTTATTTACAAAATTATCTTTGTAAGGGATTTCATACCAATCTCCTTTCTTTGAGGAATATTTTGTTTTAATAAAAAACATTATTTTATACGCTATATAAAGACCTTTGACTTTTTATTTCATTCAAATGGAATATTTTTCTATGAAGAGTTTTACTAAATGAAAATAAAGAATATTTCTTTTTAACATAAGCCATGACCATGACCTTTCTGCCGCCATGGGTATTATTTTATCTTTGGCTTCATTTACAAGTCGTAATGTTTTTAAAAGTAAAATAAATACCATATAATTTTTTATGTATTTTGGTATTCAAAATGGTTTTTATAATGGATTTTTTTATGTCAATATATTTATGTGATATATTGTGATTGAAATGTTGAAATTTTTGCTTTCCTTTATATTTTTTGTATGTGTTATGATTTTATAATGGTACTTGGAAATTTGACGGGTGGTTATGTGATAAACCCAATGATGAGTGGTGCCATGATAAACTAGGACAGATGGTTACATTATAACCTCCAATTCATTGGGTATGGAATTTGGTCGTATGGCTATTCTATTTAGTGATACGCGTGGAAGTTGACCGTATGGTTATTCCATTTAAGTATGTTTATGTCCCAAGTTACCTATATATGTTATGTGTTCTTTATATGGGTTTCATGGTAATCTTTTGGTTACAAAAGTTTTAGTAATGATCTTTTATTATGTAAAGAGTATTTACTACTTCATAAAGGTGAAAAGTATCACTTATAATAATGAATTAATGATTTAATTGTTGTAAAAAAAAACAATTTTCCTTCTTTATGTATCCCTTAATGAGATTTTTATGCTCATCCAAAGTTTTGAAATGTTTTTCATAGGACCTAAAGATGAATAGGGTCATGTATGGGATCAAGGAAAAGTCAGGCTGTCTAAAACATTAGACTAGATATTACTCTTTTTTAAGAGTTTTTATTTTATAAAAGTAATGAAAACTAAGTAGAAATGTCTACCTTGTAATTTTTGAGATGTAATATAATAGTTAGGGCGTATTTATTTAAAACTCTAAACCTGAAAAGATCCTCAATGTGAACTAATAATTTAATTCAATGTTATGTAATGTTTAAGGCTAGGTCTTTATAGTTGGTATTAAAGGTTGGTTTAGATAACATTAGAAGATAGGGTATTGTTAAATTAATATCCATAAATAAATTTATGATATGATTGATGTGATATAGAAGTTACAGATTACCATGTTGCTTCACCTAATATATTTCTATGTTAAGAATGGTTTTCCACAGAGGAAACATGGTAGCTATGTTGGGAAAACATCAGGAGGAAGAAAACCTTCCAAATCTGCAACTTACGATGGTCGGAATCTGAACTGAACATTTTTTTTGTAGTGATGGAACAATTGACTGTAGATATAAATGGTGGTGGTATCCATGCATGAGATCAGCTAGATCAAACATAGAGGAACATGTTAGTAGTGGAGCATTTCATGAGGAAACATTCTCCATAATTCAGAGGATCATATGACCCTATGCTAGCTGAAGGGTGTATTAAAGCACTAGAAAAGATTTTTGATGTCATGGGGTGTTCGAAACATAAAGAGGTTAGTCTATATGTTTATTGTTTTGAAGGTGAAGCTGATCAGTGGTGGTATATGGTGAAAAATATCAGGGATAGTGTGGAGATTGATCCTATTTATTGGGATGAATTAAAAGGTATGTTTCTTGAGAAATATTTTCCTAAGGTGGTTTGACTTAGGATGGAAAAACAATTCTTTTTATTGAGGTAGGAGGATGACTCACTGGCTGCTTATGAAGGAAAGTTCACTCGATTGGAAAGTTATCCTCCAAATTTCATCCGAGATCTTGATAAAAAGATAAATCAATTTAAATCAAGAAAAAAGATATACTATTGAAGAGAATTAGTCTCTCGTGAGTTCAAAATTTATGAAAAACTTGTTCGATGTGCAGAGAAGTTGGAAATGGAGTTTGCCGATGATCATGTGTTCTTTGAAAAACAACAAAATAAGAGGACTAGTTGGAAGGAAAAGGGAATGAATTCATCAATTAATCCTCGAGGTAAGAAAACTAAATATTCATCTTATGAGAAGTGTGGTAAAAATCATCCTCGAGAATGTTTATCAAGGTCTTTAAAGTGTTTCTGGTGTGGTAAGTCTGGTCATATTGCTCGTAATGGTAAGAAAGATGATCAAGAAGGCAATGAAAAGAAACCAATAAGATGTTTTAAGTGTAATGAAATGGGTCATTAAGCAAATGAGTGTCTAACAAAGAACTCAACGGAGAGAAAGAAGCTAGATTACTAACGGAAAGGGGTGGTGAAATCATTTTCAACTACTTCAGTAGATGTTGGGCCATCAAATGAAGTAATATCAGGTATATTGTTTGTTTGTTCAGATTTTCCAATGTGTTGTTTGATTTGGGTTCTACACATTCATTCATTTTTGAGAAGTTTTGTAGTAAATTGGGAATTATATCTCAAGTTATGAATCCTGAACTTATTGTAAAAACACTAGGGGAAATGTTGAGATAAAAAAGAATTATAAGAACCTTACTGACCTTTTGTGTGGGAATAAACTACTTTCAAACCTTATTGTTTGGCCTCTAGTAGTGTTTGATGTTATTTTTTTTGCATTGATTGGATTTCTGTTTATCATGCTAATATTTTCTGCAAAGATAAAGATGTTTCTTTTCTAAAAGTCTTTCGGTTTGTGTGTAGGAATGAACTCTTAATTTTGATAACATATTAGGAATCCAATAAAATAGTAAAAGATAGAAATGAATGTTACCCTGCACATATTGTTGAAAACAAATGAACTATTCAGATTAATGATGTTCTAGTGGTAACTGAGTATCTTGATGTGTTTCCTGATGAGTTTCCTGGTATTATACTTGATCGGGAAGTTGAATTAACTATTGACATAGTTCATGATGCTAAGCCAATTTCAAAACTTCCTTATCGAATGGCTCAAATTAAATTTTTAGAGTTAAAGAATTAATTGCATGAGTTATTAGATAAAGGCTTAATTCGACCAAGCATGTCACCATGGGGTTCTTCTATTTTGTTTGTTAATACGAAATATGGTTCAATGAGACTTTTCATTGATTATAGAGCAATGAATAACATCACTATTAAGAACAAGTATTCTATGCCTCATATCGATGATTTGTTTGATCATCTCTAGGAAACTCAGTATTTTTTGAAGATTGAATTGTGTTTGGGGTACCATTAGTTGAATATAAAGGAAGAAAACATTTTGAAGACTATGTTTTATACTAGATATGGCCATTATGATTTTTTAGTTATGAATTTTGGGTTAACTAATGCACCTACTGTATTCAGGGATCTTATAAATTGAATTTTCTGTGAGTTCTTGGATAAGTTTGTGGTTGTGTTCATTGATGATATTTTGGTTTATTACAAAAGTAAATAGGAGCATTAAAGTCATTAAAGGGTGTTCTTGGAAACCATAAAAGAAAAGAAAAAATTTGGTAAGTCAGCAAGTGTGAATTTTGGTTGCAGCAAATTTCATTCCCTGGTCACATTGCTTCAAAAAATGGCATAACTGTTGATCCTACTAAAATAAAATTTGTTGAAGAATGGCCAAGACCCACAAATATAACTGAGATTCATAGTTTTCTTGATTTGGTAGGTTATTACTGGAGGTTTGTTGATATTTTTTCATGGTTATCTAGTCCAATGACTAAGTTAACTTAAAAATTTGTTACGCTCATTTCGACAAAATAATGTGATGATAATTTTTAACAATTGAAAAGATGATTGGAGAATGGTCCAGTTTTGGCACTGCCTTCCAGAAATGGTGATTTGTTATCTAGAGTGATGCTTCAATGAAAGGACTTCATTGTGTCCTTATGAAGAATGATCATGTAAATGATTATGCTTAGTTTTTATTGAAACCTCATGAGTTAAATTACACTAAAAATGATTTAGAATTAACTTATATTGTTTTTTGATTTAGAAATTTCGAGGCATCATTTCTATGGAGTAAAATGGGAAATATATACTAACCACAAAAGTTTAAAGTACATATTCACTCAGAATGAATTGAACATGAGATAGAGGTGGTGGTTGGAATTAATCGAGGATTATGATTGCACGATCCCTTACCATTAGGGAAAAGCAAATAAATTGGTTGATGCTTTGAGTCAAAAAAGTAATGCTTTATTAACCATGCAATGTTTGTAATGATATCCTTTGGTTTTTGATTTGGTGAACATTGAAAAAGAAGTTGTTGGTGCAGGAAATTATTCTTTTTTGTTTCAGGTGTCTGTGAAATCATCTTTATCAGATAGAATAAAGAAAGTGCAGAAGAAAGACAGTGAGTTACAAAAAAATGTAGAGTTGGTTCAGAAGGGTAAGTTTTCTGAATTTAACATTGATAATGATTGTGTTTTGATGTTGTTAAAGAGATTATTAGTGCCTTGTGATTCACAATTGAAGAATGAGTTGTTATGTGAAGCTCATAATTTTCCATTTTCAGTTCATCTGGGAAGTACTAAGATGTACAGAGATCATTGAGAGTATTACTGGTGGGATGGAATAAAAAAGATATTGCTAATTTTACTGTGAAGTGTTTGACATGTCAGCAGGTTAAAGAAGAGCGGTAGTTTCTGAAAGGGATGATTTAGTCTTTACCGGTGCCCGAGTGGAAATGGGAAAATATATCCATGGACTTTGCTGTGGGATTAACGAATACATCTCTAGGTAATAATGCAATATGGGTTATTATTGATCGGTTGACTAAATCGGCTCATTTCCTTCCTATTCGATATACTTTGTCTCTAGTTCAACTTTCACGGTTGTATGTTAAACAGATAGTCATTGGATTACAAGGGAAGTTGGAACCAATATATTTCTTTGGTTGAATTTTCATATAATAATAGTTTTCATTCTAGTATAATGATGGATCCATTTGAGTAATTATATGGAAAGCGTTGTCGAACTCCATATTTTTGGGTTGAATTAGTTGAAAGAAAGCTGATGGGATCAGAATTGGTAGAAGATATGGAGAATAATGTTCAGTTGATTCAGAAACACATGAGAACAGCTCATAGAACCCAGAAACGTTATGTGGATAATCAGAGGATGAATCTTTCTTTTGAGGTAGGTGATCATGTCTTTCTCAATGTTTCACCATGGAGAAGTGTGATGTGTTTTTGTAAGTTGGGAAAGCTGTGTCCGAGGATCATTAGACATTATAAAATCCTAGAGAAATTTGTATCTGTTGCATACATATTGGTTTTACCACCATTTTTGTCCCAGGTACACAATGTTTTTCATCTTTCAATGTTGATAAAGTATATTACAGATCCCTCTCATGTTTTGATCCCAGAGGTAGTTCAGTTGGAAGAGAATCTCCCTTATGAGGAACATCCAGTCCAAATTCTTGACAGAATAGAGAGAGTATTGTGGAATAAGGTAATTCACCTAGTAAAGGTTTTGTAAAAAAACAATATGGTTGAAGAGGAAACATGGGAATCCTAAAATGCAATGTGGGATAAATACCCCCATTCATTTGATAAGTGAATAAAATTGCAAGGACATAATTTCCAAAAGGGGGGTAGGATGTAACACCCTTGGTAATTAAAAAAATATGACATCATAATTTGTTTTAATATTTTTTAATTAAATATTAATTTTACCTTAAATGGGTTGCTATGTTCGATGGCGTACCAGATACGCAACAATGGGTTTCTTTGAAATCTTACGCTTCACAATAATAATATAATATTATTATTTTAAATTTTAGATAACGCCTAGCCGTTTTATTGGTGGTAATGAATATAACTAACTACGATATTATTATACATGTTTGTTAAATGTTTTTAAATTTATTCAATAAATGTTAGAGGTTTAAAATGTGAATGAATCTAATTTTAAGCATAATTTACCTTAAAGGTTGATTTACTGTCGTTTAATGGGGAACCCTCTTCAAATATAGTTTTGGTCACTTTTATATGTTCTATTTAACAAAATAAAATTCTTATTTAGAATAGGGACATCAAAATCTACTTTGGATGAAATTTTGGTATTTTCCTGATAATGTTCATTTTTTAATGAATAGTGAAAAATACCGTTTTTTAATTCAAAACTACATTTTAATCTAATTTATTTACATGAATATATTATACTTTTAATTGGTATTAAATTTTAATTAGAATATATCTCTATAATTTAATCCAATGTTGGTCATTTTAATTAATTTCATTTTGAAATTGGATATAAACAAGTGTCAATCTTTTGATATATAATATTTCTAAAAAAATATTTTTTGTTTTGAAAGTAGGAATTAATTTTAAATTAATTTTTTCCACATCTGTGTTTTGAATTTGGAAAAATGGATTCCATATTTGGAATTAGGAGTTCCAAATTTTTTAAATAGGTAACTTTTACTTTTAGACATTATGAATATTTATGTCAGTAAAAATTTTATTTACCACGGTTAAAGGGTAAATCTGGTAAATAAGGCTAAACAAATATTATATAATAATATAAAATTACCCTAACTTGTGTCCTAATATTATTGTTTGATATATATCAGACCATGGACATCTTTGGGTCGATTTTGGGACCACATAAAGCCACTTAAGAGTGATAACGACACTTTATTGTAAATAACTTAAATTAAAGAAAAAATGACATTAATAAATATCTCTTAGTAAATTTATTTTTTAATAGGGTTATATAAAATATATTTTCAACTATAAATATTATTTCTAAATATAATAATATTTCCTACAATATGGTTTTTTTTATAATTTTTAGACATCAAATAAATTATATTATTTATGACACAATAATGATGTAGTGTTTACTGCATGAATAAATGATTTAAATATATAAGATTATAAAGATTAAAATAATATCCAAAACCTGTACAATTATAATTTTATGGTTTTATTTCTACCATGAGTAATCCTATATTCTACTTTAATGATTTTTGGACCTTTTGAAACAGAATATAAGTGTTTAATAAAATAATTGTTTCAAACTTTTCTAAAGTTCCCCTCCCCCCCTTATAAGAGGACACCACTTCTAACCCATTACTCGCACCTCTCAAGCCCCTTGTCTCATCCAAAACCTATCCAAATAAGCTCTCAAGATCCATATATTCCACTTAGAAGTCTTAAATTAGGCAAAAAGAACTTCAATATGTTTTTTAGGTTAAAACCAAAGTGAGTTACCCAAAATAAAGGTAACAGTTTCTCTTAAATTGGTTTCTTTTATTTTACTTCTCCTACGCCTAAACTCTTTTTATTCCTTTTTTATAACAAAAACAGTATCCCCAATATGCTAGGATGTTGTTATGAGAAGGATTATATCTATAATTACCCACAGTTTCATCAAATGGGTAAAGAACATAATGTTTCTGTGGATGGAAAACTAACGCCTCACGAAACAATGATTGTTCAATTATCTCCTACCGGATCTCATGGTTGATATTAAGATGACACTATATTTATATATGATAAATATTATGTTTATATTTTATTTATGTTTATGTATTTTTAATTTATAGCATATCTTCAGGGTTTCTATTATGGGTAAATGTGATAATTTCATTTGAGGAAGTGTGGACTACCACCCACTCCAAGTGATATGACTCGTTAATGCCATACATGGGATTTATAAAGGATGGAGTAAATGATATTATATATGATATTATACTTGAATTATAATATATCTATGTATCATTATGTTTTTATTCCATTAAAATAATAAATAGAAATGAAAGTAGCATTCATGCGTAGGTACGACTTACCTTCTCCATGAACGGTGCATTTCATTTCTTATATCTAAATGTTATGTACTATAATAAATAAATATATATTCTGGATATATATGATATATATGATATATATAAAATTAATATTACTATGGAAGTAATGGACTATTTACCACATGGTCAACTTGTAATTATAAGGTCTTCATTTTTACTCAAGTACCAAATATCGACAAAACAACCATTATAAAAGTAAATGATTACATAATTTTTATAACATGGTGATAAGTGATATAAAAGGAATAATAAACTTTAAAAGGGTCTTAATCAATTAGAAATTAACTTTATATTATTATTCAGGAGATTAAAGAACAATCAATTCATGTCGGACACGAGGTAAGGGAACTTCTTAACCTAATTAATGTTCCTTGGGTTGATCTTCTCTTTTTTGTTTATGTCATTCTTTAATTATGTGAGAAATTAATTTTTATATCTTATCATGTATTTATTTTTTCTTTGTGTTAGATTATATTTAATACACATAATTGATCAATTTTATTTAAAAAATAATATTTGTAAGGGATTTCGTCTTAATCTCCTTTTATTGGGGCATATTTTGTTTTAATACACGACTATATTTTATACGCTATATAAACACCTTTGAATTTTCATTTCATTCAAATGGAATCTTTTTCTATGAATCATTTTACTAAATAAAAAAAAGAATGTTTCTTTTTAATGTATGTGGTGACAACGACCTTTCTGCCGCCATGAGTATTATTTGATCTTTGGCTTTTATAACAAGTCGTAATGTTTTTAAGAGGAAAATACATACCATATACTCTTTTATGTATTTTGGTATTAAAAATGGTTTTTATAATGGATTTTTTATGTCAATACATTTAAGTGATATATTGTGATTAAAATGTGGAAATGTTTTCCTTCCTTTATATTTTTTTTAAGTGTTATGATTTTATAATGGTACTTGGATATTTGACGGGTGGTTATGTGATATACCAAATGACAGGTGGTGTTGTGATAAACTAGGAAGGGTGGTTACGTTATAACCTCCAATGCATTGGGTATGGAAGTCGGACGTATGGCTATTCAATTTAGTGATATGTGTGGAAGTCGACCGTATGATTATTCCATTTAATTATGTTTATGTCCCAAGTTACCTATATATGTTATGTGTTCTTTATATGGGATTTATGGTAATATTTTGGTTACAAAAGGGTAAGTAATGATCTTTTATTCAGTGAAGAGTATTTAATAATTCATAAAGGTGAAAAGTATTACTTATGACACTGTATTCATGGTTTACTTGTTGTTTTAAATAAACCTAATAGTTTTCCTTCTTTGTGTATCCCTTAGTGATCTTTTTATGCTCATCCCATGTTTTGAAATATTTTTCACAGGACCTAAAGATGAATACGGTCAATGATGGGATCAAGGAAAAGTCATTTTGTCTAAAACATTGGTCTTGACATGACTCATTTTTTTATGATTTTTTATTTTATGATGAAAATGGAACTAATTATAAGTTTAAACCTTGTAATTTTTGAGATGTAATGTAATAGTTTTGGCCTAATTCTCTAAAACTCTATGCTTGAAAATATCCTCATTGTGAATTATTCATTTAATTCAATATTATGTAATGTTTAAGGCCGAGTCCTTATATATGGTATTAGAGGTCAGTTTAGATTACTTTAGGAGTTAGGGTATTGTTAAATTAATATCGATAAATAAATTTATGGTATGATTGAAGTGATATAGCATTTACATATTACCATTTTTCTTTAGCTAAGATATTTATATGTTCAGAATGGTTTTCCGCAGAGAAAATAGGAAAACTATGTTGGGAAAACATTATGAGGAAGACAACCTTCCATATCAGCAACCTAAGATGGTCGTAATCGGAACTGAACGGGTTGTTTTAGTGATGGCACAATTGACTCAGGCTATCAATGGTGGTGGTATACATGCATGAGATCAGCCAGATCAACCCCAGAGAAACATGTCAGTAGTGGAGCATTTCATGCGGCAACATCCCTTATTATTTAGAGGATCATCTGACCCTATTCTAGAAGAAGGGTGGATTAATGCACTAGAGAAGATTATTGATGGCATGGGGTGTTTATAACATCAAAAGGATAGTCTCACTGTTTATTTTTTTGAAGGCGAAGCTGGTCAGTGGTGGTCGATGGTAAAAAATATCTGAGATAGTGAGGATGTTGATGCTCTTGATTGGGATGAATTCAAAGGTATGTTTGTTGAGAAATATTCTCCAACGGTGGTTCAACTTAGGATGAAAAAACAATTCTTTGAATTGACGCAGGAGGATGACTTAGTGGATTCTTATGAAGGAATGTTCACTCGACTGGAAATGTATGCTCTAAATATCATCCGAGATCTAGATAGTAAGATAAACTGATTTTAATTAGGACTGAATCCACTATATCAAAGAGAATTTTCTTCTCGTGAGTTCAAAAGTTATGAAAAACTTGTTCGATGTACAGAGAAGGTGGAAATGGAGTTTACAGATGATCATGTGTTCTTTGACAAACAACATAATATGAGGTCTAGTTGTTAGGAAAATTGAAATAATTCATCAATAAAGCATGGAGGTAAGAAAATTAAATATTTATCTTGTGAGAAGTGTGGTAAAAAGCATCCTGGAGAATGTTTATCAAATTCTAAAAAGTGCTTCTAGTGGGGTAATTCTTGTCATATTGATCGTAATTGTAAGAAAGATGATCAAGAAGGTAAATAAAATCCAGCATTAAGATGTTTTAAGTGCAATAAAATGGTTCATTATGAAAATTAGTGTCTAAAGAAGAACTCAATAGAGGGATAGAAGCCAGAATACAAGCAGAAAGGGTTGGTGAAATCCTTTGCAACTACTTCAGAAGATTTTGTGCCATCAAATAATGTAATATCAGGTACACTGTTTGTTTGTTTAGATTTTTCCAATGTGTTGTATGTTTCGGGGTCTACACAGTCATTCATTTCTAATATGTTTTCTAGTAAATTGGGAATTCCATATCATGATATGAATCTTAAAATTATGGTAAAAACACCAGGGGAAATGATGAGACAAAAATAAATTATAATAACCTTCCTGTTCTTGTATACGGGAAGAACCTACCTGCAAACGTTATTATTTTGACTCTAGTAGAGTTTGATGTTATTTTGGGAATGGATCGAATTTCTGTTTATCATGATAAGATTGACTGTAGAGATAAATATGTTTCCTCTCTGAAATATTTTTCAGTTTGTGTACAGGAATGAATCCTTACTTTTGATAAAATATCAGGAAGATGAGAAACTAGTAAAATATGGAAATGAATGTTACCAAGCACATATTGTTGAAAATAAAGGAACTATTCAGATTAATGATGTGCCAATGGTAAATGAGTATCTTTATGTTTATCCTGATGAGTTTCTTGGTATTATACCTAATCGGGAAGTTGAATTTAATATTAACTTAGTTCCTGATGCTAATACAATTTCAAAACCCCCTTATCGAATGGCTCAAATTGAACTTTTAGAGTTATAGGTGCAATAGTAGGAGTTATTATATAAAGGTTTCATTCAACCTAGCACATCACCATGGGGTGCTCATTTGTTGTTTGTTAAAAAGAAATATGGCTCAATGAGACTTTTCATTGATTATAGAGCACTGAATAATGTCACTATTAAGAACAAGTATCCTTTTCCTCATATCAATGATTTTTTGACCAGCTCTAGGGATCTTATTATTTTTCAATGATTGAAATGAGGTTGGGGTACCATCAGTTGAATGTAAAGGAAGAATACATTCCGAAGACCGCGTTTCATATTAGATATGGCCATTATGAATTTGTAGTTATGCCTTTTGGGTTTACCAATGCACCTACTATTTTCATGGATCTTATGATTAGAAATTTTTGTGAGTTCTGGGAAAGGTTTATTGTTGTTTTTATTGATGATATTTTGGTTTATTCTAAAAGTAAATAGGAGCATGAATTTCATTTAAGGGTTTTCATTCAAACCTTAAAAAAAGAAACTATTTGGGAAGTTTAGCAAGTGTGAATTTTAGTTACAGGTAATTTAATTCCATGGTCACATTGTTTTAAAATATTCCATAACTGTTGATCCAGCTAAAACAAAAGTTGTTGAAGAATGGACAATCCCCACAAATATAAATGAGATTCGTAGTTTTCTTGGTTTGGAAGGTTATAACCGGAGACTTGTTGATAATTTTTCATGGTTATCTAGTCTAATTACTATGTTATCCCAAAAAGGTGTTAAGTTCATTTGGACAAAAGAATGCGATGACTTTTTTCTAGAATTGAAAATAAGATTGGTGACTGCTCCAGTTTTGGTACTGCCTTCTAGAAAAGGTGACTTTGTTATTAACAGTGATGCTTTATTAGAAGGACTTGTTTATGTCCTTATACATAATGATAATGTAATTTCTTATGCTTCATGTTAGTTTAAACGTCATGAGTTAAATTACCACACACATGATTTGGAATTAGCTGCTATTGTTTTTTGCTTTAAAAATTTGGAGGCATCATTTGTATGGAGTAAAATATGAAATATATAATGACCATAAATGTTTAAAATATATATTCACTCAGATATAATGGAACATGAGGTAGTGGATATGGTTGGAATTAATCAAGGATTATGATTTCATGATGATTTACTATATGAGAAATGAAAATAAAGGGGATTATGATCTAAGTTGAAAAATAATGCTTCATTAACCATGCTACATTTAGAATGAGATCCTTTGGTTTTTGATTTGAAGAAATTTGGAATAGAAGTTGTTGGTGCAGGAAATTCCTCTGTTTTGTTTTAGGTGTTAATGAGATCATCTCTGTCAGACAGAATAAAGAAAGTGCAGAAGAAAGACAGTGTGTTACAGAAAAAGGTAGAGTTGGTCCATAAGGGTATTTTGCCTCAGATTAACATTGAAAATGATTGTGTTTTGAGGTTTGTAAAGATACTATATGTGCCTTGTGATTCAGAGTTGAAGAATGAGTTGTTATGTGAAGCTCATAGTTCTCCGTTTTCAGTTCATCCTTGCAATACTAGGATGTACAGAGATCTTAGAGAGTATTACTGGTGGGATGGAATGAAAAGAGATATTGTTGATTTTACTATGAAGTGTTTGAATTATTAGTAGTTTAAATTTGAGCGGTAATTACCGAATGGGATACTTCAGTCATTGACGGTGCTAATGTGGAAATGAGAAAATATATCCATGGACTTCATTGTGGGATTACTGAAGACATCTCGAGGTAATAATTCAATTTGGGTTATTATTGATCGGTTGACTAAATCTACTCATTTCCTTCCTATTCGAGATACTTTGTCTCTAGATAAACTTTCTCATTTGTATGTTAAAGAGATAGTAAGGTTGCATCGAGTTCCCCTCTCAATTGTATCTGATCATGACCCTATGTTTACTTCTAACATTTGGAAGTGCCTTGAGAAGTTGTTGTGTACAGAATTAAATTTTAGTATAAATTTTCATCGACAATGAAATGGGCAGTCAGAACGAAAAATTCAAACCTTGGAGGATATGCTATGTGCTTGTTCACTGGATTAACATGGATGTAAGGACCAACATATTTCTTTGGTTGAATTTTCATATAAAAATAGTTTTCATTCTAGTATACAGACAACTCCATTTGAGGCATTATATGTAAAGTTTTTTCGAACTCTAGACTTTTGGGATGAAGTAGGTGAACAGAAGATGATGGGACCAGAATTGGTAGAAGAGAAGGTAGAGAAAGTTTGGTTGATTTAGAAGCACATGAGAACAACTCGGAGTAGGCAGAAAAGTTATGCAGATAATTAGAGGAATGTTCTTTCTTTTGAGGTAGGTGATCATGTCTTTCTCAAAGTTTCTCGATGGAAAAGTGTGATGCGTTTCTGTAAGAAGGTAAACTTGAGTCTGAGGTTCATTGGACCTTATGAAATCCAAGAGAAAGTTGGATTAGTTTCATACAAAGTGGATTTACCTCTATGTTTTTCCGAGGTACACAATTATTTTCCTGTTTTAATGTTGAGAAAGTATATGCCAGATCTCTCTCATGTTTTGAGCCCAGAGGTAGTTCAGTTGGAAGATAATATCTCTTATGAGGAACTACCAGTATAGATTATTGACTGAAGAGAGTAAGTATTGTAGAATAAGGTAATTCACTAGGTAAATGTTTTGTGAAAAAACCATATGGTTGAAGAGGCAATGTGGGAATCTGAAGATTCCATGAGGGATAAATACCCCCATTTATTTGATAAGTGAATAAAATTACGAGGACACAATTTCAAAAATAGGAGAAGGATGTATCACCCTATGTAAATAAATAAATATGACATTTTATTATTTATTAATATTTTTGAATTAAATATTAATTTTACCTTAAAGGGGTTGCTATGTTCGATGTCATACTCGAAACGCAATAATGAGTTTCTTTGAAATCTTACGTTACACACTAATAATATAATATTATTATTTCAAATTGTAGTTAACATCAAGCTGTTGTATTTGTGGGAATGAATAGAACTAAATAAAATATGATTATACATGTTTGTTGAATGTTTTTACATTTATAAAATAAAATTTAGATGCTTAAAATGTGAATGAATCTAATTTTAAGCACAATTTACCTTAAAGGTTGATTTACTGCCTTTTAATGGAAAACCCTCTTTAAATATAGTTTTGGTCACTTTTTTATGTTTTATTTGAAAAAATAAAATTCTTATTTAGAATAGGGACATCAAAATTTACTTGGGATGAAATTTTGGTATTTTTTTGATAAAGTTCATTTTTAGTGAATAATGAAAAATACAGTATTATAATTCAAAACTGGATTTTAATATAATTTATTTATATAGTTGGATTATCCATTTAATTGTTTTTAAAGTTTAATTAGAATATATTTTTACTATTTAATCCAATTTTGGCCATTTGAATTAATTTCACTTTGAAATTGGACATAAACAAATATCAATCCTTTGATAGATAATATTTCTAAAAACAAACTTTTTGTTTTGACAATAAGAATTAATTTTAATTTAATTTATGCCACTTATGTTTTTTGAATTTGGAAAAATTGATTTTAAATTTGGAATCAGAAGGTCTAAATTGTGTAAATAGGTATCGATTATTTTTAGAAATTATGAATATTTACATTAGTGGAAATTTTATTTACTACTATTAAAGGGTAAATCAGGTAAATAAGAGTAAACAAATATTTTTATAATAATTTAAAATTACCCTAAAATGTGTCATAATATTATTGGATGATACAAATCTGACCATGAGAATCTTGGGGTTGATTTTGGGACCCCATGGATCCACTTAATATTTATAATGACACTTTATTTAAAATAACTTAAAGTAAAGACAAAACTGACATTAACAAATATCTTTTAATAAATTAATTTTTTACATAGGGTTATAGAAGTTATATTTTTTTTATATAAATATTATTTGTAAATATAAAATTATTTTCTACAATATTTTATTTTGTTTTTAATTTTTAGACATCAAATAAATTAAATTATTTATGACACAATATTGATGAAGTGTTTACCTCGTTAATAAATGATTTAAATCAATAAGATTATAAATACATAAATAATATCCAAAACATGTCCAATTCCTATTGTATGATTTTATTTCTTCAATGAGTCATCGTATCATCAACTTTAAGTATTTTTGGACCTTTTGAAACTAAAGATAAGTTTATAATAAAATAATTGTTTAAAACATTCCAAAATATCCCCTCCTCCCCCTTATAAAAGGACACCACTTCTAACCCATTCCTCACACATATCAAGCCTCATGGATCGTCCAACAACTACCCAAATAACCACTAATGATCCCTATCTTCCACACAAAGCCTTAACTTAGGCATAAGGCACTTCAAGAAGTCCCTTTGGTTCAAACAAAAGTGAGATACCTAAATTAAAGGTAACAGTTTTCTTAACTTCTTTTATTTTATTTTACTTCTCCAACCCCTATAATCTTTTTATTCCATTATTTTATATAAAAAAATTATCCTCAGTATACTATGTTTATTTTATGAGAAGTATTCAAACTACACTTACCCACACCTCCATCTAATGGGTAAAGAACATATTGTTTCTGTGGATGGATAACAAACGCCTCACGATACGATGATTGTTCAATTATCTTCTACCTCATATCATGGTGGCCATTAAGATGACACTATATTTATATATAATATGTTTTATGTTTATGTTCTATTTATGATTATGAATTTTTCATTTATATCATATCTTTAGGGTTTCTATTATGGGTAAACACGATAATTTCATTAGAGGAAGTGCGGACTACCGCCCCCTCAAAGTGATATGACTCATTAATGACATATGTGGGACGTATAAAGGATGGGGTTAATGATATTATATACGATATTATACTGTAATTATAATATACATATGTATCATTATGTTTTAATTCCATTAAAATAATAAATAAAAATGAAAGTAGCGTTCATGCATACGTACGACTTACCATCTCCACGAACGGTGCATTTCATTTCATATCTTCAAATGTTATATGCTTTTATAAATAAATATATATACTAGATATATATGATATATATGATATATAAATCATGAATATAATTCTGGAGATAATGGAATATTGACCACATGGACAACTTGTAATTATAAGGTGTAAATTTTTACTCAAGTACCAAATATCGACAGAACAACTATTATTAACTTAAATGATTACATAATGTTTATAACATGGTGATAAGGGATATAAGAGGAATAATAAACTTGAAATGGGTTCTTAAGAAAGTATAAATTAGATTTAGTTTATTATTCAGGAGATAAAAGAACGATCAAGTCATGTCATACACGAGGTAAGAGAACTTCTTAACCCAATTTCGGTTCTTTGGGTTGATCTTATCATTCTTGTTTATGTCATTAATTAATTATGTGAGAAATAGATTTTTATATATTATCATGTATTTATAGTTTATTTACATGTGATTATATTGAATACACATAATTGATCTATTTTGATTACAAAATGATCTTTTTAAGGGACTTCGTCTCAATCTTCTTTCATTGAGGCATATTTTGTTTAAATACATCACTTTCTATTATACGCTGTATATACACCTTTGAATTTTCATTTCATTCAATTTGAATATTTTTCTATGAATCATTTAACTAAATGAAAAAAATAATGTTTCTTTTTAATGTAAGCGGTGAGAATGACGTTTACACTGCCACGAGTATTATTTGTTCTATGGATTCCTTAACAAGCCGTAATGTTTTTAATGGAAAATAAATACCGTATACACTTTTACGTTTTTTTTATTAAATATGGTTTTGATAATGGATTTTTTTATGTCAATATATTTAGGTGATATATTGTGATTGAAATGTGGAAATGTTTTCTTTCCTTTATATTTGTTGTATGTGTTATGATTTTATAATAGTATTTGGACATTTGATGGGTGGTTACGTGATAAACCAAATGATGAGGGATGTCATGATAAACCAGGATGGGTTTTTATGTTATAACCTCCAATTCATTGTGTATGGAAGTCATCTCTATGGATATTACATTTAGTGATATTTGTGGGAGTCGACCGTATGATTATTCCATTTATGTATGTTTATGTCCCAAGTTACCTATATATGTTATGTGTTCTTTATATGGGTTTTATTGTAATATTTTGGTTACAAGTGGGTATGAAATGATATTTTATTTAGTGAGGTTTATTTACTACTTCATAAAGTGGAAAATTATTACTTATGAGAATGTATTCATGGTTTACTTGTTTTAAAAAAAAAACTAACAGTTTTCCTTCTTTGTGTATCCCTTACTAAGCTGTTTTATACTCATCCCATATTTTGAAATGTTTTTTCCTGGACCTAATGATGAATAAGGTCAATGATGGGATAATGAAAAAGTCATGCTATCTAGAGCATTGTATTATACATGAATCTTTTTTCAAGGGTTTTTATTTTATGAAAATGATGGAAACTCTATAGAAGTGTCTACCTTGTAAATTTTGAGATATAATGTAATAGTTATGGTCTAATTCTATAAAACTATAAACCTGAAAAGATCCTCAATGGGAATTAATAATTTAATTCAATATTAAGTAATGTTTAAGGCTATGTCCTTATATTTTATATCAAAGGTCAGTTTAGATATCTTTATGAGTTAGAGTATTGTTAAATTAATATCCATAAATAAATTTACGATTAATTTAAGTGTTATAGAATTTAAAGATTACCACGTTGCTTCGCCTATGATATTTCTGTGTTCAGAATGGTTTTCCACAAAGGAAACAAGGTAGCTATTTGGGGACAACATCAAGAGGAAGATAACCTTCCAAATCAGCAATCTATGAAGGTCAGAATTAGAACTGAATAGTTTGATGCTGTGATGGAACAATTTACTGAGGCTATAAATAGTGGTGGTATCCATGTATGAGATTAGTAAGATCAACCATAGAGGAACATGTCAGTATTAGAGCATTTCTGAAGGAAATATCCCCCATCATTCAGAGGATCATCTGACCCTATGCTAGCTGAAGGGTTGATTAAAGAAATATAGAAGATTTTTAATGTCATGGGGTGTTCAGAACATCAAAATGTTAGTCTCACGGTTTATTGTTTTTAAGGTGAAGCTGATCAGTGGTGGTCGATGATGAAAAATATTAGGGATAGTGAGGAGATTTGTGCTCTTGATTGGGATGAATTAAAAGGTATTTTTCTTGAGAAATATTTTCCTAAGGTTGTTCGACATAGGATAGAAAAACAATTCTTGGAATTGAGGCAGGAGGATGACTCAGTGGCTCCTTACGAAGGAATATTCTCTCGACTGGCAAGTAATGCTCCAAATTTCATCAAAGATATAGATAGTAAGATAAATCAATTTTACACCTGATTAAATCTGCGATATCGAAGAGAATTATCCTCTCGTGAGTTCAAAAGTTATGAAAAACTTGTTCAATGTGTGGAGAAGGTGAAAATGAAGTTTTTCAATGATTAGGTGTTCTTTGACAAACAAGAGAATAAGAGGTCCAGTTGGAAGGAAAATGGAAAGAATTCATCAAATAATCCTAGATGTAAGAAAAATAAATATCCAACTTGTGAGTAGTGTGGTAAAAAGCATACTGGAGAATGTTTATCAATGTCTAGAAAGTGCTTTTTGTGTGGTAAGTCTGGTCATATTGCTCGTAATTGTAAGAAAGATGATCAATCATGTAATGAAAAGCTAGTGGTAAAATGTTTTAAGTGCAATGAATTGGGTCATTATATAAATGAGTGTCTAATAAAGAAATAAACTGAGGGAAAGAATCTGGACTAGAAGAATAAAGGGGGGGTGAAATCCTTTTCAACTATTTCAGTAGATGTTGGGCCATCAAATGAAGTAATATCAGGTACACTATTTTTTTGTTAGTATTTTTTCAATGTGTTGTTTGATTCTGGGTCTACACATTCTTTCATTTCTAAGAAGTTTTCTAGTAAATTGGGAATTCCATCTCAAGATATGAATCCTGAACTTATGTTAAAAACACCAGGGGAAATTTTTAGAAAAAAAGAAATTATAAGAACCTTCTTATCCTTGTGTGTGGGATGAACCTACCTACAAACCTTACACTACTGGAAACATGATCTTTCCCAACACTTCTATACCAACGGTTTGTAAAAACTGTTGGTATAGCTACCATTTCCCAACGGTTCACCAAAACCGTTGGGAAAGGGCCTCATAACACACCCTTTCCCAACGGTTTTGGTGAACCGTTGGGAAATCGTTGGGAAAGAGTGACCTTTCCCAACGGTTCACCAAAACCATTGGGAAAGGGTGTGTTTTTGAGGCCCTTTCCCAACGGTTTTGGTGAACCGTTGGGAAAGAGTGACCTTTCCCAACGGTTCACCAAAACCATTGGGAAAGGGTGTGTTTTGAGCCCCTTTCCCAACGGTTTTGGTGAACCGTTGGGAAAAATCATAAAAAAAAACCAACATTCGGCCAACTAAAATACACCCAACCAGAACCTATCCCAACAGTTTTAAAAACCGTTGGGATAGGGCTATCCCAACGGTTTTCAAAACCGTTGGGATAGGTTCTTAAATTTTTTTCCAGATCCACTAACCGAGAACATTATATAAATAAAAATTTTAAATAATTATTATAATACATATATATATTTATGAAATTATGTTTACAAAAGTGATGTTAGCTTAGTGGTTAAGTCGTTCGATTATAAACGAGGGGTCCTGGGATCAAATCCCCACGAATGTTTTATTTTTGGAATTTATATACCAACGGTTCCATTACCGTTGGTATAGATTTCATATTACCTATACCAACAGTTTACAAAACCATTGGTATAGGTCTATACCTACGGTTTTTGGAAAACCGTTGGTATAGACCTATCCCAACGGCTTACTTGGATACGGTTCTCCAAACCGTTGGTATAGGCTATACCAACGGTTTGGAGGCCTATACCAACAGTTCCAAACCGTTGGTAAAGGTTAGTTTTCCAGTAGTGTTATTGTTTTTCCTCTAGTAGAATTTGATGTAATTTTCGGAATGGATTGGATTTCTGTTTATCATGATAAGATTGACTATAGAGATAAAGTGGTTTCTTTTTTGAAATATTTTCATTTTGTGTACATGAATGAATTGGATTTATGTTTTTCAAGAGTTTTTATTTTAGTCTCGATGATTTTTTTGATTAGCTCTAGTGAGCTCTGTATTTTTTGAAGATTGACTTGAGGTTGGGGTACCATCAGTTGAAAGTGAAGGAAGAATACATTCTGAAGAACGTGTTTTGTACTAGATTTGACCATTATGAATTTTTATTTATCCCTTTTATGTTAACAAATGCACCTGTTGTATTCATGGATCTTATGAATATAATTTTCCGCGTGTTCTTGGATATGTTTGAGGTTCTATTCATTGATGATATTTTGGTTTATTATAAAATTAAAGAGGAGCATGAATGTAATTTAAGGGATGTTCTGTAAACCTTAAAAAATAAACTATTTGGGAAGTTCAGCAAGTGTGAATTTTGGTTATTGAAAATTTCATTCCTTGGTCACATTGTTTCAAATGATGGAATAACTGTTGATCCTGCTAGAACAAAAGTTGTTGAATAATGGACAAGAACCAAATATATAACCATGATTTGTAGTTTTCTTAGTTTGAAATTTTATTACTGGAGGTTTGGTGATAATTTTGCATGGTTATCTAGTTCAATGACTAAGTTAACTCAAAATGGTGTTAATTTCATTTGCACAAAAGAATGTGATGATTGTTTTTAGGAATTGAAAATAATATTGGTGATTGATCCAGTTTTGGAACTTCCTTCAAGAAATGGTGAGTTTGTTATCTACAGTGATGCTTCATTGAAAGGACTTGGTTGTGTCCTTATACAGAATGATCAGGTAATTGCTTATGCTTTGCGTCAGTTTAATTATCATGAGTTAAATTACCCTACACATTATTTGGAATTAGAAGTTGTTGTTTTTTCTTTAAAAATTTAGAGGCATCATTTGTATGGAGTAAAATGTGAAATATATACTCACAATAATTTTAAGGTATATATTCACTTATTAAGAATTGAACATGAGACAGAGGAGATGGTTGGAATTAATCAAGGATTTTGATTGCATAATCCTTTACCATATGAGAAAATCAAATAAAGTGGATGATGCTTTTTGTCGAAAAAGTAATGCTCCATTAGATATTCTAATTTTGGAACAAGATCCTTTGGTTTTTGATTTGATGAACATCGGCATAGAATTTTTTGATGAAAGAAATTCTTCAATTTTGTTTTAGGTGTCAATGAAATCATCTCTATCAGACTGAATAAAAATATCACAGAAGAAAGACAGTGAGTTACAGAAAAAGGTAGAGTTAGTTAATAAGGGTATGTTGCCTACGTTTAACGTTGAAAATGATTGTGTTTTGTGGTTTGGAAAGAGACTATATGTGACTTGTGATTCAGAGTTGAAGAATGAGTTGTTAGGTGAAGCTCATAGTTCTCCGTTTTTAGTTCATCCTTGCAATACTAAGATGTACAGAGATCTTTGAGAGTATTACTGGTGGGATGGAAGGAAAAGAGATATTGTTGATTTTACTGTAAAGTGTTTGACTTGTCAGCAGTTTAATGTTGAGCGGTAGTTACCAAATGGTATGCTTCAGTCATTGATGGTGCTAGAGTGGAAATGGGAAAATATATCCATTGACATCATTGTGGGATTACCAAAGACATCTCTAGTTAATACTGCAATTTGGGTTATTATTGATCGGTTGACTAAATATTCTCATTTTCTTCCTATTCTAGATACTTTGTCTCTCGATAAACTTTCTTAGTTGTATGTTAAAGAGAAAATTTGGATGCATGGATTTCCCCTCTCTATTGTATCTGATTGTGATCCCAGGTTTACTTTTAACTTTTGGAAAGGCTTTCAGAAGTCGTTGGGTACTGAATTAAATTTTAGTACATATTTTCTTCGCAATTAGATGGGAAGTCGGAACAAACAATTCAAACCTTAGAGGATATTCTACATGGTTGTTCACTAGATTACCACGGAAGTTGGGACCAACATATTTCTTCAGTTGAATTTTAATATAATAAAAGTTTTCATTCCAATATCCATATGGCTCCATTAGTCATCTTATCTTTTACTTTAGTTATTTTTGGAACTTTTGAAACTAAAGAAACATTTATAATAAAATAATTGTTTCAAACTTTCCTAAAGAGCCTCTCATCCCCCTTATAAAAGGACACCACTTCAAACCCATTCCTTGAACCTCACAAGACACTTGGATTGTCCAAACCCTGCCGAAATAAGCTCTAATGATCCATCTTTTCCACCTAGATGCCTTAACTAAAGGAATAAGTCACTTCAAGAAGTCCTTTTGGTTCAAACCAATGTGAGTTACCCAAATTAAAGGTAATAGTTTCTATGTACGTCTTTTATTTTATTTTACTTCTCCAAGAACTAAACTCTTTTTATTACTTTCTTTTATAACTACAACTGTATCCTCTATATACTAGGATTTTTTTATTAGAAGGATTCAAACTACACTAACACACACCTCTATCTAATGAATAAAGAACATATTGTTTCTGTGGATGGAAAACTAACACCTCACGTAACGATGACTGTTCAATTATCTACTACCTCCTCTCATGGTGGCCATTAAGATGACAGTATATATATATATGATATATATTATGTTTATGTTTTCTTTATGCTTCTGTATTTTTTATTTATACCATATCTTTAGGTTTTCCATTATGGGTAAACGTGATAATTTCATTTGAGGAAGTGCGGACTACCACCACCTCAAAGCGATATGACTCGTTAATGACATATGTGGGATGTAAAAAGGATGGCGTTAATGATATTATATTTGATATTAAAATGGAATTATAATATAACTATGTATCATTATGTTTTAATTCCATTAAAATAATAAATAGAAATGAAAGTAGCATTCATGTGTATGTATGACTTACCGTCTCAATGAATGGTGCATTTCATTTATTATTTCCAAATGTTATGTAATGTTATAAATAAATACATATACTAGATATATATGATATATATATGATATCTAAATAAGGAATATCAACTGGAGATAATGGACGATTAACTACAGGGACAACATGTAATTATAAGGTGTTTATTTTTACTCAAGTACCAAATATCGACAAAACAATCGTTATTAACTTAAATGATTACATAAAGTTTATAACATGGGTTTAAGTGATATAAAAGGAATAATAAACTTGAAAAAGGTTATTAGGAAAGTATAAATTAACTTTAGTTTATTATTCAATAGATTAAATAATGATCAATTCAAGTAAGATATGAGGTAAGGGAACTTCTTAACCCAATTTCCATTCTTTGGGTTGATATTATATTTCTTATTATGTCATTATTTAATTATGTGAGAATTAATTTTTATATCTTATCATGTATTTATATTTTCATTATGTGTGATTATATTTAATACACATAATTGATCTATTTTATTTACAAAATGATCTTTTTAAGGGAATTTGTCTCAATCTCCTTTCATTGAGGCATAATTTTTTTAATACACGACTTTCTTTTATACACTGTATAAACACCTTTGACTTTTCATTTCATTCAAATGTAATCTTTTTCTATGAAGTTTTTTACTAAATGACAAAAAAAATAATGTTTCTTTTTAACGTAAGCGGCGACAATGTCCTTTCCGCCGCAATGAGTATTATATGATCTTTGGCTTCCTTAACAAGCCGTAATGTTTTTAAAAGGAAAATAAATACCATATACTATTTTAGGTATTTTTTATTGAAAATGGTTTTTGATAATGGATTTTTTTATGTTAATATATTTAAGTGATATATTTTTATTGAAATGTGGAAATGTTTTCTTTCCTTTATATTTATTGTATGTGTTATGATTTTATAATGGTACTTGGAAATTTTACTGGTGGTTGTGTTATAAACCTAAGGATGAGTGGTGCCGTGATAAACCAGGATGGGTGGTTATGTTATAACCTCCAATTCATTGGTTATGGAAGCCGGCTATATGGCTATTCCATTTAGTGATATATGTGGAAGTCAACTGTATGGTTATTCCATTTAATTATTTTTATGTCCCATGTTACATATATATGTTATGTGTTCATTATATGGGTTTTATGGTAATTGTTTGGTTACAACAGGGTAAGAAATGATCTTTTATTCAGTGTATAGTATTTACTACTTCATAAAGGTGAAAAGTATTACTAATGATAAGGTATTCATGGTTTACTTGTGGTTTTAAAAAAACTAACATTTTTCCTTCTTTTTGTATCCCTTACTGAGCATTTTATGCTCATTCCATGTTTTGAAATGTTTTTCACAGGACCTAAAGATGAATAAAGTCAAGGATGGGATCAAGGAAAAATCATGTTGTCTAAAACATTGGACTAGACATGACTCTCTTTTTTTCAAGAGTTTTTATTTTATGAAAAAATGGAAACTGAGTAGAAGTGTCTACCATGTTATTTTTGAGATGTAATGTAATAGTTATGGCCTAATTCTCTAAAACTCTAAACCTTAAGAGATCTTTAATGTGAATTAATCATTTAATTCAATATTATGTAATGTTTAAGACTGACTCCTTATAATGGGTCATCCTTGGGAAGATCTTTGAACCAATAGTCCATATTATTCCATGTTTGAATATACTCATCCACATTAATCCTCGTTTCATTAAATCCTATAATTAGGATGTGATCCTTCTTATTGATCCAATTTCACTACTCTTTATTATTTTACAATTATTATTATCTCTCATACATTCAGTTATGTACCTCTATATTGAACATAATATCTAAGGCATAATCAAGAATTTTTTTTGTCCGAGTGGTTGATAGGGTCCCACATTTTCCCCTTATACCCAAATTTCTTATATACATCATGATTATGATCAACCAACCCATAATTATTCTCAAGATGAACTAGCACTAATTATTCCTACCTTTTATTATGATCTCCAAACACATAATATGAGATATTTGTATCCTTAGAAGCTCAACCATTAGGTTCTAGATCTTTTGAATTGGAGATTCATTCAATCCCCTTTGTCTTCAACTTCTTGGAATATTGTGTATATATGGGTTTGGGAAGATGAGAATAAATGTTTTACCTTTTTCTTTCTTCCCCTTAACTTGAACAAATCTCTCCAAGCCCCTTTTCCTTTCCTCCCCTTTATCTTACTCAGGATTTGAATCCCTCTGTCATGGAATCCATTATCACTGTCACATAAAATTATTTCATACAGACCATCACTTGATTTAAATTCAAGAATTCCTTTCTCTAATTATTTTTGACAACCTGAACTAACTCACCTTGGTCAAAAATTAGCTCCCCCACACCATCAAATAAATTACATTGGTTTAAACTAGTCATTGAATTTCCTATACTTAGGACATTTACAATATCCATATGGTCCTCAACTCTTTAAAATTAATTCTCCCATCCCTTGGAACCGATTAATCTTCCTTCATCTAGTGATGGAACCAAGGCCATCAAAGTATTTCTAAATCCATATCTCACTACACCTGCATAAGATTCAACATTCATAGAGATGAGAATATGTTCCAGAATAGATACAAAACTCAACTCCTCGATTCCCACTATGCCAAAGGGGTGTACACTACTATATTGGGATCAAATAGGTCATCCCTCAAGTGGTTGAAGATATCAGCCACCTTGGGATTGGCCTTCCAGGATCCTGAGTCTTTCATGATGGAATTAGATGGTACAAGATCAAAAATACCCTCCTTGGATACAGATGTTCTAATAACATTCTAAATTATAAATAGTTTTTGAGTTTTTTATGTAATATCCTTGTGTCCCTATTTACCACATCGATGGAAATTATGAAGGAGATGACCCATGAGTTTGTAAGAAATAAAGTAATATGTGAACGATTCAAATAAAACAAGCTATTTTCAACAAAATTTTCCCCAAACTTGATCAAAAACCACTCCACTGGTGGATCAGATATATTGACTTCAAAATAGAAGAGAGGATAAATCAGATGAAATATTGATTTTTTATTCTATTTGAGTACAGGAACTGACCAACCAAATTTCCAATCATCCAGCTAATAGAATAATTTTTTATGATAAGCAGATGTTTAGGGAAACGTAACCATAGTTATATACTAAGAGTATCCCGTTGAATATAAAATGTGTATGAACACTAAAAAATAATTAAATGGAATTTATTTTAAGATCATGGATCACTAGACAGTGCATTAAACAAATCCTTTGATCGAGAAAATTGGATCATAAAATGTTGTTTGTTGAGAAAAACCATAATTACATGCCCCTACAAACCCCATGAACTGTGAAAGAACTTGTTGAAAGTTTCTACTAAAGGCTTATGTAGCCTAAAACCATCCACCAATGTTAGATCCAGATGTCTCGATGCTTCTGAAAACTTTGATGATGAAAGAGAGAGCATAGGTGAGACATCAAAAAGGTATGGAACCTTCATAAAAATTGTAATAGATGAAAAAGGTGAAAGAGTATATAGATCTCAAAGAGGGGTAGATGGATGATTTTGATTAATTGATGATGGATTAAATGAATCCCCTCCACCATATTTTGGTGGGTGGGTTGGGGTTTAACACTGCCATCATTAAGGCTTGATCATATCTATAGGGTAAGGGAGGGTTGAGGTCACTATTCTTCTTATCCCCTTCCAATAAATGAAATTAATGGAGAGAGAGCCCAACTTAATGAACCAACCACACATCCATGTTTCATGTTCATGGATTTTTGGGATTAGGAAAATAAATTCCTCAATACAAGGGATAATATGGATGATAAGACAAAAAAAACATTGATGCAAAAGGACAATGGGAAAAATTATGTGTTCATAAAGGTCGATGTAAATCATAATAATTAAGTAACATTTATTCTCCCTTACTTAGTTTGTAATTTCACAGTTTATTATGTATTAATAAGACCTATTTAATTCGTATTGTTAATAATTTTGTGAAATTTTATGTGATTATCGCCCTCTTTATGTATTCTAGAATAATTAAATAAAATTAGATATTCTATCAGTTCATGGATAGAACAGAGTTTCCAAGGACAATTTGTTTGGTATATAATAATATAAAATTTAATAAATAAGTAGTGAATTATATTTTCAAAGGGTTATAAGTTTAACCATTTATGGAACAGTTTTAGTTGAACATTGAATGATGTTTTATAGATTAATTTATAATTTCACCATATGAAGATTTATCCAAATTCATGATCCATGCTAATGAATTTGTTTTAAATATAAATAATGATATATGGAATGACTTAGAATTTATCTATGGATCTTTTAATCTGTTAGTGATTTAGGGATACAAAATTCACTTTCATTTCCTAGAGTAAGGAATGAAGTGAAAATTGATCAAGGCCCAACCAATGGGTGATATTGTGCAAATTTAATGGAATGAATTAAAGAAAATATATCTCATAGTGAAAATTATCCATATTTAGGAAAAGGGTCTTAAAACAAAATTTCATCCTATTAACTTATTTTTTGATGATATCAATGCACTTTTTCATGTATCTTTAGACTATGGTGTTATGATCACTAGCCTTATAAGTATCACCCACTTTTTTGTGGCTAGTTATCTTGATCTCTCTTTATAAATATTTTTTTCCATGTCAATATCATCACATATCATTTATGTTCCCCTATGATGCAACCTAGTTATGAGTTACTTTGGCTAATAATTATGTTTCCAACATTTCCTTTTAAAAGGATGTTTCAATATTATTTTATATGTTGCAGTTTTATATGAAAGGAAGTCTCTAGTATTAGAACTTTAATGGCTGAAATGAATATTGAGGGAGAAATTAAATTTAAGGGCATATAATGTAACACTTTAATTTTTATGAATTATTTGTTTCAAATAAATTAAAATACATTTATGGATTCCATTGAACACCACACCAAGTTAAGTATTCTTTATATAGAAAACGATGTTAATATTGAACTACATGCAAAAGTGATTTTAGTTAATATTACATGAAACACTAATATTGTATTATGTTAGATGCAATAAAATGATTAGATAATGTTACACGCAACACCGAGCTTATGTTATGTTACACACAACTATGAGTTTAAAGGAAAAATTAAATACTATTAAAATGTTATGGTTATTACCCAGCCATTGGAATACAGAGTATCAATAAAATAAACAAAATTATGAAAATATAATTTATAAATGGTCACCAATTAATTAGAAATGAGAGTAATAACTAATTGAAACTAAAAAAATTCATTTTCTGAAAAAGAATTTTTTTATGGAAAAGAATTTTTTATCTTCATAAATTAAACAACCCAATTTTTATGAATTATTTTATGGAAATATATATATAATATATTCAATCAAATATTTAAATTTCAACATATGTTCTAAGAGACAATTATCAATCCAATTTGATTTATAAAAAAAGTATTTTTCGAAAATAATTCTTTATAAAATTCTAGTGGAACACTTATTTTAAAAATACATTATGAAAAATTTATCAATTATATTTGAAAAATTAAAATTTACGTTTTAATTTCTAATATCTAAATTATTTTATTATCTATTTTTTGGAATTTTTCTAAGATGTTTAATTTTTGGATGAATTTTAAAAAATAATGAATTAAAATTGAAAACATATTTTTTATTAAATTATTTATATAGATAAATTAGATTTTAATTTTTTAATGTATATTTTGATCAATTATAAATCTATTAATCCAATTTATTATTTTTTAATAAAATTCACATTGAAATTGGTTATAAAAACATTTCATACTTCTGAACATTTTCACTTTAAAAACCCATTATTTCATCCCATCAGTGGGACGAATATTAAATTATGTTTATCAAAATCCGTGATTAGAATTTATAAAAATGGATTAAATATTTTGAATCATCTTAATTTATAATTTATAATAATTCCAAATAATTTTTTTACTAAAAAAATTAGTGAAAAAAGTTAAAATTAATTCAATTGATTATGAGAAAAATGAGTTTATAAAGAGACTAAAAAATAATGTTAAGGGTAAAATGACATATAATATTTTAAAATACCCAATTTCTGGGAATATATTGACCATACCACTTTATTGATCTAATTTTACTCATCATTGAATCCTTTTTAGGTAAAAACATGGGTACACCTAACTTTATTTTTAAAAATGCCAAGTGTGTACTCTTTCCCACTTATCAAAGGCCACAACATTTTACCCTATATTAAAACCATAAAAACCAATTGATTCAGTCAATAAAAAAATAAATTACTTCAAAATGTCCCACAATTCATCCTAAAATCCTTCATTTGGGCATAAATCCTACCAAAGCTGTCCATTGGTAAAAACTAAAAGGAGATACCTGAATAAATGGTAACATTATTAAACAAGAATTTATGTTTTATTTCTTCCTCAGACCCCTTAAATTAATTTTATATCATGATTATATAATAACTTAATTTTTTAAATATAATATTATGATTTTATGTTAATGTTATAACCTATAACTTCACACACGTCTATCAATTGTGATACACAATCATTATTCATGTGTGTGAAAATATACAACATCGAGAACCAATGTCTTTCGTTCTTACATTACCACCTTCAAAGGTTGGAAATAATGAGGGATTTTTATTTTATATATGATAGTTATTATTTTATGATTTTATTACGATTCTTATTAATTATATCACACATTCCATTATTCTATTCTTTTTATAGGAATATAATAATGTCGTTCACGTGTTAGGAGGACTACCGCTTCCCGAAGTGATATAATTCATTCAGGCTTTACATGAAGTGTAGTAAGGAAGACTTTAATAATCATATTTGATATAAATGAAATTAAAATTATTCTATAATGATAATATCTCATATAATTTTCATTCTTTATGTTTTATAAGAAAATAAAACCAGCATTTATGTGTTCACACAACCTACCATCTCCATGAAAAGGTTTTTTATTTTCTACCTCTAACTTTTATGAATCAAAATAAATAAATTTATATGGAATATATATTATATTTATGTCATTATTATCATTACATATATTATTAAATAGTTATTAATGTAAAGGGACAAAAACTATAAAAAATTAAAATATGTATGAGAAACCAAGTTGTTATTACCCGAAACGTAACTTTAACATGAAATTGTTAATAAATAGGTAATAAATTTCATAAGAAAAAAAATGATATGTTATATATTTATATGGTTATTTAATATATATATAAAAAATTATATTTATTATACCAGAGGTTAAAATGTGTATGATGGATGTAAAGACATATGGTAAGGGATTTCATTCTCATTTTTTACTTCTGTGAGACAGATGATAAATTTACCACTTCTTTATTCAATGTTGTGTATATACTACCAATGAATGGAATTTATTATTATTATTATTATAATATTTTTTTTAATTTAAAATCCATTTTAGGATATCTCTTTTATGGTGTAGGGTTGTCAATTTTATGAAAATGATAAAGTAATTTTTTCTGAACTGTCCTTTAATGAGACACATGTCATATTAGGACCTATATTGTTTTATGAGTTGTATAGACATACCTTTTATCATTTTATATCATGAATACAATTATTTTTTGAAATATTTTAAACTTCATGTAAGGTTATTTTTCCATGGGGATTATGATTCAATTTGGACAATGTAGTAAGAGTTTATTGCTACAATATAATCATTTATCAAGATAATTTATGATTATGCTTCCATTAATGAAATATTATGATCCATATCTCTTGAAATATCATCAATTATATTATCCTGGGGTTATTCATGATATCTTAATTTAATGGTTCCATTTTTTTAGACTTTGGTACTAAATATAAATAATAAATTTTTATAAAAAAAATATGGAATTATTTCTCTCTTTGGTGGAAATATTTTTTCTTCCTAATACATGTTTTCATAAAAATGTTTAAAAAAATGTTATAATATTATTCTATTATATTTAAATTTTATTGTTACCCGTGTTTTAAAATTTTATAAAAAATTAAAAATAGTATTATTATTTTTTTCATATCAATTAAGTATTAGAATTTTTGTATAGTGAAAAAGGAATATTTAGATTGTACCAATTTATCCACCGTCATGAATGTAATTTCACTGAAGCTTCCTTTTAAATATTACAAGATTATTTTAAAATAATATAGTTTCCCTAATATATGTACATTCATTTTCTTCAAAATGGGTTTCCAAGAAAAAAAATTTCAAACTTTTTTATGATTTAAAAGATATTTTCTTATAGGAAAGGATAATTTCCTCAAAAAATGTTTTAAATGATTCTTTAAATCATAATTTATATATTTTCAAAGTTTTTTTCAAATGATTTAAAAAAAAAAAAATATTTTTTAAAAAAGTATTTTCAAATAATTACTTTTCTCTAAAGAAATGATTCAATTGATATTTCAAAATCCTTATCCATCTAAGACGACATCCATTGATATAGTTTATGATTTAATAGGGATAGTCTCTATAAACACCATTCATATTATTTATTTGAATGGTTTATGTTTAAGATGAAAAGTTGTTTTGAAACTCATTACTCTTCCACAAGTTATACCATGATTAAACCCACTTATTTTAATGGGTTAGGATACAATGAAATTATATGGAATCCTATCACTTTTCCATGGGTTATGATATTATGAAATTCTTATAATACCCATTTTATTTTATGGGTAAACAAATGATGAATTATTAATGATATTTTGTAACAAAAAAAATATGGTTTTCATTATGAAACTTGTGGGACCTATATCTCTATTCAATGAATTTGGTAAATATTTATACATCTCATGAGATAGACATGGCTAGAATATGGACTAAATAAGGTACATTAAGATAGGAATTATACTAGTGAAGGTGTTGTGTCCCACTAATGAGTTGTAGCTTCCTATATGTGAACATGATCACATTTTTACAATTTCATGTTTAAAACTGATTACATGTTCACAATATTAAGCGTGAACTAGATTAAATGTTTAAAATTTGTTGCATGAACCTGATTACATTATCACAATGTTGTGAATGGACCTAGTTGCATGTCAGTAAGTTATTACAAGGTCTCCATTTCATGTCCTTAACTTAATGATCAAACCTACTTCTATTTACGCATATTCACAATGTTATAAGATGATGTGAAAGCCAAAATTCTTCTTCTTAATAAAATTATATACTCACAGGACTCATGTTTTTTTCTTTATGATTCATGCCTTTTTACCTTCAACTATTTATTCAATGACTTATGCTTTTGATCTTTAATATGATGGGTATGTATTTCCAATGTTATGATCATGATCTCATTCCCTTAAGTTTATGTCATTCTTAAATACCATGTTTATTTTCTCATATTTTATCCCAGTCTTTATTATGTTTCCTTTCAAAAGGTTATGAAGGAAGGTTTTAAGTGGGGTATGCCTGTAAAGAGTACTAAAGTGAGATATTTTTTTTGGAAATGTTGAAAATCTCACCATGTTAGATGATTATGTTTCCATGTTTTCAAATTAACTAAACTATTATAGTCCATGAGAATGTGGTTGTTTAATTTATTGAATATTAATAAAAAAGATGTAATATCTATGTATTCTAAGCTTGGGTCATTATACCTCATGTCCAGTAGTAAGACAAGTGTGAATCTTGAAGCCTACAATTAATAGTTCATCAGTTAGTGACATGTTTCAAGTAGGAATATCATTCACATGAGGGTGTTATCCTATTGTGCACACACACATACCCACACATCTCAAAACACTAATATAATATTGAAAGGAAAAAATAAATCTTATACCATAGTGCATTCATAAAAGTAAATATCCTCTTAAAGTATGAAATAAGTATAGGAATGTAGAAAGGGACAAATTTAGGTCAAAAAATATATAAAAGATTCATACCTAGTAGTAATGAGGAGATTACTATAAAATGAAACTCTTGAAACTAAATGTGGTCTATATAGATAATATATTCTCAACTTCATCTATGTCAACCAATTAATCCCTCAAAAATCCTATCATCTGCATAATACACAACATGTGTGGGTAGATACCATGTAAGGATGAGTATAAAATACCTAGTAGGACACCGAAAAATAAATAAAAAATATAAAGAATCAGAGAGATTAACCTCATTTGGATATGATAAAATCAACCCAGATATACTAATTATATACACCTAGTTCAAAGTAAATTCATAACTATACTACCAACCTATTATTATGCTTGAGGAATCAATGTAACACTAATCTAGGAGAACTCACTCCTATATTCTTGAAAACACCAAGGGTCCCCATCATAATGGTTGTTCCTATTGAGCTTCACTGTGATGTTTTACATGAAAGATCATAGAAGATATAGATACAAAAATATGGGATCAGAACCAGTCCTATAGGGGATTATTAACCCTAGCTGGGGTAATAAAAATGGATGGGAATTAGACATCATAGAAGTTGGTAATAGGACCTAAGACCCCACTTCGGGATGAATGATAGAAGATCACACTCCAGGCCAATCTGAGGGATACATGAATCTATATGAGACTAACCTAAAGAGGTTATCAGTCATTAGATGGGAAGGACGATATGCCTCACTCTACCATTATATGAACTTAATGAGGGAATATATCCTATATATACTAATTTTAATTGAAGATAATGATTTCTTCAACCTACCCTAAAAGAAGTGCACAGTGTGCCATCACTTCTCTGGGTATAACCTTGTCCTCAAATCCATGAGAGTGTACTTTGGTCATTCTCATTTATATATGAAATATATGTGTACTTTACTATGTTCAATTACTCTATACTCTTATGTGTAGAATGTAAATTCATATGTACCTGGTTGTACATGGGTACTCAGTTGTGCCCATGCCAATATAGTTATAGGTATATGGTGGGTTTCTAGTATCATGTCACATAACATGATATATGTCACATGGATTGCGATACTTATATCTCTCAGAATAAGCCATAGTCACCATATAAAATGATCTATATTGTGTGTGTTCAGTCAAAATACATGCTATGTAACATGCAAATTTATAGAACTTCGAGGATGTTTTATATGGATGAATTTTATAGAGTAACATCCCCATTGATTGAAATAATGTGGAAATGGAATACATTTATATAGAAAAATATTTTAAAGATGGATTTATACCACCCACACCACCATGGACTATAGACCCACCACTAATCAGGACTATAAAACTAATATATATGGTTGACTATGATTGATCAATCTATGGTGTTTGGATTTAGGCCACCCATCCAATCAGAAGTAGAACCTTATCACACCGCATCACAAAACTCTAAATCCCAAGAACCAAAGGTTTCCAAATTATCCCTAACTCCCCAGTCATCATCATCATCGAATACTGATCATTCTATAAATATAAAAATCAAACCCTTGTAAATTATCTGTTTCACTAATGATCTCTTTGGAAATGATTGGTTTCTAGGTATGGTCATATGTCCAACCCATTGAAATATTGATTATGATAATTCAAATCATTAGGGGAGAAATAAAAAAATAGGAAAAACAAGAAAATGGATATCAAACATTATTCAGGTTGGCTTCAATCCATTGATAAAGAAAAATTCTATCACTAGAGAATAAATAGGGATCAAAATAAAATTATAAATTATTAATTCTAGGAAGAAAATTTTTAAACACAAATCAAACATCAACCCATGAATTAGTGTGAAAAAAGAATTAATTTATATTCTGTATCAGATAATAAAAATGGGGATCAAGTCTAATGAGAATGATAATCTTATCTCAGGATTAGATCAACCACAAATAATGAATGGTCATGGTACATTGTCATTAGTGAGATCCAATATCTTTATTGGTGAAGAAAAATCCTTTTCAAAATTAAAACATTTTGATGATAAAATTAACATTAAACAAAATCTATCCACCATGTCCCTATTAAATATATAGTTTTATGCCTTTAACCCTAGGATTTTACCATAAAAAGGTTTAAATATAGAATAGATTTGGATTTTTCGAATTTAATAAAAAAAATTAATTTTTATTCAAAATATAAAAAACCTCCAATAAAACACATAACACATATAACAATTTAATCATGTCTAAGGTTGAATATGAATTTTGGATTTAATGGTTGTCTCATATTTCCTATATAGAACACCATTCTATATATATTAAAGTATTTCATAAAAATATTCACATGTAATATAATATAATTAATATTTTTATTGTATAAACAGTGAGGATCCTCGGGCCTCAGAATCCTGCACTTTATGCATGCCTAGATCTGAAAATATTCTTTAAAATATTAAAATTTATTATAAGATTTTTTTTTACTTATATCCCCTATATAAAATCATTATTTTGATGACCAGCCATTCCACACTTGAATAATTTCCGAGGTACATTCCAACAATATCTTGACTGCTTTCCTCCACATGTTTGGCATGCAATTTGTGGGAATTTCATTCATTTGTGGGATTTACTATTTGAGACTCTATGAAGATCTATTTTTTTCATTTTATCAGTAAAAATAGAAGAATAGTTATAGTTACATCTCTTTATTTATACCTTTAATGTACTGTGATTTTCATCTTCAGAACAACCAATTTTACTTACAGCTAACGCCATTCAATGATACAATTTTATTCTTCTGAGGAATCAATAATTGTTTTTCACATGGTTGATGAGAGAACTATAAAAATACCTTGGCCTTATTGTAATGTTATATTGATAGATACCAATGTATTCATCATCCCATTTCTCTAGAAATTATATCTCTATAATAGTATAAAGAGTTCAAAAAAAATACTTATTAAGGAACAACCTTTTTAACTCCTACCATTCTATAGAGTTAATTCTTTATTCATGACTTGAATTCTTGATGAAAGACTACCATTGACCACCTTATCCTTACAAACGATAAAAACCCAAAACAACATTCTCATGGTCTATGCACGGAATAATGGAAAATATTTTTCATTCACAATGATCCATAACTCAGTAACTAATGGATCATAAGACTGATAGAAAATGGATATATGTTGCTACATAAAATAAAAAATGTCATGTTTCTTCCCCCTTGGTGAATTCAAAATCCCAACATGGTTCACATTATCTCTCATATCTAGAGATAGATAATTGATCATATATGTAGGATATTTTATCCTATATCCCATAAAATTTGGTTTTTCATTAGGATAGTTTTTTCATTACTTATCACATTAATTACCAAAATGATTCGTTTTTTTCTATCTATTGAGTAAAACTATAAATAGTTAAAATTAGTACTGAGAAATAATAATTAGATAAAGAAGTCATAATGAAATCATTCATGATATGTATTATGTTATGAAACCTTCTCATCAACCTATGATAATTTAGGATCATCCTATAGCACTTTTGATTCATCATAGTTTACCTTAGATTATATCCTCATAACTGAATCTCTAAAAAAACTAAATCATAATATGATACTAATTGAGGATACCCATGAATTATATTCATAATTGTTACATAATTTGAGAATAATGTTTAATTTTTCTCATAATAATACACACCATAGATACATAAAGGTTTAGTGAATTTGGATATAAGACATATAATCAACTTATTTATTGATGATATTTAATGAATCACACAAAAAATTGTTATATTTAGTGCAATTTTAGACTTATTATAAAAAAAATTACTTAAAATAAGGGGAAGGAAAACATAATAAAGGATGAACTTATATGCTCAGTAATAGTAAACCTGTAATATACTAACCATTAGTGAGTATTTTTATGATCATAAGGGAATGATACTACAATCAAAGGTATAATAATATTAATAAATAATCATACCTAGGGAATCATTGATTATTAAAAATAAATCATAGATTAACTAGACAAGTGATTCATAACGATTTCAATTCATAAATCATGATTCATTAATCATAACATAAAAATATGGCATCGTATGTATAGAAAATTATAATCTTATGAAAATATCTATTCACAGCCATGTCTATGCATAATATTCTGAGAATAGGTTGAGTTAATCATACTTATGCATCAAGTTTAGAATATAAATATTTAAAATCATTTCCATGATTATCATCATCATCCCATGATATATATATACATATATCACATTAACCAATTCATAGAAGGTATATAACAATCCCTATCATGTTATAATGATAATTTATACATATTTTTACTATAAAAAACATGGAATCATTCATGATTCCATGTTTACTTATTATACCCATGTGACATATTTGGGTTTCAAATAAATCATCATAAGATAATATAAGAAAAAAATTGAAAGCATCAAATGATCATATTTTTGATGAAACAAAATAATAATTAAAGTATTTTGAAATAGATAAAAATATTTTTTATAAAATCACTTCATATAGGATAAAAAATAAAAGGAAATATTTCTATTCCTTTTTGTAGCTTTTAAAAAATGAAATCACAATAAAAATGAGAACAAAATTTTATTTGTAAAAACTTTGTAAATTTTAGTGGAATATTCATGAATATGGAAGGACCTGATAAAGGAAAAAAAATCTATCATGTCAAATACGTTAAAATATAATATACATTTCAACCTTTGGGAGAAGTCAAAAAGCGATTCATATGAAAAACATTTCAAAAGATTACTTTTTAAAATTTGTAAATAATTTTAAAGGTGTTAAAAATAACCTTTCTCAAAAATTTATTTGTTGATAAAAACTTTTGATAATTATTTTGAAGAACATAGACATGGAGTGGTAGGATTCCTGAACTAAAAATATAAAAAATGATTAGATTTAAAAAAAACATTCTCAAGAGTTTTAAGTACCAAAGAGTGGAAAAGAATTCTTGAAAAACCAGAAATAATCAGAGAAGAATATAATATATGAGTTCTACAATATGATGATCATATAATGTCCCTTAATGGAAATTTAACAAAGACAATATTGAAAGGAAATGAAATTTTAACATAAGCTCCAACATCAGGTCTGAGATTTCTCCAAATGCACTCTTAAACTCTAGTAAAATAAATTAGAATATATTATAAATTTATTATATAAAGAATCATACTTATATTAGTTGTTATTATTGATTTATTATTTCTAGTTACCATTTTATTAAAAGTTCCCCCTTAAATCATCATCTTAGGTTTTCATTATTCTATTTCTCATTTATGTTTATATTTAGAAGCTATTATTCATACAAATTGGGCATGGTTTCATCATCTAAATAATTTTAATCATGTAACATGTATCATATTTATCCATTATATACACATTTAATACAGTCCAATAATTGTGGTGATAGAATAATTCAACACACTATTTATATATATTGTAGCCTATATATACTCATGAACTGTGTTTTTATTTTATATTAGAAAAAATAGAACAAAGTTAATTAATATTTTATCACTCAAAATTCATGATAATATCATAAATATCATATATATTAATAAAATATATTATTATGAACATTAATTTAACATGATTACAAATAATTAATCACATCTCTTCATTAATGTAGTTGTCTACACATATTCATGAGCGAAGTTATCATCTTCAAATAGATGGGTACATAAAAAGGTAGATAATATTTTTATCTTTAAAAAATAAAAAATGTAATAAACATCATATAAAATCATTAAATACATAAATATTTACAATCATTATAGATAATTATAAAAAATAGAATACATCAGTCATGTAGATGGTTGTCCGTATATACACATGAAAACATTTTCATTTTCTATTAGGATTGACGATAAATAGAAAATATTTATTCTATTAATAAAATGATATTTTATTATACTAATTTTAATTATGTCACTATGTTAATATTTTTATAGAGTATTTTGGAGGAGTTAAAATAATAAATATACTTAAAAGTATTTAGTTAATATGAATACATTATTTTTAAAAAACATCATTTAGATATATCATTTAATTTACCTTGGGATGGAGTTTTAAAATGTCTTTAACCTATATAATATGGATATAGATATTTAAAGACATTTACATAGATTTTGGTCAAGCTATTTGTCCCCAGAAAGTGTGAGTAATAGTGGATATAAGGTAAATTTTTACAAGTTAGGGGATTTCCAAACATGTAATTATTCTAAAATTTAATATAATATAAGGTATATTTCATGAAAAAGTTGATCTAAAATGAATTATTTTTAAATATGGTATATCATAGGTACAAAATATATTGTTAAAATATAATTTAGTAATGTTTTTAGGTAATTATAAAACTCATATCATTATAAGGAAACCTCATTAACTATTTTAACCTTTATCATAATAATAACTTTTTACCTCACTTACTCACCATTATGACAAAAAATGAGTTTGAACTATTTACTAAATTTGGACAAGATAATTTCAAAAATGAATCAAATATATTAAATTACTATAAGTTTTCAAAGTTAATAAAAAATAAACCTATGAATTAAAATTAAAATAATTTTTACAAAAAAATATTGTTCATGTATGAACTGAACATAATCTAAATACAAACATACTAATCATCATTAGATGAATGTAATATTACTGTATTGAATGTATAATATAAAACTTTCCTTAAAATCATTCAATGATATAGATTATTAGTAATTATAAAAATAAAAATACATTGTTCACTTAAATATTGTTTTATGAAAAATGTCCCCTTTTACCTTCTATTGATTTTATCTTTATTTCTTATGAAAGAGACAAACAATGTGAAACAAACCTTAATTTATATATATAAAATTTTCCTTATGAATATATACGTGTTTAATATAAGGTATTGTAGACCATAAGTAATAATACCTCTTTATGATTAATTTGGAACAAAATATAATTACAAAATTACATTTGAGACAATAATTATAGTTATTGTATAGTAATAATATTGATATATTTAATATTTTAAAGCACATTAAAAAAGCATTTTTTTAAGAAATTGTGTCTTATAATAGTTTCTATCAATTATATAAGTTAAACATGATTAATTTTATTTAATTTTTGGATTCACTTTAATAAAATTATCTTAGCATTAATCTTTAGGATTTTAGAGAAATAATTATTTTTTTGGTAAATAATGATAATAACTGATTTTAGTAAACTATAAATATTATGATATTAATATAAAATAAATTCATGAATGATTGTTTAAACCATTTAAAAATTTAAAATATATTCTATAAAGTAAAATTAATTATTTTAGAATATTATGTTGATATGTAAACCCCATTCTTAAAATCATTCAAAATTTAGGAAATGTTTTAACAAAACTATTTTTCATTTCTTTTTTTAATAGAATTGTCTAATGGATAAATAAGTTTTTCAAATTATTTTAATTTTTATTAAATATTTATGTAATAATAATAAACATTTTATTATCAAAATAGGCAATAATAATTTCTAGCTTATCCTATAGATAAATATTATCCTTAAAATAAAAATTTTTAAAATTAGTTTTTATGAATTATGTATGATAATAGTAAAACTAATTTCACTAAATCTTGGAATTTTTTTTAAAAAAATTATTTAAATATTTAAAATCATAATTTTCAAATTAATACAGAATGTAAATTTAAATCTTTTATATTAAACATAGATTCAATGGGTGAAAGTAGAGTTACCATGGTAAAGGAAAATTAAGTTAAAAACGGTTCATACATTGTACAAGTGGATAGAACTTGTCAAAAACTAGTATAACATTTAATGGTGTAGAAACATGTATTATATATATCCCTACACCATTATTGGACATTTTGGGGACTTTTCCTTAAATAATTGATTGATATTATTAATAAATAATTTTTTTACCAATGTATCATTTTATTTAGTTATAAAAGTATACCACCACCTTCATATTTCTCCACCCATTACAAAGACTTGGATCAACAAAAAATTGTCTGTATTCTCTCCTTAATACCCTACAAGTGACAATGAAAATTTGATCTTATGAAGAGATCAAGCTAAATAGTTTTAAGCAGTAGCCCAAGGGAAAACTTCCAAGTGAAAGATAATACTCGCAACCAAACATCTGTAAGTTGTTTTCTAATTATACACCCCTAAATTTTACAATATAAATGCATGTAAGATAACCACACATATGATTTTATACTTTCCTTTAAAATCATTAAGCTAATGGAAAGTGTCGTTATGTTTGTGTGAGGACTACAACCTCCATGAATTTTGTGTTCAATTTCTCATCTCCACCTTAAATCATGCATTTGAAATGGTTATTTAATTAAATAATATGATATTAGTAATTAATCTTATAATACCTATTACCATGGTCTATAATACCAAAGTGTTATGAATAAAATAAATTAATAACCTCGAGTATCCAACATAAAAAAATACTATAATAAAAATAAATAACAAATAAAAATAAATAGAAAGGATAATATAAAATATATATGAAATAGGTTATTTATTATGTGTATAATGAATAGAAAATAATTTTACATGATGTTATGTGAAAGTGAAGATTGCTTTTAGGAATCGAGTAATGGATCCAAGAAACCTCCCTTACTAACTTTTGATTACATCAAAACCTTATTTTTCCATATTGTACTTTATCTTCATCTAATTTATATCATCCATATTTTATATATACGATCTCAAAAAATTTATATCATGTTTAATAAAAATATTTTGTTGGGGAAACATAATTTTAATGTTTCCTTTGATGTTTTCACTTTTAATTGAACATGATATTTAAGGGAACTTCCCTTTTTCTACAATCAAAACAAGTATCACCCCATCAACTATTTTAACCATGAAAGTTTATATAAAAAACTTATTTATTTCAATAGAAACCTAATTTTTAGAAATTTTAATTTGAAAATAATATTTTTTCTACTTTATTTGTTAAAATTTCGATTTCTAATTTCTAGAAGCATCACCAAAACATTTTTAATTATTTCTTCTTTGAATTTTTTATAAATTTATTTTCTAAAATGACTTTTAATGTTCAATAACTATGCTTATTTATAATAAAAATTTAATATGAAAAATAATTTTATTCCATATTGTCCATGGAATCCATATGATATAGCCTTCAATTTTGACTTACCATGTCATGAACCAAGTGAGGGTGCCATCCAAACCGACACCGGACCCTATTCAAAGTGTGGCCCAAAGGGTGTTCCAAATCCCCAAACTCTGGAAACTAGTGCCTAGCTATAAATAATTTACTTTTAGAATGATTCCACCCATTTATATTTTCATAAACAATAGAAAATAATAAAAAACACAACAATTAATATAAATGACCCAATAAGGAAGAACTATTTTTATATTCAAAGCATAGAACATTATTAAAAAAAAGTTATACACTTGAATAGGAACAAAAAAAAAATCCCAAAACCACTATTCAACAAGATGGGAATTACCCACAAGCCACCACCATCAAAACTTATAAGAAGTGTAACAATATAAATCAGATCCACCATCACCTCCATGAAACACCTTGCCATTAAATAGGTCATACATAAAAATGTCTACATACAAAGAAAGGTGTATATAGGGTGTGATCCAAAGGCCAATAGGATGAAACCCAAAAGAAATATTCCATGATATAACATTAGAAAAAAATCACCATTTATATTTCCATAATAATATTTTAAACATTTCTATGAAATCATTTTAAGAAAAATAATCTAAAGAAAATCATTTTATGGAAAACATTTTTCAAAAATAAGATTGCATAAAATAAAAAATATACACAAGGTCTATTTTATTCCACTAGCTATCACCACTTCACATAAGCATGAAGTCACAAGAGATCAACATGGCCAAATACATATAGGTAACTACCAAAAGTGAGACACTATGAACTTCATAACTCGGTGATCAAAATCATATAACTAATCCACCATCAAAATTCTCATGCATGAACCATTATATATGATACCATCCCAATGTATAATATTCACCTATTGTAAGACAAAACCAATAGAGTTCCCATGCCCAATCAAATATAGGGAACATATCCCAAGGTCCAGTAGTCTTTGGTCATATAACATATTTAGTCAGTGATGTAATATTCAATACTTAGAGATAAATCTAGGCCTTAGCCACTTCTGAATCAACTAGAATATAAGTTCTAGTTCTCCAACCTAGATACCTGGTAGTCCCTTTATTCTCAAATTCCATTCCACATATCACATAAATCAAAACATTAACATACACATTACAAGAATCATAAGCATGTAAGGAAATCACCACTTTAAAAATTTTCATCTTTCATTGATCCAACGATCAATAAATCACATGGAAACCACTATTTTTCATAAAAAACCACTTTTCGTTTCCCACACAGAAAAATCATTTAGAAATAAATTTCTCACCTCTTTCACAATTTATGAAACTCATTTCAATGCACAAAAAGATAAAACATATGGAATCCAAACATTTCCATGGGAAAAACCTTTTTAAATATCTTATTCTCATCAACACCATTTTTATAACATGATTTACAATTTAAAAGAACATTTAAATTGAAAAACAAGGAATTAAATATTCAACATAACCCATTTCACTTGGAAAATCAACTCTCGACACATTTTCACCATTAAAAATATTTGAAAATAAATTTCCCACATTTCACACAAGGAATAAAACACATTCAAGAAGAATTGAAATGAATAATATAATAATTATAAAAAATTTATTTTATAAAACAAATTTTCATCACATGGGCACCTCAAAACCCTCCAAAAACATTTTTCACACCACACAAGAAATCCAAAAACAGATTTTAAACCCAAGAAAGCATGCCAAACTTATATAATAGTGTAAAATCATAGAATAACCTACTATAGACTCAGAAACATACATAAACTAGTGGAAAACCACAAATACACCAAAAAAAGACCCAATAAAGTAAATACTGAATAATAATAATCATGATTTCACCCAAAAAATGCATGATCAACTCCTATTTAAGTCAAATCACCTACTAGAAAATAAGAACACAAGAAGGAGGGTGGAAAACCCTAGAAATAAGAAGAAACCATGAGAATAAAGGATTAATTAAAGATTCATTAAATCTACTACATCAAACCACCCATATATTAAAGATCATGAGGTCCAAGAAAGATTGTAGGTGGCTCCTATAGATGAAATCAAGAATGGGGTGGATGGGAGGTGATTTAGGGTAGAAGTCAAAGATATAAAGAAGGTAAATTTCCACATTTTAATGACCTTTATAGGTCATAAGAATTTCTGAAACATTTTTCCAAACTATGCACCAACCATGCATCCTTAACTTCCTAAGAGGAATAATTCACTTGGTTATTGCACATATTTTGACAATATGTATGCTAGTTGTGTGGTCACCACTGTCCAAAATTACCATTTCCTACATGGTTTCCTAGATAAGGGATTAGGGTTTCCCCTAACCATGAACCAACCATGTGTCACCTTCTTTCAATCCCAAAACATTATTTTTTTACCAAAATATCAAGGGAGAACCCAAATATAATTATAAGAACATAAATAGACAAAAAAATAGATCAAAAAAATCGCAGATATGAAAATTCTTCCCACCCTAAAAACTTCTACCCCCAGAATGTAAAATCGAAGGTTGATCAGAGAACAAAAATGAATACTCTTTCTCAACCTAAGAATTCCAGTCCCACGTATTATGTTCATCACTAAGATGAATCCAATGAACTTGGACCGAAGGAATAGTCTTCCATTGGAGAACTTTCTATTGAGAATGTACAGTATGTAATGGCCATTCCAATATAGATAAATTAGGCTTTGACTCCAACTCTTCCCAATTCAACATGTGAGATAGATCTGGAATGTATTTTTTCAGCTGAGAAACATGGAACACATCATTGATTGGGGTAAACCAAGAAGGAAATACTAACCTATATGACACTTTATCAACCTGCTCAATAATCTAAAATGGTCTAAAATACATTCGTGTTAGCTACCCATGCTTACACAAACGACGATGACCGAAGAGAGGTTCAACTTACAGGAACACCCAATCACCCATAGAAATATTCAAAGATACAAATTTATGTTTATCATATGACTTATGAATACTCTACACCATCAAAAACCACTACTCGGTCAACTTGACTTTATTAAAAGTATCTTACACATGGCTCAGTCCCAATAATAAGGTCTCACCCACCTCATCCCAACACAAGTGGACTGATATAACCAACCATAAAGAACCTCAAAAGGAGACATTATAATAATGTATTGGTAATAATTGTTATATAAAAACTCATCCAATTCCAGAATGACTATCCCACAAACCTCTGAAATCAATCAAACTTACCTGGAGCATTTCATCCAAAATATAATTCACCTACAATATCTAACGATCTATTTATGGATGGTATGCTATACAAAACTTGACCTATAACCCCATTTACTTATAAAAGAATTTTTAAAACCTTGAGGTAAATGGGGGACTTTGTTAGAAATAATTTCTAATGGCATGCCATGATACCTTACAACCTCTTGAACATACAACTGACCTAACTCATCCACTTTGGATGAATCCATGATTGGAATGAAATATGATGATTTGGCTAGATTAACAGTGACTACCAAAATGTAATTCCCAACCCATGGGGTATTAGGTATTCCCACAATAAAACCCATGGTGAACTCATCCCATTTCTAGGTAGGAATGTGTAGAGGCTGAAGTAAACTAGAGGGCCTTTGGTGATCTACTTTAAACTGCTAAAATGTGTAACCTCAAGATACGTATTCTTCTATATACCACCTCATACTTGGACATTAGAATTTCCAATACAAATCATAGTAAATATTAGTAGCACTGAGATAAATGTACCATTGAGAGTGGTGTCTATCCTGTATCACCACCTTCATTGACAATAATGGCACCATGAAGAGACCATTGAAGAAAAAAATGCACTATAGAGACAACAACCATACAAAAGGCACCTCCCACCATTTAATTACTTCATATAGTAATGGAAGCACTCATACCATAATTCCCCCCATCAAATCATCTCTATAAGATAATGTATCAGCTGAACACTCGATAAGAACACACCTCCACCATATTACTTGGTCTCCATATCCATTTGAGAAATGATCCCCATTAATGTCCACTAATCACTTGATATATATAATGATTTCCCTAGCACATTCCTACATAAAGAATCTTCCACAACAACACCTTTAACTGGGGTATAGTCTATATCAAAATTTTACCCCTAAAGGTACTCAAACCAATGAAACTACCTTAAATTAAAATCATTTTGGTAGAAAATATAGTCTACGATATTATGAACTGAAGAACCCACATACTTCTCCCTAAAAATATAATGGTGACTTGTATTTAAGTAATGCATCACTACTACCAACTTCATGTCCTGGTTTGGGTAGTTCATTTTATTTGGTTAGAACCTGTGAGATCTAAACACCACCTCATGGTCATCCTACATTAGCACACATACAAGACACATACCTGAGGCATCACAATAGACCACATATCACTTCCCAAATTTAGTAAAGTTCAAGGTAGGGGATGTGGTCAACCAATTTTTAAGCTCCTAAAAGGATTCATGACACTCTGGGCTCCATTCAAACATTAACCCTTTATTATTAGAAGTTTTCATAGATGAGGAAAGATGAGATAAATCCCGAAAAAACATTTTTAATACCCTAATATGCTCAAAATTATTCTGATCTCAAAAATATTCTTTGCATTCTCCGATAACATCTAAGAATTGATCTTCATGGGGTCCACCAAAACCCCTTGTACTGAGATCACATGGCCCCAATACATCACCTATTGAATCCAGAAGGCGGAATTGGAAAACTTCTTATATATATGATGGTCCTGAATGGTTCCTAGAACAATTACCAAACTCAAATCATGCTCCTCCTTAGTATATAATTAGACCACGATGTCATCCATGAATACCATAATAATGGAATAGAGATATAGGTTGAACACCCAGTTCATCTTCACCATAAACAATGATGAAACATTGTTAACCCGAAAATCATATCCAAGTACTCAAAATTGTCATAAATACTTCATAATGTTGTTTTCAAAACATCCACTACTCTTACTCTAACATGGTGATACCTAAACAAAGATAAATATTGGAGAACCACCTTTCCTAGTTAAGTTGATCAAAAAGCTAATTAATACTGGGAAAAGGGTAATTATTCTTGATGATCACCTTATTCATCTTCTGATAATCAATACCCAATCGTAGAGATCTATTGGACATTTTGGAAAATATAACTATAGTGGCCCATTGGGAGATTCTAGTAAATATGAATCCTTCAGATTCCAAATTTTCGAGAATTACCATTTTACCATCAAATCGGAGGGGGACATTCCATATGAGGGAAGAGATATCAACTATTTTCTCAACACCAAATCATTAGAGAACTCCACATCCTACTCTAGAGGAAAACATGAGAAATATTATGGAAAACCCTCTAGGAACTCATCCATTGTAGGAGGTAATCCACCCACCAGAGCACCATCATCATTATCCAATATGATTGATGAAGTCTGATGAACAAGGTATCCTAATTCTGGAAGTGGAGGTCTATCACATCTTAACCGAGGATCCCATTCAAATTGACAAATTTATTTACTTCCATCAGGTCCACAAAACTCAATTATCATCAATATTAATTGATGTGTGCCTGAAAATACACCATCCAATCCATACCAAGGATCAATTCAAAGAGTTCCTCAAAACTAGAAAATACCACTCCAACTCAACCCTTAAATGGTTAGTGCACAAGGAAAACACATGAAACCATTCTCTCACTTCTTACCAAGCAGTGTTACTAACTCCATCACATAAAACAAAATATTAGTTAGAAACATCAACACACCCAAAATAAGGGTATAAATAAAATAAAATGAAGCATCAATATCAAATAGAACAATATATAATGATGATTCCAAAATAATGGTACCTAAAACTAGGGTAGGCTCTACAACAAATTCCACTAGTTCTCAATCAACCACATGAAGTTTCCTCATCTCAACTTGAGAATGAGAATGACCACTAGCCTAAACCACTACCATGAACTGACTCTACTTAGAATATGATCTAGCCCATCCTCCATGACCTCCAATCTGAGAAAACATTGTCTTAGATGGTTTTGATGAGGTTGACTTCCCTTTATAAGCTATAGATCCTACACCACTCCAATATGGGCACACCACTTTGCAAAATCACTTTTAAGTGTACCATACCTCGACACCAGTGACAAGGCCTAGGTGGTTATGAAATATATAGTAAAATTTTACATTATTTCCCACACAGATAGAACACATATGACCCAATATCAGAGGCCACAAAAGATGACATCTAGGAAGGATGGCCTAAATTACCACCTCCCTTATTCCCAAACTCACCCCTATTTCTATTATTCTTTTATGAACTACCATTTCCCACTACTGATATTAATCTAGAGAGAGCATAATTTCTTTCACAACATATTTCTACCATCAAATCATGGTCACCACCTTATCAGATGTTTTAATCTTGAACAACAAATACTAAGATCACATTTTTGGCTACAATCCCATATCAAGATTCTGACCCTTCATATGCTCATTGAAAATGACCTTGGGTGAAACCGTACTAGATATGAAATGTGTTTACAATATTCCATTATGGTATTATCTCCCTAGGAAATATCCAAAAAATCTCAGGACCTATAGAAATAAAAAATATCAGGACAATAATACTCGTTGAAGATAGCCTTGAAATCATTCTAGCTCATTTGTTCATGATTTACGGCTTTTACCACCAAGACCTACAACTTTCTTCTGGGACCCTCCAACATTAGAGAAGCACATTTTACTCAAAATCCCTCCAGATTATCAAGAAACTAAATATCCACTCTATATTCCCAATCCATTCCTATTCTTCCTGAGGTATCGTGCTACCTCAGAAATAATGAGGCTTGTCCTCGAGAAACTCTTAATATTTTTTCATCGAGAGACCTGGTTCGACTTCTCCAACATGAATAGGACGATATACCACTCATTGAACCAAAGAATAAATAGAATAAACCACTACTTCCACAAATATTTGATTTATTTGTGAAGGATAACACTCTTTAGCCTCTTCCCCTAACAAAACAAAAATTCTCTTTGGAAGAATTTTACTGTAATAATCAATAACCAAAGGAAAACCATCAATACAACCATTCTAAAAATTTTCAACAATAATAAAAAAATTACAAAAATTTAATAAATCAAAAAATAACCAAATAAATCACAATAAGAAGTAAAAAAACACTATTAACCCAACCGGTGTCAATATATAGTCTACAACCTTTATGTCTCACCTGGAGGAGAAACCAAATCAAATACCAACATTAGATGGAGACTTGAGTCCTATCATGAGGTGTGTTGGCCAGACACCCCACTCACAACCATAACCTCAAGTCTCAATAATCATGGCTCCAGTCTAACCAGACTCATCCAAAATAACTTGATCCAAAAGTGCATGAACTACTATGAAATAATTTTTTCATGAACCAATCTGGGGTGTCAAACAACCCGACAGCCAAGACAATTCATGGAATGGCCTGAAGGGAATTCATGATCCCCATGGTACGGAAACAAGTTCCTAGGTATCAAAAATTTAATCTGTGAATGATTTCAATAATGTATATGGTCACAAAATAAGACCAATAATAAGCAACACAATAACAAATAAACATGACCGAAATAGGTACAATATTTTTAGATTCAAAGCGTAAAAATTTAATCAAAACCAAAAGTGAGACAACATTATAGGAACAAAAAAACCTATCCCAAAACCCCCCCTAAAACAAGAGGTTAATCAATATAAATCCACTTCTATCAACACCTATAAGAATTAGAATGCTAGAAACTAGATCCACCATCACAAACATGACACACCTTGCCTTTACTTAGGTCATACCTAACAATGTCTACATTTACCAAAATGTTAGTGTTGGTTTTGAGATAAAGCCTAGTATGCTTCTTCCCAAAAGAAAGATTATCTGTTATAACATTAGAAGAAAAATAAACAAACATATTTCTATAATAATAATTGAAAAATTTATAGTAAAACATTTTAAGTAAATATTTCTCAAGAAAAAATTTGTAAGGAAATATTTTTTCAAAATCAGCTTTCTTGAAATAAAAAACTACACTAGGTATACCATATGAAGACATAAAGGACCACATCACATAATCATCATGTAACAAGACATAACTATTGTAAAATCCCTATAGGTAACTATAAAAAGTCTGAAACAATAATCCTTATACCTTAGTTGTCAAAATACTCCAACTAAATAACCAATAGTGTTCTCACGTAGGATACATTAGATGGGATCCCATCCCAAGGTCCAATACTCTCCATGTAAAACTCCAAAACAAACAGTTTTCTCATTCATTATCCACTAGAGGGGGAATTTATCCCATTTTCTAGTTATCTTAGATCATATCACAAATTTAGTAAATTTTTCATTCATCAATCCTTCTAGATGAATGCATACCTTAACCACTTCTAAATCAACTAGATTACATGTTCTATTAATACCACTTATACACTTAGGATTCCCTTTGTGTACAAATTTTATTCCAAATATCGCACAAACCAATACTTTCATAAACACATGGCAATAATTATAATAAATCAAGGAAATCACCAATTTTATATTTTTGTATTATCACATTGATCCAACAATCAATGACTCTCATAAAAACATAAAATTTCCATAAAAACCAAATTTTCATTTCAGACACACTAAAATCATTTAAAAACATAGTTTTTACGACTTTCACAATTTATAAAACTCATTTTAAAACAAACCAAGAGAGGACATATAGAATCCAACCATTTATTTGGGGAAATACCCTTTTTTAAAATCATATTCTCATCAAAACCATTTATATAACATGATTTAAAATTTAATGGCACATCTAAGGTTCTAAAAATGGAATTAAACATGGAACAAAACCAGTTTCAATTGTAAAATCCAATTTCATCAAATTTTTTTCCTTTAATAATCTTTGAAAATACATATTTCAAATTTCATGGAAGGAATAAAACACATTCTCATATAAAAATTTAAAATCCTAGAACCACCTACCTCACAATTCGAAACTTCTGAAAATTGGTGGAAAACCACAATTGCACCACCAAATAGACCTATAAATGAAATATTGAACAATAATAATCATAATTTCTACCAATAACACAAGAGTTAACCCACTTTAGGTCAAACAACCCACTAGAAAATAATAACTCAATATGGAGGGAGGAGAAACACTAGAATTAGGGAGAAATCATGAGAAAAGAGTATTACTTGAAGATTACTTGAAGTTAAAACACCAAAAAACACCCAATTATTGAAGATAAAGAAGTCCATGAAAATATAGAGGAATATCCCATGGCAGAAAATTCAAATTGTGCAGATGGGAAGTGATTTTGGGTAAAAATTGACGAGGGAAAGAAGGTAAATTAATACTTTTATTGACCTAGATAGGTCTCACATTTAGCTTTAGTGGTTTTACAAACCATGAAACAACAATGTATCTCTCACTATTCAAGAATAACAAGCCGCGTGGTTACCCCACGTGGTTTGACAAACTATGTGCTAACCGCGTGGTCGTCACGGTCCAAAATTACGACTTGTCACACGGTTTCCTAGTAAAGGGAGCACGATTTCCCCTAACCATGAACTAATCATGGGCCTCCTTCTCCTAAGCCCAAAACCTCCAATTTTCACAAAAAAAATCAATCTTTTTTCCAAGTATTATTATAAGAACAAAAAATAGATAGTATAATACCTCAAAACAAAATCATAGATGTGACATTACACTTTATTGTGAAACCTACAATCATCTCATGGGATTTATCATGCTTGTGAGGTATGCTTATTTTTTGTATCATTTTTAGAACACATATTCATATACATATTATTTATGATGTTATCCTATTTTATGATGTGTAGTTTAGTTATATCCATACAATGGATCTGGTAATGTTAACACCTCATGATATGTCATGTATGGTGAAAAGGTGATTATCCTATGAACACTATGCATGGTACATAGGTGGGAAGCAAAAAAAAACTATGTTGTGATAGAGGTAAGATAGATAATACAATGATAATGATGGTGGTTATCCAAAATTATGTTTTCCTATCAATTGGTCTTGATATCAACATATAATTCAATGCTTTATGATATTTCCACATGCTTACAATTTTATGACCCTATGATTTCTTTTACATATACCATATTTTCATTTTTATGATCATTCTCTTTATGATATCACATTATTCCTGTTGAATATCATTTTATGATTTATTTCAAAAAAATTACCTTATAGTGATTTTAATCTCACTCATTCCCCTATGTATATTTCACCAAGATATTCAATCAGTTTTAGAGGAGTTATAGGATTATGATCACCTTTTGGAGTTTAAAATAAGTATTTTTCATTTTGAATGATGTATTATTTATGTATCTAATCATATAAATATAGTAGAACTCCCAATTTTCAGGGTGAAGTTCTATAAAAATAATGTTAAGAATAATGAAATAATATCTTTTTTAGGATTGGGTTGTTATAGTTGGTATCAAATGAAGGACTAGTTATTTTTAGTGATTAGGAAAGGATAATAGTATTGAAACTCATAGGATTATACAATGAATAGGATATGATCCTAAAATTTTTCTATGGTGGTGATTATGTGGGTTTCCTTGTAGTACATCACAATATGGATACTATATGTGGACCTGGTTTTGGAAATGATGCATCTTGGGGTAATAACTCTAGAAAGAGTTGGATGAGTATATCAAAACCATAATTCTAGTGCATAATTAATGAGACCTTACAAAAAACATAATTTAACTCTATATGGTGGGTATAATTTATATAAATCACATGTTCATTAAAAACCATTATAAGGATATAAATGTATTGTAAAAGAAATCAATGGTGAGAACATAACAGGAATTATACCATGATTAACTTAGCTAGAATCACATAATTCAATAATTTTGGAAATTCACTCTAATTATAAAAATTTTCTTCAATGTTGATTGTTTCATTTTTGATAATTTGATCATTCCAATCATTAACATCCCTTTATTCTAGAAAATGGTTCTAATTAGGAGGTATAAAATCAAGAATTTTTGTGGTGGGTAGTGTGATGAATGGAATAATGAAATTATCGACATGATAGGAGCTAGAATAAAAAACATCAAGGTAACTCTTTAATAACAAACTTATCTTTTGGGTAATAAGTTTAATCATGTGGAACTCCCACCAAATCTTATGAGAGAATAAGTTGTGGTGGATTAATTTATGAATCAAAGGATACCTATGATTTAAGTATCCTATAATTACATAGTCATAGAGAAGTGGATTAACTCTATTTAGTATATATTAATTACCATATAATTCTCTAAATATGATAAATTTACATCGTATTTCTACCATCATGAGGGGGAAACTGATCTATGGTGGACACTGATCAGAAATAAAAATCCCTTAAAAAATTGAATCTATGGAATAAAGAGAATGTAAGGGGATTATTTTCCATAAATATTTTCCACATACTGTTAGTCAAATAATAAGATGGGAATTCCTTGATCTCAATCAAATGGAGGAAGAATATATGTGGTCATATGTGGAAAACCATACATGGTAATCTCGATATGCTTCTATGTTTTTCATGAAAACCCAATGTATGGTTTCAATATGAATAATTTGTAATCATTTGAAGTTCAAAAATATTATATTTATAAGTATGTTATTATATGTTATCTTGATTTCCAGATATAGATTACTGATAAGAAGTGAAAAATTTAGTTCAATTTGGGATATAATCAGCTAAATCTCATAATATAAAGAAAATCCAATTGCCAACATATCATCAATGGGTGAAGAATCATTTGGGAAACTACCCCAAGGGGATAAGAAAGTGTTTCGTGTTTGGAATAGAAGGACATAAAGCTAACCAATGTCAAATCCATATAAAACTTTCATCTAATTCAATGGGTAAAAATAATTTACCGGTCAATCCTCAAATTATTTTACAATTTTTAAATTGTAAACCACATAGAAACTATGTAAACTATTTCACTAATAAAATGGTTATACAAGGTAACTAATTGAAACAAGCTCCAGGGTTGAGAGATCAAGGGTATGGTTATGTCATCACTACCATTGAGGTGGATATGAATTAAAATATAGTAACAGGTATTCTATTAATTCATTTATGAATAATGAGAATATTATTTGATTATGTCACTACACATTATTTCATATAGTTCATTTTTAGTAGATTTATTCAAACTCCACTACAAAAGATGAAGGATTAGATATCAATGAAAACTATTAATGAAGAAATTTTTGTATCCCATGTAAAAAAGTATTTTATAGTTAATATATATTGGGTGAGTCACTAATAATACCTATTAACACTCCCTATATCCACATCCGATGATATATTGGTTATGGAATTATTGTATTTTTATAGATCCTACATCAACTACCGAGAGAATGAAATCACTTTCCATGTTCTTAATTATCCTCCAATTCCCTACATGTGTAAGGAGGAGAAAGATGACACCCCTTGTATTATTCATCAAAAGCATGTATATTGTTTCTCTATGAGAATGAATATCTAATATGGAAGATTGAAAAATTGGAGGATGAATCAAGATGAAATACCCATTATAAGGTAATATGCTGATATATTTACGACAATGACATATGGCCTTCATTCAGACTAAGCAGATGGGTTCTAAATTTAACTTATACTTTGATCCTTATATATTTACAAGACTCATTATAGAATAACCCTCACTAAAATAGAATAATTAAATAATAAACTTCAAGTGAATCTCTATAAGGGCTTCATGTTACCAAGCACATCACCATAGGGTGAATTAACTCTCTTTGTTAAAAAGAAGCTTGGGTCGATGCATCTATGCTTCTATTATTGTAAGCTCACTAAAAATAAAAATAACTAATAAGTATCTAAATCCACATATTTTTTACTTGGTTTTTTAGTTCTGTGGAGCCCAATATATTTATAATATTTATCATTAGTAAAGGTATCACCAAATGAAGGTTTAGAGGGAGGATAATCCCATGAACTCATTTAGTAAAAGGTATGGGAACCTTGAGTTCACATTACATACATTTTTACTCAAGAATTTTCTATAAATATTCATGGAATTAATGAAATGTGTGTTTATATATTTACTTGATAATTTTTTTTATTATAGATGATATTATTATAAAATAAAAAACCATGGTGGAACATGAGGATAATTTGATTATTATACTAAAGAAATTAAGGAATATTACGTTATAAAAAACTACAATAAATGTAATTTTTTTTAGATAATGTATCATTATTATGTGCTGGTATCATATGTGGTTTGATATATTTAGATCCATCAAACATGAAGGTAATCATGGAATGGTCCAAACCAACATCTATTACAGAAATCAATAGTTTCCTTGGATTAACAAGGTATTATCTGTGATTTGTGATGATTTTATCATGACTATCAAACTCAAAAACTAATCCAAATTGGAAGGGAGTGATTTATATTTTGAATTATGACTATGAGGAATTATTCAAGGAGTTGAATGAGAGGATAATCACAACACTTATATTCACACAACCTTCAAGTGGGGAATGATTTGTGATTTATAGTGATACTTCAAAGAAGGGCTTCGACATTGTAGTCATAAAGAATAATAATGTAATAGACTATGAATCCAGAGAGTTAAATTTTCATGAACAAAAATATATAAAACATTATGTTGATTTGGATATAATAAATCCACTTTGATGATTTTTAGGCATTATATATATTTTTTAAAGTGTCAAATATATATGTATCACATAGGAATAAAAAATTTATTCACATAGTAGGAGGTTAGTATGAATAAATGAAGATAGATGGAGCTAATCAATGATTATGATTTACCAATCAACTATTATCCTAGAATGGTGAATAAATAGGTAGATTTTATAATGAAAAATGAATTTGTATCCTTTTCTAGGATGAGAATTAAGAAGGACAAAATTTTACAAGACATGTGATGGATAGACATGGGAGTAATAAATAAGGAATAATAATAATATTTATTTTTTTTTCTCAATAGTCTCTTTTGGATTAAATTAATCAATCCCGAAAAATTGATTTAGACATTTAAAAGAAGGTGGATATGGTGAGAATGGAAAACCCCTTATAATTCATCATAGATTATAAATAAGTAGTGTGATTATATAAAATAATACGTTTTATATATGATATGGAAATAAATATAGAGTCATTGAGTGATTATCATATATTAACACCTAAGTCTTGGTATGACGTTGGTGGAAAAAATATTCATGGATCTAATATGGTTGCTGAAATAGTAGACAAGGTCAATTTTGTTAAAAAACATATCAAAATGATTCAAATATGATAGAAGATTAATTATGACAACCATTAATGACACATGGAGTTTGGAGTATTTAGTAATGTGTTTCCTCTTATACCACTATGAAAGAGATTTATGAGGTTTTAAAAGAAGAGGAAGCTAAGCCCTTGATATATTGTCCCTTTTGAGATCCTTGATTATGTGGGAGTATTGTCGTATCAAATTTCACATCCAACGAACCTATTTTAAGTCAAATAGGTTTTCCATGTATCTTTATTTAATAATTAAATACTAGATCCCTCACATTTACTAAATCTAGAGGTGGTAATATTGAGGAATGATCTCTCTTTAGAGGAGAATCTGGTGGGAATCTTGGATCAGAGAGACAAAGTTCTGCATAACAGGACAACTTACACTGTAAAATTTTTTAGGAGAAACTATAATAACCCAGAGTTTAATTTTTTTCTTCAATGGAATGTGTATTATTTTATATCATACAGTATTATAAACAAAACAGATATTGAAACAAAAATTTTTTTTTCATTAATAATTTTTTTTACATTATTCATTGAATAAACACATTAAAATGCTAATTATAAAAATGGGAATAATTAAAAATAATAAACTAAAATGGGAAAATATGGATCTCCCAAATTTTTTAGAAACATCCCTCCCATTAACAACACTATTAAAAGAAATAAAATATTAGTAAACTTATAAACATTATGGAAAATGGAAGTATAGAACCTTGATAGGATTTGAGTTGTATATTGGGTGAATGAATGAAGTAGTTTTTATAGGAGTTAATGTGATTATTGGAATAGCGATGTGAGAATTAGAATAATAACATAACCCTTGGGAATATTAATATTGTGTCCCCAAATCCAAAACTCCCTCAAATGGATGAAAAGGTTTGGTTTTGTCACCTCAAGTGTGCCTCTAAATAATTTAGGGCCTTCCAAACAAAATTGGGGGTGTGATAATTATAGTGGAGAGACTATACCCCTGATTACAGTGTTGCAACCTAGTGCAAATAATAAATATAAATAAATGAATAAAAATAAACATAGCTAAAATAATGGAAATAATATAATTAAACAAAAAACAAAAAAATAATCTATTTGAATAATCCAATAAATAATAAAATAGTAATGTAATGATAATCTTTAATTAACAATTTTCATACTAGATTTAGTACATGAAAAATACTAGTAGACTCGAATAAAGACGCAAAATTACCTAGTCCCCAACCCCATGTTGGTACCATCTCCAAACTCCAACCCAGATCATAAGTAATAATCAACAAGAAGGTCCTTTCCCTTGTCCAATCCTGCATCCTTGTAATCTACTTAGGTAAAAAAGGGTTGCATTAATAGGGCGTGAGTATAAATCAGGTGGTCAAAACCACCTTGTATAAACATAAATAGACTGATAATATGTGTACACAATTATTCATTACAAAATTGTATTAATTAATTAATCAATTAAATTAATACCTCATCAACCAAATTTTCACCATGTCGTGATATATCTGAGCATTTATGACAACCATTACAACCATAACCATATAACTATGGTAAAACATAACCTTCTTCAGTGCCTATAACATCCCAGGTAAATAATGAATATGAAAGTTTCATATTTATAAATATTTGTGAATAAAATCTTAATATTAATCTAAATGGAATTCTATGTTCGATGGCGTATCATGTACGCAACAATGAGTTTCTTTGAAATCTAACGCTGCACACTAATAATATAATAATATTATTTTAAATGGCAGTTAACGCCTAGCCGTTGTAATGATGGGAATGAACAGAACTATATAAAAAATGATTATATATGTTTGTTAAATATTTTTTCATTTATCTAATAAATGTTAGAGGCTTAAAATGTGAACGAATCCAATTTTAAGCATAAGTATTATAATATTCTTTAAAAGGTTGATTAAATACATTTTGATGGTGAACCCTTATTAAATCAACCTATTGAAAATTTTAAATGTTATATTTGAAAAAATAAAATCTTTATTTATAATTGGGACATTGAAATTTACTTTGGATAATTTTTTTGGTATTTTCTGACAAATGTTCATTTTTGTTGAATAGTGAGAAATACAACATTTTACTTGAAAAATAATTTTTCATCTAATTTAATTATACAGTTAGATTGTCCTTTTAATTTGTTTTAAATTGTAATTTGATTTTTTTTTCACTTAATACAATTTTTTTCATTGGAATTAATTTCACTTTTCAATTGGATGTAACAACAACTCAATATTTTGATAAATTTTACTTCTTAAAAACCTGTCTCTGGTTTTGACAATGGGAATTATTTTTAAATTAATTAATGATATTTTTGTGTTTAAAATTTGGTAAAATGGATTCCATATTTTGAATTAGAAGGTCCAAGTTATCTATTTAATACTCTTTTGTGTTTGAACATTATAAATAGTAACGACGGCAATTATCTTTAATTATCATGATTAATTAGTAATCTGGTAGTTAAGGGTAATAAAATAATATGATAATAATATAAAATGACCCCAAAATGTGTCCAAATCCTCTTGGTTGTGTCATGGCTGACCATGGGATTCCTTGTTCCAACTTAGGGACCCCATAGAATCATTTTTTTGTGATAGTGACCTTTGACCATATTAATTTTTAAAGAAAGGAAAATATACCAAAACTACGTAACACCTATGTAAAACAATTTTAATTTTGTTTACTTAAATTATCTCTTATAATATAACTAGTCAATAGAAATATTAAAATATTTCTACCATCATGATATATTTTTTTATAATTTTTAGAGATTAAATAAATAAATATATTTATGACACCATGATGATGTAGTGATTACCTCATTAATGAACGATTAAAATAAATTGAAAGGAGAAGGTAAAATCTAAGACTTACACTTGTAGAAAACCTATTTTATGGGTCTATTTAGAACGTTTATCATATTATCCTATAAATATATCATTTTGGGACCATTAAAATATGAAAATCATTTTATAATAAAGTAACATTTCAAGACTTTCAAAAAGTGACCCTCCTCCCTCTTATAAAAGGCCCCACCTCTACCCCCTTACCCACATCTCTCAAGTGCTTGTCTAGTTTAAACTATGCTCATATTATCTATCCAAATCTATCTCTTACTCCAAGAATCCTCACTTTGGGAATATGACTTTCCAAGGAAGCCTTGGCTCAAATGCAAAAGAGTTACCCGATTTAGAGGTAATGTCTTCTCTCGAGTTTCTTTCTTTTATTTTACTTATTCACTCAACGCTATCTTCTTATTATTTTATCACATAATAAAAACAGTATCCTCAATATACTAGTATGTTTTTATGATAAATATTCTACCTACACTTACACACACCTCTGTCTAATGGTTAAAGAACATACTATTTCTGTGGGTGGTGAATTACTGCCCCACGAAACGATGATTGTTAAATATTATTTTAAGACCTCTCATGGTGGCCATTATGATGGAAATATATTTAAATATGAAATATATTATATTTATGTTTTTTCAAGGCTTCTTTATTTTATATTTAAAACATACCCTTATGCTTTTCATGTTGTGAAAATGTGATAATTAAATATGAGGAAGAGTGGACAACCACCCCCTCAAGTGATGTGACTCGTTCATGCCAAACATGGAATTTATAAATAATTTAATTAATAAACTTATGTTACCTATATAAAATATATATTATACTGGAATTATAATATATATAGGTCTCATTTAGTTTTAATTCCTTAAAATGACAAAGAAATGAAAGTAGCGTTCATGCGTACATATGACCTACCGTCTCATGAACGGTGCATTTCATTTTTTATCTCCAAATGTTATGGAATAGTATAAAATGAATATATACTGGATATATATGATATTTAAATCATTAATACCATTCTTGATATGATGTAATTATAACTACATGGACAATTATTTTCAAACAAGTTTATTTTTGACTCATGTACCGAACATCGACAAAACGTATGATATGAACTCACATAATTAACTAATTAGTATAACATGATAATATGTTATATGAATTGAATAATAAAATTTAATGAAAGTTATTAAGAAATTATATATTGACCAATTTTTATTATTCAAGAATAAAAAGAAACAAACAAGATAAGTCGGACTTGATGTAAGGGGATTTCTTATCTCACTTTTAATTCCATGAGATTTCCCTTATTCACCACTTATTTGTTGCATGTGGTGTATTGCGTACTGCCATTTCATATATGTTATCATGATTCTATTTATATTCATGTTATTATGTGATTAATTTGGTGTTTATTATCTTTTGTTCATACGACTCGATTGATTACAATGAGGTAAGGGGTTTTTTATCTCACTTTTTATTCCCGTGAGATTCATGCTACATTTGTCACTATTTTCTTTTGTGTTGTGTATGTAAATCCCATGATTTTATTCTTTTTGTAATATAATTTAATTTATGGGTATTTACATCTTCATTTTATGACCCTTCTTTCATGGGGTATACGTTTCGTAGGTTACCCAATCGGCAAGGGAACCTTTCACCCTCTTCTTTTTAAAAGACTTATTTTTGTTAGGTATTTTAATTTACATCTTCTTATGTTGGGATATGTTCTTATATATCCTTATTACTATAAATTTTAAGTCCAACTGATGAGATACTATTTTTATCTCTCATCAACTCATTTTTTTAATTTTAAAGTGACGTCGTTAGGCTGTCAAATTTCTTGAAGGGAACTTCTTAACCCAATTTCAATTCATTGGGTTAAACCTATACTTCTTGATTATGTTGTTCTATGAATATGTGTGGATAAAATCTAATTGTTTTACACTTAACATCCACATATATTGAGTGTATTTATATCTGTCTCACATAATTATGTAATTGATTTATCCTTAATCTAAGGATACCGTCTTTGTACGAGACTTTGTCCCAATCTCCTTTCATTGAGGTATCTTTTGATTTCTACATGACATTATTTTATACGATGTATAAAACCGTTTTGACTTTTAATTTCATTTAATAGGAATATTTTTACACAAATCATTTTACTAAATGACAAAAGGAATGTTTTTGTCTTACATATGCAGTGACAACGACTTCTCCACCGCTGTGACCATTATTTGAATTTTAGTTTCCTCTACAAGCCATAACCTTTTTAAATGAAAAATAAATACCATGTTTTACTTCTATTTTATTTTGGTATTGAAAATGGTTCTGATAATGTTTTGATTATATCAATGTGTTTTATTGATATCTCTTGATTGAAATGTGGAAATGTTATGTTTCCTTTATGCATGTTTTATGTGATATAATTATGTTATGGTTCTTGGGAATTGTTTATGAAGTCAGGTGGTTCTGTGATAAACTAAGGGAGGGAGAGCTCGAGATAGCTCTCCAATGAATTGGGTAACATGAAGGAGTTAAACTCTAAGGTTTCTTTGAAGATATTTAGGGAATATACTATGATGGGTATTCCAAACGTAACTATGAGGGTTACTCCATACGTAAGAAAGTTATGAATGCCTCAAGTTACCTTTATGTCTTATGATTTCTATTAGTTATTCATAAATATGATGATTTCATGAGGTATGTTAAATATCCTATGTTTTATTAGTAAAGTATAATTTCATTGATTCTTATGTATACATGGACTAATGTTTTCTTTCTGAATTTTTATATCCCTTACTGAGCTTTTTATGTTCATCCCAAGATTTTGAAATGTTTTTCACAGGACATAAAGTGGAATAGGGTCAAGGATGGGATCAAGGAAATGTCATGCTATCTAAAACATGGAACTAGACATGACCCTTTTGTTCAAGAGTTTTTATTTTTGTGAAAAAATTGGAAACTGAGTAGAAGTGTCTACTTTGTAATCTTTTGAGATGTAATAGTTATGTCCTAATTCCCTAAAACTCTAAACCGGAAAAGATCCTCAATGTTATTTATTCATTTAATTGATGATTATGTAATTTTTTAAGGACATGTCCTTATAGTTGGTATCATAGGTCGGTTTAGATAACCATAGAGGTTAGGGTATTCTTTAAACACAAGTGACATTACCATAATGGTTAGCATTTTAGAATGAGTCATAGTTATATTTATAAAGTGAATGAGTTTAAGATAACATGAATAAGTATATATTGGTATTTACCCTCCTCATAAGATATTATATGTTGATTTTACTAAAATAATCACACTGAAATTTTTGGTTTTAGTAAATGGCTGGATCTAGCAGGCACCAAAGTAACAGTGGATGTGATGAAAACTATGACGGTTTTCCGAACAAGCAACTGAATGATATGGGAGCTACAGTGAGAACACTTGTTTTTATTCTCAACCAACTATCTGGAGTTATGATTAATCACCTGAACCATATTGATATTTATAAGGAATCATATATGTGGGAAACAAATCCCTACGGAAGTTCATGTAATAATCATAAAGGTTAGGGTGTTCAAAAACCTATGTGTCAAAGATGTGGAAAGAAACACCTAGGAGAATGTTTCAAAGGGACAGAAAAATGGTATAGATGTGGAAATGAAGGTCATAAATCAAGAACCTTCCATGGAAAAAGGAAGAATCTATTTGACTCTAGGAAAGGGAAGGAAGTCCTTTCCGAGGGATCAATTGAATGTTTAAAATATGGTTTGCATGGTCAATGTACAAACACATGTACTGAAAATAAATTTTAGGAATGGGATCACCAGGGTCATACAAATATTCATTTACCAATACTTAATGCCATTTCTCTTGAGGATGAAGAAACTAACAATGAAAAATTAAATGTATGGATTATTTCTTAACATATGTTTTCCTATTATTGAAACCTTATGATATGATTCATGATTTTGGTTATAGGAAAGAATTATTTCAGAATAGGTTGTAAAGGAATTGTTAATGGATCAAGAATAATGTTGAATGAGTAAGAAGTCAACATATAAGGGATTAAAGAGTTATGGTAGATTTTAGGATGGTGAAATTCTTAAAAGTATTAAGGCTATTTTGATGATGGAATTACATTAAAAGACTTTATATAGTATGTGTAACCCTGATGTTTGATATATAGAAATTTTATTCAAGGAATAACTATCTTTCTTTTGTGGATATATTTATAAAGAGCCATTTTGGTTTATATGATCCTTGAATTTGAGGTAATTACCGGTTAATACATTTTAGGATGCAAAAAGAAAGTTATTAGAAAACCTTTGGGGTTAAAATATGTTATGGTTATTTTTTATGAAGTTATCACTTTTTGGGAATTTTACAAAATTATGTAGTTTTTGAAAAGGGATAACACACAAACCGTGTGACAACCAGTCGCATCGGACGAAGCTGTGGGAATCAAACCCACAAACAAAGTGCGACTGGTATTTATCGCCTACCACCGGACTACATGAAGTCCCCAGTCAGTATGACTAATTCTTTTTAGTTAGATGATCTTATGAATCAGGAAAAAGTTGATTTTGGTTTATCTATGGAAATGATTAACCTATCATGGAGGATATGTGATTAGGTTATTTACTTTTCATTATGATACTCTAAGAGTAACTGATGTTATTTTAAGATAAATGTTAAGATTTACCATGGAAAATGATGATATTAAATCCTTCGAGGATTTGGGTTTCAATCTTAGTTTGGATTACTTTGAAAAATTTTATGGATAATTGTTTATTTAATGGTCTTTCTTGATCATTGGGTTCTTTTTGTTGAACTTTGGAGATTAAGAGTAGTATTTATTATTATAAAGGATTATCCTTTGGGGTATTATCTGATCTTATACTAACAATTTTGGTTTTGGTTAAGGTCTAAAGACATGGGAAATATATAGTTCATCTTTTTTGGATTAGGTTATTCTAAAGAAGTTGATTATAGCGCTCTTAATGTGACCAAGTCATCCTAAATACTCATCTTTTGGAGAAAATATGAGTTTGTGTAAGAAATCTAGTAAGAGATTAAATACCACATGACAAGTAAGTAGGTTTATTTATATTTTAGTTAATCTCATAAATAATTTCCTCAATTAAAAGTAGCTTAAAACAAAAATGTTGTCTGTTAAATTTTCCTACCGGGGAATCAAATACCGTTTAACCCATCACAAGTTTGTGATTTTCTAGTGGTTAAATTTCTCCTAAACATGTTTTATATCACTCTCCATCAGAACTTGACCCTTTTATTTCCCTTAAATATCCATATTTTCATGAAATCCAAGTATCTGTTGTCTCGGGTGACATTTGTATTTTCTTTCTTTCTTTTAAAGTGATAGTTTAATTTACTCCTTTTTCGATGTGGGGATTTCAATGAAGTTTACGAGCCCAATTTCAAAATTGAGAGGACACAATTTCCCAAAATGGGGGAAGGATGTAACATCCCAGGTAAATAAAGAATATGAAATTTTCATATTTATTAATATTTATGAATAAAATGTTAATATTACCATAAAGGGAATGCTATGTTCGATGGCGTGCCGAATACGGAACAATGAGTTTCTTTGAAATCTTATGTTGCACACTAATAATATAATAATATTATTTTAAATGGTAGTTAACGCATAGCCATTATAATGGAGTGAATGAACATAACTAACTACAAAATGATTATATATGTTTTTCAAACATTTTTACATTTATCTAAAGAATGTTAGAGGATTAAAATGCGAATGAATCTAATTTTAAACATAAATATTCTAATATTCTTTAAAAGGTCGATTAACCGCCTTTTGATGGTGAAAAATTTTTAAATCCACTTTTTGACAATTTTATATGTTAAATTTGACAAAATAAAATCTTTATTTAGAAATGGGACATTGAAATTTAATTTGGATAAATTTTTGGTATTTTCTAACAAATAATTATTTTTAATAAATAGTCAAAAATGCTGCATTTTACTTCAAAACTGCTTTTTCATCTAATTTAATTATAAATTTAGATTGTAAATTTAATTGATTTTAAAGTTCAGTTGAATTATTTTTTATCACTTTGTACAATGTTGTTCATTGGAAGTAATTTCACTTTTCCATTGGATGTAAAAACAACTCAATCTTTTGATAAGTTTTACTTTTTAAAAACCCATCTTTGGTTTTGACAACAAGGAATTATTTTTAAATTAATTACTAATATTTATGTGTTTGAAATTTGATAAAATGGATTCCATATTTGGAATCATAAGTTCCAATTTAGGTAATTAATACTCTATTGTTTTTGGACATTATGAATAGTAATGATGACAATTATCTTTAATTATCATGATTAATTAGTTATCTGGTAGTTAAGGGTCATAAAATAATATCATAATAATATAAATTGAACCCAAAATCTATCCAAATACTCTTGGTTGTGTCATGGGAGACCATGGTATGCCATCTGCCAACTTAGGGACCCCATAGAATCACTTTTGTGTAGTAGTGACCTTTTATCATATTATTTTTTAAAGAAAGAAAAATATAACCAAACTATGTAACACCTAAGTAAAAAAATTTTAATTTTGTTTACATAAATGATATCTTAGATATAAATTGTATTTTGAAATATAAATTTTTTTCCTACATCATGGTATTTTTTTAATAATTTTTAGACATTATATAAATAAATTTATTTATGACACCATGATGATGTAGTGATTACCTCATTAATGAACGATTTAAATAAAATGAAAAGATAAGGTAAACTCTCAGACTTATACTTGTCGAAAAAATATTTTATGTGTGTATTTCTAACTCTTATCATCTTATCCTAGAAATATATCATTTTGGGACCTTTAAAATCCGAAAATCATTTTATAATAAAGTTACATTTCAAGAATTTCCAAAAGTGACCCTCCTCTCTCTTATAAAAGGCCCCCACCTATACCCCCTTACCCACACCTCTAAAGCCATTGGATTATCTAACCACTGCTCTTATTATCTCTCCACATCCTTCTCTTACTCCTAGAAGCCTCACTTTGGGCAGAAGTCTTTCCAAGGAATCCTTTGGCTCAAATAAAAAAGAGTTACCCGATTTAGAGATAATGTCTTCTCTCGAGTTTATTTCTTTTATTTTCCTTATTCACTCACCACTATCTTCTTATTATTTTATCCCATAATAACAAAAGTATCCTAAATATATTAGGATTTTGTTATGATATGGATTCTATGTACACTTACACACACCTCTGTCTAATGGTTAAATAATATACTGTTTCTGTAGGTGAAGAATTACTGGCTTACGAAATGATGATTGTTCAATATTATTTTAACACCTCTAATGGTGGCCATTATTATGGAACTATATTTATATATGATATATATTATTTTTATTTCCTCTCAATTCTTCTGTATTTTATATTTAAAATGTACCATTATGCTTTTCATGTTGTGCAAATGCGATAATTTCATATGAGGAAGTGTGGACAACCACCCCCTCAAGTGATGTGACTCGTTCATCCCAAACATGGAATTTATAAAGAATGTAATTGATGAACTTATTTTACCTATATAACATATATAATATACTGTAATTATAATATATATATGTCTCATTTAGTTTTAATTCCTCAAAATGAAAAAGAAATGAAAGTAGCGTTCATGCGTACGTACGGCCTACCGTCTCCATGAACGGTGCATTTCATTTTATATATAAAAATGTTATGGAATAGTATAAAATGAATATATACTCTATATATATGATATTTAATTCATTAATACTATTCTGGAGATGATGTACTTATAACTACAAGGACAATTCTCTACAAACAAGTTTATTTTTGACTCATGTATCGAAAATCGACAAAACGTATGATATGAACTCACATAATTGACTAATTATTATAACATGATAATATGTTATATTAATTGAATAATAAAAATTAAAGGAAGTCCTTAAGAAATTATAAATTGACCAAAGTTTATTATTCAGGAATATAAAAAAACGAACAAGACAAGCCAGACTTGAGGTAAGGGGATTTTTAATCTCACTATTAATTCCGTGAGATTTCCATTGTTCTCCACATATTTGTGGCATGTTGTGTATTATATATGTGATCCATTTGGTGTTTATTATCTTTTGGTCATATGAATCGATTTATTACAACAAGTTAAGGTGTTTTTTATCTCTCTTTTTATTCCCATGAGATTCATGCTACATTTCCACTATTTCTTTTTTTGTGGTGTATGTACTGCCCATGATTGTATACTTTGTGTAATATACATTAATTTATGGGTATTTAATTCTTCATGGTATGGCCCTTCTTTCATGGGGGTTATGTTTTGTAGGTTACCCAATCGGTAAGGGAACCTTTCACCCTCTTCTTTTTAAAAGACTTCTTTTTGTTAGTTCTTTTAATTTTCATCTTCTTATGTTGGGATATGTTCTTATATATCCTTATTGCTCTAAATTTTATGTCCAAGTGATGAGATACCCTTTTTACCTTTAATAAACTCATTTTTTGAAATTTAAAGTGACACTGTTACGCTGTCGAACTTCTGTAAGGGAACTTCTAAACCCAATTTCAATTATTTGGGTTAAACCTCTACTTCTTGATTATGTCGTACTATGAATATGTGTGGATGACCTCTGATTGTTTTCCACTTAATATCCATTTATATTGTGTGTATTTAGATTTTTCACACATAATTATGTAATTGATTTATACTTAATCTAAGGATACCATCTTTTTACGGGACATCGTCTCAATCTTCTTTCATTGAAGCATCTTTTGATTTCTACATGACTTTATTTTATACGGTGTATAAACCCTTTTGACTTTTAATTAAGTTAAAAAGGAATATTTTTACACAAAGCATTTTACTAAATGATAAAAGGAATGTTTTTTCCTTACATATGCAGCGACAACGACTTCTCCACCGCTACGACCATTATTTTAGTTTTATTTTTCTCTCCAAGCTATAAATTTTTTAAATGAAAAAAATACAATGTTTTACGTTTCTTTTATTTTGGTATTGAAAATGGTTCTAATAATTTTTTGATTATATCAATGTGTTGTATTGATATATTGTGATTGAATTATGGAAATGTTATGTTTCATTTATACATGTTTTATGGGATATGATTATGTAATGGTTCCTGGGCATTGTTTATGAAGTCGGGTGGTTCCGTGATAAACTAAGGGTGGGTTAGACCGAGATTGATCTCCAATGCATTGGGTAACGTGAAGGAGTTAAACACTAAGGTTTCTCCAAAGAGATTTAGGGAATATACTGTGATGGGTATTCCAAACATAACCATGAGGGTTACTCCCTATGTAAGAATGTTATGAATGCCTTAAGTAACCTTTATGTCTTATGATTTCTATGAGTTATTAATAAATCTTATGATTTCATGAGGTATGTTAAAGTGCTTATGTTTTACGAGTAAAGTATGATTTCATTGATTCTTATGTATACATAGACTAATGTTTTCTTTCTGTATTTTTATATCCCTTACTGAGCTTTTTATGCTCATCTCAAGTTTTTGAAATGTTTTTCACATGACATAAAGTGGAATAGGGTCAAGGATGGGATCAAAGAAATTTCATGCTGTCTAAAACATGGAACTAGACATGACTCTTTTGTCCAAGAGTTTTGTGTGTGAAGAAAATGGAAACTGAGTAGAAGTGTATACTTTGTAATCTTTTGAGATGTAATAGTTATGTCCTAATTCTCTAAAAATCTAAACCTAAAAAGATCCTTAATGTGAATTATTCATTTAATTCATGATTATTTAATGTTTTAAGGCCGAGTTCTTATAGTTCCATACTAGAACGTCTTTGAGCATGTCTCATAACCAAACCAACTTTAACCTTATAACTAAGGTATAAATCAAAAAAATTTGGGTCAAACCTGCAATAATAATTTAAGTATTTAATTAGGTTCAAACCTAGTATATAACCATTTAATCATGTCTGAAGGCTAGCCCAGTATATCATCATTTCTGAATTTCTCTGGGAAAATCCCGATATATCAATATTTTAGCAAGTCTCAAGGCCAAGATCAGTATATTATCATTTCAGTATATCATATGGCCAAGCCTAGTATATCATTATTTCAACATATCTAAGGGAAATTCTCAATATATTATCATTTCAACATTAAAACTTGTCCAACACCACATGTAGGAATTGGAGAAGATAAATTACAACAAATTTAATTGAAATAAGGATATCAGAATATCAAATCATAAGTATCAATGGTCAATTTTTTGAATTGACATTTATCTTTTAATTATACAATTTATTTATCAATTGGTAATAGACCATAACATGCTAGTTATCTCAATAAAAAATCCATGACAAGGTGAGTCAATATCATGAAATCACTAGAAAACCGTGCCATATTAACAACTCCTTATTCCATTATTCAATTAAATTATAATAAATGGTTATTTCACATGAATGGTAGCCACAAAATTAGGTTCATAACCAAATGGAGATTCAAAGAGAATACAAGGAATAGTCCAATTAATTATTTTTATATACTTAGGCACATTCTATGTTGGAAAAATTTCCATGTCACACATACTTGAAAATTATTAATCAATAGGGGTAAGGTCTAGACACCCTACCTTTAACTGATGATTGAATAATGAATAGAATAGAAAAATCCATTGAGGAAGAAGGTGTGTATGGTTACACTAATTTTACTAGATCAGAATTTATCATGATAAAAAACTTTTACCATCAAGTTATTATATAGAAATAGCTGGATAATGAAGGATGAGAAGGGAAAACCTAACCAAAACCACATTCTAGTGATTAGATTGATTATTATGATGTTTGTAATCAATAGAGGTTCTTCAAAATCACATGGAAGGTTCCCTATGGTTTAGAGGAAAAAGTTGCATGATATATGAATGAAAAATCAACCCCATTTCACAATTTTAAACTATTTCTCTGGGACTTAATGGCATTCAATTCAGTTAAACATCATGTATTTATTTTTAGATTTATACCAAAAAACACATATTCCTTTGGCTGAATATATTATTCACCTAAACATTATATGATGTGTAAACTATTTACAAAGTGTGTAAATTTCTTGTAGATGATTTTCATCCCATTTTCCGTATAAAATACCCAAAACCCCTTTAAGGATTATACATATACCAAGAGACCTTGGTAACACTTGGCCCATTTATACCTATAATCCTTTAATTAAAATAAATAAATATCCTTAGAAATTAATTCATTTTCACTAACAAAGGCTCTCCATGTGGATCCTCTCTAGTTTTATCAAGTTTTTTTTCAATAAAATTCTACATTTATTTAATCTTATAGACTTTGATGATGAAAAAACAACCACCAAAGTAGAAATATAATTAAAAACTCAACTGAAATATGTTTAATGAAAAACATTGAGATTTATGTACCTAAAAAAATATGTTATCTTACAAACTCCCCACTATATAATATCTCTTCCCCGAGATTCTCCAAGAATCACTATGGTATCTTTGTCAACAAGTCTGGGCACTATGCTCACATATCATATTCACTCTCCTATGAATCCTCTTGAACTCTCCCATTCTTCCCATGTACTTGAACCAATGGTATAGTGGTACCCCGGAGACATTTCTCACTATGGTCTTGGACCCATATCAAATTCTCCTCAAAGGATGTATAATAAAAAATATTTAATTGTACTATGTCTATCATAGATAAGTGTATAGATAGTATCTATGAATCTAATATATGTAAAATATATATTAACTAAAATAATACCATTGTTTAAGGGATAAATGATATAGTACTAGACCGACCCTATCCACTATCTAAAATGGCCCGACCAACATTGGTGGTAGAGTTCCCGGTTTTTTGATACAGAGTTTCCCCAGTTTAGGTGAAACCCAAAAGAAAATACGATGACCAAAAATGAACTCTAGAGGTCATCTCTGAAGGTTATCATAGATTTTTTCCCTACTATACAAGTTCACTAACTACTATCTAATTAAGTGAACATTCTCAAATATCTCCTACATGAGAGTAGGACCAACAAGAACAGACTCACCTGCCTCCAACTAATAAAGAGGATAACGTCCTGACTTTCCATACATGTCCTTGAATGGTGCCATCTTGATAAATAGATATAATCTATTATTATATGAAAACCCTATGAGTGTCATATACTATTTATAGAAACCACCAAAATCCAAAAAATAGGCTCCTAACATATCCTATAGAACCATAGTAGTTTGCTAAAATTTACCATCAATCTGAAAATGTTAGGCCATACAGAAAAGAATATTCAATCCCAAATCATTTCGAATACAATTACACAACCATGATATAAAAATAAGAACACTTATTAAAGTGATACCTCTCAAAATATTTTGCCTTTTAACTAACAAATTTATGTAAATACTACAAAGATCATCACAAATGATGGTCTCCATAATAGTTAAATTGATATACCTTCATTGGTCGATACAAAATCACCCATACAACATAACTTTTATGGGTTTTCTTGGGTAATCCTAAGACAAAATCCACTACAACAACATTCTATTTCCACTGAAGTATGGGAAAATGCTACAAAATCCCTACTAGTCTTGGTGCTCTACATTTACCTAATGATACACAAAACATCTTTCTACAAAGCCTACTAAATAATTTTTCATTATTAAAAATGGGTATTTTATATGGATATAATGATACATCATCGAAAAACCATTATGTACCACACTTCTGAAAGAATGAAACTCTATCACCATCTCCTCACATAATCCAATTAAAGACCATACTTACCAATAGAGATGAAGAGAATTTACAATGCCAAGAGACCATATTGATGGTTTCTCCCCGACATAAAATATTTCTCTTAGAACTAAACACTGTATATTAGATAAATACTTCATATCAATATGGACTATAGGTATGGGTATAACAGATGTCAAAGTCAGAGCTACTCATCCATGAGACTCTTGAATATCTAAAAGCATGTCTATAATGAATTCCATTATATATCACTCATCTAAGAATCTAATACCACTTACTCCAATATATTTTGGATCAATTCATGGGAAATAATATTTCCCATTCCCAATGTATAATCCTTCTCAAAGTCAAAGGATTGAAGATACATGATCCAATACCTTTGTCAAATTTCAAGGTCATGCTAAGAAAATATATCCAGGAAAAGCTTGGTATATCACCATTTCATCATTTAAATTGGCACAACACCCCTTATAAGCATTGTAGAATATAATTCAAAACACATGTCATTGAAACAAGGATATCAAAATATCACTTCACAATGCTCAATGGTTAATTATGAAAATTACTATTTATCTTTCAATCACACATTTCAATTATCAATTGGTCATCACTAATAACATGCCAATTATAGTAATAAACAAGTCATGCCAAGGTTAATTTATATCAAGTAATAATGAAAAATCCATGAACTGCTAACCTAATGTTACAACATTTATCAATTCATTTGTAATCAAGGGTTCTCTCAATTGAACAATATCCACAAACCAAGTAAATAACCAAATGTATCCCAATGGAGTCCAAGGAATAATCCAATTCAATATTTTTATAAATTAAGGTGAATGATTTGGTTGTGTAGTTAAAATATTGAACATACTTGAAAATTATCAAACAATATGGTTAAGTTTTGGACTCCCTACCTTTGACAGATGATCAAACAAAACTTCTAATGGAAAACACCCATGGGGATTAAAGACTAGATTATCAAAAGAAGTATTCTAAATCAGTAGTGATCAATATCAAAACAAAAAAATTTCAAGGTCGTTATATAACACCGTAATAGCTTGATAATTGATGGAGAGAAGCGAAAACCAAACAAAAATCACCTAAAAAGGATATGATGAATGATTGGGACATCTAAAATCCAAAGAGGTGCTCTAAAATCCCCTGGAAGGTGTCCAAGGGTTGAGAGGAAAATCATTTACATGGGATGACAGAAACATCAACTCCATGGAAAACGTAAAAAATGATACTTGGGGAGTTAATAGAGGTGTAATTCTATTACACAAAATATATTTATTTTGATATGTATATGCTTAAAACCCCATCGCTTTTGTTGAATATTTTATTCACTGATACATTATGTTCTGTGTAAACTATTTGTATAACGTTTAAATGTTTTTTATATGTGTTTCTGTACATTTTATTTATAAAAAATGAACCCCTTAAAGTCTTGTCAACTTACCAATAACCCTCCGTAATAGTTGACCCATTTATACCAAAAATAATTTAATTCAAAAAAATATACATCCCAAAACATTAAGTCATTTCCCCCAAAAAAGGCTCCCCATGTGGATCCTCTACATTTTTCTCATATTTATTCAAAACTCAGGTTTTTTTTATTCAAACATAAATACTTTCATGATGAAAACATAACCTCCAAAGATTAATAATAAAAAAAACTAACCAAAATAAGTTTAACAAAAAAATGAGTGAGAGACATAGCCGGAAAAAGATCAGATCTGAAAAGTAACCTCACCATTGCGAATACTACCATGACTGTTGGAATATTAATTTAAAAAGAAAATAATAAATTGATGTATGAATAATATTTATAATGATTAATAAAATTAAATATATGCATTATAATTCCGAAAAATTAAGATTATTTTTTAAAAAATTCAATGAAAATATAGAGACATTTTTAAGAATATATAATTTAAGGTATTTAGTAATAATAATAATTTTTATATCATAAATTAAAATTACCTAAGCTATAAATTTATTTTGATAACATGTATTTCATTTTTAAATCATCAGATTAAAATTATTTAAGTTTTTTTATTAATTCTCTGAAATACATCCATTTTCACGTGAATAGTAAAAATACTATTTTCCAATAACCATTTCATCTTAAATTACACCATTCAGGATGTAATAACGAACTAATAATTTATAGAACATCAGGTTTTCAGAAAAATATTTAATTTCATATAAGATTAAAAAAAATATAATACACTCAATTTCCAAACATAAAAAGTATTATAAAAACCCTATTATCAAAAAAAGATCCCTTAAAAAACAATTTTTCTTTTTTCCACTTTCCTTTTATGTAAACTATGGTAATTTTAATTAAAAATGGTTTTAAATTAATATAAACATTATATTATATTGGTATAATATTTTTATTTTAATTAATTTAATATTACAATTTTTACCTTTGATATTGTTTTTTATTCTAAAAATACCGCTCTCCTCAAGTATAAATAACCCCTTAACCCCCACCCCCTGGAAAACCACTCATCCATATCTTACCAAATATAATAACATGCCAAAATAATCCCTCCCAATCACATTATAATACCTAGGTATGTTATGGAGTAATACAACTCCATGAATCAAGGGAGTTTTAGTGTCGTACAAGTGAATTTACACCAAGGATTAAGTAATATTTGACTAACTATTATTTTTTTATTCTTCTCTTTCATTTTTTACTAACCCATTTAAAATAAAAAATATATATTAATTAGGAAATAATTTGACATAATATTAATTATTTTAACCTACTTTAAGTATCATATTTACGATATATAAAAAATTTAAACATCATGTTCCCGCTCTCCGGACAATGTCTCATCAAAGCCTAATAAACCAACTAAAAGTAAATTTCTACATAAACACATATAAACGTCATCATGAATGGATATTATTAATTTTATATAATATCTAAATATTTAACTAAATGTATTATAGTCTTTTTTGATTAATTCTACTCATGTACAAAGACAATGAATAACATTAGTGAAATAAAAAAACAGGAAAATTTAATGAAAAATGATACCAAATAAATTCACATTTAAAAATGATTTTTATAAAATATAATTCAATAGTTATAAAAGATAAATAGTGGAAAAAATAATATAATTTAATTTTGGATGCCTATTTTAATAATTCCATGTTCATTATTCAGGAGACAAAAAAGTGATGAAAAAGCGAGAATTAGTTTGAGGGGATTCACGAACCCAAGTCCCTTTCTTTGGGTTTTACCTCATTAAAATAAATTACTATATGAATATTACACATGTGTTATTTAAATTTAATTTCATTATTATTCCATTTTTTAGGGATATTCATGTTTCCATTTTTTATTTTTATTCCATATCCAATGATTTTCAAAAATGACATTTCTTTCTAAAACAAATCATCAACTCCTGATTTACTATTTATTTTCCAAAGTAAAATTATCTTTTATCATAAATAATGAATCCTTTTTTTCATTTAGGAACCCAAAATATTAATAATGAATTAATTATTTATTTAATCCTTATGAAACTCATTATTTTACATGAGTTACATTAATACTATGATTGTAATATTACTTATGGGGAAAGCTTGATTATGCAAATAATATGATGTGATGGGAGGGAACATAATTATATATGCATAAAATGAATTGTGTGATGTTATTTATCTCAGTATATAATGTGTATTTTGAATGTAAAAAATGAAATATTGTTTTACAGTGATGATGCAATGGTTATGAACATATGTTTTTTGTGAACATGATGCAATATTTTTTCACAACTATGGGAGGTATTTGACCACTATGACTTGATGTTTTATTTTTATGCATTGAAAAAATAGATTCCTTTTTCAAAATTTTCCCTTATGATATTTACAATGAAACTATGCTTCTAATATGATGCTGATGATCATTCTTTACCATTCTATATTGATTCATGTCCCTTATTCATCCTTTTACTGATATTTTTCCCATCCCTTTCCAGGATTTATATCCTCAAGTGGCTATATATACTAAGAAGAACTTGATATTGTAGATTGATAAGGAGGAAGGATTTATATAAATGCTTATGATTTATTATGTATAATCAAATTATGATCATAATAAATTGTCATTCATATTTTGAATCACTATTTAAATGTAATACTTTGATTATTTTTTGGATTTTTCGAAAGTAATTAATATTACGGTGAATAGTTAAAACTAATTATTTTAGAAACACTGAAACATTTATGAAATTATTATAAAATAATAAAATGTAAATTTTTAAAAACCAAATTTGAAATATACATATATTATATAAATATTAATTTTTTTATATAACTCAAAATTGATATATATAACTCATTCTTAATATCGTATAAATTTTAGGTATTATTATAATGACACTACTTTTAATCTATTTATTTGAATAAAATATTCACTTATTTTAACTAGTTGTTTAAATTATTTTAATATTACATTAATACTTAATGAATAATAATCATCATTTTAATCTTAATAAAATACATAAATTTTATAATTTTTACATAAACCAAAATATTAGGCTTAAAAATACACATTTTTGAAAAACATGTTTTTACATGATATGTGCACTAATAATAAACTTTATTTCTCTAAAACTTTTAAATTTTATTTCATAAAATTATTTACATATTTAGAATAATAATTTTTAAATTAATAAATAATTTAAATTTAAATTTTGTTCATTTAAATTAGTTTCCATGAGTAAAAGTGGATTTACCATGGTATGTGAAAATGGTGGTAAAAATGGTTTCAACCTTGTGAAATTCAATTAAACATGTGAAAAATGTATAGTACTAAATGGTGGAGGGATTATCAATTTTTTATATATCTCCACACCATTTATTTAAAATTTTTATCCTTTTTTTTGTAATAATGGAGTGATATCCATGATAAATAATCTGTTTTTATAAATGATCAATTTTCTTCACTTATTAAAGCTGAAGAACTCCCCCTAATTCATCCACCAATTGGAGTGCCTTGGCTCCAAGAAAATCTAACATATTCTGTCATAAAAACCATCCCCATATATTTTGTTATTTTATATCACCATACATCTAGATTAAGTACACTTAAGTATTCATCCATGGGAGAAATTCCAAGAGAAATATAATACACTCAACCCAACATTTCTAAGTTCCATTCATCTTCGACACCTCTCAAGTCATCACTATTAATGATGGTATGATAAAACTCTAAATTTTACTGTTAAATTTTATTATACTAATTTAATATTTATTTTATACTTTCTCATAGAATCATAAATAGAAAGGAAAATGTACTCATGTGTGTGTGTGTGCACTACCACCTCCATGAACAATGTGTTTAATTTTCCATCACCACCTCAAATGGTAAACTAAAAAAGGTTATTTTATTAAATAAGTTGATTTTTTTAAAACCATTAATAATCTATAATGATCAAATATGAGAATCTATACATGATATAAATAAAAAAAATTATAGTAACATTAAAAAACTTAAATAGGCTTATCAAGGCACCTTTCTTAGTTTTGATCATTTTAGGGTAACAATTAAAACAATATAAGTATTATAATAATATAATAATAAAGGAGATAAGCCTAAAATTTTATTTATATCAGGAATTTATTTTTTAAAACCATTGATTGTGGTTAATAAACCAAAATATTTATAAATAAAATAATCGAACAACCTCACGTAACCAACTTAATCAAATAATAAATTATAAAAAATAAAAAATAACAATAAATGGACTTTAAAAAATTGAATATATATGAGAAATTTCTTTGGTATATACCCAGGAAAGTCTTAACCAGGCGAAAGCCTGATCCCGCAAATTTATTGAAGAAAAAGTGCAAGTAAAGACAGTCGAAAAAATAGACGTTACATTACATCAAATCCATAAGCACCCCTCTCCCCATCATCAGATAACTCATCATCAGGGTCAGCTGACTCCCATTCAGAATACTCGTATTTGCGCATCATCTCAAGATACATGTTTTTCTTCTGAAGCATTTCTTCAGACAATTTCTCCTTGATTGGCCGCTTCCCACTGGGCCCTTTTTCCCTCTTCGGGGACCCTCCTCTTCGTTTGCCACTATACCCATTTACAATGACAGTTTCTTGTGACCCTACATTCTTGTGTGCAGACCTTGTCGCCATTGATTTGGGTAGGTCCGTATAGTCTCTCCTTGGCTTCCTCCTGCTATGAGTTTTTTCCTCCACTTCCTTTTTTAGGGTCTCACGAATTCCATTCTTAACAACATCCCTATAGAATGTTTTGTTACTGTGGGGCTCTTCTTCATATTCAGATCTATCCCCCCACTTCTTTTTATGGGCCAAAGGAGGACTGACATTTCCATCCTTACCACCCTCCATTTGAGGTATCATGATTGTGTCATCATCATAGGGGCTTTTACATTCCTCACTCAATCTGCCCAAGCTAACATTGCCCTCTTTCTCTACAACTTCCTCTGCCATATCAATCTCCTTTGCCTCATTTGCTTCAACATCAACCAGAGCTGCAAATTTTTTTATAGAACAGTTAAACAATTCATTAGGATTTACCTGCACCATGACATCAGGTGTGTTCCTCTGTTCAGACACCAGTTCTACAGGTTTAGAATTGTCCTGCAACAAAGAAAACCCCCTGCCAATGTACTGAAAGTCAGTGTTTGATCTCTCCATCTCATGCTGAAACTTGGATTCAGAATTCACAGATCCTGCCATCTTATGTAGATCTGAATCTTCTATCACCTTCATATGTGTGTTATACTCATTAAAAATTGATTCCCCAGGCTGAGACATAGCCACTCCAGTTTTTCCTAGTTGGGATCCCCTATCACCATCCACTGGAATCTGCCCAGATCCAGCAATCAGAGAGGTTCCATTCATCAAACCCCCTGATGATACTCCCTGCTCCATGATAGCAGTGATAGCCAGATGAGATTCATCTTCTAGGTGTGCACCTGGAATAGGATCGGCCAACGATGTGCAGACATCCACTCTCCGTGAAGCTGTGCCACTCTTTCGACAATCATCCCTCTCGTCCCCCATCTTATGAAAAAAGAAGCAGAATGGCATCCAAGACTCATAGTAAATATTTTTTGTATACTTGTACTCACCCTACACCACGATCCAGATAGTACTAGGTGGATTCTTTGAGAGATCCATCCCCACACAGATTCGTGCAGATGCAGGGTTACCCATGGAGGCTGTCCTCTGACCAGAGCAAATGAAGCACCCGATAGAGTTGCCTATCGACTTCAGAAGCCCGGGGTTCTGGAACGGGAGAGGAATTCCCGGCAACTGCAACCAGATGGAAAGATTTGGGGAATCCCGGTTCATATGATGTTCAAAAGACCACCGAAGAAGATGGAATATGGAGGCTTTCCTTGGTCTAGACCATGCTCTCCCCAAGTCATCCTCATCAGAGAAGACGATGAGGATCTGCCGAGGCCCAAAAATCCTGACCGAAACCAGATTCTTTAAACACCAATCATCATTCACTATTTTCCCAAAATCCTCAATCAAAGGGCAACGCCGCACAAACCTTGCGATTAAGGCTGTGGAAAGCATCAAAGTAGCTTCGGAAAACTCTCGAACTGAGACTGGAACGATGGGCTGACTAGAAATGCATCCTGGAACCCTTGGAACTACCTGTATATTAGGCAATAAAAAACCAGATTCAAACATACCTCTATTTGCGAAACTAGAGGACGAAGAAACCCCTCCCCCCGCTGCAGGAGGAGGGGACACAACAACCGCCATCAACGATCTAGGTTTTCATCTCGATCCGCCATCGGGGGAGGCCTCGGGAGCATCTGGAGCGGATTCCATCATTTCTTTGGTATATATTTAATTAACACAATTTCATAATACATGGATTTATGTGAAAATAAAATAGAACATTCAACCATGAGGTAAGGGATCCTCTAAACCACCCTCATTCCCATTTTTTTATAAGTACTCTTTATTTTTCCATATTATCATTTATATTATTATTAATTAAATAATCCATATTATATATATATATGTTATATATACGTATTTTCCTAGTCTATTTTAGCTTTAATTGTTTTGAAAAATAAAATTTTTATGTTCTCTTTTATGTTTTTCCTTTTAAGAGAACATGATTACATGGGGAACTTCCCTTTGTCTACATTCATGTCATGTTTCACCCCCATAAATTTTATTAACCTTGAGTGTTTTTTTTAAAATACTAACTTTTTTATTATAAAAATTAATTTAGAATATTTAAAAAAAACCTTTTCTTTTTCTTCTTTAAAATTTTCTTCACTCATTACAAAAAGCATCACCTAATTGGTTTTTTTATTCTTTCTTATTCAAATTATTTTATGAATTATTTTCTAAAATTACTACCCATGTTCATGACCTATGTTTTTTAATAAAAAAAATATCTAATGTAATTTTATCCCAATTTCCCATAGGAATCTATAAGATATAGTGTGTGGTTTTTCCATGATATAATATTTTTGAAGCCATTTTCATCTCATGGGTTTTATCGTGATTATTATTTATGAATGGATCCTTTCTTTCTTTTTAGGAACATATATGATTTGACATATTATGAGAATAGTTATCCTAGGTTTTGAATGGTGGGTCCAATAAATCCTACCAATTCATTGGGTAATGTTAACATACCATGATATTTCAGGTATAGTGCACCGGTTTTTAGCCTAAGCAGATTACACTATTATAGAGATGAATCAGAGCATACATGATTATGATCAAAATTAAACTATATTATGTTGTCTTGGAGATTATCTATCGCATGTACTTAGGATTTCATTCATTAATATGTTTCCACATGTTTATAATTCCAAAATATTATTCTTTTACTTATTTACATTGTGTTTTAATGCTTAAGATCATTGTATTTATGATATCACTTTATTCCACTTGAATCTTATGTTATGCTTTATACCTAGGTTTAATCCCCAACTGGTATTTTTCAGCTCTCCCTTCCCTTTATGTATTTTACCCTAGATATATCATTTAGTTTACTAATAATTATGGGAGTAGGTACACCATTTTGTTTTTCAAATAAGAACATTTCATTTATGTTTAACATCTTATATTTATATGTTAGATCTTCTAATGACACTATACCTCTCAATCCATGATGTGTATTTTTTAGTAAATAATGTTAAGAACTTTGAAGTAATAATTTTAAGTATATTGACTCTATATAATTTTTTAATTATAATTCATTATTTACTAATATTTTACATCAATATGAAATTTCATTAGTGAGCATAAAACATAATTTATATAAAAACCCAATATCATGAAAAAATAGAAACTTTAACATTAGATTATTTTATTCATAATATATAAAATTTGTTACATATTTTCTTTTGAAGTAGTTAAATAATTTTTTATTAAAGAAATACTTCATTTAAATATTTAATAATTCTATTAGTCAAATTCATACAATCCAATCTAATGGTTAGGTCATATGTAATATAATATTTTAATCACGGTTTGTTTGACTTCAGTATTATATGCAAAACCAGTTATTGAAGACATAAAATTTATTTTAAATGGAAAATATATTCCCTAATGATGTGATATAAAATTATACACCCATTAAAATGAATTTCTCCCTCAAAATTATATCACATGGATGAAAAAATGGAGAAACCTTTACCTCGTTATATCTTCCATTTCCCACATATATTCCTTGAAATTATGATTCCTCTAGTGAACATTAACCAATGAGTATTCTTATTCCATATCTATTTATCTCTATGTTCTAATATTTACATGGTTATTCCTCATAAGAGAGATTATACTCTTGGTGTACGGCATATGAGTTCATTATATATAAAACATTAGGTATATACTTCCAAATGATAGATACATTGAACACATCATGAATTTGAGAGAGGTTTTCTAGAATAATCAAGCAATTACATTTCATAATGATATGATCAATAATCTCATATAGACCAATTTATATAGGTATTATCTTCACCATATTTCCATGTATAAAAAAATTAAAACATGTTGATATTTATTTGAATACCATATCACCCAAGTTTTACTCAAGATCTCACTGATATTTGTCAGCATGACATTACAATCTACTCTAAGCTTCTTGATTTTCTTATGAATGGATTAATCCCTCCCTACTATTCTAAGTCTCAGTAGTTGTTTTCATCAAAAAATTTCCAAACATTATATAGTTTTATATTTCATTACATAGAGGTATTCATAAGTATCTATCTAATTTCTTAAGTGAAATATATTTTATAAGAAAATTCAATAAGAGGATGGTGTTAACCCCATGATCCTTTAAAAACATTGAATTATCTCTCACTATATCTTATATGGTTTGAATTTTCCTCTCTTACAAGACATCTAAATAATAATGATATGGAGTACTAAAGATCAAATATGTATTCAATGCATTATTAAATTCTCTCTAAAACACTGAGTTAATCTTAAGTTCTTGATCAAATACAATTTAAATTGAAAATCTATGAAATCTTACCTCATACAGAATATATAATGTACAGAGATGATTAAGAGATTAATATTCACTGAATTAATTAAAATTATCTAACTTTTATAGTTGATTAAAGATAACATAAATATTATTATATCTTTTCAATGTCCTAGGTAATATTATGATGATATCTATAGTGGTGTTTTTCCATTTCCATTCAATAATATGTAATATTTTTATCATACCCTTAAAAATATACTTTTTTACCTTAACGTATTATCACAAAAAGCATCAAGATACATGATCTATGATAATTTTATTCATGTTGTCTCACTAGAAATAATTTCTGAAATCTCTATCCATTTTGTCACTTCTAATATGAGAAGATAAAGAGGATCTGTTTTATTTATTTAATACCACCATCTTCTATCCTAGTATAAATATAACCCATATTCATGTTCTAAATATAATCATTAAATGATTATTGATGTTGTCCTATGGAATTTTTTTTATCTTCTATTGTAACTATTTATCTTCCTTATATTCCACTTTACTCTTCATTTATATGGATGGTTCAGTATCTAATAGGTCAATATAAGATTTCATCCCTTCCCTTATGGTTTCAATGTCCATATTTTTAAACTCCATGAGAATTGGATATTTTTAAATCCAAATCAAATATAGACTATTATAATCCTTCCAACGCAAAGCATAAACCACAGTGTTCACCTTCCCATAGTGGTAATATAGAAAACAATCATAATCATTAATTATTTATGACCATAACCTTCGGTTCATATTAAAATAATTCTACGTGAATATATAATTTAAGATTTTATTTCCAATATGTATATATATATATATATATATATGAAAACTTTCACCATAAAGATAATTTATCCATATCATTAAATCAAGATTTTTAAAAGTTAACTCCAAATCTCACTTCATGTAATTTTTCTTATAAAAAAAATTAAATTGAGTAATAAGATACCCCAATTTATTTCTTATAAAAAAACAATCCATTACATTCATTAATAAATCATTATATATAACCAAACATACTCAAATATATGATTATGTGTGTACAAGTGTGGACACAAATCTTATTTTAAATTCTTTATTTTTTGCACATTAATATGTGTAAACATACTTAACTCCATTCTAAGTCAACTATTTAGTGCATTTTATAACCTTGAGAAACTCATAATAAAAAATTATTAATATTCACCCAACCCTATATAACATCAGTTTTCATTCACAATGGTTGGTCTAGGTCATTGTTTAATAACACATATTTTTTAAGGATCAATAGATATATATTTCTTTGAAATTAAATAACATAAGGATGATAATTTATAAAACTATAAATCACACATTATAATAGTTTCATACAACATATACTTCATTGTGGTCTTCAACATAATCCTTAAATAATATTCATGCTCTACATTTCACAAAGAATACAAAAAAATCATTTGTAAAGACTACTAAAAATTGGTTGAGGTAATCCCTAAATATAGTATTCAATAGATATATTAAGATAATGGGGGAATTCTATTTCTGAAAGGATTTATAATAAATTCCTAATGCATGTATACTGTACTAAATATTCCTTAGGTATAACCTCCCTTTTGACTTTGAATTGATGATAATCCGATTGAAGGATAGTCATAGAGAAGTATAGAGCTCCTTCAAGTTGATCAAACAAGTCCTCAATATAGTGGAGATGGCACATGTTATTTATTGATACCCTGTTATACTCATGATAATATATACATAATTGAAATTACCTATCTTTCTTTGTTACAAAAAAAACTGGTTCATCCCATGGTGAAGCACTAGGGTATATAATTCCGTTTTTGAGTTTCTATATGAGTTATTTATGAAGTTCTTAAAATTTAATCAGATCTATTCTATAAGGAGTCTCTGAAATAAAAGTAGCACTAGGTATGATTAAAATAGAGAACTGAACATTTTAACTTAGTGGAATGCCATGAAATTCATTAAGAAATACATCAACATTTTCTCAAACAATAGGTATATATATAATTTGGAGTTTCTCCCCAATAATTTTAGACTAATACCCTTCATGAAGAAGTATTAAGGTCCATGTAATGTAAATTATTTCCATTTTTGGTTCATACACATCGTTTCCTTGATAAATTATCATAGTCTAAAAAAATGGTAACATCCCGTTAATGGTAATTTATATTTTATTTATGTTTAGAGAGTCAATCCATGCCCAAAATCACATCAAACTAAACTATTGGCAGAATAATTCTATTTATAAAAAAAATCAACAAACATTTATTATAGAGGTGTTATAAACTTTTGATTCAATTATAATACTAATAGAAGTATTCACTAATAATTTAATGTCTAAACATATAAGTGGCGATGTGATACCCTTATAAAATTTTCAATAAATCAAAGAGTGGGTAGAACCAGAGTCAAATAGGATATATATAATTAATGATTGGACAATAAGCGTACCTTTTACCATATTATTATCTTAACCCACTTTAGTTATGATAGAAAAACAATTACATTTATCCCTTTTTTATGGGGTTATTAGGGCCAATCATACTCATTAACTATTTTATTAAAGAATTTATTCACATAATTCTCAACCTCTTTATTTATAAAACTTTAAACATTATTTATTGAATTCTTAAACACATTTGTTTAATTTTGTAAAATCCTTATACGTTATTGAAAATCATTAGTTCAATGTCTAACCATTCTACACTTAAGTAATTTCTTAGTTCCTTTTAGAAAATTTCATGAGTGTATTCCCCCAAATTTTTTACATGTAGGTGGTTGTAATTTCATTCCATTATGATATTTAACATTTTAAATTCCATGAAGCTCTATATTTTTATTTCTAATCACTAATACCAAAATATTTATTTGAGTTAAACCCTAATTTTTTACTTTTAGATAATATTTTGCAATTTTTATATAGGTACTAATGTCCTAGATGGACAATGCCTTTTAATGAAATGATTTTAGGATGCTAAATAATAAATCAATTTGTCTCAAAATATTGATGATAAAAAATAATAATATGTTGAAATACTAGTAAATATTTATTAATAGATACCAATGAATTCATTATCCATATGATAATTCCCAAAAAATTTATATCTCCATCTTACTTTCTAGGAGATCATGTAAAATACTTATTAAGAAACACCCTCTTAAACTTCCCCCATTACATGGAGTTAATTCCTTCCTAATGCCTAATATTCTTAATTATATTACACAATTTATCTAATTCACCTTCCAAATGATACACCACCAAGACAAATTTACCATTATTTGATCACTGGAGAACAAAAAATATAATTTTCACCACAATTATCATCTAATTAGCAACTAATGGATCATAAAACCCTCATAATGATGTTACCTATTGTCACATAAAAGACACAAAAACAAGTTTCTCCCTATAGAGTTAATTTGGAATCTCAACATAGTTCACATTATTCCCCACAGATCGAGATATTGTATTGACATTAGTCACATCATATTTAATACAAGCTCCCAATCCATTTGGTGTCTCTTGAGAATGGTTATTGGATTAGACATCATATTTATTACTATAATGACTAATTCATTTTAAATCCATTTTGTAAAACTAAAAAAATTAACGTAATTATTGAAAAATAATAATTAATTTCATGAAGTATCCCGTAAGAATTAAATGGGAATGATTTTTCTACAAAATGGTGGTAAATAAATGATTTAAGCCATTATACTAATAGTCCCCATTGAAAATGTACTATAATAATCAATTTAAAATAATTTCCAAGTAATAAATCATAAAAGGACACAAATAATTCTATGTAAGTCTCAAAAAACCAATGTAACTAGTGGATCACATCTCCACCAATAACCTTCTTCACTCCATGTTCCATGAATCGAGAACTCATACCATATTTACGTATCATATTTCCTTTTCTTGGACCTAGTATAAGATATTCTATTAATTCCTGAAGGAAAAGGTAGAATATTTGATAAACATCCTAGTAGGGTCTCCACAAGTGTTCCATAAAAAATTCCATATTAATAAACCATTTATTATTTACATTTTTATAATATAAGGCATGTAAATTAATTTCCATGTTTTAAAAAAAACCTGATTTCATCTCAAAACATAGTTGATATATTGAAATAGGCATAAATGAAAAGTTAATATAAAAAACTATATAAAATAGTAGGTAGGAATAAAATGTTCTCTAAACAATGGAATGCATAATCTTGTAAAATAAAACAAAGAACCTTCCTCATAGTCAATGAGTTACATTAGTTTCTAAAAATAGGATCCTTATACTTATCAATTATCTTCACATATCAAGATATGTGGGAAAACTCATATCATACCTCTAATAGGTTACCCATTATGGGAAATATAACAACTCCCATTAGGGAACCCATCACAGGAAGTCATGATGAACTTAGATTAGTATTTTTTATCTTCATCAATCCCTTGACAGAGAGTCAGAGTCATGGAATCCTTGTTCTAAAAACCCATTAACTACCTAGAATCACATGTTATTCTACCAAACAGTCAATAAAAATGGTGAACTCAATCATTTCAAAAAATTTCATAACTCACTATTTAATTTCCCCATTTCAGTTTCGACATGCCTTATCATTTAAAAAACAAATCACAGGATATCATAAAATTTATTCCTTTTGAAATCATTATTCATATTATTCCAATTTCCCAATGAATCAATGTAAAATCATTTCATCACATTAAATTTTGAATTCAATCATTCGCTTTACTCATAAACCACTATATAATTTCGATTCCATTGAAACTATGTGGGGATTCACAACTCCATACATTTTATAAATCAATCCTAAAATTAATTTCAATATAATGATTCAATATCAATTGAAAACAATTTTTAAATAAAAAAAGAAATAAATGAATCAATTTCATTGAAAATTATTATTGAACCACCTTACATTAATCACATGATCAAATTAAAACTCACAATGGAAACACCAATGAAAATAGAGGTGAAAGAGATCATGAAATCAAACCTTATATCTAGATCCATCAATAAAATGACGATCCTAAACTTTTTAAGGATGATAGAATATGATATTGGAAGAAACTACAAGAGATTATATTTACATACCTGAAAAAGATCAAAAAATTCAATCAGTATGTTGAAAAAAATAATGGATGTTAGAGGAGTCAAAAATCCATTTAAGAACATTCAAAATTCAAAAGATTGAATGATGTTTCAGTGGGAGTTAAATAGATTTTAAATTAGAAATAATAATTTTGAGTATTGTATAAAATATAAAAAATTATAGCACCTCTGTCTATGGAGTAGAAATAATAAAAATAGAAGACCATAGTGAATCCATAGTAGACCAAACAATAACTAATCCTAGTCAACCAACCTCCTAAAGACTTCTACATACCTTATCCAGATCCAATCACTTTGGGTAACACCATCTCGTAACTCAATAACCATTCCATAACTAATACATTGTAGGAAGTATCACTCAAACCACCCAACTGATTATCTACATCATAGGGACAAAACACGAGAATACTATTATAGCATATCCCACTATCTAAGGTAAAGTTATGTAAAATTGATAGTATACTTAAATATAAGTCTCCAAGAATCTATGGTGCAACAAACATCATAATCCATAGACTTTCCCAATCATAAACTCACAAATTCCATATACATTTGGTTCAAGATACAAAACATGACATTCCATGGAGGATCCACTCCACTACGACATAGCCTACCATAGAAAACCGGCATATTTTTCCAAAAATAAAAAATATTATGAAAAAACTAAAACATTCCAAACAATATAGACAAAATTATATGTTTATGCAGTACTAGAAAATAGTTACATCATGTTACAACCTCCCCATCATAAACACCATCTATCCATATAAATCCCTTCATGAAGATTACATATCTAATGGATGAGACCAATAATCTTTCATCAGTGCCTCATTATCTTAACTCTCATATCATAATAATATTTTCATAGAACATGTACCAAAGGTATCATATTACCCTAAATAAACTCTATCTTAGAATCAAAAATTTTGAATGGATTCTCAATCATAGATAAATTGAGTTCAATATCAAGATCCCCCAACTCATGAAATGATAAGGGTCCTAAATAAACTTCTTGAGATGTTATACATGAAACATATTGTAGATAAAATTAAAATTTAGTGGATTCTCTAGATGGTAAGGCACTTTCTCCTCCTAAATAACCTTAAATATACTCATAATCCTTAGCTCAAGATTTCCCTATTTCCCAAGAAGTCAGTGGAAAAATCTATATGATAAAATCAATAACACCTCGATGCCTATAGAAAACTCTAAATATCGATATTGACAATCATTATAGGATTTATAACTACTATGTATCATCACTATCCTATAGTGAATAACATAAATGTTAACTAATTTCTCTTATAAAAGACTTGCTTCAACTAAGGAAGGTTCATGAATCTCTGACCAACACAGTTTATATTTATATTAATAGACATACAAAGGCTCAAAGGACCATTTCTTATAGAAAAAAAGAATCTAATGATGTATAAAAACTCATCCAATACCAAATGGTCATCCCAAGCTCTACCAATGTCAAAAATGTAAGCATATAACATGACATCAAGAATTTTTATCTCTTTTTTTGTCTGGCCATCTATCTTTGAATGATATGTCACACTCAAGTGTAAATAGGATCATACTGCCTCTTATAGTCCTCTCCTAAAATGGGATATAAATTGGGGATCCCAATTAAAAACTATAGTATAAGGAACTATTTAAGAATAGATAATATATTTCATAAAGATACTTCTTATGGACTTAACATTAGTAACAACATGAATGGAAATAAAGTGATTGGATTTGGTTAGCTCGTTGATCAAAAAACATTAATTAATTCTTCCCCTAAGGCGTATGTGGAAACCTGACCATGAAATCCATATAAATCACATACCACATAGAAATTATAATTGTAATGTGCTAATGTAGACATTATGTTTTCTAGAGCTCATCTTTGACCTATTGGAAAATATAACAATAGGAAACAAAATCAGTAATGTATCACCTCGTACATGGAAACCATAATCATCGATGCATATCATAATGAATCTTTCTAGTACCTAGGTTCACTAACCACTCAGAATTACGTAAATCACTCATTACATCCATTATCATAGTTAAATGTATAAAAAATTTAAAAAACATAATAAACCTTCTAAATTTAATGTCTATTCGATAACAGTTTCCCCACCGTAATGAGATTCCTGAAATCCATAGAATTCAACATCATGATGCTTATCCTAAATAATCATATTGAGAAGAGTAGATGTAAACATAAAATTCTTCATAAGAAAAACAATTACATCTGATCAAACTCCCAAATAAAACTAAGCAATGTGATCCCTCAGATTCTTCTCTTATTAGGATTCTTCCATTTCAAGGATCATAATTTTCCTACTCAAAGAATCACCAGGGAACTTTTCCTTACCAGTGGTCTAGGTAATAAAGAAATTTAAACACTTCAGGTAATCCACCCAACATCTCTAATGATTGTTCAATTATTTTTCATAGAAAATATAACTCATGATTTTGTGTTAAAAAATAACAATAAAACATTATCCAAAATGGTAATGTTAGAAACTATTAGGATCATGAATCACTATTGTGAGATCAATATCATGGGTTGAATACTTCTTCTAGTGTGTCCTACGATATCTAGAACTATATTCTACCATGTGAACACCTTGTATAAGAACATAGCCCAAACCCAAACATGATACATCCAAAAAGACTATATATTTATACACACCATTTGAATAATTAAACAATAGGGAAGAATTCAAAAGACATTTAAAATCAAAAAATTAGATCTTAAATTTTACATCCCACAGTAACTTCACCCCTTTACATGTTAGAACTATCATTCAAGTAGCTAAATTTAAGAAATAGTTAATAAAACTTGTAGTAATATCCTTCCATGCCCAAGAATCTCTTTATCTTGAAAACATTACATGGTTTCCCCCATTTCATAACATACTTTACCTTCATAGGATAAAGTTAAATACCATTTTCATAGACTATGTGTCCCAATAACATCACTTCATGAATCCAAAAATTACATTTTGAAATATTTTCATAATGTTGGTGATCCATAAATATTTATATAAGTACCCTCAAAGGACTCACATTGTCTTCCTATTTTTATGTGTAAACCAAATTTTCATCCAAAAAGACATCTATGAAGTATTTGAGGTTCTTATGGAATATATTCTTAATCAATTCCATAAAAACATATGAATCATTGGATAGAACAAATTACATAACCAAATTCTCATAATAGAAATACCTTCTTCTAAAGGTGGTATTCTGAAAGTTATATGATTTTATTCTCAATTGGTGATAACCAGATCAATGATCAATCTTTGAGAACACATGTCCCATTTTAACTGGTCAAATAGATCATCTATACAAGGTAAAAAATACATGTTATTTTCTGTAACCTGATTGAGTTTTCTTAATAAAAAATTTGAAAAGTACTCCAATATCATTCCTATAAATAAGAATAGGCACCATCCAAGGTGACACACTTGAGAATAGAGATAATTTTTCCAAAAAATAATTCTTAATATTTAAATATTTAAACCCCACTAGTTCTATATGGTAAGAAGGAATAGAAAATTTTTAAGTACCAGGTACAAAATCATTTGATAAATCCACCTCTGTTGTTAGAGGAAAAAATATAAATTAGATAAAAAAAATCATGAAACTCAATGATAACTAATGGGAGATAATGACTCAAATATTATATTTCTTTTCCATAGGAAAAAAATGATATTACTCTATCAAACTCTTGAAATGAAGGTCCATATCTACTAGTCCTCCAGTCACATTATCTCTGAAAACAAAACAAACCTCATCAAACACAGTAATGGAGAACCACCGAAGATAACAATAAATCTTGGCCTTATGATAAATCATCCAATCCATCATGTGAATGAAAAAATGCGGTATCATGTTTAGAATTGGAAAATTACAAGAAATCTTGATATATATTGGGGAGAAAACACAAGAGGGACATAGGAGATCGTACTCTATATTAGTCTAAGGGGCATAGAAATATCTATCACAAGAGACAAAATATCTATATGAAGGTTTTAAATGTTAATAATATGCGTAGAAATAAATGATAGAGTTTTACCAGTGTAAATTAAAGTTTTCACTAGAGATGAAGTTGTATTGATGGTACCTCCCACCTTTCCAGAACCCATATCATCTTCCACTAGAGACTCTTCCACTGTGTCAAGTTGTTTAGTTTCGTATGAACATGGATGGAAACCTGTAGTTGTTGATTTTTATAATTTTAGCCCAATATATTTTGATGCAGATGTTCTAATTCCACTATATGGGAAAAAAGACATTAAAGAACATCTAAAGGTCACCTAAGAGAGTCTACGAACTATAAATCTTGGGTGCTTCAGTTTATAACCATTTAAAATTAACAAAGTCACCACAATGAAATAAAATCATAGGGCCTCTTCCAAGAACTATGGGATTCCTAGATGAAACCTTCTTTAATGGTTATCTATTTAACTCATTATAATTTAAGATTCAATCAATAAAACTAAATACTGAACTTAGATAAAACAAAAATCATGTCAACCTTAACATACCATCTAGGTTAATCTCATATATCAATACTCAATCCTGTACATCAAAAAAATAAGATAACTTTTATATAAAGGGATAATATAAAAATGCATAAAGAAGAACCTTCTCAAATATTTGGGGCTTTAATTTCTCATTCATCCCCATTTTAGGAGAAAAATAAGAAATCTCGGAAAATTAGTTTGGATACTCTATCATGGAACTTTTCCCTACAAGAGAATAAAAATTTATATATACTTTTCTAAGACTATATATTCTGGATAAAAATGGTCAAGGAAATGAAATCTTATGTACTTTCATTCCAAGACCTCATTTTTCATCACCTCCACCATCAAATCCTACCATATCGTACTAGGGTCTTCTAGATTAATGGTAGAACACTTCACTTTTATCAAATCAAAAAATTCCAAGAAGTCAAAAAATAGATTTATCATTTTCAACCAATATCCATCCTCTTGAAGATCATTTAATCATTGAAAAACTTGTTGATTCTATTGAAGGATCTATTAATAATGATATCTCGACTCATACCTTTGAGGTTACACTATTGGATCCTAGTTGGGAATGGGTGTGGGTTCTTCTCCCAAAGCATGTATAGTTCACACCCCTATATCAACAAGATTCATATTCAATAGAATAATTACCATTAGTGGTTCACCTTCAACTTCCTCCTTTAGAATATTTATGTTTCTTCTCAAAGGAATTCTGCTACACAACATCAATAGAAATTATTGAATCGTTAGTTAGGATACACAGTTCATAAACCCAATAATAGAGTATAAGAATATCAATTGAATAGAATATAGTTCTATATTATTGGATTTCAAAATAAGCAGATTAAGGGTAGATAAAATCCTAGGGCCATATCCAAATATTCCTCAACAACACTTTTAAAAATATTCATGGTGACTTATGGTTCGATATATGGTGGGATGTCTAGATACTCACTTGTAACTATCTCTTAATTCCTTAATATCCTACCTCTAATAAACGGATAAAATCCAAAACACATTATAACATCAAGGGATGATGCACAAAATCACTATTGATACCAGTTTTTCACGAACCATCCCAGATAACATGGTACACTAATTCCTGGGCCAGTTTGAACATGGAATGGAAGGAATTCATGATTCCTACGGACTTGTTACTAGTTAATAGAATCATAAAAGTATCAAAATGGAATTATTTTTCCATAATTCAATAGAATATAAACACTAAAATTTGGTTACTAATTATCTTTAAGGATAATGTACTAGAATCAAACTGGTAAAACAATTCCCAAGATGTAAATCATCATAGGAAATGACATCAATCAACATAAGGATTATAAAACCCATGTTGTCGGTGGATCACATCTTCAATAATTATCTATATCATTCAAGATCCAAAAAATCAATTACACCTACCAACTCCAGGTGGAAATTTCCCTTTTCATGGACCTCACATAAGATATTCTACAAACTCTTGAAGGAAAAGGTGTGTGAGAGCTAAAATTTCCAATAGGGTCCCTCCAAGTGTCCCATTTGTAATTACATAATAATAAATCATTTATTGGTTCAATTTAATTAAAACAAGTAATATTAAGTGATTAACATATTTTCAACCAAACATTTATTCATCTAAAAATATAGCAGTTATTTCAAAACTATATTAAATTAACATTTGACTTAAAACATTTATATATAAATGATTTAAAGAAAAAATATTTCTATAATAAGTGGAATACATAATCAAGTCCAAAAATTTGAAGAACCATGCTCATAATCCATGTGCTATGTTAGTTTGTTGAACTGATCCTCATAATTATTAATTATGATCATGGCTCAAGATATGTTTGCACACTCGAATCAAAACCCCAATAGGTGACCCATTATAGGAAACCAATCAACACACCATTAGGGGGGCCATTATAGGAAATAATTAAAATACATGGTTTACATAGGGTTTTCATCATAAATCCATTTATATGGAGTTAAAGTCCTAGTAATATTTTTCTAATCACACACTAACTACCCAGGATCACATGTGCTACAAAAAATCAATCAATCAATCATGTGAAATCATTAATCTTAAATTATTTACTCTAAAATCTTGAAGGCCTTGGATTTTTTTTTGATAATAACCCTTTTAGGGGTTGAGTGGGAACCCTTACATAACCCATAGGACTAGAGGAACAAGGCCCATACATGACTTAAAGGCCCAGAGGAACAAGGACCAATACATGAACTTTAAAGGACCAAGACCTGGATTCACTTTGTAACAACCCCTCCCATGAATCTATATATTTGATGATTCCTAGATCCCCATCTACCATGTCTAATTCGATATAATTTCCCCATGATGAGATGAACGATTCCTAGTACCTATGGAAATATCTATGCCCACTCTTTCTGACCATCCAATTAACTATTCTCTGTTGGATGCTACTTTCTTTGAACCCTATTCTAAGGCTTGATAATATGTGTTATACCTGGGTTTCTTCTTGGTATTTTTTGGTTCAGATGCCCGGTGGACTGAAGGACTATGGTGGCTCGAAGGCCTTGTGGATGGAAGACTCTATAACTCGATGATCTTTGGTGGCCAAATAGCCAAATGTCCTTATTGGACTGAAGGCCCTAAGACTCATTGTGAAAAATCAGTGGCCCGAAGTACCAAATAAGATGAATAGTTTTGGAAACTACAGTACCAAAAAGTACCTTCTATAGTAAGTATTAATGTACTGAAATAATAATTTATAAATTCACCCCAACTATATTTGATCTTCAGTCCTCTGGAGTCCTAGAAGGAGCCTCTATCTCTCAGGTATTGTAACACCCGAGACTTTTATGTTATATAAATCGTAAAAGGAATCTTTTTCTATACAACACTTGCTTGGCTTGCTTTACACGCAATCGCGACCTTCCTCGATAGCTTGCATCGTACGCAATACCGAGTTTCACTAAACAACATTATGCTATTAAAACTAGCCGTTATGAATAGTAATAACCACTTTTTGGAATTTTATAAATTTTATTTTTCAAAATGGACTTCATTTTTGGACTCAGAATATCGAAATTAGCCTAGGGTGAAATTTTGGTATTTTTCTGAAAACTTTCAATTTTTGATGAATAGTGAAACCACTAAGTGGTAGGTTAAAAACTGAATTTTGCATAAAACTTAATTTTACCGCTTCTGTGATTGAAATTTCGAAAATCCGAGAGACACGGTTAATATCAAGGACTAAAATGTGGTTCAATGAGATGAAAATAATATTTTGGTGAATAGTAACTTTTTACTTTTTTTACCGCGGTTAATAGTAAATAGGGTAACTAAGGGTAAATATGATATTAATATTACCCTAACACATGTCCTAATTCTATTGGACAAGTTTAATTCGACCAAAAACAAACTTAGGAATAAAATATGACCATTTAGGCCCACTTGGATTAGATTAGGACATTTATTATTAATTTATTTAAAGAAGGGTTAAAATAGTTAAAATCAATGTTTAATAAGTAAATCATTTTTAATATGGGGTTATACATAAGATAAACTCGATTGTAAATATTCATTAGAAAGCTAAAAAGATTTCCTACATGATGGTATTTTATTTGTAATTTTTAGACATCAAATAATTTAATTTATTTATGACACAAAGATGATGCAGTAATTATCTTATTAATGAAATATTGACAAAATTGATAATATAAATACCAAAATAAATGTAATTTAAGACTTTTTATGAATTCCATTAATTTTCTAGGTTACTATGATATATTAATGTTGATTTAATCAACTTGGTTCGAACATATAATTCTGTTATGACTTTCACAAAAATCATATATCAAATAGTGTCAAAATTGACACAAAATAGTTTTTAAATCAAATATTATATTATTAATTGTTATTTTATTCCTAAAAATCTAAGGTTCGGCCAAATGACTTAGATAAGGATATCTATATTAATAATAAACAATTTGGGGTTCTTTTGGCATGTTATAGTAAGTGTATTAACCATATAGTGAAAGAAAACAAAAAGACACGGTAAAAGTTAAATTAATTAACTTAGAGTTAAATCTAATTGATAAGGTTAAAATAAAACCCTAAACTTGTCTAAATCTTATTGGTTGATAGGATTTCGACCCTTCCCCACTTTATCTTCGAAATAAGACCCTTTGGAACCATTATAAACCGATTTTGACTTTAATATAAAATAATATTTTGAGATATTCCTAAGGTGCCCCTCTCCTCCCTTATAAAAGGGAACCTCCTCCCCCTCCTCCTCACACCAATTTGAGCACTCAAGCTCGGCCAAACCCTGCCATTTTCTCCTCTCCACATCCCTAGAATAATCCTAGAGGTCCTGGTCTTCTCCAAAGACCAATCATAGTTCCTTAAGTGGAGGATTCAAAGAGGCGTTCCAAAGAAGAGGTAATATCCATTACCGATCTTTTCAATTTCTTTCTTCTTCAACTTATTCTTCTTTAGTCGTTTCATGATAAAGTAATAACATCAGTATTACTTACATACTGATATGTTATTATAAATATGAAACAACCCTTATTCACCTTCTATCCATCCTACGGAAAAATGAAATCACCGCGCGTGCGTACGTACGGAATACCGTCTCCACGCCGTGGTGTAATCTATTTTCCACCATCACCTTACAAGGATGGTTATAATGGTGTAATGAGTAACTAAATATGATTATTATAAAGTAATATTGATACTGAAATAATATATATATACTCCAATACAATTCCACGATCATAGGAATGATATCATCACTCGTGCGTACGTACGGAATACCGTCTCCACGATGTGATGCGACTCGTTCTACATGATCTTCATTTCATAATGATTATATAAATGAATTGAATGAATGAATATGGTATATAATACAATAATACCATTATGGAAATGAATTATCTATAACCTAAAGATAAGAATAAGAATTTATTCGACAAAACACGCATAAGAACAAAAAGTTATAAAGACCCGAGTAACAAGTAACAATGAAATATTACTAACAAGAAGCTAATAATATGACCATATATGATATCATATAAATATGTATGATTCTGGAATAAGTCAATAACATTATTTAAACCATTATACAGGAGCTTCGGACACGTACAAAGCTAATCGGACCTAAGGTAAGGGAAATATCACAATCTCATTTTTATCCGAGATTGTTTATTCGTAAGTATTTACTGGGGTGTATTTTATCATCCACATCCATGTTCCCTCAATATGTAATATTGTTTCCATCCACTTGCAATAGTTTAAATCCAATTTTACCCTTAGGTGAATTTTTAGTAAAGAATATGAAAGGAATCTTTTGTCGTTTTTCCGTACGAGGTACTTTTTGACTTTTCCGACAAAAGTACGAGAAGAATGTTTTTTTTAACTTATACGGCATGAATGGATTTTTAAAACATTATTTCCAAGAAGCTTCCTTTACAAGTTTTCAAGTTTATTTTTAATCAACTTCTTTTAGTTTATAATTGTATGACATATTAAGAAAAGAAAAGTGTTTTTGAAGAAGAAAGGATATTTTCCTCAAGAATGGAGTTCAAGTGTTTTATCAAAATTATTTTCCATCTAAGATAATAAAGGGTTCTGTTTTTATCCCTATTATTAAATTGATTTGATCATGTTGTGATGGAATTATTTTTATGAATTCCTTTATCTTATATGAATTGATTTATGATGTCATGATGTTTCAAGAATCCCATTTTTGTTACATGTGTTATGCGATGATGTATGTTTTATGATTATGTGGCACACATAAGAAAGGATTCATTATAAGATGGGTGGGACCTATATCTCCCTCCAATGCATTGGGTAATGATTTTATATCTCATGAGATAGACATGGCTGGAACAGAAGGTTATTTCGGTTCAGTGATACAGGACTGAAACGAGGAGTGAACTCAGTTCAGAAAGGGACTTTGTCCACTAAGATAGTCTTGGCAATGAGTCATGACTAACAAAAAATGATTTTCCATGATTATGTGTGCATGCCACAAAGTTTCAAGTTTTATGTTATGATTATGGGGATCTCATTTTCACTTCTATGATTTATTCCATGTTAAGATATTATGATCTCTTTTTCAGGTTTTGATAAAGATATGATATGATTTTTATTTCCTTTATTTGCCCTTGCTGAGCATTTGAGCTCACCCTTTTATGTTTTCTTTTCCCCAGGTCAGGAAGATGGATATTAAGTAGAATATGCTAAAAGGGACCCTAGATATGATGAAATAAATGGGAGACACTGTAGAAGATTTATGAACCAGTTGTTTATGTTTCCCAGTTTCTAAAGACACTATACCTATACGGTCCTTTGTGGTTTTGTAATATGTTGTAATAAGTGTGCTTCAATTTTTGAAGTATTAAAAATGTATGTAAAGTATGGGTCGTTATAGTTGGTATCAGAGGAAAGGTATAGTCAACCTTTGGAAACTAGGATGTGAAAGCCTTAGTAAGAACCCTAAGGATAAGTCTAAGAATAGAACACAATCTTAGAAATGGCCATGAATAAACTAGGATAAGACCTTAAGCATGAAAATTTTATTCTTGAATTATGTGGTTTCCTATTATAATTAGTGTTGCTCACACTATTCTTCTTGGTTTTAGTCAATGGCTGGAACCCGAAAGAACCGTGTTAATGCGGAATGCGATGGGCAATGCAATGATTGTCCCCCTGAGCAACCAAACGATATGGGAGCTGGAATGCAAAATCTTGTAGCCATGCTCACACAACTTTCTCAAGCTATGAATCATGCAGGATTTCCAAACGAGCAAAGGAGGGAGAAACATTCTGTTGAATCCTTCATGAGGCAGCGTCCACCTTCTTTCAGTGGGTCTACTGATCCATTAGTTGCTGAACAATGGATTAGTACTACTGAAAAGATATTTTCAGTTCTTCAATGTTCTGAGCATGATAAAGTCATCCTAGCAGTGTATCGTTTGGAAGGAGATGCTGATCAATGGTGGAATCTTGTTAAGAATACGAAGCAAAGGGATGAAATTGAGTCTATGGAATGGGACGAGTTCAAGAACTTATTTTTCAATAAGTACTTCCCTCGTATTCTCCGAACAAAGATGGAGAAAGAGTTCCTTGAACTGAAGCAAAGGGATGATGAATCTGTTAGTACCTATGAAGCAAATTTTACAAGACTTGCAAGGTACGCTTCTGGTATTATTATCCAACCTGAGAGTAAGATCGATCGATTCTTTAGTGGCTTAAAACCAAGTCTTCGAAGGGCGTTAGCCATAAGGGACTTCAATAGCTACGAGGAAATCGTTCGATGTGCTCTCAAAGTCGAGATGGAGATTGGAGTAACCCATCAGTCACATGGGTTTGATAAGAAGAGGAAGATGGAATTCAAAGAAAAATCTAAAGAGCACACGGAAAAGAAGATGAACTTTCCCTTATGCTCAAAGTGTGGAAAGAAACATGGAGGGAGTTGTCTTAAAGGGACAAGTAAATGTTTTAAATGTGGAAAAGAAGGTCATCGGGCATTTGAATGCCGTGATAATGGGAAGAAGATGTCTAATGATGCAAACAAAGGAAGGGATACACAGAATGAACCTACAACACTTCAATGTTTCAAGTGCAAGGAGATGGGGCATTATGCCAATCAATGCCCAAATCCAAGGGTTGATGATGATGGTCGACGTCAACAAAATCTTAAGGCTAAAGACAAAGGAAAGTCACATGCAATTTCTATCAGCGACGTGGAGTACGATAACGATGTGGTGAAAGGTACACTTACCATCCACTCTAAAGTAGAAAATGTTTTATTTGATTCTGGATCCACCCACTCTTTTATTTCGGAAGACTTTTCTAAGGGTATCACCGTATTACCTCAACAATTAGATGTTGAGTTAGCTGTGACAACACCTAATGGCACATCAATCGCATCAAAAGTTTATAATTCTTCTCCGATCGAAGTTTGTGGGAAAGTGCTTCCTGCAAATCTTGTGATCCTTCCTTTAGTGGAATTTGATGTGATTCTTGGCATGGATTGGCTTTCTCTACATGGAGCTCATATCAATTTCCAAAGAAGGGAAGTCACATTTCATATTCCAGATCAACCTACGATCGTCTATCAATGCAAGGATGAACATAACCTTCCAGTGGAAATTTCTTCCATCTTATGGGTATTGATTCCACTAAATGAAGGTTATTTATCTCAAATGGTTGGTGAGAAACTCACGATTAAGAATATGCCCATTGTACGGGAGTTTGATGATGTCTTTCCGGAGGAATTACCGGGTCTTCCACCAAATCGTGAAGTTGAGTTTTCAATAGAACTCGTACCGGGTGCTTTGCCTATTTCAAAGACACCTTATAGAATGGCCCCAATTGAGTTGCAGGAATTGAAGAAGCAACTCCAAGAGAATCTTGATAAGGGATTCATACGCCCTAGTGCGTCACCTTGGGGAGCACCTGTTCTATTTGTTAAGAAGAAAGATGGATCAATGAGACTCTGCATTGATTATCGAGAACTTAACAAGATCACTATCAAGAACAAATATCCTCTCCCACGCATTGATGACTTATTTGACCAACTACGCGGAGCTCAATACTTTTCCAAGATTGATCTTCGTTCAGGGTATCATCAATTAAGGGTCAAAAGGGAGGATATACCAAAGACGGCTTTCCGTACAAGGTATGTACACTATGAATTTATAGTGATGCCATTTGGTCTTACTAATGCCCCTGCTATCTTCATGGATCTAATGAATAGAGTCTTTAGAGACTATCTTGATCAATTCGTGGTAGTCTTTATAGACGATATTCTTGTCTATTCAAAGAGCAAGGAAGAGCATGAAGATCACTTGAGAATTATATTGAAGACCCTGAGAAAGGAGAAGCTTTATGCCAAATTTACCAAGTGTGAATTTTGGCTTCAAAAAGTTGCATTTTTGGGTCACATAATCTCAAAAGAGGGGATATCTGTGGATCCAGCAAAAACAGAGGTTATCGAAAGATGGTCAAGACCAACAACAGTAACTGAGATCCGAAGTTTTCTTGGTTTGGCTGGATATTATCGACGTTTTGTAAAAGATTTTTCACGATTATCTAATCCACTCACCAAGTTGACTCGGAAAGGAGTTAAGTTTGTCTGGACGGAAGAATGTGAAGAAAATTTCAAGGAGTTGAAAAGAAGGTTATCTAGTGCACCTGTGCTCACACTGCCTTGTAGTGGAGAAAGGTTTGTGATCTACAATGATGCATCCAAGAAGGGATTGGGGTGTGTTCTTATGCAAAATGATATGGTGATAGCTTATGCCTCACGACAGTTGAAAATCCATGAGCAAAATTACCCAACACATGATTTGGAGTTGGCTGCGGTAATCTTTGCATTAAAGATTTGGAGGCATTACCTTTATGGTGAAAGGTGTGATATTTATACTGATCATAAAAGTTTAAAGTATATTTTCACACAAAAATATCTGAATATGCGCCAAAGAAGATGGTTGGAGCTGATTAAGGATTATGACTGCTCAATCCATTACCACCCTGGGAAAGCAAACAAGGTGGCAGATGCATTAAGTCGACAAGACCATGCTAGTTTATCCATGACGAGGATCACAAAAGATCCAATATTTATGGATTTACAAAGTATGGATCTTGGAATTATAATGGAAGGGGAAAAATCTTATCTTTCTCAAATGAATGTTCAACCATCTATACATGTGAAGATTAAAGAGGCACAGAAAGAAGATGTCGAGTTACAAAAGAAGGTGAGAAATGTTCCTGAATTCAACCTTGATTGTGATGGGATAATAAAGTTCAGGAATCGGGTTTGTGTTCCTCCCATCCCCGAATTAAAGAAGGAGCTGCTGGATGAGGCTCATAGTTCTTCATTCTCTATTCATCCTGGAAGCACGAAGATGTATAGGGACCTGAAAGAGTACTTCTGGTGGGATGGCATGAAAAGAGATGTTGCTGAATATGTATCTCGATGCTTGGTTTGTCAACATGTTAAAGCTGAGAGACAAAAGTCTAAGGGGATGTTACAACCATTACCCATACCCGAATGGAAATGGGAAAACATCACTATGGACTTTGTCACAGGACTTCCTAAAACATCCAAAGGCAATAATGCTATCTGGGTCATAGTTGATCGTCTTACAAAGTCTTCACACTTCATTGCTATTAGAGAGGATTTCTCTCTAGATCAGCTTGCCAGGATATATGTAAAGGAAGTGGTGAGATTGCATGGAGTACCACTTTCTATTATATCTGATCGGGATCCGAGATTTACCTCGAAGTTCTGGCGAAGTCTTCAGCATACTCTGGATACAGAGTTGAGTTTCAGCACTGCTTATCATCCCCAGACAGACGGTCAGTCTGAGAGAACAATTCAAACCCTAGAAGATATGTTGAGAGCTTGCTCTATGGATTTCAAAGGAGGTTGGGATCAACACCTACCTTTGGTGGAATTTTCTTATAATAATAGCTTTCACTCCAGTATTCAGATGGCTCCTTATGAAGCTCTCTATGGAAAGAAATGCAGGACTCCAACTTGCTGGGATGAAGTTGGGGAAAGAAAGCTATTAGGACCTGATCTCGTTGATGAAATGGAAGAAAAGGTTAGATCTATTCAACAACACATAAGATCAGCTCAGAGTCGACAGAAAAGTTATGCCGACAACCGAAGAAAAGACCTAGAGTTTGAAGTGGGTGATAAAGTGTTCTTACGAATATCTCCCTGGAAGAGGGTTATGAGATTTGGAAAGAAGGGGAAGTTGAGCCCTAGATATATCGGTCCTTTCGAAATATTGGATCGTGTTGGGAAGGTAGCTTACCGATTGGCGCTTCCACCGAATCTCTCTCAAGTTCACGATGTGTTCCATGTATCTCTCCTGAGAAAGTACATACCAGATCCTTCACATGTACTCAGCTCAGAAGTTGTACCGCTGGAGCAAGATCTTTCTTATGAAGAACAGCCGATAGAGATTCTGGATCGTAGCGAAAAAGTCATACGAAACAAGACCACTCGCTTGGTGAAAGTTTTATGGAGGAACCACCAACTTGAAGAAGCTACATGGGAGCTTGAGGATATGATGAGGGAGAAGTATCCTCATCTGTTTGTTGCAAAGTGACGAATTTCGAGGGCGAAATTCTTTTTAAGGGGGGTAGAATGTAACACCCGAGACTTTTATGTTATATAAATCGTCAAAGGAATCTTTTTCTATACAACACTTGCTTGGCTTGCTTTACACGCAATCGCGACCTTCCTCGATAGCTTGCATCGTACGCAATACCGAGTTTCACTAAACAACATTATGCTATTAAAACTAGCCGTTATGAATAGTAATAACCACTTTTTGGAATTTTATAAATTTTATTTTTCAAAATGGACTTCATTTTTGGACTCAGAATATCGAAATTAGCCTAGGGTGAAATTTTGGTATTTTTCTGAAAACTTTCAATTTTTGATGAATAGTGAAACCACTAAGTGGTAGGTTAAAAACTGAATTTTGCATAAAACTTAATTTTACCGCTTCTGTGATTGAAATTTCGAAAATCCGAGAGACACGGTTAATATCAAGGACTAAAATGTGGTTCAATGAGATGAAAATAATATTTTGGTGAATAGTAACTTTTTACTTTTTTTACCGCGGTTAATAGTAAATAGGGTAACTAAGGGTAAATATGATATTAATATTACCCTAACACATGTCCTAATTCTATTGGACAAGTTTAATTCGACCAAAAACAAACTTAGGAATAAAATATGACCATTTAGGCCCACTTGGATTAGATTAGGACATTTATTATTAATTTATTTAAAGAAGGGTTAAAATAGTTAAAATCAATGTTTAATAAGTAAATCATTTTTAATATGGGGTTATACATAAGATAAATTCGATTGTAAATATTCATTAGAAAGCTAAAAATATTTCCTACATGATGGTATTTTATTTGTAATTTTTAGACATCAAATAATTTAATTTATTTATGACACAAAGATGATGCAGTAATTATCTTATTAATGAAATATTGACAAAATTGATAATATAAATACCAAAATAAATGTAATTTAAGACTTTTTATGAATTCCATTAATTTTCTAGGTTACTATGATATATTAATGTTGATTTAATCAACTTGGTTCGAACATATAATTCTGTTATGACTTTCACAAAAATCATATATCAAATAGTGTCAAAATTGACACAAAATAGTTTTTAAATCAAATATTATATTATTAATTGTTATTTTATTCCTAAAAATCTAAGGTTCGGCCAAATGACTTAGATAAGGATATATATATTAATAATAAACAATTTGGGGTTCGTTTGGCATGTTATAGTAAGTGTATTAACCATATAGTGAAAGAAAACAAAAAGACACGGTAAAAGTTAAATTAATTAACTTAGAGTTAAATCTAATTGATAAGGTTAAAATAAAACCCTAAACTTGTCTAAATCTTATTGGTTGATAGGATTTCGACCCTTCCCCACTTTATCTTAGAAATAAGACCCTTTGGAACCATTATAAACCGATTTTGACTTTAATATAAAATAATATTTTGAGATATTCCTAAGGTGCCCCTCTCCTCCCTTATAAAAGGGAACCTCCTCCCCCTCCTCCTCACACCAATTTGAGCACTCAAGCTCGGCCAACCCCTGCAATTTTCTCCTCTCCACATCCCTAGAATAATCCTAGAGGTCCTGGTCTTCTCCAAAGACCAATATTAGTTCCTTAAGTGTAGGATTCAAAGAGGCGTTCCAAAGAAGAGGTAATATCCATTACCGATCTTTTCAATTTCTTTTTTCTTCAACTTCTTCTTCTTTAGTCGTTTCATGATAAAGTAATAACATAAGTATTACTTACATACTGATATGTTATTATAAATATGAAACAACCCTTATTCACCTTCTATCCATCCTACGGAAAAATGAAATCACCGCGCGTGCGTACGTACGGAATACCGTCTCCACGCTGTGGTGTAATCTATTTTCCACCATCACCTTACAAGGATGGTTATAATGGTGTAATGAGTAACTAAATATGATTATTATGAAGTAATATTGATACTGAAATAATATATATATACTCCAATACAATTCCAAGATCATAGGAATGATATCATCACTCGTGCGTACGTACGGAATACCGTCTCCACGATGTGATGCGACTCGTTCTACATGATCTTCATTTCATAATGATTATATAAATGAATTGAATGAATGAATATGGTATATAATACACTAATACCATTCTGGAAATGAATTTTCTATAACCTAAATATAAGAATAAGAATTTATTCGACAAAACACGCATAAGAACAAAAAGTTATAAAGACCCGAGTAACAAGTAACAATGAAATATTACTAACAAGAAGCTAATAATATGACCATATATGATATCATATAAATATGTATGATTCTGGAATAAGTCAATAACATTATTTAAACCATTATACAGGTGATTCGGACACGTACAAAGCTAATCGGACCTAAGGTAAGGGAAATATCACAATCTCATTTTTATCCGAGATTGTTTATTCGTAAGTATTTACTGGGGTGTATTTTATCATCCACATCCATGTTCCCTCAATATGTAATATTGTTTCCATCCACTTGCAATAGTTTAAATCCAATTTTACCCTTAGGTGAATTTTTAGTAAAGAATATGAAAGGAATCTTTTGTCGTTTTTCCGTACGAGGTACTTTTTGACTTTTCCGACAAAAGTACGAGAAGGATGTTTTTTTTACTTATACGGCATGAATGGATTTTTAAAACATTATTTCCAAGAAGCTTCCTTTACAAGTTTTCAAGTTTATTTTTAATCAACTTCTTTTAGTTTATAATTGTATGACATATTAAGAAAAGAAAAGTGTTTTTGAAGAAGAAAGGATATTTTCCTCAAGAATGGAGTTCAAGTGTTTTATCAAAATTATTTTCCATCTAAGATAATAAAGGGTTCTGTTTTTATCCCTATTATTAAATTGATTTGATCATGTTGTGATGGAATTATTTTTATGAATTCCTTTATCTTATATGAATTGATTTATGATGTCATGATGTTTCAAGAATCCCATTTTTGTTACATGTGTTATGCGATGATGTATGTTTTATGATTATGTGGCACACATAAGAAAGGATTCATTATAAGATGGGTGGGACCTATATCTCCCTCCAATGCATTGGGTAATGATTTTATATCTCATGAGATAGACATGGCTGGAACGGAAGGTTATTTCGGTTCAGTGATACAGGACTGAAACGAGGAGTGAACTCGGTTCAGAAAGGGACTTTGTCCACTAAGATAGTCTTGGCAATGAGTCATGACTAACAAGAAATGATTTTCCATGATTATGTGTGCATGCCACAAAGTTTCACGTTTTATGTTATGATTATGGGGATCTCATTTTCACTTCTATGATTTATTCCATGTTAAGATATTATGATCTCTTTTGCAGGTTTTGATAAAGATATGATATGATTTTTATTTCCTTTATTTGCCCTTGCTGAGCATTTGAGCTCACCCTTTTATGTTTTCTTTTCCCCAGGTCAGGAAGATGGATATTAAGTAGAATATGCTAAAAGGGACCCTAGATATGATGAAATAAATGGGAGACACTGTAGAAGATTTATGAACCAGTTGTTTATGTTTCCCAGTTTCTAAAGACACTATACCTATACGGTCCTTTGTGGTTTTGTCATATGTTGTAATAAGTGTGCTTCAATTTTTGAAGTATTAAAAATGTATGTAAAGTATGGGTCGTTATAGGTATAGTCTCATTGACCATTTTAAATGGTCATTCATTTTAAGAAAATTCTCTCAAGAAAAAACATAATATAATTTCCTTAAATCTACATTCAATTCAAACAATCATTTTTCTCAAAATCCACCTAGTAATTTAAATTCCCATAAAATTGGGGGATTTTCACAATTACATTACCTTGATAAATAAAAAATCAGTATCATTTCAATCCATGTTTTCAAATCCCATTAAAAAAGTTTTCAAATCATGAAATAAATCAATGTAAAATCATTATTGAACCACTTACATTAAATCGCGTGATCAAATAGAAACCCAGAACGGCAACAACAATGATAAAAGATGCAGTTTATATCATGAAATCATACATAGAATAAATCTGAATTAAAGAGGATATTAGAATCATTAGTCACCTGAAGATGTATCACCCTCTAAGGAGTATAGAAGAGGATATATGAATAAACTACCCAAAAGTATATTTACTTATTAGAAGGAGATAAAATGCATCAAATAGTGCATTGATCCATGTAGAATGGTGTTTGGTGGAGTAAAAAAATCCTATTGAGATCCTTTGAATGTAAATTGGTCGAATAAATTCATATAAGAGAAAAAAAGATTTTAATTAGTACATGAGATATTAATGTCTATAATAACACAGAACAAACCACAACCCCCATGGCCACAACTCAGAATTGATGAAAATAACCAAACAATAATTTTTCCACCCTAGACCATACCACAACCCTTCCTATTCAACCAACATCCAAAAAACACATCGTAGACATCTCCTGGATCCAATTCACTGAATTTAAGACCATGATATGACTTAAACAACATGCCATACCAATTCTCATATAGGAAGTAACACCCAACCCACTCAATCAAGTCTCCATGCAACAAATGAACCTCCACACCCCATTGCCAAAGATCTAGAATAAAGAAATGAAATATCCAAATCTCCATAACGCAGCTATATTAAAGATCATAGTAACCCAAAAAATGGGTTTCCAAGGTCCTAAGGCATGTAAAACCTCCTAAACCACTACCTCAATGGATCTTAAACTCTACTACACCATATCCTAGTGGTCCATGGTGTAGCACACAACACTCCACACCACATCCCCACCCTCAAAGTGTGTCCTACTAAAGAAAAACGTCATTTTTCTCAAAAAATGTAAATAAATCTTAAAAAACCTACAACACAGCCAAACGAAAAGAAAATCAAATGAAAAAGGTAAAGAGTACTTCAAAATAGTAATGGTATTTTACAATCAATGTAAGAAGAGACAATAAATTCATTCATGAGATGTCATAATTTATAATACATTCTTATAAATCAATGAAACTTTATGTTCATACTATATCAATTTTGGTTCAACATAAGTTCTCTTATGTTATATATTATTAACACAATATCCCAAAATGTATACACCGTACTCTGATACCATCCAAGGTCACATGATTATTACATATATAAATAAAAAAAAAATTTAGTAAATATTTAAAACATATAACAATAATACAAACCCCATATCTATAATGTTTTTGTTTTTTAAGAGAATAGATGCATAATAAACATATTTATAAACAATATTCAACATCTCCCAAAAATATTCTTAATATTTAGTACCCATATACAATTATCATATATAGATCATTACTTCATAAACAAGGTAAGGGAAACATAATAAAGTGTATTCTTAGATGCTTAGTATGGGTAGAAAAGGAAGATATCAATCATATGTGAGTATACGATGATCATCAGGGCATGATTACATAATCACGTGCATAATCACTATATAAAATATTTATACACATAAAATCATAGGTCATTACTAAAAAATAATTATATTTCAAGAAGTAACAATCATAAGGGTGTAAAAGAATATATCATCATTCTCGAGTCCTAGAATCGGAATATTGAATCATTAGAACAACAAATCGAAGTTCTTATAAAAATCCCTATTAAGAATCATGCCTATATATAATTTTTTGAGAATTTATAGTATCAATCATAATTACACTTCAAGATGTGAAAAAAATACTTGAAATAATTTCCATGATTATCATTATCATCTCATGTGATATTCTACCTCACATCACCCAGTTTATAGAAAGGCTATAATATGGCCAAATGTATAATAATTATAATAAATACATATGATTCCCATAGAAAACATGGATATATTCATTATTAAATTGAAACTTATTTAAACATATAGAAATAAATAGGTTTCATATCAATCATAGATAAAAATAACCATTTAACAAAAACTTTGATAATCAATAGAAAACATCACTTTTCTTTCAGAAACTTAGAAAAACATATATTACTAGAAAATTGAAAATATTTTTTTTGTAAAACCATTTAAAAATGGTAATTATTAATTATTATTAAGGATGGGCATGATGATGGTAAAATTTATTCATGTCATATATGTTAAAAATAAATATTTTTTTGCAATTTTTATAAAAAGTCAAAAGTGATTCCTATAAAAAAAATTCACACAGTTCCTTCTAATCATTTTTTAAGAAATTAAAATATAGTAAAAAAACATTTATAATAAATTTAAATATATAAAATAACATACTTTACAGAGTCTAAATATTACATATGTTGAGGGGAAATTATTTTGTCCAAAAAATAATAAACATAGTTTCCTTTTCTTATGAAACTGTTCCCTGACATATTTGAAACCAAATAGAATATAGTGGTAAATAATTCATGAAAAAATTAAAAAAATATATGTGAATAAAATATATTTGCTTTAAGATATAAGAAATATATAATTTCACTCAATGGAAATTTAACATAGACAACCCAAAAAAATAATTTTTAATATAAATCATTACATCAGTTTCTCGATTTCTTCCATGACCATGTTAAAATCACTTATAATAAATTAACATTTATTATAAAATTATAACAGACCATATTAATATTTATCTTAATATAAACAATTCACTAACATTTCAAATGACTTTTTTTATTAATAATTCCACCATAAAATCCACATTTTGGGTGATTACTATTCTAATTTTCATATAAATTTTAGTTTGGCAGGTCTGGTCCATGAACCTCAATCCTAGATTCACCATCTCAAATTTTTTAATATTTCTATATATATATATATATCATATTTATTGGTTATATACACCTTTATAACCATCCATTAAAGGTGGTGATATATAAATTTCATACACCATTCATGGAGATAGTAGTCCATACATATGCATAAACTTCACTATCATATTCTAATATAAAAATAAAAAAACGTTAAATAATATATTATCATAAAAAAATATTTATAATATATATATATAATATATTAACTAAATATATCCTTATGACCCTTCATGTAAAGAATAAATGAAAATTTAATGACATCTCACCATGGTGGTGGTAGTCCATAGATATGTACGAGCAATGCCATCAACTTCCATGGGATGGGATGGTCATATGTTTGATAACATTTCATCAATATTTAATTATAATAATTTCATGAACATCATATATATTCGTTGAATCAATTAATATAAGAATTCATTAGAGGTGATGATGAAAAATAAAATACATCAGTTGTGGAGATGATAGTCTGTATATACACATGAAGATGTTTTCATATTCATTTGAAAAAATGATAAATATTTTATGGTTATTTTATTAATGAAATAATATTTCTGTAATATTGTTTTACTTATTTCGATATTATAGTATAAATAAAGAATATTATTTAGATGTGGAAGAAGAAATAAACATAAAAGAATTTGGTGAAGATAATTAAATCCTCTTTGATAAACAACAATTAGATCTCTCATGAAGAACCCTTAGGTTATCCCTTTATGAAAACAAAAACTACATAATTTTTCTTGATAATTTTCTAATAGATTTAGGATTCGTTTTTTGAGCTATGTGACTCAAGAAGGTATGAAGAATATAGAATATGAGGTACACTTTTATAAGTGATGGGATATGAACACTTTTAATTATTTTAAAACAATCAAACAATATAAGGCCTATTTCTTGGAAAATTTTCCTTAAATTGTCAAAACATAAAATACATAATGATATAGGGTTGAAATATATTCGGCTAATATGATTAAGATAAGATTTGAGGTTATTCTCACAATTATATCATTAGTTTAACCCGTTATTAACCCTTTTATTCTTTACTATTGTATCGAATTTATTTTATTAGTTATTATTAATTATGACTATAACTCTATAAGATATTATATTTATTCATTGAAAATAAATTTTAAATATTTGATAGCTTAATTTAGATTTTATCATAAGTCTAAATGAACCATGATACATTTTAACATTTAAATCCAAGATGTTTGATTCACAGGTTTGGATATAATTAAAAAAATTATAATATATATATATATATGTATTCAAAAATATAAATTTATTGATTATTTCTAGATAATTAATCATTAAATTTGTAATAAAATTATTTAGGGATTAAAATACATATTTTTATGAAGAAAAGTATTTTTGAGGTTTTATTATTTTTTTATATAAAAAAATATAATTATATTTAATAAAAAGTTATTCTATTGAAATTTATTCTTAATTTACGTATTAAGATTCATATATTAGTTATATAATTGATAAGTATGAATACATAATCGTTTTAGGTAAAAGGTGTTATTTTCTAAACACTTATTTTTAGTGTGAATTATGTTTGATTCTCAATAAAGTAAATAAATCTATATTAAATAATAATTCTAATGAAATATATATATTCTATATTCAATTAAATATGTTAACATATATATAATAGTTTTTATGATGTCGGGCTTTAATGTAAATATAGTATTATAATTAAAAAACATATTTTTTCCAAAAATAGGCCTCGTTGCATTCAACACACATATTTTTATGTTAATTATTAGTAGTTATAGAAATTTATTTTGATAAAAAAGTATCCATATTTTAAATCATTTTTTCCATATTTTTTAATTAGGTTACTTTAATTTTTTCTAATAATGAATAGTAAAAACAGTAAAAATTTATTACCACTATTAAGGTTAAAAAATAATTCCCAAGGGATTAAACATAGATAGTAGTATAAATTACCACATGAAATTGACTAAATAATATTGGTTAGATATATATTTACCATATATTTTCATAAATTATAATTATGTTCCATTTTTTTCTATTTTCTTAAGAAAGAGACTTAATATCATTAAAATCTTTTATGTAATTCTATTTCTCTACCACCCCTCACTTAAAAAAGTACACCTTTTCTATTTCCTAAATCATAAAAGGTGATAAATATAACTCATCAAATACCTACACAAAAATATTGAAATTTTACTTTTATTAATTTTTTTGGTTCTATTATTACACTAATTCCATCCTAATATGGTTTAAGGTGGAAGATAATGGTCACTCAAAGATGTGGTAATGTTATTTACTTTCTCTTTCAAAGATTTTTTATTTTTCTACTTTTTATAAATCTATTATATTCTTACTAAAATAGATAATATTGTATAATAAATATAAATATATTTTATTATAATTAGGGTTCAACTATTTTCTTCTCCCTTTCCATCAAATAAGAAATGAATACATCACTCGTAAGTATGTATGGACTTCCTCCTTCACATTAATATATTATTAATTTTCCATAACCTCATCAAACTAATCAATATGATAATATATTTAATAATTATATATTATATTTATGATATTAGTTTTATTCTTGAATTATAAAATATGGTTTTTCTTTCTTTTTTTATTTTTATTAGAAAATTATAACAACGTTTATCTCTACGTATAGACAATTGTCTCTATGGATGGTGTAATTCATTTTTCTATAACTAATTTTTATGTATAGTTATAAATATGAATATAATAAATATATGTTATATTTATATCATGATTAATTTTTTTGGATTATGGTATGATTATTAAGTCATGATGACTATAAAACCTAAATCAAAACATACACTAAAAATAAAATAGTTATAACCCAGAATAATTATTTTAATAAATAATTATTAATTAATTGGTGATAAGATGTTATAATTAAACCATTTATTATGTTATAATAATTATATTTTTGGTATATAATTACCATAAATCAAAATTTATTATATAGGTGGTATTATCACTTATAAGAAATTTAATATTAAAGTATGGGTTTTATTTTAAAATCTAACATTTTACCAGGATTGTTTTGGATTAAATTTATGATAATTAAATTTATGATCTACCCCTCAAAATATGATTATTTTTATCTTATACTGTGGTTATTTTTTAAAAATTATAATATTAAATTTTCTTTTATTTGGTCCAAGTTCTCAAAATACTGAAATAATGTTGTTATAGAAAACTAACAATGTTTTTCAATTCGGTTGGTTATTATTTTTCATTGATATCTATATTTTCATTAAAATTATTTAAATAATTTTTTAGAAATCACTAATTATTTATTAAATTAAATTTTACCAATATTTTACTTTCTAAAAAAAGTTTTAGAATGATTCTTCGAATCATTTTCCTAATAGGGCACTATTTACCTGTTTTTCGAATAAAATCATTGCATCAATATGCACTATAAAAATGTATTGTCCCATTCTAATGAAAAATATATTCATTTAAGTTTCATTTGAATTTTTTCTTGGTTATTTTAAAATAATATATTATTTCAAATATTATGTAAATTTTTATATTTTAAATAATTGCTTTCAGAATGAAAAGGTCATTTTCCTCAAGAAAAATTCCACTGAGCTTTTTAAGGAATTTTTTTATATGAAAAAAATCAATTTATACTAATTATACTTAACATGAGATATGATCCAGAAATACCATATTGATTCATTATTTGGATGTTTTATTTTTATTATAAAGAGATATTTATGAATCTAATTTTATTTTTCATGGGTGAAACTAAGACAAAATTATAACTTTTTTATGATCTTATCGCATACATATGAACTGATTATGATTATGTGATATGTGGGTCTATTATATAAATCCAATAAATTGGGTAATTAGTGTTTTTAATAACTAAATGTGTATATTTGAGATTTTCCCATGCCCGAAAGAGGGTACATGGGATGTTATCCCAGCCTGCACTAGGCATATAGTTGGTTATCCCAAGACTAACATGTGATGAATATATTAATGGGTAGCCTTGAAATAATATTTATTTGATTATAATTTTAACAAATGTTTCATGTAACTAGCTATGCAATTCAATTATTCTTCTACAATGATCTAAATGTTCATGTTTTTTGGCTCTTCAATTATTTATGTCTTATGATCTTCCAAATTCTTATGTCAGGATTATGATATATGAATTTTTGGCTATGATTTATAAATGTTAATCTCATGTTTTAATACCCTTATGATCACTATATGATTTCATATGATCATTTATTGATATCTTCCATGTTTTCCCTTTTTGTGTTTTTAATCCCATGTGTTATTTAGATTTCATTCCCCATGTTTTGAATAATGGGTTTAAGGAGGGTATGTCTAACAAGTGTTTCTGGTGAGAAGAAAATTGTGTAATATATTGAAGATCTTGCATGAAATACTATGAATAATTATCTAGTATACAATGAAGATAAACCATTATAGTTCTTGGGTGTATATTTTAATGAGATATATGTTATATTCATCTAAAATAATATAATATTTTTGTATATAATTTTGGTTATGCTCAGTTTGTATCATATAAAGGTTTAGTAATTTTTGGAGATTAGGAATAAGGAATTTATTTCAAAAACCCTATTTATAAGTATATGTATAGGGGAACATACTGAAGTTTTAGTAAAATAAATATTGTGTGTTTTTTCTTAAAAATAAATCATTTTAAGTATACTTGAAATTGAATTGTTTTTTGAATAAATTCACCCAAGGGTAAACACACTGTATGCCCTGGAATGGGTGTTAAATCAATGATCTTTAGTGCATTATGAGTGGGCTTAATACTAAACTACTACATAAAAATTATCATGTGATTTTATTATATAGATTCAAATTTTATTATGAACCATTACGATGATATGAATTGATAATTACCATGGATGGCCTAGGTTAAACCTATGGTGTTAAAGATTGAAAAGAATTTTTCATGGTGTATACATCCAATGAATGATTTTTCATGATTATATGATTACTCATAATGATTATTATAAGGACCCGACCTTAAAACATTACATAATATTGAATTAAACAAATAATTCACATTGAGTATCTTTATAGGTTTATAGTTTTAGAGAATTAGGACATAACTATTACATCTCAAAAGATTACAAAGTAGACACTTATACACAGTTTCCATTTTTTTCAAAAAATAAAAACTCTTGAAAAAATATTCATGTCTAGTTCCATGTTTAAGACATGATGACTTTTTTTAATCCCATCCTTGAACTTATTCCACATTATGCCCTATGAAAAACATTTCAAAAACTTGGGATGAGCATAAAAAGATCGGTAAGGGATACAAAAAGAAGGAAAACTATTAGTCTTCTAAAATAAAAAGTAAAACATGATTACTTTGACATAAGTAATACATTTCACCTTTATGATCTAGTAAATACTCTTCAGTGAATAAAAGATATCTACTTACCCTTTTGTAACAAAAATACTACCATTAAACCCATATAAAGAGCAAATTACTTATATAGGTAACTTTGGACATAAACATACTTAAATGGAATAACTATACGGTCAACATCCATACATATCACTAAATGGAATAACCATACAGCCGACTTCCATACCCAATGCATTGGAGGTTATAACATAACCACCCGTCCTGGTTTATCACGACACCACACGTCATATGGTTTATCATGTAACCACCCGTCAAATGTCCATGTACCACCATAACACATAAAATATTGAAAATATAAACATTTAACTGATAATATTTCATTTGAAATCACAGGAAGTAATTTCAAGATAATGAAATAATCATTCCATTTTCCTAAACCATTTAAAAAGAGATTTTTGAATCAAAGTGTCCCATTCCACTTTGAATATTTTAATAAAATTATAATTTTAAAACATTAATGTACATATAAATAAATAGTCAAAACAACTTTTAAAACCTTGGACATTAAAAATAATTATTTAGAATAATAAATCTTTAAAAAATTTAAAAGGATATTTTAGTTAAAGAGTATTTAACAAAATAAGAGACTCTCGAATAAAAATAAATGAGTAATAACATTTAATCTGAACTTTATAATATCATCAGAATAAAGGTATTCATGATATTATATGACAAAGTAAAGTATATACACCATATAATATTGAATTGGTGCATAACAACAATGAAGTCTCAATGGAAATTTAAATTGAGATGAAATATCTTATAAAGATGGTATCCTTAAATTCAGGATAAATCAATCACGTAATTATGTGTGAAAAATATAAATAGACCCAATATAATTGGATATTATGTGTAAAAAAATCAATGTTCATTCACACATATTCATAGGATGACATATTCAATAAGTAGAAGTTTAACCCAAAGAATTGAAATTGGGATATGAAGTTCCCTTTCAAAAATTCTAAAAGTCTAACGACGTCACTTTAGAATTCAGAAAATGAGTTGATGAGATAAAAATTGTATCTCATCACTTGGAAATAAATTTTAAATCAATAAGGATATAGAACAACATATCCCTACATAATAAGATGTAAATTAAAAGGCGTAACAAAAAGAAGTCTTTTAAAAAGAGGAGGGTCAAAGGTTTCCTTACCGATTTGCTAACTTACCAAACATACACCACATAAAAGAAGGATCATAAAATAAAGATTTAAATACTAATAAATGAAATTATATTACACAAAGAGTAAAATCATGGGCAGTACATACACTACACAAAAATAAATAGTGTCAAGTATACCATGAATCTCACGGGAATAAAAAGTGAGATGAATCCCTTTACCAAATTGTAATCAACTGAGTCATATGAAAAAAAGTTAATAAACAACAAATGAATCACAAAATACCATGAATATAATGATAATAATGATAATATATATCAACTTTCTGTACACAATACACCACATACAATCAATAAGTGGTGAACAATGGAAATCTCATAGAATTAAAAGTGAGATAATAAAATCCCTTACCTCGTGTCCTACTTGACTTGTATGTTCTATGTTCTTCCTAAATAATAAACATAAGTTAATATAAAATTCATTAAGAAATTTTTTAAAGTTTATTATTCATTTTATATCACTTATTATCTTTCTATAATGACTAGTTAATTATTTAAGTTCATATTGGATATTTTATAGATGTTCGGAACTTGAGTCAAAAATGAACTTTTTATAATTACAATTTATCCATGTGTTCAAAAGGCCATTATCTCTAGAATGATATACATTTTTTATATATAATATATATCTAGTGTATATTTATTTATAATATTCCATATCATTTGGAGTTATGAAATGAAACACACCGTTCATGGAGACGGTAAGCTGTACGTACGCATGAACGATACTTTCATTTCTATTTTATATTTAATGGAATGAAAAAATAATGATAAATTGGTATATTATAATTTCATTATAATATCATATGATATTTATGTTACATAATTTCATTAACTCCATCCTTTATACAATCCATTTATGGCATGAAGGAATCATATCACCTTGAGGGGGCGGTAGTCCGCACTTCCTTAAATGAAATTATCGCGTTTACCCATAATGGAAACCATAAAGGTAATATATAAATGAATAATAAAGAATCATAAAAAAACATAAACATAATAAAAATCTAATATAAATACAATTCCATATTAATGGACACCATGTTAGGTGGTAGGAGATAATCGAACAATCATCGTTTCGTGAGGCGTTAGATTGCCATCCACAGAAACAATATGTTCTTCATCAATTAGATGGAGGTGTGTGTAAGTGTAGTTTTAATACTTATTATAACATCATCCTAGTATATTGAGTATATTTCTGTAGTTATAAGTTAAAGGATTAAAAATATTTTAGGGGGTTGGAGAAGTAAATAAAACAAAATAAAACAAAAGAATTTAAGAGAACCCGTTACCATTAATTTGGATAAATTGTGTTGGTTTGAACCAAAAGGACTTCTTGAAGTACCTTCTACATAAATTAAGGCTTCTAGGAAGAATATAGGGATGTATGGAGCTTAATTGGGAAGAGTTTGGATGATCCAAAAGGCTTGATATGTGTTTGGAATTGGATAAAAGTTATCTCCTTTTATAAGGGAGAGGAGGGGCTCTTTAGAAAAGTGTGAAAATATTATTTTATTATATAATTATATTCATTTTATAAAGGTACAAAAATCATTCGAGTCAAATATAAGATTACAAGTGTTCGAAATAAAATAATCCAATAGGAATTGTACTTGTTTTGGATTATATTTTAATAATTATAATATTATTTATTGTAATCATTTATTAATGAGGTAAATACTGTATCATTATTGTGTCATAAATAATTTAATTTATTCGATGTCTAAAAATATTAAAAAAATAATATCATGTAGGAAATAGCTTTATATTTATAAATAATTTTATTAGTCAAAAATATGGCTTATATAACACCATATATAAATTAATTTACTAAAAGATTTTTGTTTATGTTATTTTTTCCTTTACTTTAAATTAATTAATCTAAAGTGTCATTATCATTCATAAGTGGCTCCATGGGGTCCCAAAATCGACCCAAAGATGCACATGGTCGGACATTACTCATAAAATAAGGTTAGGACAAGTGTTAAAGTAATTTTGAATTATTATAATATTCTTTTTACCTTGAATTACCGTATTTACCTTTAATCGTGGTAAATAAAAGTCAAAAGTTGCTATTCACCAAAAATTATTTTCATCTTATTGAAAAAAAAATTTACGTAATAATATCATCCATGTATGTCAGATTTTAGAAATTCAATTAACATAAGTGGTAAAATTTCATTTAAATGAGAAAGTCAATTTTTTAACTACTACTAAGTGGTTTCACTATTCATCAAAAATTGAACTTTTTCAAAAAAATACAAAAAATTCATCCTAAGATATATTTAATATTCTGAATTAAAAAATGATGTTTATTTTTCCAAATTCAAATCATTAAATTTCAATTAATTAATTTTAAAATTAATTCCTGTTCTTAAAACAAATAGCATGTTTTTAAGAAACAATATCAAAAGATTGACACTTATTTTTGTCCAATTTCAAAGTGAAATTAATTCCAATGACCAAAATTGGATTAAAGGGAAAATATATATTATAATTACACATTAAAAACAGTTAAAAAGATAATATAACCTTATAAATAAATTAGTTTAAGACACAGTTTTGAATTAAAATACAATATTTTTCACTATTCATTAAAAAAATGAACTTTATCGGAAAAATTCCAAAATTTTACACAAAGTAAATTTTGATGTCCTCATTCTAAATTAGGATTTTATATGGTAAAATATAATTTATTAAAGTGATTAAAACTATATTTAAGGAGGGTTTTCCATTAAAAGGTGGTAAATCGACCTTTTAATGTAAATTATGCATAAAATTATATTCATTCACATTTGAAGACTCTAAATTTTATTGGATAAATGTAAATACATTTAAAAAACATGTATAATCATATTTTAGTTAGTTTTGTTGATTCCTGCCAATACAATGGCTAGAAGATAACTACCATTTAAAATAATAATATTATATTATTAGTGTGCACCGTAAGATTTCAAAGAAACCTGTTGTTGCATATCAGATAAGCTATCAAACATAGAAACCATTTTAAAGTAAAATTAAAATTTAATTCACAAATATTAATAAATATAAAAAGTGTCTTATTCCTTATTTATCTGGGATATTACAATTATTGTTAATAAAAATTATTTTTTAGAAATATTGGATTAAATTAGGAAGAATCATGTTAATGCTGAATGTGATGGACAATGAAGTGACTTTCCTCTTGAAAAATAAAATGTTATGGGAGCTAAAATTTAAAATAATATTGTTATTCTTATGAAAAATTCTCAATCCATGAATCATGTTGGGATTAAAAATGATAAAATGGGGTAAGAACATATTATTGAGTCCATTATGAGGAAACAACCAACTTATTTTAGTTGGTCCATTATACCACTGATTATGGAAAATAGATCAGTACAACTAAAAAAAATATTTTTAAATATTTGGTGCATAGAGTATAAAATGTTTTTTTGTTTATAATTTTAAGGACAAACAGTTCATTGATATAATCCTTTTAGTAACACAAGGAAATTAGAATAGTTTGACTCCCTGGAGTTTTATGAGTATAATATATTATTTTTTAATAATTACTTTCCTCATATTAATAACATGAAATTAGAGATGGAACTCCATAATCTAAAGCATAATCAGGATGAATCCTTTAATATTTATGAGAAAAAATTAAAAAGTACTTTTAGGATAATGTTTGGTATTATCTATAAACTAGAATGTAAGATTAATTGATTATTCAATGGATTAAATAAAAGTATCTGAATGGAGTTAACTTTCACATAATCTGTCAGATATAAATAAATCATTTAATTTGATCTCAGCATATAAATAGAGATTACCGTCACCCATAAATATTATTGTTTTTATAGGAAAATGAATATAAAATTCAAAAAAAATATAATAATAAAAACCATAGGGGAAGGGTAATGAGTATTACATTATTCCAAAAGTGTGGAATGAAAGATGATAAAAATTATCTTAATGGGTTAAATGTACAATTACCATCCATTCTATAACTATTAATGCCTTTTCTAATTTTGGTTCTACCAATAGTTTTATATTCCAATAATTTTATAAAGGCATCACATTATAAACATAATAATTAGATGTTAAATAAATAGTGAAAACTAATAATAGTATGATCATCATATCTAAAGTCAGTTATTTTTCTCCAATTGATTTTAATTATAATTTGATTCTTGAATATACTGTTATTCTCCCTATTTTTGAATTTGATGTGATTTTTTTTTGTATGGACTATATCTCTTTATATAGAGATCATATCAATTTCTAAGGAAGGGAATAAAAATTTTAAATTCAAAATAATTCTCTAATAATATTTAGTGCGATGATGAATAAGATGTTGAAAAGTAATTTACTTCAATTTTAGGGGTCTTGATAACTATTAATAAGTGGTATTTATCTCAAATGGATAGGTAAAAAGTTAGCATTGATGATATTCATATTTCATAGGTGTTCATTTATATATTTTCAAAATAGAATCCTTGTATTCCTTTGAAACATGATTTTGAGTTTTTAATATAACTCATACTATATTTTTTACCTATATCAAAGACTGTATATAAATTTTCCATGATTGAGTAATATTAATTTAAAATAACCGCTAAAAGAATCTTGATAAGGGTTCATTTACCCATGTTAATCACCATTGGCTGAACATATTCAATTTGTAAATATTAAGGATTGAACAATGAGGCTATGTATTTATTATTAGGAATATAACATTATCATCATAAAGAATAAGTATCATCCACCCCATGTTAATGATTAATTTTGAGAATCTTAATTCTTCTCAACTATTTTCCTTCATTATGGATACTACCAATTGAGGGTTATAAGTGAACACATTACAAATATAACCTTTTGTATGAGGTATGACCACTATAAATTTATAGTGGTACCATTGGGAATTGGTAATTCCCCCTATATTTCAATTTATTTAATGAATACAGTCTTTAGCTTTTGTTGGGACACATGTGATGAAGGTTTCAAGAGATTTCTTTTGTTGTCAAGGTTAATTTTGAAGAAAATAAATCACTTCACTTTGTTTTGGAAACAATTTTTTTGGGTTTTGTTTTGTGAAATATTTGATCTGCTTTATAAGGAATCAGAGTCTCTATGACTAAGATTCATACCAATTGTGATGATCATTTGCTAAATTGTATTTCATAGAAATCATGAGTTGTATTGAGGACTTGTGATGAAATATTGATTGAATAAAGGGGGAGTGAATGAGATACTTCCAATTAGAATATAATTGTATTCAGATTGTTCTTCAAAACCATCAACGATGAATCTTTTTAAAATTTATCATATATAGATTATAGAGAGAAAGAAGTGGTATCGATTGTTTTTCAAAACAATCAGAAAATAATCATATTCATATATAGATGGAACAGAGAATGAAGTGGTACCGATGGTTTTTCAAAATAATCAGAAAATAATCATATCCATGTTGAATCGATTTTCTTTCAAAAAAATTGGATACCAAGTGTAAGTAAAAGATTTGGTGAAGATTTGTATTCAGGTGGTGTCGATGAAAACTGGTGCCGATAGAATAGATGATGCCAATTGAATAAGTGGTGCAAATGAGAAAGGAGATATCAGTGGAAAGTATTGTCAATCAAAGTGGTTCTGATGGAATAGGTGATGATGATGGAAGATGAGACACTATTTTTTTTTCAAAATAATCATATTTAGGTAGAAGATAAAGAATGAGATGGTGTCGATTGAGAATGAATCACATTTAGATTTTATTTTATTTTATCCAAGCATATCATTGTTTTTAGATTGTATTAGATCATACCCTACATTAATAATAAGTAATCATATAGATAATGATCATATCTATAATGATCATAACCAGAATGATCATATGTAGAATGACCGTAACCAGAAATGGTCATATCCTCACCAATCATATCCAGAATGATCATACCCAGAATGATCATAACCAGAATGATCATAAACAGAAATGATTGTGTCCAGAATTATCGTATTCTAGATGATCATATCTAGCCCATTTTTTTAGAAATGATCATCCAAGGGTTGATATGAAAGGAAATAAATAGGAATGAAAATACTTTCCAACTCAAGTCAGACAATTATAAAGGTGATTCTCAATGATTTCAAAGTCAAGAAGGTAGTCATGATACACACACTTGTTTTTTAATATGATGATGTGTTTTATCTTGTGGGTCAACAGAAAATAAAAGAATGTCGATATTGATGAATGAATTTTCAAGGGGGATCTTTTCATTTAAAAGAGTGATTTTATCTCATTTGGATAAGTTTATTTCTTCAAACACATTCAATTATTATGGTATCAAGAAAAGTTTTAATGAAATCAGAATGAGAGAAACATATTCATATGATTGGACCCATGTATCTCTCATCATTTTTAATCATATTGATATTTGAAATGGGAGTTTGGAAAATAAGAGATGATGATTGTAGAAGATTCATGAAGCTTCGAGAAGTGTTGAAAAAGTCAAAATGTATCCCAATATTCTGGGATAAAAATTCAAATTTGGATTAATTTGAGTGTGCATGAATGAATTTTTTGATTCCTACCAAAGGTGTCATGGGTCATTTATAATAGGAGATGTACATTGTGCATTCTGGATGTTTTCACTATTCACTACAGAATAGAGATAAGCTTCGAGTTTCTAGAGTGAAGAAGAGATCAATTCCATTCTGATTGAAAATTGTTTTGGGAGGTGTTGATTAATTCATATTCTATTCGGTTTGACAATTGTATTTGTGAATTGAAGTGGTGTTGATTCTACTCTATTTCATTCTATCATAAAATTGGATTTAGAGTATTGTTTTGTAAGAATTAGAGTTGAAAGAATTAGACTCAAAAAATATCAGACCCATTGTTTTATATCAAAGTCTTGGATGTTCTTACCTTTCTTCTGGGCAAGGAATTTCATAATTGTATTACAATTGTAATACATTTTTTGAATTAAAAATAAGCCCAGATAGCATAAGTTGTTACAAAACAATTTCCTTACCCTATTATGCTAAGAGGATGCACATGAAATTTATTTATGGTTTCATAGTGATACACGAGTGTAAGGATACTTCCTACTCATTTTAATCCAAGTATTTGTTTTATAGTGAATTTTATGGTATTAGATCCTTTCCAAACCATAATAAGGACTTATTTATTCTTATTTAATAGTGAGCCTTGTAAATATTTTTTTCTTGTGGATGTGTGTTGAGTTTGTTTTCATTAGGGAATTGAAATCTCTAATAGGAGGTGAAGGTTGTTTCAATTGAAAGGAAAAATAAAATAAATATAGTATCACAGATTCACCCCCTCCCCCTCTCAGTGATACATTACTCCGATTGGGTACATTCAAGTGGTATCAGAGGTGAGGTTCCCTTCGCTAGTCTTTAATGATGGAGAACATCAACTGTGGGAACTCTAAAGGTATTATGGTCTTTGATGGAAATAACTATTATATATGGAAATATAGAATGTCTCCATATCTTATATCTTGCATTTATGATGCTCTCGAAGCATTAATAGTTGGGTTTTCTCCCATTAATGATAGTGATCCACTTACACCTATTGATAAGATGTTTCTTGAGAATGATGAAAGGGCAAAGAATTGTATATTATCATTACATTTTAAAAGTGAATTTTTGAGTGTAAAAGGTGTTTACATATCTAAAGTTATATGGGATAAATTGAAAAATATATAACAAGGAAATAAAAAAGTGAAGAAGGAAAAGTTACAAATATAGAGATTGAAGTATGAAGATATGAAGATGGGAGAACACGAATCTACTAGGGAATTCTTTACCAGGGTGAATGAAATTATGAGTAATATCAGATATCTTGGTAAAAATATGAAATATTCTACAGTTGTTGAAATTATCTTGATAATCTTACCTGATAAATTCGATGAAAAAGTTTCTTCATTGGAAGATAGAGATCCTGAAACATTATCTCTTGATGATTTACATTGCACTCATATCACTTGTGAAATGAAAATATATAATGTTATGAAGAGGAAAAAAAGTTTTATAGAGAAATTTCATTCAAGGATATGAAGAAATAATTGTAAATGAATAGAGTTACAGAAGATGAAGTTGGTGATTGTTACTCTGAAAATGAGGTTTGTAAAAATTTCAATGAAATCCTATCCTTATTTTTTAACAATGTGAAAACAGGTACAAGGAAATAAAAACAGAAACTTCCCTTAAAATTTTATGAATTTTGAGGTTTTGGTCACTTTGCTACTAATTTTCCTCGAATAATTAAATAAGAGGATAGTGATATAGAAGAAAATAAAGAAAAGAAGATCATGGAAGAAAAAGGGAGACAAAGGAAAAGAAAATAAATTCTTAAAATAAAAAAAAAGAAATTTATTGTCCAAATATGATGAATAATAGAGTGATGCTGAATCTAAAAAATCCATTGAGTATGTCAATGAAAATACTTTCACTTCAATAGTTAATGATGCCAAATTTGGAAGCAGTAGTTCTAAAGAAGAAGAAACTCAGATTGAAATGCATTTGAAAGAAGATTTGAATGAATTTATGAGAAATATCATAAGTCATGAAAAGGGAAACAAAAATATGGAAGATGAATGATAAAGAAACAAATAAATCTTTGTTATTTATAAATAAAATCTTGTCCAAAATATTTATGATTTATTGAATTATTTTGAAGATGAAAAGAATATAATGTGCATTTGGAGTTAAAGTTGAAGGTAAAAGAAGAAGAGTTGGAACTTGTCCAACAAAAACTCTATGAAGTTAAAGAGAAAATTATATGTTTTCAAAAATATATCACTAATGTTGTTGAATTTTATTTTAATGAAAATCATGAAAAGGTTAAAAAAATATACCTTCAAATGGTGAGAAGATGGATGGAGATGTGTTTGAAAAGGAGAATGATGGGAAGGTTATGTATGTTGTCAAAGTGAAGAATTTAGAAGTTACAAAACATCCTAAGTCTGAAAATGTATTATCTGGATCTTGAAAGGTTTCAAATACATCTGATCCTATAAATGCTTAAAATAAAAGAATAATCTAATTGAATGAGAAAATAATATGGTTGATAAATGTTTTCCCAATTCTGATTAGTACGGAGATTTCAAAGGAAATTTATCTTTCTATGGGTATTTGTTGGTATTTTGGGGGATTTGGTCACATAGAAATTATGTTTTGGTTAAATCAAAAACATTACTATTATCCCATAGGTTATGAAAGGAAGATATTGAGGGGGAGTCAATCTCCTTAAAGAAATAAAATTGATAAGGTTGTATTGATGAAATCTGAAAAGAATGAAGTGAAAATTGAAAATAGGTTCCAACCCTTGGAATTTTTTTGGGAGATGTGAAAAACCTAGACACCTTGAAAAAGGATACCTTATTTTATTACCAACTCATCAATATATTCTCAATTCTCCAAATCCTATGGTGAAAAATGAAAATAATAGAGAAAAGCTGATTGTTTTTGAAATTTCATTAAAATCTATGAAATAAGAATGACCCCAGATACTTGATAGTGGATGCTATTTTCACATGATAGGTGAAATGAAATTTTATAAGGATGTCAAAGATTATAAAGATGTCAAAGTGACATTTGGAAATGATGAATCATTTAAAATCTAAGGTGTTGGGTCATCCATTATTGGGAAATAAAGGATGAAATCTAAGAGAAAAATTGTATGTTGATGGGATGAAACACAACCTACTATGTATATCACAACTGTGTGATAAGGGTAAAAGGTTATCTTTAAGAAATATGTATTTGTTGTAAAGAGTGAAGAATATGGAAGGATTGTTAAAAGAGGCCAATGTACGAAAGGAATTTTTTTTTCAGGTTGGTGATTCACAAAAATATTGTTACATGAGAATGGTGGAAGAGAATTAGTAATGGAATAAATGGATCAGGGATATGTGTCTGAGAAACATGAGAAACATATCAATAAGAGATAGTGTTTAAGAAATTATTAATTTTCCAAGAAGAAGATATTGATGTTTCACTATCTTCCATAAAGGAAAAATTAAAATAAAGTTGATATTTATTAAAAAAACCCCTGGAGGTAATCCATTCTGATATATGTGGTCTAATAAAAAAACAAAAAAACATAGATATAAGAACATCATTACATTAATTGATGATTTTACTCTCTTTACTTGTGTTGTGTACATGAAACAAAAATAAAATTCTATGAATTTTTTTTAAAGTTTCAAAAGAAAATCGGAGAATGAATGTGATAATTCTGTGAAGAATTTGAGAACTGATAATGGTGGTGAATACATAATTGAAGAGTTAGAATACTATATTTAGAATCATGGAATTTTTCATGATTATAACAATCTATACAATCCCCAAAAAAATGGGCTTGCTGAAAGAAAATATAGAATCCAGGTGGAAATGGGAAGAACCATGTTACTTGAGCATGGACATTCTCATTTCTTTTGGAGGCAATCTGTGAGTACTTCAATTTATATTCAGAACTATTGTTTCTACATTCCTCAATTAGGTATGAATCTCTGTGAATTATTTTATTGAAAAAATCTAATATTGATGAACTTTAGTGGTTTTGGGAGTCCTTATATTATAATAAATAAAGGTGGAAACAATTGTAAGTTTGAGTAGAAAGGTGAGGATATAATCTTTATAGGATATTATTTGGAAGGATGAGGGTACACATGCTTCAAAAAAGAAATTTTCTTTTATTCAGTTGATGTAAAAGAGATCAAAGTATTTGAGAAATAGAAACAAGTTCAGGGAGACAATGAAGTTTAGAAAGTTGAAGAAGATAATTCTGATATGGATACAAAAAATTGTAATCCTAATAAAGGTGAAGAATATAACTCAGCTATTTCTAGTAAAGTGGATGAAAATAAAAAATCTAATCTAAGTATGAGGAAAAATGTGGAAGAAAAACATATAATTGGTGATCAATATCAGAACATTTAAACAATAAGTACAAAAAATCCCATTATATGTACTTATTTATATTAAAAAGTGGAACTGAAGGATGTGAATGATTCTTTTGAGCATCCAGAATGGGTTTGAGCCATGGATGAGAATTTTATTAGATTAAAAATAATAATACCTGGGAACTCATACCCAGGCCTGAATACAAAAACATCATTCGCATAAATGGGTTTTCTGTAACTAGATGAATGATAAGGTTGAAGTTAAAAGAAACAAAGAAATATTGGTTTGCAAAGGGTACTCATAGATTAAGGGTATTTATTTTGATTAAACCCTTTCTCCAGTGGAAATACATAAAAAAATAAGAATCCTTATTTCTATTTCCCCACAATGTGGATACAATATCATTTAAATGGTTGTTAAAACTTCATTTCTAAATAGTGATTTTGGAGAAGAGGTTTATATTCAACAACCTTTTGGATTTTTTATTAGAAAAGATGTAGAATATGTGTTCAAATTGTAAAAGGCATTGTATGGCCTAAAACAAGCTCCTAGGGAAGGGTATTCCAAATTGGATACGGTCTTATGAATGAAGAATTTTTACAAAGGAATAGTGGATAGTAATCTTTACATCTGTTAAATTCAACAGTATTCCCTCGTTGTAATTGTTTATGCTAATGATATTATATTTTTTGGTAATGGTGAAGGAAGATATTAAATATTTACTGAATAAATGAAGAATTTATTTGAAATGTCCATGTTGGGTGAAAAGAAATAATTTCTTGGGATACAAATCTATAAAAAGAAAGAATACATTTTCCTTTCCTAAGAAAAGTATTCAAACGAACATATTGAGATGTTTTTACAAGGAAAATTCATAACATGTTTCCACACCCATTTTATAGGGAACAAATCCAAGTAAATTTGGATAAGGAAATGAAGTTGATCAAAAATATTATCAGATACTGATTGGATGTCTATTGTATTTGACTTCCTCAAGACCCAACATTGTGTATGTTGTTACCTTATGTGAAATATTTAAAAGTGGTCTAAAAGAATCACATTTAATTTCTGGAAGAAGATTTATTAGATACATCAGAGTCATAATAGAATTTTAACTTAGGTATTGCAGCTTGGATGGTATTGATTTATTTTGGAATTCTAATGTATATTGGGTAATAAATGTTGACGATAGAAGATCCACATCTGGTGGTGTATTTTTTTGGGAAAGAATTGTGTTTGTTGGAATTCGAGGAAACAAAACTCAGTTTCTCTCAGAATGGATGAAGTTGAGTATGTTCCGATTACTCAAGCCACTACTCAACTTATGTGGATGAAAACATAATTGGAAGATTTACTTGTTGAAGTGAAGTTACTCTTAATCTTGGGTTGTGATAATAAATGTAAAATTGTTCTCACTAGGAATCTAGTGAAACATTTTTTTTCAAAACACATTGATATAAAATATCATTTTATTAAAGAGAATGTTGAGATGAATTAATTGAAGTTGAAGTATGTTCCAACATCAGAACAAGTTGCTGATATCTTCAAAAAACCATTATGAATGGAATCATTCTCAAAAATCAGGTTGAACATGGGTGTCCAACATCTTTCTCTACAAGGTTGAGGTATAAATATTTTTTCCCACTCTCATATTAACTTTGGATTGTTTTGTCAAGGGAAGGTAATTGTTTTGTTTAAAAAATTAGTGGCAAAAAAGATAGATTTATGGGTATGATGTAAATTCATTATTGTTTTCTATGTGAACTATTCTAACTGTTTGTTGGAGTGGTTGTAGGAAAATAAATTGAATTGTTTTTCGGGGATAATAATGAAAATAAAGAGAAATGGAATAGGTTATTATGATCATTTTTTTGATAGCATGGTTTTTCTATTAATGATTCTTGTTTCCTACAATGATTTAGCTCACATAGGCTTAGAAATCATGATTTTTAATCCATTTCTTGAGGGTAAAAAGTTCTGTGATTTATGAAACTTGGTTGAGAACAAAATCCAAAGGGGGGATTGTTGGGACAAAGGTGATGAAGGTTACAAGAGTTTTATTTTGTTGTCATGGTAGGTTTTGAATAAAATATATCACTTCACTTTGTTTTGGAATCAATTTTGTTGGGGTTTGTTTAGTAAAAGATTTGATCGGATTTAGAAATAATTAGAGTCTCTATACCTACGATTGAAACTAATTGTGATGATTCTTTTCAGATTTTTATTTCATATAAATCTTGAGTTGTATTGAGAACTTGTGATGAAATCTTGTTAGAAGTAAGGGAGAGTTAAAGAGATGATACTCATTAAAAAATAATTGTATTTATAGTGTTTTTAAAAAAATAAGAAAGGAATCGCATTCATATTTAACATATCCAGTTGTCAGAGAGAATAAGTGGTACTGATTGTTTTTCAAAAAAATCAGAAAATAATTGTGTCCAAATTATATTGATTGTATTTCAGAAAAAATGGTTACCAAGTTGAAGTAAAAGATCTAGTACTGATTTGTATTTAGGAAGGGCTGATAAAAAGTGGTGTTGATAGAATAGTTGATGAAAATTGAATAGGTGATACTGATTGAATAGGTTTTGTCGATGGAAAAGGTGATGCTGATGGAAAGTAGTTCCAATCGAAGTGGTGCCTATGGAAGAGGTGATGCCGATGGAAGATGAGACACATGTTATTTTTCAAAAAAATCATATTTGGGTAGAAGAAAAGGAAATATATAGTGTCGATTGAGAATGAATCACATTCACATTATATTGTATCTTATCAAGGAATATTATTATCTTCAGATTGTATTATATTGTTCCCCAAAATCGTAACCAGCGATCATATCCAAAATGATCATATCCAGAATGATCATAACCAGAATGATCAGAACCAAAAATAATCTAATATAGACGGATCATATCTGAAATGGTCGTATCTAGAATGATCATAACCAAAATGATCATAACCATAATGATCTTAACCAAAAATGATCATATCCAGAATGATTGTATCCAGACTGATCATATTCAAGATGATCATTTCTAGAACATTTGTTTTTAGAAAAAATCATGCTTGGAATGAGATGAAAATAATGAACCAGGAATGAATGGAATGCTATAATACATTACAGTTCAAGTTAGAAGATGCTAAAGTTAATCCTCAATGATTTCAAAGTCATGAAGGTAGTCATGATACATGCACTTGTTTTTGAATATGAGGATGTGTTTTCCCAAGTGGGTCAAGATAAAATAAAAGAAGGCGGAGAATGATGAATTAATTGTCAAGGGGGATAATTTCATTTAAAAGAGTAATTATATCTCAAGTGGAGAAGTTCATTTCTTCAAACACATTAAATTTGTATGGTATCAAGCATTGTTTTGAAGAAATCAGCATGAGAAAATTGGATTCGGATTATCAAACACATATATTGACCATGAATTTTAATCTTATTGACATTTTAAAATGGAATCTGGAAAAGAAGAGATGAGGATTGTAGAAGATTCTTGAAGCTCAAAGAATTGTTGAAAAAGTCAAAATTTATGCCAATATTTTTGGGGGAAATTCAAATTTGGATAAATTTGAGTGGGTGGGAATGAATATTTGGATTCTTGCCAAATGTGTCATGGGTCGACTATAAAAGGAGAAGAGAATTGTACTTTCTGGATGCTTTCACTATTCACTACAGAAGAGAGAGAAGCATTAGGTTTCTAGAGAGAAGAATAGATTAATTCTGTTCAGATTGAAAATTATTTTGGGTGGTTTTGATTCATTCGTATTATATTTATCTTGATAATTGTATTCAGGAATTGAAGTGGCATCAATTTAGCACTATTTTATTCTATCATAAAATCAGACTAGGAGTACTTTTTTTTAAGAATCAGACTCTAAGGAATCAGAAAGATCAGACTTAAAGTTTCATAACAAATTCCATGCAGTTCTTAACTTTATTCCATTTAAGGAACTGATGAATTTTTTTACAATTTGAATAGATTTGTTGAATTTAAAAGAAGTTTAGGTAACATGAGTTGTTACAAAACAATTTCACTACCATATTATGCGAAGAGGATGCACATGTACTTGTTGTATTGTATCATAGTGTTACCTGATTGTAAGGGTAATTTCTACTTGTTGTAATCTAAGGATTGTTTTATTAGTATATTGTATGGTATTTGATCATTCTCAAACCATACCAAGGACATTGATATCCTTATTTAATAGTGAACCTTGTAAATATTTGTGTTCCTGTGGATGTTTGTTGAGTTTTCTTTTAGCAAGGAATTGAAATCTATAATAGGAGGTGAAGGTTATTTCAATTGAAAAGAAACATAAATGAAAAAGAGTATCACTGATTCCCCCCTCCCCCTCTCAGTGATATATTACTCTGACTTGGTACTTTCAGATATTACATCAATTAATTTTGGGTAGTCTTTATAGAATATATTCATATATACATCAAAATCAAGGAATAATATATAGATCTCTTTTGAATTATGTTGATGACTCTAAGGATGGGTAAAATATTTTCCAAATTAAAAAATAATGACTTATGGTTCCAAAAAGTATCATTCTTAGGACATGTGATTATAATAGATGGTATAATAGTAGATCCTTCTAAGATTAAATCCATTGAACATTATTATAGACAAACCACTGTGACTGAGATCCATCATTTTTTTGGATTTTGTATACATTATTCAAAGTCTCTAAATCATTTATCATTGCTGAATAATACACTCATGAATTTATCATAGAAGGGGTTCATGTTACTTTTCATTGATGAACATGAAGTAAATTTTAGGGAGATGAAGTGAAGGTTGGGCAGTGAACCTGTACTCACATTACCCTTTAGTGGAGAAGGATTTGTTATTTGCAGTGATGCATCAATTAAGGGACTTTTACACATTCTTAGGTAGAATGAAATGGTTATTGCTTATTCTACTCATTATTAAATGTTTAAAGAGAATAATTACCAAAACTATGACATGGAATTATCATCATTAAATATTTCATTAATAATATAGAGGAATTATCTTTACATATCATGTTGTGACATATAAACTGATAAAAAATGTTTAAAGTATATATTCATCCTAACTGGGTTGAATATTTTCTTGAGAATATGGTTGGATTTGACTAAAGATTATTACTACACAATAAATTTTAAACATAGAAATGTGAAATTTTTTGTTGATTCTTTGAGTCAAAAAGATAATGATATATTTTCTATAATGAGGATCTCAAAAGATCTAATATTTATGGTTTTTCTATGGATAGACCTAGAAAGCATTGATGAAGGGAGAAATTTTATCTTTATAAAATAGAAATTAAACCATATATCTATGTAAATATTAAAGGGGCATATAATAAATATATATATCTACAAAAGAAGGTGAGAAAACTTCCTCAGATAAAAGTTGATTGTTATGGAATGATATAGTTTAAGAATAGACTATGTAACCCTGTTATGGCAGAATTAAAGAAGGAACTATTTGATAAAGATTATATCTTATCATTAACTATATATCATATAATTACAAATAATTATAGATAATTTAAAAAATATTCTACATGTCATAACATGAAGAGATATATTATAGATTATGTAACATCAGGATTGAAATGCCAAACATTCAAGGCTGAGTGGTAAATATCTAAGGGGTATTACAAAAAATTCCTATACTTATATGGAAATGGGAAAATCTCATCAAGGATTTCATTATAAGACTCCTCAATATATCTAAATATAATAATTATATTTTTTTGTCAACCACCTTATGAACTTATCACATTTCATTACTATCAAATAATATTTCTCTCTTGAATGGATTTTATAGATATACATTAAGGAAGTGGTAAGATTCATGGAGTATGACATTATATTATATATTATTAATATATAATTTTTACCTCGATGTTCAGAATATGTGTTCAATAAGATATGGATAAAAAATTATGTTTTAGTACTACCTATAATTCTTAGATAGATGGTTAGTGTGAGAATTTCATTCAAACATTAGAGGATATGCAATGATCATGTTCTCTATATTTTAATGGATGTTGGGGAAAACGCCTTCCACTTGTCAAATTTTATTATAATAATATCTTTCACTCAATAATTTCGATTACAGTGAACCATAATTTTCATACCTAAATATTATATCTTATTAGATGAATACTAAATACATCATATTATAGCCCATCCCAGAATCGTATAGGTTTAGTTTCTACGGAAACCGTGACACATAAATGAATTATTCGAAATATATTTAATTCATATCCCATATAAATATTCACAATGAAAAATATTATTAGTTATATCAAAAATGTAATATTTTTTTTCATATATTGGGGTAGGGAAACATAAGAAATTTTGAGATAAAATTTCCAGAAAATGTAAACAAGGGAGATATCAATGATCATTTAAAAATAACATGAGGATAAGGGTATGAGAACATAGGAATGACAATTAAAATCCATAACTATAATATCATAAATAATATTATTTAGTTAGAGAATAAAATATGGTAGTTCATAAGACATGAATTTTAAAGGAATTAATAAACACGACCCATGAGAGCATAACATTGACATAATTCATAAGTTTTTGACATACACATAAGTATATAAATCAATTCATTATTCAAGGATCACTACCAAGACAATAATATTATATTGGGTTCTCTCTCAATTGGATCATATCCTTAGTCGCTATGCACTACCAAGACTATTATAGTGGATATGTTACCTGACTGAATTTGGTTCACTACCCATTCTAGTCCTTATTATCTCATGATATATCTGTATTTTCCCAATCTATAGGATGACTATATAATTTTGGTCAAACCATTATCAAAATTAAAATCATAAATAGATATACCAAAATATCAAAAAACATTCAATATTACATATCCCCTAGAATACAAATGAATTTCATCATGATTTCATAATTTAACCCTAACATTACCTATGGATTTAAAATGGGCTTCATAAAGGTTTCATCATAACTTAATAAGCCTATGGGAAATAAACATGTCTCATAGAATAATACTTACCATCATTTGACATCAAAATTAATAAATTGGATCAAATTATTTTAATATATACCCATTAAATCATAATTATCATAAAATGATATTATTATAGAAGAAAATTGAATTTAAAAAATTACCAGAACATTTCCTAAGGAAAATAACCCTTTCCCATCAAAATCACATATATAAAATTTCATTTTTTTCAAATATTATGGAAACTTTTTTCTTCCAACATAACATTGGAAAAATATAATGTATTCTTCAAATCAGTTAGTAGCTGTCAATGTGTGAAATTCCATATGTACTATGTATATGAAAAAAATATTACTTTCAAATTTTTAGTAAAAAGTCAAAAATTATCTCATTTTGAAAAATACAAGAGGATTTATTTTAGATGATTTTGTAAAAACTAAATTAGGTTTAAAATTAATTACCAAATTCAAATATGAATAGTAAAAAACTTCATGATTTTTTTTAAGAATCATGGATATTAAAGAAAAAGAATATTTGACTAAAGATAGATATAATTTATATTTCTCTAAATTTATTCATTCCAGATATTGTTCTCATAAATAGAGGAAAATTTAAGGAAAAAATGTTAAATATTGAAATAACCATAGGAGAATAAAATTTATGGGATTATTAATAGATAGGTCATAAAATTTTCTCACCGAAAACATAATCTTAAACAATCTTGATAACCAATGGGATTATAACATAAAAATCATATATCAAGTTCCAAATGTATTAGTAGTAATCTAACCTCATGTAAAAGAAACATAAATTTATTATAATTCTATACCTAAGTCATGTAAATACTTATAATATCATATTTTATGAACTTATAAAATTTCAAAAATCATTTACAAATGAATATTTATTAAAATTATCATTTCTATATGTTAAATGTTTTGTTTTTTCAAGGAAGTTTCTGCTCTACTGTTCTGATACATGTACTATTATAGTAGTTCAATCATCTCCAAAATGATAATAAAATACCATATATTGTAAAATCCCAAGTAATTAATGAATAATAGATATTTTTATATATGTCTATTAATGAATTATATAGTGTTTTAGAGGCTTAAAATGAAAATAAATCCAATCTTAAGCAAGGAATACACGAATATTTTTAAAAGATTGTTTTACTGCCTTTTAATGGAAAACCATTTTTGAATCTATATTTTGAAAATTTTATAAACTATTTTTGTCAAAATAAACTTATTCTTTATGATTGGGACATCAAAATTTACTTTGTGTGAATTTTTGGTATTTTTCTGACAATGTTCATTTTTTAATGAATAGTGAAAAATACTGCATTTTACATCAAAACTGCTTTTTAATCTAATTTATTTATATGATTAGATTATGTTTTGAATTGGTTTTGAAGTGAAATTATAATATATTTTTACCATTTAATACAATGGTGGTAATTGGAATCAATTTCACTTTGAAATTGGACTTAAACTGGTGTCAATCTTTTGATACTTATTGTTTCATAAAAACACGCTATTTGTCATGACATCGGGAATTAATTATTAAATTAATTAATGTGACTTATATGTTTTGAATTTTGTAAAATAGACTTCATTTTTTAATTCAGAATATCAAATATAGCTTAGGGTGAAGTTTTGGTATTTTTCTGAAAAACTTCAATTTTTGATGAATAGTGAAATCACTAAGTGGTAGTTAAAGAAACTGATTTTTCGTTTAAATGAGACTTTGTCACTTCTGTGATTTGAATTTCAAAAATCCGACATACATGGTTGTAATTAAGAAATAAAATGTGGTTCAATGATATTAAAATAATTTTTTGGTGAATAGTAACTTATTAAGTTTTTAATCGCGATTAGTGGTAATTAGTGTAGTTTACGGTAAAAATAATGCTTTAATAAAATGAAATGACCTAGAAACATGTCCTAACCTTATGGGTTGTGTCATGTCCGACCAAGAAAAGCCATGGGTCAACTTGGGGACCCCATGGAGCTACTTTGGTTGGGAAATGACATAAATAACTTTTTATTTAATGTTAAAGTAAAAATGACACAAACATGAGTTAGTTTACTAAAACACTTTTTACATGGGGTTATAAAGATCAGATTTTTGATTATAAATATTCATTAGAAATATAAAAAGATTTACTACATCATAGTATTTTTTTTATAATTTTTAGACATTAAATATATTAAATTATTTATGACATCATGATGATGCAACGATGACCTCATTATTTAACGATTTAAAAAAAATGGAAAGATAATGTAATATCTAAGACCTACACATGTCAAAAACCTATTGGATGAGTGGATTTAGAACCATTATCAACTTATCCTCGAATAAATCAATGTGGGACCTTTTTAATCCGAAACTCATTTTAAAATAAAGTAACTTATCTTTACTTTCCAAGAGTGCCCCTCCTCTCCTCTTATAAAAGGCCCCCACCTCTACCTCCTTTCCCACACTCCCAAAGCATTTGGATCGGCCAAACCCTGCCAATTTTGTCTCTCCACATCTCTATATTACTCCTTGAAGCCTCAATGTGGGAAGAAGTCTTCCCAAGGAAGCCTTTGAGCTCAAACCAAAGGGAGTTACCCGATTTTAAGGTAAAGTCTTCACTTGAGTCCGTTTGTTTTATTTTGATTCTCCAACCCCCTAAACCCTTTTTATTAATTTATTTGGTAACAACTCCAGTATATTCAATATACTAGGATTTTTTTATAATAAGTATTCAAGCTACACTTGCACACACCTATATCTAATGGTTAACGAACATACTGTTTCCGTGGATGGCAAATTTATGCCTCCCGAAACGATGATTGTTCAACATTCTTTTAACACCTTCAAAGGTGGACATTAAGATGACACTATATTTATATATGATATATAATATGTTTATTTTTTCCTTAAGCTTATGTATTTTTCATTTTGTGCATACCTTTATGGTTTCCATTATGGGTAAACGCGATATCTTCATTTAAGGAAGTACGGACTACCGCCCCTCAAAGTGATTTGATTCGTTAAATACCATATGTGGGATGTATAAAGGATGGAACTATGATATTATATATGATGTTATACTGGAATTATAATATACCTTCATATAATTATTATTCGATTCTATAAAATATGAAATATAAATGAAAGTAGCATTAATGCGTACGTACGGCTTACCGTCTCCATGAACGGTGCATTTTATTTCTTACCTCTAAATGATTATGTAATATTATAAATGCATGCATGTACTAGATATATATGACATATATAATATCTACATCATTAATACCATTCTAGATATAATGGATACATGAAAAACTTGAAATTATAAAGGGCTTATTTTTGACTCAAGTACCAATGATCGTTAAAACTACCGTTATTAACTTAAATAATTACATAGTGTTCATGACATGGAAATAAGTGATATAAAAGGAATAATGAACTTGAAAAAGGTTCTTAAACAAGTAGAAATTAACTCAGGCTTATTATTCAGGACATTAAAGAACGATCGCGTCAAGTCGGACCCGAGGTATGGGACTTCGTCTCAATATCCTTTCATTGAGGCATATTTTTTTTATTCACAACCTTCTTTTATACGGTGTATAAACCCCTTTGACTTTTACGTTTATTCAAAAGGAATCTTTTTTATACGAAGCGTTTACTAAATGACAAAAGGGAATTTTTTTGTCGTACGTATGCGGTGACAACGACTTCTCCGCCGCCATGACCATTATTTGAGTTTCAGCTTCCTCTACAAGCCATACCTTATTTTTAAAAGAAAAATAAATATCATGTTTTACTTTTCTTTTATTTTGGTATTGAAAATCGTTTTCATAATGTTTTTATTATATCAATGTGTTGTATTGATATCTTGTGATTGAAATGTGGAAATGTTATGTTTCCTTTATGCATGTTTTATGTGATATGATTATGTTATGGTTCTTGGGCATTATTATGAAGGAGGGTGGTTCCGTGATAAACTAAGGGCGGGTGAGCCCGATATAGCTCTCCAATGCATTGGGTAATGCGAAGGAGTGAAACGTTAAGGTTTCTCTGAAGAGATTTAGGGAATATACTGTGATGGGTATTCCAAACGTAACCAAGAGGGTTACTCCCTACGTAAGAATGTTATGAATGCCTCAAGTTACCTTTATGTCTTATGATTTCTATGATTTATTCATGATTTGATGAGGTATGTTAAAGTGATTATGTTTTATGGGTAAAGTATGATTTCATTCTTATGTATATATGAACTCATGTTCCCTTTCCATATTTTTTTATATAACCCATACTGAGCTTTTTATGCTCATCCCAAGTTCTTTTGAAATGTTTTTCACAGGACAAGGGAAAGGTACATGATATGATGATAGTGTCAAGGAAGTGTCAAGAAAGAATACATGTTTTATTTTAAATTTGTTTCCATTGATGGGAATGAAGAATACTATCTTTATGTAACCAGTTTGTTTATATGTGGAATGTAATGCATGTTTTTTGATCTAATTCTCTAAAACTCTAAACCCATAAAGATCCTCATTGTGTAATCTTGTAATAACTCAAGATTAAGTAAGGTTTAAGGCTGGGGCCTTATAATTGGTATCAAAGGTCAGTTTAGATAACTTTAAGAGTTAGAATTATATTAAATGATTATCCAAAAATATTTTTTTTATGGTCAAATAGAAGTGATATAGTATTTGAAGATTACCATGTTGCTTCATCTAAGACATGTTTGTTCAGAATGGTTTTCCGCAGAGGAAATAGGGAAGCAGTGCTAGGAAGGCATACAGAAGGAAATAACCTTCCGAATCAGCATCCTGATGTGGTTGGAATTGGAACTGAACAGTTTTTTGCAGTGATGGCACAGTTGACTCAGGCTATAAATGGTGGTGGTATCCATGCACGAGATCAGCCAGATAAACCATAGAGGAACATGTCAGTGGTGGAACATTTCATGAGGCAACATCCCCCACCATTCAGAGGATTATCTGACCCTGTGTTAGCTGAAGGGTGGATTAAAGCACTGGAGAAGATTTTCAATGTCATGGGGTGTTTAGAAAATCAAAAGGTTAGTCTTGCTATTTACCGTTTGGAGGGTGAGGCAGATCAGTGGTGGTCGATGGTTAAAAATATTAGGGACGCTAATGAGATTGATGCTCTCGACTGGGATGAATTCAAAGGTATGTTTCTTGAGAAGTATTTTCCTAAGGCTGTTCGACTTAGGATGGAAATAAAATTCTTGGAATTGAGGCAAGAGGAAGACTCAGTGGCTTCCTATGAAGAAAGGTTCACTCGATTGGTAAGGTATGCTCCAAATTTTATTCGAGACCTTGATAGTAAAATAAATCATTTTTACTCAGGATTAAAGCCAAAATATCGAAGGGCATTAGATTCTAATGAGTTTAAAAGTTATGAAAAGATTGTTTGATGTGCTGAGAAGGTGGAAATGGAGTTTTCCAATGACCAAGTGTTCTACAACAACCAGGAGAAGAAGCGACCGAGGTGGTAGGAGAAAGGTAAGAATTCTTCAAAAAGTCTGATGGTAAGAAAACTAAGTTTCCAGTTTGTGATAAATGTGGAAAAAGGCATGCGGGGGAATGTCTTTTAAATTCTGGAAAGTGCTACCGATGTGGTAAGATGGGACATAAGGCTCATGATTGCACTGAAAAAGATCAGGGTGATGGTAAGACCAAATTTGATTTATAGTTAGTGAAATGTTATAAGTGCAATGAGATGGGTCACTATGCAAATGAGTGTCCGACAAAGAGCTTGAGTGATGTGAAGCAGTTAGACTACAAGCAGAAAGGGGTGGTGAAATCTTTTGCAACTACTTCGGCAGACGTCGGGCCATCAAATGAAGTTGTATCAGCTCCAGGGAGCTCAGTTTTTTTTCAAAGATTGACTTGAGATCGGGGTACCATCAGCTTAAGGTAAAGGAGGAAAATATTCCGAAGACCATGATCCGTACGAGATATGACCATTATGAATTTGTAGTAATGCCTTTTGGGCTAACCAATGAACCTGCTGTATTCATGGACTTAATAAATAGAATTTTCCATGAGTTCTTGGATAAGTTTGTGGTGGTTTTCATTGATGATATTTTGGTGTTTTCTAAAAGTAAAGAGGAGTATGAAAGACATTTAAGGGTTATCTTGCAAACCTTAAAAGAAAAGAAACTGTATGGAAAATTCAGCAAGTGTGAGTTTTGGTTGCAAAAAATTTCTTTCCTTGGTCATATTGTTTCTAAAGATGGAATAACTGTTGATCCTGCAAAAAAAAATGTTGTGGAAGACTGGCCAAGACCCAGAAATGTAACCGAGATGCGTAGCTTCCTTGGTTTGGCAGGCTATTACCGAAGGTTTGTTAGAAATTTTTCACGGTTATCTAGTCCAATGACTAAGCTAACTCGGAAGAGTGTTAAGTTTATCTGGACAAAATAATGTGATGATTGTTTTCAGGAATTGAAAAGAAGATTGGTGAATGCTCCAGTTTTGGCACTACCTTCCAGGAATGGTGAGTTTGTTATATACAGCGATGCTTCATTGAAAGGACTTGGTTTCCTTATAATGTAGAATGATCAGGTAATTGCTTATTCTTCACCACAGTTGAAGACTCATGAGGTAAATTACCCTACACATGATTTGGAATTATCTATTGTTGTTTTTGCTTTAAAAATTTGGAGGCATCATTTGTATGGAGTAAAGTGTGAAATATATTCCGATCACAAAAGTTTAAAGTATATATTCACTCAGAAATAATTGAACATGAGACAAAGGTGATGGCTGGAATTAATCAAGGATTATGATTGTATAATTCATTACCATCCAGGAAAAGCAAATAAAGTGGCTGATGCTTTGAGTCGAAAAAGTAATGCTTCATTAGCACTGTTGAGTTTGGAACGTGATCCTTTGGTTAAGGATTTTATGATCTTTGGCATAGAAGTTGTTGGTGCAAGAAGTTATTCTATTTTGCTTCAGGTATCAGTGAGATCATCTCTATCAGATATAATCAAGCAAGCACAGAAGCAAGACAGTGAGTTACAGAAAAAGGTAGAGCTGGTTCATAAAGTTAAGTTGCCTGAATTCAAAATTGATAATGATTATGTTTTGAGATTTGGGAAGAGATTGTGTGTGCCTTTTGATTCACAGTTGAAGAGAGATTTGTTATTTGGAGCTCATAGTTCACCGTTTCCAGTTCATCCTGGCAGTACTAAGATGTACAGAGATCTGCGGGAGTATTACTGGTGGGATGGAATGAAAAGAGATATTGCTGATTTTACTATGAAGTGTTTGACATGTCAACAGGTTAAAGAATAGTGGAAGTTACCGAAAGAAATGCTTCAGGCTTTACCAGTGCCAGAGTGGAAATGGGAGAATATATCCATGGACTTTGTTGTGGGATTACCGAAGACATCTCGAGGTAATAACGCAATCTGGGTTATTGTTGATCGCTTGACTAAATCTGCTCATTTCCTTGCTATACGAGATACTTTTTCCCTAGATCAAATTTCCCGTTTGTATCTTAAAGAGATAGTCAGGTTACATGGAGTTCCTCTCTCCATTTTATCTGATCGTGATCCCAGGTTCACTTCTAACTTTTGGAAAGGACTTCAGAAGTCGTTGGATACTGAATTAAATTTTAGTACAACATTTCATCCTAAATTAGATGTGCAGTCAGAACGAACAATTCAGAAATTGGAGGATATTCTATGTTCTTGCTCTATATATTATCAGGGAAGTTGGGACCAACATCTTTCTTTGGTTGAATTTTCATATAATAACAGTTTTCATTCCAGTATACAGATGGCACCTTTTCAGGCATTATATGGGAAGCGGTGTCGAACTCCAGCTTTCTGGGATGAAGTGGGAGAAAGGAAGTTGATGGGACCAGAATTGGTAGAAGAGATGACAGAAGAAGTTCAGCTAATTCAGAAGCACATGAGAACAGCTCAGAGTAGGCAGAATATTTATGCGGATAACCGGAGGAAGGATATATCTTTCGAGGTAGGTGATCATGTTTTTCTCAAGGTTTCTCCTTGGAAAAGTGTGATGAGATTTAGTAAGAAAGGAAAGCTGATTCCAAGGTTCATTGGACCATATGAAATTATGGAGAGATTTGGATCAGTTGCTTACCGAGTGGCTTTACCTCCGAGCTTATCTTAGGTACACAATGTTTTTCATGTTTCGATGTTGAGAAAGTATATGCCAGATCCATCTCATGTTTTGAGTCCAGAGGTAGTTCAGCTGGAAGAGAACCTATCTTATGTGGAACAACCGGTCCATATTCTTGACCATAGGGAGAAAGTGTTACATAATAAGGTGATTAATCAGGTAAAGGTTTTGTGGAAAAAACCACATGATGGAAGAGGCAACATGGGAATCTGAAAATGCAATGAGGGATAAGTACCCCCATTTATTCGATAAGTAAATAAATTGCGGGGACACAATTTTCTAAATGGGGGAAGGATGTAACATCCCAAGTAAGTAATGAATAATAGATATTTTTATCTATGTCTATTAATGAATTAGATAGTGTTTTAGAGGCTTAAAATGAAAATAAATCCAATCTTAAGCAAGGAATACACTAATATTTTTAAAAGATTATTTTACTGCCTTTTGATGGAAAACCATTTTTGAATATATCTTTTGACAATTTTATAAAATATGGTTGTCAAAATAAACTTATTATTTATGATTGGGACATCAAAATTTACTTTGTGTGAATTTTTGGTATTTTTCTGACAATGTTCATTTTTTAATGAATAGTGAAAAATACTGCATTTTACATCAAAACTGCTTTTTAATATAATTTATTTAGGTGATTAGATTATGTTTTGAATTGTTTTTGAAGTGAAATTAGAATGTATTTTTACTATTTAATCCAATGGTGGTCATTGGAATCAATTTCACTTTGAAATTGGACTTAAACTGGTGTCAATCTTTTGATACTTATTGTTTCATAAAAACACGCTATTTGTCATGACAGCGGGAATTAATTATTAAATTAATTAATGTGACTAATATGTTTTGAATTTTGTAAATAGACTTAATTTTTGAATTCAGAATTTCAAATATAGCTTAGGGTGAAGTTTTGGTATTTTTCTGAAAAACTTCAATTTTTGATGAATAGTGAAATCACTAAGTGGTAGTTAAAGAAACTGATTTTTCGTTTAAATGAGACTTTGTCACTTCTGTGATTTGAATTTAAAAAATCCGACATACATGGTTGTAATTAATAAGTAAAATTTGGTTCAATGAGATTAAAATAATTTTTTTGGTGAATAGTAACTTATTAAGTTTTTAATCGCGATTAGTGGTAATTAGTGTAGTTTAAGGTAAAAATAATGCTTTAATAAAATTAAATGACCTAGACACATGTCCTACCCTTATTGGTTGTGCCATGGCCGACCAATACAAGCCATGGGTCAACTTGGGGACCCCATGGAGCCACTTTGGTTGGGAAATGACGTAAATAACTTTTTATTTAATGTTAAAGTAAAAATGACACAAACATGAGTTATTTTACTAAAACAATTTTTACATGGGGTTATAAAGATCATATTTTTGATTATAAATATTAATTGGAAAGATAAAAATATTTCCCACATCATAGTATTTTTTTTATAATTTTTATACATTAAATAAATTAAATTATTTATGACATCATGATGATGCAGCGATGACCTCATTATTTAACGATTTAAATAAAATGGAAAGATAATGTAATATCTAAGACCTAAACATGTCAAAAACTTATTGGATGAGTGGATTTAGAACCCTTATCACCTTATCCTATAATTATATCAATTTGGGACATTTTGAATCCGAAAATCATTTTAAAATAAAGTAACATATCTTTACTTTCCAAGAGTGCCCCTCCTCTCCTCTTATAAAAGGCCCCCACCTCTACCTCTTTTACCACACTCCCAAAGCCTTTGGATCGGCCAACCCCTGCCCATTTTGTCTCTCCACATCCCTATATTACTCCTTGAAGCCTCACTTTGGGCATAAGTCTTCCCAAGGATGCCTTTGAGCTCAAACCAAAGGGAGTTACCCGATTTTAAGGTAAAGTCTTCACTTGAGTCCGTTTGTTTTATTTTGCTTCTCCAACCCCCTAAACCCTTTTTATTCATTTATTTTGTAAAAAATCCAGTATTTTAAATATACTAGGATGTTTTTATAAGAAGGATTCGAGATACACTTACACACACCTACATCTAATGGTTAACGAACATACTGTTTCCGTGGATGGAAAATTTATGCCTCCCGAAACGATGATTGTTCAACATTCTTTTAACACCTTCAAAGGTGGCCATTAAGATGACACTATATTTATATATGATATATAATATGTTTATGTTTTCCTTAAGCTTATGTATTTTTCATTTTGGGCATACCTTTATGGTTTCCATTATGGGTAAACGCGATATCTTCATTTAAGGAAGTGCGGACTACCGCCCCCTCAAAGTGATTTGATTCGTTAAATACCATATGTGGGACGTATAAAGGATGGAACTATGATATTATATATGATATTATACTGGAATTATAATATAACTTTATATCATTATGATTAAATTCTATAAAATATGAAATAGAAATGAAAGTAGCGTTCATGCGTACGTACGACTTACCGTCTCCATGAACGGTGCATTTCATTTCTTACCTCTAAATGATTATGTAATATTATAAACGCAAGCATGTACTAGATATATATGACATATATAATATCTACATCATGAATACCATTATGGATGTAATAGATACATGAAAAACGTGAAATTATAAAGGGATTATTTTTGACTCAAGTACCAATGATCGTTAAAACAACCGTTATTAACTTAAATAATTACATAGTGTTCATGACATGGAAATAAGTGATATAAAAGGAATAATGAACTTGAAAAATGTTCTTAAACAAGTAGAAAATAACTCAAGTATATTATTCCGGACATTAAAGAACGATCGAGTCAAGTCGGACCCGAGGTATGGGACTTCGTCTCAATCTCCTTTCATTGAGGCATATTTTGTTTTATACACAACCTTCTTTTATACGGTGTATAAACCCCTTTGACTTTTACATTTATTCAAAAGGAATATTTTTTATACGAAGCATTTACTAAATGACAAAAGGGAATGTTTTTGTCGTTCGTATGCAGCGACAACGACTTCTCCGCCGCCGTGACCATTATTTGAGTTTCGGCTTCCTCTACAAGCCATACCTTCTTTTTAAAAGAAAAATAAATACCATGTTTTACTTTTCTTTTATTTTGGTATTGAAAATGGTTTTCATAATGTTTTTTTATATCAAAGTTTTTTATTGATATCTTGTGATTGAAATGTGGAAATGTTATGTTTCCTTTATGCATGTTTTATGTGATATGATTATGTTATGGTTCTTGGGCATTATTATGAACGCGGGTGGTTCCATGATAAACTAAGGGCGGGTGAGCCCGATATAGCTCTCCAATGAATTGGGTAACGTGAGGAGTGAAACATTAAGGTTTCTCTGAAGAGATTTAAGGAATATACTGTGATGAGTATTCCAAACGTAACCAAGAGGGTTACTCCCTACGTAAGAATGTTATGAATGCCTCAAGTTACCTTTATGTCTTATGATTTCTATGATTTATTCATGATTTGATGAGGTATATTAAAGTGCTTATGTTTTATTGGTAAAGTATGATTTCATTATTATGTATATATGAAATCATGTTCCCTTTCTATATTTTTTTATATAACCCATACTGAGCTTTTTATTCTCATCCCAAGTTCTTTTGAAATGTTTTTCACAGGACAAGGGAAAGGTACATGATATGATGATAGTGTCAAGGAAGTGTCAAGAAAGAATCCATGTTTTATTTTAAATATGTTTCCATTGATGGGAATGAAGAATACTATCTTTATGTAACCACTTTGTTTATATGTGGAATGTAATGCAAGTTTTATGATCTAATTCTCTAAAACTCTAAACCCGAAAAGATCCTCAATGTGTAATCTTGTAATAACTCAAGATTAAGTAAGGTTTAAGGATGGGGCATTATATATATATTCATTTTATATATGTGTTTATATATATATATATCATGATTCATATATAAAATTTAGTGATATAAAAATTAATCACATCATTTATGGAGATCATAGGTTATAAGTATGCATGAACATTGATTCCATTTTTGGAAGATGGGATGAATTAAAGAATGATAAATTATAATTAAAATTTCAATGTTAATTACTCATTAATATATAAAAATTTAACCCATCATAATAACCACCAATGAAATATGGTGATGGGAAATGGATTGTATTACAACAAGGAGGTGTTAGTCTACACGTATGAAAAAGTGATACATAAAAATACCATTTGATGGAATATAGGGTGGATAGTGGTGGATCAATAATAAATAAAATTAAATATATTTAGGATATTATAATTATTTTGTGAACCATACCGTAGATTTATAGAAGGTAGAATAACAAATTAAATCGATAGTACTAAATTAAACTCTATACCTCTTTATCGATTAACCTCTTTTTCTTTACACCTTAAGCCTTGGAATGATGTACATATGGAAATAAAATATTCTAAAATATATGAGTAAGGAATCATAGAATGTATTATGGGAGTTATTTTCCTATATATAATACTCAAAATCTTCGTGTAAGAGTATAGAAGAGGTTCCTTTTTATAAGTGAGGAGTGGTGCATTCTTGGAATTACATAATGAATTAAACTAATTGAAATTAATTATTAGGTTCATCTGGATCCAAATTGATATATTTAAAATATATAATGAGAATAAGTATAAATAAAATATTCTAATAACTTTTATACAAGTTTATGTTATGTTTTGACAATAATCTATTAATTTTAACCCTTGATAGACATTTTCAAAATTAACAAAATATCAATGTTTTTTACTCTTTCAAGATCATGAATGGTTCCATAAAAGGAAAAGTGAAACATAAATAGATCATTTTCAGTATTTTAAATCATATACTATTAACCTGGATAAATATAAAATTTTTATAATGTTTAAATTATTTAATAAAATATTATTTACTATAAAATATCATTAATGTCATTTTCTAAACAACTCATTTACATTGAATTTAAAGTCATTATGATAGTAATTTAATTTTAATTTCTAAATTTTAAAAATAAATAATATGTTATACTTATCTATAATTATTTTGGGATTTATAAATTCATGTTTTATAGATATTTTATCACTTATTCCAATGTTTTAACCATGTTTTACGTATTTCTCCCTTATCGAGGTAATATTTTTTTATATTTTTACTATTTATTATGACCTAAAATGAAAGGGGGAATTTAATAAATATATAAATTATAATTTAAATAATAAATACATTCAATAAAAATTAATTCATAAAGGTGTTATATTTTAATTTAAAATTAATGCTGCAAAACGCGATGAAGAGAAATTTTCCATAAAAAAATTTATCTTAAGTATAAAACTTTTTATACCAAAAAATGACATTAATTTGATTATAATATCATATATTTAATTTTTAATAACATAAATAAAATTATCTTAATTTTAGAAAATATGAAACATTGTAAATTATTCAAATGAAAATACATTTTTCAATCAAAATCAATATTTTTTACTATTCAATTAAAAACAATCTTTCCATTAAATTATCAATAATTCATTCTATATTAATTTTAACATTATGATTAAAAAATTAATTCAATTTTATAAAATAAATTTTATAATATTTTTGAGATTAATTATAATATTTTATCATAAAAAATTTATAAAATTCATTTTTAAAGAAAACATATTTTTAAAAGATATAATGGATTTACCTATAATTGTGTACTTATTTATACATATATTTTATTAATACAAAACATTTATTCTTATTTTTTTTCCCAAAAAGTGTTTATTAATATTCAATCTATAAATTTGACTACAAGGTTATAAAATTATACTATATTTCAGTTCATTTAGACTTGACATTGTGTTTATCGAAAACAACAGAAGAAATTAAATTTATTTAAAGAAAAATATTTCATAAAATGTCAGGGTGTTGCATTTTACCCCCTTTAAAATATTTTTTCCTTCAAAATTACTTTATTCTAATATAATAATGATTATATCATTGTTTTATCATATTGTCTCATTCCAAAGTATCTTATTTAAAATTTTAATTCCTCCAAAGAACAAAAACTAGGCCAGTAGTGTTGTTCAGAAAAACATTATCTCTATGATCCAGGATATCTACTAGTTGTTGTTCATAGGAAATATCTTTCATTTGTTGTGTGACAAATTAGTTTTATACCAATTATGAATTAGGTATGTAATTTCTCAAGAGATATATATGGAATATCATGTACCTGAGAGAGTTATGGTTGAAGTACCAAATGATAAGTTAATATCCCTACTCGATCAAAAAATCGAATGGGCCAGTATCAAAAGGGATAAAATTTTCAATTATTTCAAATATCATAATCATTTTCCATGGAAAAATTAATAGTAATACCTCTTCACTCGCTTCAATATTTCACTGATGATTGATAGAATAACGTTTCTATCAACTCTAACCTGCCTTGATGTGCTGCTGAGTGGATTTAAAATTTTCTTGCATTTTCCCAGCTATCTTAGGATAGAATATGTTTACTTATCTAATATTATCCATGAATTATGGAGTTATTCAATTATTTTCATATACAGGTTTACAAGGATCCATCTTATTTTTTTAGTTAAATATATTGTTGTAAGAAAATTCTACCATAGGAATGTGTTGATCCCAACTAGATTTGTAATGCATATAAGAATATATAATCATATGCTGTAAATATTTAATGGTTCAATCATATTTAAAATCTATCTAATAATGATAATAAGTAATTAAAAAACATTGAATCTAGGGACTGCTGAATAATTATCATGAACATTAAGGTAAAACATGGATCTTAGTTAGAAACAATAGAATGTGGAACTTTATAAATCTCAACACTTCCATAATGTATATCATGGAATTATTATCAAGAGATAAAATTATTCTATAATGGTAATTAACTATCTTCACTATATAATATCATTTAAAACAACCAAATTATTATTTTCCCCATTATTTATTTTAGGGTTTCAGAAGAAAAAATACATTATAATGTTTTTGCAATTACATTCCGGAATGGTTAATGGTTATAAAACCCCCTTAGAATTATGTCTACCAGCCATAACATACTTATATACCAGGAATCAAGAAACATATTATAAAACATTTATCTTCATGTTGTCCCACCAAAAAACATTCTTTCATATCTCTATACATCTTTGTACTTCAATGATATATAAAGAAATATGAACTATGATAATAGTTTCATATTAAATTATGATATTTATTAGAAAAATTTTTAATTTATAAACCTTATCACTCATCATACTAATAGTTTAACTTAGATACATTTTTGAATATCTTTTTCAATTCCAAAACATCCTTTTATGCCTCTTTTATCCTTACATTGATAGATAGTTAAATTTTATTCTAATAATGATAAGATCCTTAAATTTTTCTCATATTTCAACTTCTATTTTATAAAAATCAATAAGTATTGGATCTATTTCAATCCTCATCCTAGAGAAACAATAATGTTCCTTCTATCCTAAAGCATCATCAACCTTTTTCTCTTTTCCATGGTGGTAAAGTATTATGTAGTAATAATATTTAATAAATTCTAGTTATCTTATCTATTTTATATTCAAATATTTCTTCTTGAATATATATTTCAATATTTTTTGATCCTTATATATGTCACACCTTTCACTATAATAATAATTTGTCCATTTATTCAATTAAAAAATTACCAATTCCAGATCCAAATCATGTTTTAGGTAATTTTTATCATGTATTTTCAATTGGAATGAGGCATATAACATCACCATATCATTATATATGATGACTCATCACAATCCCTTTGTGAATACATCATTATATATCATGAACATATCAATAGTATGATATTGTTTTATCATTGGATCATTGAACAAAAATATCTTCAACTCCTTGAAATTCTATTTACATTCAACCATAAAAATAACGCACACCCCTTCCAATTCAACTTGGTTATTGGATTATATAGTACTGATAAATCTCGCAAATAATGTTTATAATATCCAGCTATCCTAAGAAAACTACATATTTTGATTACCTTGGTTGGTCTAGGCCATTGCTCAATAACATTTATATTTAAAGGAACCACAAATATACCTTTCATTGAGATTTTATAACCCAAGAATGAATATTTTTTAAAATAAAATTAACACATGGTAAATTTCTCATATAACTTCTCCTTAATCATGGTCTTTAATACAATTATAAAATGATGGTAATGATCTTCCTTTATCATTGAATAAATAAAAATAAAATCTAAAAATACAACCACATAATGGTTAAGGTAATCTCTAAAGAATCTATTCATTTAATCCATAAATATTTCAGGGGAACTAGTATGTTAAAATGAAATCATTATAATTTCCTAATTGTCATACCACATAAATAATGTGTCTTGGTTATATCCTTGTTATTAAACTTTAATTGAAGTTACCTATAATGAATTTCAATATTGTAAAAGTATTAAGATTCACATATTTGATCAAAAAATTTATTGTTACGGGATATAGGATAATTTTTCTCAAAAGTTATCTTGATTTTTTCTGATAGACAATGGAAAGATTCATTTTTGAAACTTTCTTCTTAATAAAAGAATAGGTAAAACCCATGGTGATTCACAAGGTCATATGAATACCTTATCAATATTTTCATAGACTTAGTTATTGAATTCCTAAATCTAAATTGGGGCCATTATATATGGGGTATATTAAATAGGTGTTAAACTATATATGAGTTCTACTGAAAGAAAAATATCATGATTTAGAGGGTAGATATAAAAATATTCTAAAAAGGTATCAACATACTGTAATGTAATAATTATATCCTTAATGTTGTTTTTTCTCAACTATTTTAGATAAATATTCAACATGAATAGGTAGTAAGAACTATATAATGTTTGCAATCCCAATTTGATGTTCTTGTTCAACTTTGAACTAATAGGGAACTATAAGAAAATGATAAATGATAGGTATTAAATTATTACACCATATTTTAAATGTATAATACCTTAGTTTTATCATATGTTATTCATAGTCATTATATATTTAAGTCCTTCAATATTTTTAATAAGGAAAATTTGAGTTAACCCAAGCATATACCTCAAGAGTATCAAACTAGGTCCATATAAAAGGCACATTCACCATGCACCAGAATGAAAAATTAGATACACTCGACCAAATCTTTTTAGGGTTATTACAACCAGATACATCTTTAAAAAACCTTGTTTACTTTTAGTATTCAGACAGGGATTTGTTTTTATAAAAACTACACAATCTCAATATTACCAAAACATTAGGATATCAACCTCTACATAGACTTTACCCAGGGTTTCATCCATGTTTTACTAATTATAATATCTAATGAATTTCTTAACCCCCATATTATACCAACTATTTTTACCCATAAATTTTCATATATAAATATTATTTCTCATTGGATTAATATTAAATGCTTAAAATTATGGTCCATTCTAGAATAATTTATTTTCAGTATCCTTGGAATCATTATTAAATAAATGAATTGTTCATAATGGATTTAAAATATTTCCCAATTAATTATTCACAATGAGAACCATAATAAGTCATTTAAAACATTAAATATATATTCATTTCTGGGATATTGGAAACAAAAGACGGTGTGATCTCAGATGCTCAATAAGGATAAACAAGTGAGGTATCAATGATCATTTAAGAAAATCATGAAAATAATTTCATGAGATCATGATCATAAAATATGGAAATCATTTTCCAACAATCATAGATCATAATCTTGTTTCATGTAATAAATATTGGAATTTCATTACACATGAATCAAAAATAAAGTGATGAACATTATCCTTGAGTGTATAACATTAACAAAAGACATTAGTTTTTGGCATAAAAATAAGTATAGAAGGTCATTACCTTAGTGAAGATTCACTTCCAAGTCTATTTTAGGGAATTGCATTCAATCCCTATTACATCATATCCTTAATAATAGTTCATTCTCAAGAATATAATAGTGGACTAAGATAGTTACTAAACTAAATTTACTCCTCAATACAGTCCTTATTGTCTCATGATATATCCATCTTTACCTAATGTATTTGCACGAAATATAAATATAGACCCATCCATCACATAATGAGAACCATACTTATGTTTTCCACAAGTTCAGAAAATAGTAATCATATCCAAACTTATGGAATGGAAATGGGTTTCAAAAAAATTATACCACTACATTATATCATAACACATATAAATGGAATTGATTTTATAAAGGGTTCATAATAACTTAGTAAACTCATAGGAATGAAATTAGTTTCATTGAATCGTCCTTAAATCATCATAATCACAAGCCATTCAAAGATTGAAAGAGGAAGGTATAATTGGATAATATCCTTAGTAAAGCATAACTAACATTAATTGATGTTACATAAGACTAAAATTTTCATTAAAAGATCAATAGAACATTTATTTAGGAAAATAACACTTTCACTTCAGATTAATTATTTAAATTTTAATTTATTTTCAATTACTAATGAATGAATTTTATTTGAAAAAAATCATGGAACCCTATAAAGGAATATTCAAAGTATTTAGTGCTCATGATTGGGGGAATTTTTTTTCACATCATTTATATTGAAGTAAATACTCTATTCTCATTTTTATGGAAAAAGTAAAACGCACCTCATTTGGAAAATGAAAAGTAGAGTTATTTAAATCAAGTTTAAGGAATTCAACCATGGGTGAAATAATATTATATAATAATAGGTATAGAATTTGAATACATTTACATATGTATTTACATAATTGTTAACATAAATATCCATGAAATACTATCTTAAGATTCAAAGAAGCAGTGTATTTGTCAAACTATGTATATAAAACAAAAACATAACATTAAAAGAGAACATGATTATTTTGACATCCATGATGATATATTAAATCTCTTTATTCTTCTAAAACTACATAGAACAACGTGGGGGAATATATAAAATAAGTGGGTGAGCTAAAAATCCATATAAAGGAATAAACATGATAAGAGTGAAAATAATGTGAGTCAAAGGTATAACATGATATCATAAAAAAAGTGGTTCATGAGTAATCTCATGTGGAAATAACCTAAAAAAATGATATCATAATATCATGGAAATATAGGAAATAAAGTTTAAATATACAACATTACATAAGAATAAGTTAAGTCTAACTTCAAAGACAACATCACAAGGTTGACATAGTTCCTAAGTGTATTAGGTTTACTCCATAATCCCAAACATAACCCCTCATAAGAAAAATGTTTTACCAAATTCATTGAACATATATATGGGTGAACCCATAATAGTTTGTTTATCATTATGTGTGAAACAAAGGTAATCAATCATAATTCATAAACATTATAATTATTCAGGGAATGAAATGTGTTTAATAATCTTTCCTTATATCATAATCATACAAGATTTCTTAAAGAAGGAATTTGAAATAAATATAAAGAATGTATTTCCCCATAAAACTAAGGGAATATAAACTAGGTATATATTTGGGAGACATATATACATAATTAATAATCATTTAAAAACATTATAGAGAGTGATAAAGGTGATTTAAGGATAGAATGTTCATAACCAAAAGAAAAAGGGTAGTTCGGAAAGATCCCTTACCTTGAGTTCGAATCATCATGCATGTTCATTATAATATGAAGAATAAACTTATTTGAATTGTTTTATTTCTTAGTAATAAATTTTATGTTTATTATTTCCATTATTTTATTTATTACCATGTTATATATATTGACTTAAGTTCGCATTAGACGTTTGGATGATATTTGACTCATATATCCAAAATGACCTAGGTAGGTTAACAACAATTAATAATATAATTAATAAATAATATCCATAATTATAATAATGGAATAATTATCATTTTTATACATAAATTATAAATATAATACCAACCATCAAATATGGTTATGAAAAATTAACTACATTACAATTATAGAGACTATAAGTCATATATATACATGAGTGGTGTTTGAGTTTTTCATTGATCATTATAAAAAGGAGGAAAGTATTGAATTATATTTACATAATGACTATAAAATAATTAATATCATTTTACTTCCTTAAGTAAAATTATATTTTTTTATCCGATGTAGTTATAAAAAACGAATCACATTACTCTATGGGTGTGTTAATCAGCACATAAATAGGAATGACCTTATCATTTTCCATTGAAAAAAATGTATGAAATTAAATGATATTAAATCATTTTAATAGTAATAATTATTTAATTAATATCATATATATATATAGTAAATATATCATCAAAACCATCTTTGAATGGTGGTGATGGAAAATGAATTACAACAGTTCACGAGGTGTTAGTTCGTCGTGCACATGAATGACATATGTGTTTCCCATTTAATAGAATATGAGATGAATACAATTTATTCCATTTAAATAATAATATCCTTTAATATTTAAGATAAATTTTTTTTCTCATCATGGATGGGTAATGTTTGTTTGATAGATTATTAAATTAACTACAATGTTCTATGAAAATTTATAACTCTTATTTGGAAAACTACATTTTTCTTTCTACTAATGCACTATAAGAATGGGATTATACCCAAAATAAGACCTATATATTGTGATGAGGTATTTGGGTAGGTATTTATGAAACTAAATTTCCTTTTAAGTGTTTGGAGAATAGAAGTGGAGGTTTCCTTTTTTAAGAGAGGGGAGGGGAACTCTTTGAATTCCTTAGGGTATTAAATTAATATAAATTAATTTTCATGAAAATAGACTCAAAAAATGATATAATTTTAATAAATGATGATTATGGGTATAAATAATATAATATATTAAAAATTTATATTTTTATTTCTGTTTTTTACCCTTACATCTTTATTGAAACTCTTGTTAACCTTTTTTTGACAATTATCATGATAACAAATTTGTTTCTCCTTAGGGGTCAATATAGTTAATATAAATGGATAATTGGCCAATTAATGAACCATTATTGATATTTTCAGCAATAATTATATAAAATTTAATAATATAGGATTTTAAATAATTTTAAAAAAATTAGTAAAATATTGTTTGACATAAAATATCATTAACTTCATTTTTAACAATATTCGTTTAATTTGACATTTGAAACTTCAAGAAATGATGGAATTATAATATAAAACACTTACACATTAATAAAATGTTATATTTATTTTTAAAATTATCGTAATATAATAATTCATTCATATTAAGTTACATTGATTTTTAAAAATTATTTATATTATTTATTTACTAATTAAATAAATAATAAATTAGTGTTGTGTAAGATTTTAATGTAGTTGTTTCATCACTAATAATTAGAAATAGAATAAGAATATAAGAATTTTTTTTTGAAATAACATTTTTATAAATGATTATAGCCTCTATTTATCGATATTTTTAAAATTTATAGATAATAAAACAAAAAAGAATGACATTTTTTACTTTTCTTTACATAAAATAATATAAAGGTCAAAATCATGGGAAATTTAAATAATAGGACATATATTCTAATTTAATATAATTATGGATTATATAGACTCATCCAAGTAAATTAATTCAGTTTTTTGGGTTAATTTTGTTTCCTTATAATATTATGTTTAACCTTAAATATCTCGAATTACCTTTATCGTGGTAACATAATTTATAATGATTATAATTCATAATGGCTATAAATAAAATGGAAATATTCCATAAATTTAGTCCTATTAATTATAAATATGGAATCCATTTTTTAATTTTCATTTTAAATAAGTTGTAGAATTTAATTTAAAATTAAACTCACAAAATGCAACGATAAACAATTTCTTAGAAAAATGCCATTTTAGGTAAAAATAATGTTATTATGTCACATAAAGAATAAAATTAATTGCAAAGAACATAATTGTATTATTTGTAATAAAAATGAATTAATGAAATTTTATAACTAAACCTACATAGAATATTCCTTCTTTAAGTACATTAAAATAAAATAATATTTTTAATAAAAATTAGTATTTTTTACTATTCACTGCAAAATTAATATTTTTTAAAAAATGATAGATGTTCACCTTAATATTTTTTTATTCTGATAATAAAAATTCTATCTTTATTCTCAAATTATATTTCAAAAATTTTCAATATTTAGTTATAATATTCTTTAACAAAAAAATAAAAAAAATTAATTTTGAAGAAAAATGATTTTTGAAGTATAAAATGACATTTAATAAAATTCAGTGACTAATTTATAAGAATTTATAAAAGGAATTTATATTTAGTAGAACATATATATATATATATTAATTTATTTAATCTTATTCATAATAGAAAATTTAACAGGTAGTTTATAAGAGTCAAATTTAGAAAATAATATTCCATGGTTATTTTAGGCATAGTGTGCCATTCCGTATATGTTATCAAACATAATGTTCATATTTTTTAAAATATAATGGTGTTATTAATTGATAATATTAAAAAAAATTGAAATATATTTTTGAAAACATGGATATGGATGAAAAATGATTTCTGTAGAAGAGAGAAATAATATAGGTTTTATTTAAAAATATTCTTTCAACCTATTGATAATAAAAAACTAGGAAAATGAGAGGAAAACATGTAATATATAGAAATATATAGAGGATAAAAAAATTCTTGGGATTATAGGGAGATAGTTTATAAAATTTTATCATTTGTTACTAAATCATAAACAATCCTGATAAACAATGACATTGTAATATAAATTAATTATCACAAGTTCTACTTGATTAAAAAGTTCTCTAACTTACAATATAATAAATTTATATTAATTATAATTATAATACACAATAAAGTAAATATTTATAATATCTTATATTATCCAACTATAATATTTCTACACCAATTTATTAATAATTTATTATCATAATCATTTTTTATAAGTGTTAACTATTTCATTTTTTATGGAAGTTTCACTTATATAGTTCCAGTCCTTACAATTTGATAATAGTTACATAATATACATAATTTTATACCTGATATAAATATCATATATATTCAATATATATATATATATATATATATTCATTCATGAATTTTATAGATAGATAAATATATTACACAGTCTATAAAGATGGTATGCCCTACATACACATGAACGTTGTTTCCATTTTTCGATGAATGGAATAAAAGAGTAGTAAATAATAAATCATCTATCTAGAATCTTTATCATATCATATATATAAATTTAATCCATAATTATATCCATCCCTAAAATATGTTAAAAGAAAATTAATTATGTCTCTTTGTGAAGGTGGTAGTCCACACATTTTCACAAGTAATTCTATCAGACCCCATTGGATATAATAATGGGTGGATAGTTAGGGATCCATAATAATGATATTTTATTATATTGAGGATATATAATTTAATACTTTATAATGACCTCAATATATTTAGAGTATTTAATATAAAAAATAAAATTTAAAGTACTTGTTTAAGAGTTATGCATCATGGTTGAAATTCTTATATTGGATTACACATTATTCCTTAGAAGGATGGTATTACTGAAAGAAATAAGCTCTAGTATATGGGGAATAAATCTACAAATGTATTACTTTAGATATTGTTTAATATAGAAGGAAAAATATATGAGGAATATAAAATAATAGGTTCCCTTATATAACTGAGGAGAGGGGCACTGATTGAATTACATAAAGTATTTAATTAATATGAATTTCTTCTAGGATTATGTGGCTCAAAATCAATATATTTAAATAATAGGATAATTATATGCCTAAACCCACTAATCGAAAAATATTTATACATGTTTAAGTAATTTTTTAAAAATTTATATCTTATTTTTAACACCAATATTAATAATTTTCACAATTACCTCAATATTAATGTTTTTACTCATTAAAGGTTTGTATTGTAATCCTAAAAGGACAAGTGACCCATAAATTGACTACATATAGAATTTAAATTAATATAACACTATCTTGGATGAATGTAATAATTTTTTTAACTTTAAATCATTTAATAATATATAATTTATTATAAAATATCATTAATTTTATTTTTGAAACTATTTATTTACTTTGACATTAAAGTCCTCAAGATAGAAATGTAATTTGAATATAATTCCTTAATGTATCTATAGTATGTAATATTTATTTTTAAAATTTGTTTTTAAATAAAATGAACCCAAAAAAATTTATATTTAGATTTTCTTAAATAATTTACACGATTTTTCCTGGTTTCAAAAAAGCTATATCGATGTTGTATAAGAATTTTAGGTAAATATTTCAATTATATAAATTAAAAATAAACTACCATGAAAATAATTTAACTAATATCCAAAATATTCATTTATAAATGAACATATCCACTTTTATCCTTATGAAAAACTTATAGAGATATTGATTTCAAGAGAGTTTCATTTTGTATTGATTTTTCCAGAAAATAATATAGAAGTCATAAAAAATTAAAATGGATAAAATTTTACATATTTTAAAAACATGGGTGATTATAGATGAAATAAATACATCCAACAGTATATAGAATTTTTTTTTGAAATTTTAATGCCTCTCCCAATATTTTAACCATATTTTACCAATTTTACCCTTATCGGGGTGAAAAATATTTTACTATGTTTAATATTCATTATAAAAAAATGGAAGTGGTATTTATAATTAAAATTTGAAATTATTATTAAAATTAAGAAATAAATTTTATCAAATTAAATTCATACATTTAGTATAATATAATTTAAAATTATTCTCCCAATACATGATGAAAAAAAATTAGATTTTTTTTAAGTACAAATTTTTTTTACAACAAAATATAACATAAAAATAAATACAATGTCCTTAATTATATTATTAAATATATAAATGAACTAATTTCGTATTTACAACAATATTTACCTTTTCAAATTCTTTAAATAAAAATTATCCTTACTAAAAAATTAGTATTTTTAACCACTCATTGAAAAATAAATTTTTTTAGAAAATTATCAAAAGTAAATTCATAGATAATTTCAACATAAGGATTTCAAATATGAAGATAATTTTTTAAAATAAAGTATCCTAAACTATCTAATATTAGTTATATTATTTTAAATAAAAATAAATAAAACCTTTTTGTGGAATATTTATTTTTAAGGCATATAACCACTCTAAAAAAATTGGGTACATTATTATCATTTTATTTACTTTATCCAAACCATTATATTTTTTTCAAAATTTTATTATTACTATTCACTCATACAATTTAATGGTTAGCTTATAATTGTTTACTTTATTATAGTTCATTTATAGTTGGGGTTTCATGTATCTCAAGCTATCTATGAGATTAAATTTACTTAAAGAAAATTATATCATAAAATCTTAGGGAGTTACCTTGATGGATCCTTACGAATCCTTCAAAATAAATATGAGTATAATCAAAATATGTGGGAATAAATTTTGAGAACAAAATATATGAATACCTTTTCTATCTTAGTAAATGGAATATAAAATCATATCTATCCAGCAGCACATCACATTATCTCAAAGTCGATATAAGAGTTATACAGAAAATATGTAGTGAAATACAGAAATAAAAGTTGGTGACAAGGTATTCATATGAATTTTTCTGTGTAATGAGGATATTATATTAATAATTAATGGAGATATGATTCCTTCTTATATTGGACCTATCGAGATTATTGATCGAGTTGGGATGGTTGCTTATTTCTTGGTGCTTCCACCAAACCTCTCTCATGTTCAAGTTGGGTTTCATGTATCTATTTTGAGAAAGTACATACATGATCCATAAAATATACTAAAATCAATAGTTTCTCAACTAAAGCATGATATTTCTTATTAAGAACAACTTATATAAATCTCAATCATAGAGACAATGTTCTAGAGAATATGAGTACTCACATAGTTAAAGTTCTTTTAAAGAACCGAAAAATTGACAGTGTTATATCAGAACCTCAGTATGTCATGACGAAAAAGTATCCTCATTTTTGTTCATTAATGTGATTTAATTTTTAGGGTGAAATTCATTTTAATATGGGATAATGTAACACCACAATATTTTATATGTATTCTTTGAAATAAATTTGAAGTATTTTGTAGGTTTATTTACACGCCACCTTAAGTATCAATGAATGATGATATATTATAACCTTTAAATAATATTATTGTATTTAATTGTATAAAAATGTCTAATTTTTTTAAATATATATATATATTTCTTAAAATTTAAATTGAAAGCCTAATTCCTACAAAATAATAATTAAATTTATAATAAAATCATTTTATTATTAAAAGATCTAATCTTTTTATGAAATCTATTTTGGCAAGTGTTATAAATATTTATATAAAAAAATATTTATGTATATTAGAAATTTATTTTAATATATTTTATTTTTAATTTATGAATAATAATTCATACTTTATTTAAGTAATTCTTAGATATACTGATAAAATCATTTGAGGGTAGAAAGAATTATTTTTCAAAAAACTATTTTTTGGCGCAATATATTTTTTTCATAATAAATTTAAAAAAACATTGATTAAAAACAATAATGGAATATTTGGTTTCAACATTACAAATAATATTTTAAAAAAATTAATTGTTTTTTACTATACACTAAATGAAATTAAATATAGTTTTATTTTTGATAACACATTTTCTCTAAAAACTATTTTCATTATGTTTTTTGAAGTTATTTAAAACTAATATTTCAAAACCAATAGAAATTTATTTTAATAATAGGTATTATTTGTTATTAATTATAATTTAAATTTTTTTTAATGAGGACACATTTATTTTTGATCATAATTATTAGCAAAGGTAATAACTTTTTTTTTCTATAGTTGGGGTTAAAACGGGTTTACTAGGGGTAAACTAAGTGATAATTATTAAAATTGATCATCAACATGTGTTAATATTATTAGTTGATAATATTTTGGCTTTTTATTATATTAACTTAAATTTCATGGTAATTGTTTCTATTTTGATAGGAATTTTACTTTATATTATTTAAATATTTTATCTAATTCCATGTGTGTCCCTTCCATCACATGTAAATGGCCACAACTTATCCCCCATTATTCAAATAAATTTAGCCCTATATCATAGAGAATAAATAATAAATAAATAATATTATTTTATTTTTTTATTTTTTTCTTTATCTTAATGTCTTACCTAAGGAAATTTTGTGAATAGTTAATGAGTAAGCAAAAGGTGGTCACCCAAATAAGAGATGATATCCTTTACCGACTCTTTCAATATTTATTTATTCTTGTACTTTATGTAAATATATTATATACATAAAAAATAATGTCTACATTATCATAAATTCACTGATATTTTTTTATTATTATCAAACAACCATTTAAATCCTCATTTCCATGAAATGGGAAATGAAATTTTCACTCGTGAATATATGTAGATTACTACCTTCACATAGTGATCTGTTTTGTTTTCCATAACCACCTCAAATTATCTGATATAATGATATATTTTATAAATATATGTGATATATAAGATATAATCATTACTATATAATTATAAAATATTTTTTATCTTTATTTACCTCTTTTTTCTAAAAATGACAACAATATTCATGTGTATGTATGAACTAACATCTCAATAAATAGTCAAATTAATTTTTATCTATCTTCAGTTTATGGAGTATTATAAGTATTTATGAATTGAATATATATTATAATTATATCAATATTTAAATTCAAGATATGGTGTACCCATTATCAAAGTGAAAGGACCATGATAGGACAATTGAGACATATATGAAAAATGAAACAGTGATCACTAAGAATAATGTTTTCCATGAAGAATTGTTATTTAAGGGGTAATAAGGTGATATAAGTAAACAATATATAGAATTATATGTATTATTATGTTTTTGGTATAGAATTATAATTAATTTATATTTATTATATAGGATTTTAGATATATTATTAATCAAGTCAAATTTAAAGTATGGTATTCATGTTAAAATATCACTTTTTACCAAGATGGTTTTTGATTAGATTTATAATAATGGAATAATATTATATATATCTGAAATATATTATTTACTTACATCCACTTTTTTATTTCTGAAAATTATAATTTTTCATTTCAATTTTCTCTCTATAATTACACAAAAGTATGAAAGATAATTTTTAATGATAACTGGCATTGTTTTTATATTCAGTTGATAATATATTTCTTCTATGTAAATATTTTATTTAAAATGTTTAAATATTGTTTTTTATATTGTATATTAATTTAGTAAAGTAATTTTATCTCATGTTTTACATTCAATAAAAAAATTAAATGAAATATTCTTATTTTATTCAAAACAATGTACTTTTTACTAAAGGAGTGAATGAAATATTTTTTAATGTACACCACATGAAATACATTTATGGTTATAATGAATAATCTTTTCTTTGATTCATACATTAATATTTTCCATGGATATTTTCAAATAAAATGTTTTCCCTAATATTTTGGAAATTTTTAGATTTTAAATAAGTGATTTTAAAATTAAAAGTGTATTTTCCTCAAGAAATGGTATATTAATATTTTAAGTATTTTTTATCTATGGAAACAAATATTAATGTTACCTATGTTTCAATAGGTATTTGTCTAAATTATAATATATTTATCTGATATATAGATTATTTATGATTATAATGCTGAGTTATTGATGAAAACCACTTTATTTTCCATGGGTTTATCTTTGATGAAATGATCAATATTTTCTAAATCTTATGGAAAACATATGTATTGTTTATGATTATGTTATTATTTTTTCTATTATATCTATCCAATTAATTGGTTAATTCTTAATTTTTATGGGCTAAAATGGAACATTAGAGGTTATTATAACCCTAAAAGTGGGCACATGAGATGTTATTTGGGGCTCAAAGCTGGAAAAAGGTAGTTAGATCAATCCTAATATTAGATGAATGTATCGGTGGGTATCCAAGAAATAATATTTATATGATTATGATTATTACACATATTTTCACAACTCTTTAGGACATGTTCCTTGACTTATGTGATCATTTAATTAGTTATAATCCATATTTTCCATGATTTGTGTCTTATGATCTACCAAATCCTTTTTTATTTATTTTCATCTATGAATTGTTAGGTATGGGTTTAAATTTTTAAGGTTAGGTTGTCATCAAATTATTCTCAGGATATTCTTACCTATGATCATTTATTGATATCTATCTTGTTTACCCTTATTGAGTATTTGATATCACCATTTCTTATGTTTCCTTTAACTAGGTAATAAAGAAATGTTTCAAGTAGGATATGAATTGGAATTTTTCTATGTGAGAATAAATTTTGGGATATATTGAAGATATTTTATTAAATAATTTGATTATTTTTCAATCCTTAAAAGAAATAATGATTTTATAGTTCTATTTTATTTTATTTTTTCAAAAATTGTTGAATATTCATTTCAAAATATGTAATATTTTTTTATGTAAACCTTGGGTCACATTAATGAAAAAATAATATTTACATATTTATTAAATTTTATAATGCTGCAAAAATAATTCCAAAAAATGAGATGAAAACCATTTCATAAAAAATGGATTTTTTGAACATAAAACAAACATAACATAGTACTTTTCCTGGTAATAATCCTAAGATAAATATTTATTCATTTTATAGAAAATATAATCTACACATTTCCTTAATACCATTCTTCAATAAATATTATTATAATCTATTAAAATAGAAATACATTATGCACATAAAAACCATTTGCTGAAAATTGTTTATTTTTAAGACAAAAGATTCGTACTCTATGTCTTAACAAATTAATAACTAATGTCTAAATTATTATATACTAATTACCAATATATTTCAATAAAATCGATGTATATTTGTGATCATGATATATAACGTATAGAAAAATACAATATTATAAAAATTATACTTTCACATTAGATGATTTTATTCTTAATATTTAAAATGGGGTGCCCAATTTACATGTATTTATTAAATACATTTATATTATCAAAATATTTAATTAATATATTTCATAATTTAATAGTTCATATTCATACTTTTCAATTCAATGGATAGTTCATATATAATATAACATTCCAATCACAGTTTCTTTTTATTTAGTATTATATGTCATCAAAGCTATTAAATACATAAAATTTGTTTTAAATGGAAAATATAATCCAGAATCATGGGTTTTTATAGCTGGGTACATGATGGAGGTGTTCACAATGTCAGTTCATAGAGCCATAAATTTCACAAGGTCAGATTTCAATTTCGAGCTGTACGAGGACTTGAATTGATGAATATAAATATGATAATTAAAATTTTATTTACAACCATTATGAAGGATTTTAAAATTAATATATCCAAAAATAAACCTTATTTATGATTATGAGATTATCTAAGAATAAATTTTTTAATTTATGTTATAAGATTCATTAGTGTTGGGAATATATATTATGTTCCATAATGTTATGATCTAATATATTGTTTTTCATCATTTAGAAATGGTGTTTAACAGAAGGAATGGTGACCACATCAATGCATGTAATCCATGGAGTAAGAATGATCATTTATTTGATGAGATTAATCTAATATTTCAAATGAAACTAGCCTTAAAAACACTTACAACATATGAGGACATAATATTATGGGATATCCAGATAGAGAAATAATTCAATACGTATTATAGCTTCATGGGGAACCAGATAAGAAGATTATGGAAAATAAAAAAAATGTATAAGTTGAAGAAGGGAAAGAAGGGTTTCCCCACATGTGATTATTTTGTAAAGAAACACCGATTTGTAGAGAGAAAGGCGAACATTATCATAATATCATGCACAAGATAAAAATTCATTGTTCAATGCTTTAACTGTAAGGATATGGGAATATTTTTAAATGAATTCTACAACTTTAAAGGGAATATATATCCAACGAAGCTGGGAGATAATGGTCATCTTATTTTATTACCAAATATGAGGTGTAATGATTAATGTTATTGTTCTATATTCATGAATCATGTTAAATGGGTATTTTATTAATAATTTTTTTCTTATAAGAGTCATGAAATGTATAAGTATTTTACTGCATTACTACTTCTTAAAGGATTTGAGAGCATATGTTGAATAAAACAAATGTCCAAGAAAATTTATCTATTGACAATTTGAACCTATTTTAAATCACAGTATTAAGTTAAGATAATCATTAATATGTTTTAAATGATGATATAATGATGATATGCTTATGGGATAGTGTTTTTTTATGAAAATGGTTATAATTTTGATGGTTTATGTCATATTTTCTATTGTTTACTACAAGTAATAATTTATGGATCATATTTGACAACATAAGACTTTATATTTGGAATAATGTGAGTTTTAATTTACTTGTTATGGTGATCACCTTATTTACATATTCAGACTCTGACATTAATATCCACATTATTTTTTCTAGGAGTATAATGTTGATTTAGTTACCTTCCTTCATAAAATTTGTACATGAATTTATGTTAAGATATTTAGTGACGAGTCATAAATTAACATTATATGAAATATTTTATGAATATCTTTGTGTGTTATTAGGAAACTTTGAAAAAAAATTTTTTTGGAAAATATCTAGAGACATAAAGAAATGATGGGTCATTCAAATGAACTATTAAAGGTGTTTCGGGCATAAAAATTAATTTTTGATGTTCATTTATGGGATTAATAAATGTAATGTAAATTTATCAAATCACAATCAAAAGATGAAATCATGCATATCAAATAGAAAAATATCAGTTAATTATATTTCTATATTTTTGTAGTCAATATGGTAATCTAATTATTCAACACCAAGAAAAGGAACATAAAATAAAAATTTTATTCAAGTATCATTATATGAAATGATTCAAATTGTCCATTAACTCATCATAAAATTATAGGTTTTTTGTTGAAATTATATTGATCGTTAAATTTCATATGATCAATGACCTATATCACCCTACATCATTATTTTGGAATTATTGTTTTCTTCCATGTCCATATATTCACATCCCAAATAAGTTCTCTATTATAAAAACCAAGTTATGTTATTATTCCATATGACCATTTTACTTACCGATATCTATTATAAAGAGGATATTTTAATAACCGTTCACATGATATGGGTTTCATGAAGGGTATTTTAAAATTTCAAACCCCATATTATTAAGTTAAATATTAAATTATGAGGATGAAATTTATTTTAGGGGGTACAGTGTAACACCCTCAGATTTTAAAATATAAGCATCATTTTCTATAACATGTATAACATAAAAAACAAGGATTATAAAAGAATATATCACCCACAAACTCTATAACATATTAATTTTTAAGTAAATTAAATCTTCTCAATAGCTTTCAATTCACACAACATGGGGTTTGAATGAAGTAAAATATTCTATTAATATATTATTATACAAAAATGACCATTATAACCTAACTATTAAGAAGTATGGTATTAATAGTAATAAATAATTTAACAAAATAATATGTTATAAAACTATATATATATAATAAATTATTATCAATTTATTATAAATAATCTATGAAACATTTGAAGGATAATATAATGGTTTCTGAAAAACTCTATTTTTTTAAAAGGTGGATTAGTGATGTTTCGTGCACATATTTGTTTCAAATTTAAAAACTTTCTTTGATAAAATAAGTTAATTTTTTAAATCTAAATATAAAAATTAAATTATAGTCATTTCATTAGAATTTTTTAAAAATGTAAACATTTTTATTAATAGTTTTGAATAATGTCTTTTATTGAAACTGACTTTTCTTTTAAATAATTTACGATGATAAATAAATTTTTATATTGGTTAAAAAAAATTAACTTAATTAAAATATAATTTAATTAATTTAGGTCATTTAAATCAATTTTTTTAGATTTTTGATTTTAAAATAATCTATACCTATGAGAATTTTCACATTTGAAAAACGATATATTATCACTTATGTAATTTAATTTTAATTTGAATTTTTCCCCTTATATGAATTCAATTTAGAAAAACTGTTTTAATATTTGGAATAAAAATAATTTATATTATCTAATAAGGATTGTTTTATTTCTGACCATTATCAATAGTGAAAATAGAAAAAAAATTATTTTCACTATTTCGTTAAAAATGATTTTGTCAACTGTTTAAACTAAAAATATAACAATTAAAGTGACCTGAATATTGTCCAATTCATATTTTATAGAAATATTTATACCATAATATCCTCAGGACCTATTTTTATGAGTGGTTTGGACACTTTTCCATGAAATTGACTGATAAAATATCTTATGTAAAGAAAAGAAAAAATGTCACCATATTGCTTTTAAATTTCAGTTATGCCTTCACATAGGGTCAAAAGAAATATTTTAATGAATATGGATTATCATTTTTTTAATACTAAATTTAATGTATTTAGGGTAATTTATTGTTAACATTTAGTAATTATATCATTTCATTGAATTTATAAGAAACTCCAAAGTAATATTTATTCATTTAATAGAAATATAAAATAAATGATTCTAAAATTAATAAAAGTAAAATAAATTGAATGATTAATTATGTTCCAATAATTTTGTATAAAAATATATCATTTTATAAATTTTATAACATAATATTTTCTAATTCAATCATTTTATTTTTTATTTTTTATTCAAATTGAATAAAAATGTCAAAATTGACATTAATGTTATTTTTTAATAAATGTTATTCTATTAAATGATTTAAAATTGCTAAAAAATAAAAATTAATACATGTTATTTTTAAATTTTAATAAATATTAACTATGTTCCATTAATAGGCCAATGTTTCTGGTATAATGACTATGTTGACCCCTAAAGAGTAAAAACATTGTTACCAGAGTTAATGTGAAAGTATTTTTTTTCAAGGTACATGCACTTATGTTAAAATTAATTTTCAACACACATGGAATTTTTTATTGATAAATTAAATTTAATACATAGAATCTATGGGTAAAAATTATATAATATTTATCATTTTATTCTAGGATTAAATTTTAAAATTACCTATATTAAAAAGACAAGTTACTTTTGTGAAAAATAAAATGGTAAAAGCAATGAAACATAGAATTTAATGAAAAACATGTTTAACACATTTGTTTTATTATGTGTTGGAGGTTTTGATAGACCATATCATTCCTCCATATTATTAATTATCAATTGGGGAGAAATATGGGGAGATACAAACTTTCCATTATTGAATACTTCTGAGTATTTAAAAAAATGACACTCCTTAATTATAAAAGGCCACTCACTCCCATCACTTATTCAAACCTCTCAATCTATTTGGCTCGACAAAGAACGAAAACATTCATCCAAAACATAAATATCCACATTATAAGAATTAATTTCTTACCAAAATACCAAGCCTAAGGTCGATAATAAGAGATCTAAAGGTGGTTTCTCAAAGAGACGATAATTTTCATCATAAATATCATTCATTTTATTTCTTCTTTTACAATGATAAATTATTTCTTTAAACTTCAATTACAATAAAAAATTATGTACCATATAATTATTTTTTTATGTTCATGTCATAATATCTATAAATATTCACTTAAATAAAATTGGAAACAAAATTTATAATTGTGTGTATGGTGGACTAACGCCTTACGAATTGATGTAACTAGTTTTACAAAAAAATATCATAGTTTGATATAATTATCGATTTAATATATATATATATATATATATTATGATTTAATAATTATTATGGAGTTATAATATCACATATACCAACTTACTTTCCATTCGGTTTAAAATATAATAACGTCTCTCATGTGTACGACAGACTATCACACCTCAAAATAGTAGGTAAAAAGGATAAGTGTAATGAATATATGTGAGATATATGACATGATCAAAATTATATAAAATTAATATATCATACACTTCATTACCCTTTCACCATTAATGTAGTTATATCATCACTCATGCGTATGTATGTCCTACCATTTCCATGAGGTGATGTGATTCATAATGAATAAAAATAATATTTATAACATTAATATAATTTTAAATATGATGTAAAATATCCTCTAAAAAGGAACTACATGTTTCATGAAAAAACACGCATGAAAAAACAAGGCAATTGACACCCAAAAGAATAAAAATAATAAAATTTAATTGAAAATTTGGTGCTAAAATTTTATAATAGGATCACATATGGTATTAGATATATGAAAATAGTTCTTTAATATATGTATAATGTACCTATATTTTTTATACAATAGTTTTATAGAAATATGAAGGAGTTCTAACCAGATGTAAGGGTTTATCATCCCACTTTTACATCTTTGAGACATATTCCATATTCACCACTTATTTCATTTGTGTGGTGTTTATACAAACCCTTTAATATGTTATATAATTAATCAATTTATATTCATGAAATATAAATTTTCATTTTATTTTATTTCTCTTATGGGGATTATGCTTTATAATTTACCAAATTGGTAAGTGTGTGTTTCACAATCTCATTATTATTAGGGATTTTTATAGTGTTAGTCTCCCTTGGGAGAATTATTTAAACTGTATATCTTAAATTGAATAAATTTTATTTTCCTCTGGTTATTAATGAACATATTCAAGTAATAGTCTCATTTTTTATCTCTGTGAAACATAAAATGTTTGAGAAAATGTTTTTAAGAAAATATTACATTATTTATCTCTTCGACCAGAAATCATATTTCATCAAAACTAATTTTTTATAAAAATATTCTGAAAAATAATTGTATCATTTTTGAAATTATTTTATAAATCCATTTTTATCATTTTTTTTATTTATAAAAATTTGAATGGAATCCTTATATCATTCTCCAAACAGAACTCATTTTGATTTTACTGCAAATGTGAAAAGAATATTTATTTTAACATTAACAGAAATAATGAAATTTCTGATAATCAAGAAAAATATATTTTTTTTAAATATATTTTATATGGTTTAAAAGTTATTTTGAAAGGGATATTTTTTCCAATTGTTTTGTAATTTTTTTAATTTTGATTTTCAAAAAGAATATTTTATTTTCATCAAAATTATTTTGGAGGATCTCTTTATGGTATTTATAATCATTAATGATGTCAAACATTTATTCTACTTATTCTAAACTATGGATATGTTTGAGTTATATCATCATTATTATTTATCTATATGGTTTGTGATCAATAATATTAGGGATGTACCTGTTTGATACCATTCATATAATGCTGGATGGTTTTTGATTATGATTATTGTTAGAGATAATTTTTAACATTTTATATGCTAGTTTTTAAATATTGATGTTTATTTTAATTATATTTAACCCTTTTAATATGAGGAATTCATTATAATTTGTAAGTGATGGGTGGGGACCTTTAATAAATAGTCTTCCAATGCATCGACGGGTCTCATGATACAAATAAATTGGTCAAATTAGACACATTTCTTCCCAAAGATTTTAACAATCTTGAAAAAGGTATTGATTGTTTCATTTGTTTGGAAATATGAATTCCATAATTATGAGATCATTAATGTAACACCCCGAGATTTTATGAAAAATATTCTTTTTAATTTCATTAATGTCTTGTGTTGTACGCTACACCAAAAGGAGCTTGCACAACACACATCCTTGAATTTCCTTGCATTACACACAATCGCGACCTTCCTCGATAGCGTGTGTAGTATGCAATACCGAGTTTCACTAAACAACGATATGCTATTAAAATATTATTATAACTAGCGGTTATGAATAGTAATAACCACATTTTAAAATTTTAGAAATTTTAGCTCTCAAATTGGACTTCATTTTTGGATTCGGAGTATCGAATTTAGCCTAAGGTGAAATTTTGGTGATTTTCGGATAACTTTCATATTTTGATGAATAGTGAAAATTACTAAATTTTAATTAAAAACAACTTTTTCAATCGAAATAATTAATAGTGATAAATTATTAATTTGAGTGGTTTTAAAGTATATTTAGAATATATTTTTACAATTTAATACAATTTTGGTCATTGGATGTAATTTCACATTTAAACCAGACATAAACAAGTGTCAATCTTTTGATAGATATTGTTTCTTAAAAACACGCTATTTGTTTTAACAGCGGGATTTAATTATAAAATTAATTAATGAAACTTCTATGTTATGAATTTGGTAAAATAGACTTCATTTTTGAATTCAGAATATGAAATATAGCTTAGGATGAAATTTTGGCATTGTTCTGAAAAACATCAATTTTTGATGAATAGTGAAACTACTAAGTGGTAGTTAAAAAACTGAATTTTTCATAAAACTTAATTTTACCGCTTCTGTGAATGGAATTTCAAAAATCCGAGAGACACGGTTGATGTCAGTAAGTAATATGTGGTTCAATGAGATAAAAATAATTTTTTGGTGAATTGTAACTTTTTACTTTTTTTACCGCGGTTAATAGTAAATAGGGTAACTAAGGGTAAATATGATATTACTATTACCCTAACACATGTCCTAATTCTATTGGATAAGTTTAATTAGACCAAAAACTACTTTATGAATATAATATGACCATTTAGGTCCACTTGGATTAGATTATGACATTTAATATTACTTTATTTAATGAATAGTTACAATAGTTAAAATCAATGTTTAATAACTAAAACATTTTTAATATGGGTTTATACATAAGATAAATTCGATTATAAATATTAATTAGAAATATAAAAAGATGTCCTACATAATGATATTTTATTTATAATTTTTATACTTTAAATAAATTAATTTATTTATGACACAACGATGATGCAGTAATTACCCTTTTAAGGAAATGTTAACATAATTGATGTTATAAATGCCCAAATAAATGTAATTTGAGACTTTTTATGAATTCCACTAATTTTCTAGTTTACTATGATATATTAGTGTTGATTTAATCAACTTGGTTCGAACATATAATTCTGTTATGACTTTCAAAAAAATCATATATCAAATAGTGTCAAAATTGACACAAAATAGTTTTTAAATAAAATATTATATTATTAATTTTTATTTTATTCCTAAAAATATAACGTTCGGCCAAATAACTTCGATAAGGATATATATATTAATAATAAACAATTTGGGGTTCTTTTGGCATGTTATAGTAAGTGTATTAACCATATAGTGTAAGAAAACAAAAAGACACTGTAAAAGATAAATTATTTAACTTAAAGTTAAATCTAATTGATATGGTTAAAATAATAACATAAACATGTCTAAATCCTATTGGTTCATAGGATGTCGACCCATCCCCACTTTAGCTTCGAAATAAGACCCTTTGGAACCATTATAAACTGATTTTGACTTTAATATAAAATAATATTTTGAGATATTCCTAAGGTGCCCCTCTCCTCCCTTATAAAAGGGAACCTCCTCCCTCTCTTCCTCACACAACTTTGAGCCTTCAAGCTCGGAAAACCCCTGCCAAAATCCCTTCTACACTTCCCTAGTATCATCCTATAGGTCCTGGTCTTCTTAAAAGACCATCCATAGTTCTTTAAGTGGAGGCTAAGAAAAGGCGCGTCAAAAAGAGGTAATATCCATTACCGATCTTTTTCAATTTCTTTCTTCTTCAACTTCTTCTTCTTTAGTTGTTTCATGATAAAGTAATAACATCAGTATTTCTTATATACTGATATGTTATTATAAATATTAAACAACTCTAATTAACCTTCTATCCATCCTAGGGAAAAAGGAAATCACCGCGAGTGCGTACGTACGGAATACCGTCTCCACGCCGTGGTGTAATCTATTTTCCGCCACCACATTAATTGGATGGGTATAAAGGTGTAATGAGTAACTATATATGATTATTATAAAGTGATATTGATACTGAAATAGTATACATACACTTCAACACAATTCCACGACCATGGGAACGATATCATCGCTCGTGCGTACGTACAGACTACCGTCTCCATGACGCGATGAGATTCATTCTCAATGATTAAGCATTCATGAATGATTATAATGTATATATAATAAGTACTAATGAAATATATGACCTAATAATGTTACTGGAATTATTTATATTTATATGTATGTCATCTACTTAATTCCATTCCATTCAATAAGGAAACGAAAACAGCGTTCATGCGTACATACGGACTACCGTCTCCATGAACGGTGTATTTCTTTACATTTACTGATTTATTATATATGTATATTCTGAATATATATATATAAATAATTTTTTATATTCTGGAATTAATTAATCATGATTTAAGTAATCATATGAATAATTACAAGTTAAAAACACGAACGACAAATGAGACGATTTTACCCAAAATGCTACTTTAACATGAATTTACAAAAGAACAGGTAATATAAAGACATAAGTGGACCATATATGATATAATAACAATGAATATGATTCTTAAATAAGTCAATAAAATGATTTAAATCATTATACAGGAGGTTCGGACACTTACAAAGCAAGTCGAACCTAAGGTAAGGGAAATATCACAATCTCATTTCTATCCGAGATTGTTTATACTTTGTAATTTACTGGGGTGTATTTTATCATCCAAATCCATGTTTCCTCAACATGTAATATTATTTTCATCCACCTACAATTTTTTAAATCCAATTTTACTCTTCGGTGAGTTTTTAGTAAAAGATATGAAAGGAATCTTTTGTCATTTTTCGTACGAGGTATTTTTTGACTTTTCCGACAAAAGTACGAGAAGAATGTTTTTCTTAACTTATACGACATGAATGTATTTTTAAATCATTATTTCCAAGAAGCATAATTTAAAAGTTTTCAATTTTATTTTTAATCAACTTATTTTATTTTAAAGTCGTATGACATGTTATGAAAGGAAAAATGTTTTTTGAAGAAGAAAGGATATTTTCCTCAAGAATGGAGTTCAAGTGTTTTATCAAAATTATTTTCCATCTAAGATAATAAAGGGTTCTGTTTTTATCCCTATTATTACATTTATTTGATCATGTTGTGATTGAATTATTTTAATGAATTCCTTTATCTTGTATGAATTGTTTTATGATGTCATGATGTTTAAGATTCCCATTTGTATTACATGGGTTATGCAATGATGTATGATTTATGATTTTGTGGAACAAATAAGAATGGTATCATTATGAGATGGGTGGGACCTATATCTCCCTCCAATGCATTGGGTAAAGATTTTATATCTCATGAGATAGACATGGCTAGAATGGTAGGTTATACCGGTTCAGTGAAACAGGACTGAAACGAGGGTGACTCGATTCAGAAAGGGACTTTGTCCACTAAGATAGTCTTGGAAATGAGTCTTGACTAACAAGAAATGATTCTCTATGATTATGTGTGTATGACACAAAGTTTCATGTTTTATGTTATTATTATTGGGATTACATTTCACTTCTATGATTTATCCCATGTTATGATATTATGAGCTCTCTTTTTTTTGGCAGGTTAAGATTTTCAAAAGCTATGTTCTTATGTATATGATGTGATTGATATTTCTTTTGTCTACCCTTACTGAGAATTTGAGCTCACCCTTTTATGTTTTCTTTTCCCCAGGATATAAAGAAAGGTTTTATGTATAAAAAAAAGAAGATCTTTATGGGAGATGTTGAAGATCTTTCACCACGATTAGAAGATTATATTCCGAGTTTCCAAAGACACTAAACTATTACGGTCCTTGTGTGTGTGTTTTTTTTATGTACTAAGTATTCTGAAAAAGTAATGTAATGTACATGTAAGTCAAGCATCGGGTCTCTACAGTTGGTATCAGAGGAAAGGTTTAGTCAACCTTTGGAAACTAGGATGCGAAAACGTTAGTGAGATCCCTAGAGATATTTCTAAGGTATGTCTAGGGATGTCCCTAAGGTTAAGTATACGTATAGGTTATAGTACTAGAACTATTCTAACAATCATAGAATTAAACCTAAGATGTTAGATATTGAAGGTACTCCCCCTTTATTATGTTGTTTTCCCTAGCATGATTTTTGCCTCTCACACTATTCTTTTTGGGTTTTAGACGATGGATGGAACCCGAAGGAACCGTGTTGATCAATGCAATGGACAATGCAATGATTGTCCTCCTGAACAAACAAATTTTATGGGAGATGGAGTGAAAAATCTTATTTCTATACTTACACAAGATATGAATCATTCTGGACTTCCAAATGAGCAGAGAAGGGAAAAATATTTTATTGAGTCCTTCATGAGGCAACATCCACCTTATTTTAGTGGGTCTTCCGATCCACTTGTTGCTGAACAATGGATCAGTACCACTGAAAAGATATTTTCAATTCTTCAATGTTCTGAACATGATAAAGTCATCTTTGCAGTATATCGTTTGGAAGGTGAAGCTGATCAATGGTGGAATCTTATCAAGAATATGAGGCAAAGAGATGAAATTGAGTCCATGGAATGGGACGAGTTCAAGAACTTATTTTTCAATAAGTACTTCCCTCGTATTATTTGAACAATGATGGAGAAGTAGTTTCTTGAACTAAAGCAAAAGGATGATGAATCTGTTGGTATATACGAAGCGAAATTTACAAGACTTGCAAGGTATGAATCTGGCATTATCATCCAACCTGAAAGTAAAGTTGATCGATTTTTCAGTGGCTTAAAACCAAGTCTTCGAAGGGAATTAGCTATAAGAGACTTCAGTAGCTATGAAGAAATTGTGCGTTGTGCTATCAAGGTAGAAATGGAAGTTGGTGTTACATATCCATCTCATGGTTTTGACAAGAAACGAAAGATGGAGTTCAAGGAGAAATCTCAGAATAATGGTGAAAAGAAGATGAATGTTTCTTTATGCACAAAGTGTGGAAAGAAGCATGGTGGAGATTGTCTTAAAGGGACTAGAAAATGCTTTAAGTGTGGAAAAGAAGGTCATCGAGCAGCTGAGTGTCGAAGTAATGGAAAAAGGGTTTCTAATGATGTGAATAAAGCAAACACTGCAGAGAACACACCACCAACACTTCAATGCTTCAAGTGCAAGGAAATGGGGAATTATGCTAATAAATGCCCTAATCCAAGGGTTAGTGATGATCAACATGAGCAACCACTGAAGGCAAAGGACAAAGGGAAGTCACATGCGATCACTATTGGCGATGTTGAATATGACAACGATGTGGTGGAATGATTAAGTGTTTATGTAATGGGATTCCAAAATAATGTTGTATCATGGAGTATTGGAATATTTATGTATTGGTCTAATGTGGTATTCAAAGTGATTGAGATATTATGCACATAATGAAGGGAAAAAGAGAAAATGAAATGTTTAACAGTATTCATGAGCTCATGATTGATATAAATACTAAGTGATATCATGGTTTGAGTATATAGAATTTTGAGGATTTTGGTATGTGTAAGGTGTTAACTTTTAACTGCATTCATGTTTTCACTAAGGTATTCAAGAGAATACATGATTAAGGACTTTGAATGTTTGGAATGGGACCAACAAAACATATCTTATGATATATGGGGATCGATGATGGTATTAAATCTCTGGTAATCGTTTTCACTATGTTATGAGAGTGGACTGCAGTATTATGGATAAGCCTAAAGATTGGAATGGATTATGTTGGACATAAGTTAGTATTGTTTAAGGATAGAATTTTTTTTCGATATTATTAATGGGATGTTATAGTAATATAGTTTTAGAAAAAGGATAACCTGCAGAACGGGCGACAACCCATCGCGTCGGACAAGGCTGTGGAAATCGAACCCACAACCGAAGTGCGACTGGCCCTTATCACCTACCACTGGCCTACAGGAAGTCCCTGTTTAGTAGAAACTAGTCTTATTATATTAAGTTGTATGATATATGATGTATAAGTACATTTTAGGAACCATATATGATTAATCTCATTATAGATCGACTTATGTATATAATTTTTGCTAACCTTTTGTTTGAGACAGATGGAATGACCCGTCATTCTATCACATGATCTGCTAACACTTCACGAATAACAAATTCAACTTCATTTATTTAAGAGATGAAGAGGAAATTGTTCAAGGCACGAACAACAGTGAGATTGTACCAAAATAAAGTAAGTATTTATTCTAATTCAAATTTTCAACTTTAGGGAAATGATCTTGAAAACCAAAAATGTTGTCCTAGTGATCTTATATCTGATGAATCAGATGGTACCTTAGATGGTCACAAATTTATGGCTTTGTGATTGCTGGCTTTTCCATAGCCATGTTCTCTACCACTCCCCATCAGAACATGATGGTTAGATTTCTCTTCCATATCCATATTTTCACCTATGTGGAAACCCAGTGATTAGTTTATTTGGGTAACCGTTAAGTTTCATACTTTTGTTTTTAAAGATTTGTTTTGGTATTCCTTTTTACAATTTGGGTTTCTATTAAATAAACTTTTGAATAGTAAACCATTTATAACCCCGACGAATTTCGAGGGCGAAATTCATTTTAAGGGGGGTAGAATGTAACACCCCGAGATTTTATGAAAAATATTCTTTTTAATTTCATTAATGTCTTGTGTTGTACGCTAAACCAAAAGAAGCTTTCACAACACACATCCTTGACTTTCCTTGCATTACACGCAATCACGACCTTCCTCGATAGCGTGTGTAGTACGCAATACCGAGTTTCACTAAACAACGATATGCTATTAAAATATTATTATAACTAGCCGTTATGAATAGTAATAATCACCTTTTAAAATTTTAGAAATTTTAGCTCTCAAATTGGACTTCATTTTTGGATTCGGAGTATCGAATTTAGCCTAAGTTGAAATTTTGGTGATTTTCGGATAACTTTCATATTTTGATGAATAGTGAAAATTACTAAATTTTAATTAAAAACAACTTTTTCAATCGAAATAATTAATAGTGATAAATTATTAATTTGAGTGGTTTTAAAGTATATTTAGAATATATTTTTACAATTTAATACAATGTTGGTCATTGGATGTAATTTCACATTTAAACCAGACATAAACAAGTGTCAATCTTTTGACAGATATTGTTTCTTAAAAACACGCTATTTGTTTTAACAGCGGGATTTAATTATAAAATTAATTAATGCAACTTATATGTTATAAATTTGGTAAAATAGACTTCATTTTTGAATTCAAAATATGAAATATAGCTTAGGATGAAATTTTGGCATTGTTCTGAAAAACATCAATTTTTGATGAATAGTGAAACTACTAAGTGGTAGTTAAAAAACTGAATTTTTCATAAAACTTAATTTTACCGCTTCTGTGAATGGAATTTCAAAAATCCGAGAGACACGATTGATGTCAGTAAGTAAAATGTGGTTCAATGTGATAAAAATAATTTTTTGGTGAATAGTAACTTTTTACTTTTTTTTACCGCGGTTAATAGTAAACAGGGTAGCTAAGGGTAAATATGATATTACTATTACCCTAACACATGTCCTAATTCTATTGGATAAGTGTAATTCTACAAAAAACAACCTTATGAATATAATATGACCATTTAGGTCCACTTGGATTAGATTATGACATTTAATATTATTTTATTTAATGAATAGTTACAATAGTTAAAATCAAAGTTTAATAACTAAAACATTTTTAATATGGGTTTATACATAAGATAAATTCGATTATAATTATTCATTAGAAAGCTAAAAAGATTTACTACATAATGATATTATATTTATAATTTTTAGACTTTAAATAAATTAATTTATTTATGACACAACGATGATGCAGTAATTACCCTTTTAAGGAAATGTTAACATAATTGATGTTATAAATGCCCAAATAAATGTAATTTGATACTTTTTATGAATTAAACTAATTTTATAGATTACTATGATATATTAGTGTTGATTTAATCAACTTGTTTCGAACATATAATTATGTTATGACTTTCACAAAAATCATATATCAAATAGTGTCAAAATTGACACAAAATAGTTTTTAAATAAAATATTATATTATTAATTGTTATTTTATTCCTAAAAATATAAGGTTCGGCCAAATAACTTAGATAAGGATATATATATTAATAATAAAAAATTTGGGGTTCGTTTGGCATGTTATAGTAAGTGTATTAACCATATAGTGTAAGAAAACAAAAAGACACGGTAAAAGTTAAATTATTTAACTTAAAGTTAAATCTATTTGATAAGGTTAAAATAATAACCTAAACTTGTCTAAATCCTATTGGTTGATAGTATTTCGACCCATCCCCACTTTAGCTTTGAAATAAGACCCTTTGGAACCATTATAAACCGATTTTGACTTTAATATAAAATAATATTTTGAGATATTCCTAAGGTGCCCCTCTCCTCCCTTATAAAAGGGCACCTCCTCCCTCTCTTCCTCACACAACTTTGAGCCTTCAAGTTCGGCCAACCCCTGCCAAAATCCCTTCTCCACTTCTCTAGTATCATCCTAGAAGTCCTGGTCTTCTTCAAAGACCATCCTTATTAGTTCTTTAAGTGGAGGCTAAGAAAAGGCGCGTCAAAAAGAGGTAATATCCATTACCGATCTTTTTCAATTTCTTTCTTCTTCAACTTATTCTTCTTTAGTTGTTTCATGATAAAGTAATAACATCAGTATTTATTATATACTGATATGTTATTATAAATATGAAACAACTCTAATTAACCTTTTATCCATCCTACGGAAAAAGGAAATCACCGCGCGTGCGTACGGACGGAATACCATCTCCACGCCGTGGTGTAATCTATTTTCCGCCACCACCTTAATTGGATGGGTATAAAGGTGTAATGAGTAACTATATATGATTATTATAAAGTTATATTGATACTGAAATAGTATACATACACTTAAACACAATTCCACGACCATGGGAACGATATCATCGCTCGTGCGTACGTACGGACTACCGTCTCCACGACGCGATGAGATTCATTCTCAATGATTAACCATTCATGAATGATTATAAAGTATATATAATAAGTACTAATGAAATATATGACCTAATAATGTTACTGTAATTATTTATATTCATATGTATGTCATCTACTTAATTCCATTCCATTCAATAAGGAAACGAAAACAGCGTTCATGCGTAGGTACGGACTACCGTCTCCATGAACGGTGTATTTCTTTACATTTACTGATTTATTATATATGTATATTATGAATATATATATATATATAAATCATGTTTTATATTCTGGAATTAAGTAATCATTATCTAAGTAATCATATGAATAATTACAAGTTAAAAACACGAACGACAAATGAGACGATTTTACCCAAAACGCTACTTTAACATGAATTTACAAAAGAACAGGTAATATAAAGTCATAAGTGGACCATATATGATATAATAACAATGAATATGATTCTGGAATAAGTCAATAACATGATTTAAATCATTATACAGTAGGTTCGGACACTTACAAAGCAAGTCGGACCTATGGTAAGGGAAATATCACAATCTCATTTCTATCCGAGATTGTTTATACTTTGTAATTTACTGGGGTGTATTTTATCATCCACATCTATGTTTCCTCAACATGTAATATTATTTTCATCCACCTACAATTTTTTAAATCCAATTTTACCCTTCGGTGAGTTTTTAATAAAAGATATGAAAGGAATCTTTTTTCGTTTTTCGTACGAGGTATTTTTTGACTTTTCCGACAAAAGTACGAGAAGATTTTTTTTTTAACTTATACGACATGAATGTATTTTTAAAACATTATTTCCAAGAAGAATAATTTAAAAGTTTTAAAGTTTATTTTTAATCAAATTCTTTTATTTTAAAGTCGTATGACATGTTATGAAAGGAAAAATGTTTTTTGAAGAAGAAAGGATATTTTCCTCAAGAATGGAGTTCAAGTGTTTTATCAAAATTATTTTCCAATTAAGATAATAAAGGGTTCTGTTTTTATCCCTATTATTACATTTATTTGATCATGTTGTGATTTAATTATTTTTATGAATTCCTTTATCTTGTACGAATTGTTTTATGATGTCATGATGTTTAAGATTCCCATTTGTATTACATGGGTTATGCAATGATGTATGATTTATGATTTTGTGGCACACATAAGAATGGTATCATTATGAGATGGGTGGGACCTATATCTCCCTCCAATGCATTGGGTAAAGATTTTATATCTCATGAGATAGACATGGCTGGAATGGTAGGTTATACCGGTTCAGTGAAACAGGACTGAAACGAGGGTGACTCGATTCAGAAAGGGACTTTGTCCACTAAGATAGTCTTGGCAATGAGTCTTGACTAACAAGAAATGATTCTCTATGATTATGTGTGTATTCCACAAAGTTTCATGTTTTATGTTATGATTATTGGGATTACATTTCACTTCTATTATTTATCCCATGTTATGATATTATGAGCTCTCTTTTTTTTTGCAGGTTAAGATTTTCAAAAGCTATGTTCTTATGTATATGATGTGATTGATATTTATTTTATTTACCCTTACTGAGCATTTGAGCTCACCCTTATATGTTTTATTTTCCCCAGGATATAAATAAAGGTTTTCGGTATAAAAAAAGAAGATCTTTATGGGAGATGTTGAAGATCTTTCACCACGATTAGAAGATTATATTCCGAGTTTCCAAAGACACTAAACTATTACGGTCCTTGTGTGTGTGTTTTTGTTATGTACTAAGTATTCCTCAAAAGTAATGTAATGTCCATGTAAGTCAAGCTTCGGGTATCTACAATTAATTTATTTCCATGTTATTATTCATTTATATTGAATATCCATGGATAAGTTTCAATATCAGGTGATTATTTTTATGGCTTTATTTTATCTTAATTTATTTCAAACATATTATTCTTAGTTTATTAATTAAATGTTACATGTTTTAGTTATTTAATTTTCCATATTGATTATTATAATTTATTCCTGATATCATACATTGTACTCTTACCCTTACTAATAATTTTAGCTCAAACATTTCTTATGTTTTATTTTAACAAGGATACTTGGAAGTGTTTTGTTATTAATATGAATAGATACGCCATGAAAGATAATATAATTATTAAAGAAAAAACATTTTTTATTTTATTTTTTCAAATTTATGTGAAATTAAAGTATATATATCTAGTAAACCAAGACTACTAAACTATTAGATCCATCAGGATTTCAAAATATGTATCAAGTCAAAAATTAAAAAAGTAACCACCGAATTTGGGATACTGGGGTCAAGGTCTTTACAAAAATGGTACAAGGATGAATCTATAAACCATATAAAACCATAATCATAATGGATAGACAAAAAACTCCACTTGGTATTCAACCACTTAAGCCTCATAGTGAGATGAAAGGAAGAGATAATGATATAATGAGATGTAGAACAAATATGAGGATAATAAACCCTAACATGGAAGGATTCAACTCAAAATCTATTAGAGGGGGACCAAGAATCTTTGGGGAATATGAGGAGGAGTTTGTTGTAAGATCTTTATTACGTATGCATCATATGTAAGAGTATATGAGATGGGGAAGGAATTTTTTGGTTAATTATATTGGGTATAATTGGAAATTTAATTTTTTTTATGAAATTGGGTACTTTTCATGTTTGTTACATGGTTAATCATATTGTGCAACAACTATTAATCATACACTAAAAACACCATAAAACCCACATGGTTTAGTATCCCCATCATGGAAACTATACAAAAATTATGAAAAATGGGTCTACTAAAACTATATACTTACTTATATGGTCATAACATAGTTACTACAAACCATGTGAAAATTGTGACATAGGATGATTTTTATGCTCTTTAAAAAAATTAAATTTGATGAACCCAAAGATCAATTTCATGTTTAAAAATCAATGAAAAAATAAAATTGTTTGAAAAAATTGGTCATGGTGTAAAAATTATGTCTACTATAACACTTTCTTCCCCTAGAAAATCATTCTGTATGAGGGGGGACCCGACTAGCTAAAAATATATCATTAGGTGAGTTAACAAAAAAAAAATGTAAAAATAAGACCAAACCTAAAAACATATGACTCCAAATTCATGATCATAAACATATTATTATGAGGGATCTAGTATTTTAGAGTATTAGTTAGTCCACCAGCCATATAATGGAAATACTAATACGGTGGAGCACTCCAAGATTTTTATGAAATATTTTTCTTTAAATAATTTTATTTCTTTGATATCTTGCCTTCCAAGTGACCCTAAATTTAATGAACCATCATAACGTAAATAAAATTGAATATTTATATTATCACATAGATATTTGATTGATTAATATTAGAAATAATAAATAAATTATGAAAAATATTTGGTCTAAAAATTTATAAAAAAATTAATTAGTTATCAAATGATTAAAAGTAAAAACAAAATATATTTGAAAATAATAAAATTGATTTTTGTGTGAATAATTATTTTCATGAGTACAGTGTATTTTTAATAATAAATAAAATCAATCAAAATTTGTGAATTATTTTAATCCAATATATATATTATTTATTTAATCAAAATTTTAAACAGTCAAAAAATATTTTTCTAAGGATCATATAATAATAAATAAAATTTAATTATTAAAAATTTATTTTTTCTAAAATTAAACTTTTGTATCATTTTTCATACTAAATTTAAAATTAATATTTTCCATTTATTTATATTTAATTGGTAAAAGTCTGTTAAATATTTAGAATTTTGAGTTTCACATTTGGTAAATAGTCCCCTTTTTGGTCAATATGAATAATAATCATGGAAAATTTAATCACCTCGGTAAAGGGTAAATCATGTTAATATGAATTAAAAATAAGATATAGGGAAATAATTTTTTTATCCTAATTCTTATTGAGAATCTAAATTTATTTTTTAAATGTATAATTTTCCATGATAATGACTTATATAATATTTTAAACAAAAAACTTTCAAAATATAACTCTCATTGTTGCTAATGTCTCTTATGTGTCCACATTTGTACAAAAGTAAGTTATAAATTAATTAAAGTATTTATTTTTATAATTGTACAGTTTATTTAATGATATAATTTTTGTGTTAATTTTTAGTAATTATATTATGAATTTTATTTCTTATGCAATACTGATGTAGTAATTTTGAATTTAATAAAATAAATATAATACGTGATATTAAAAAAATTAAATGTTATATAAATTGAATGAGTTAATTTAATAAATGAATTTTATATATCTATATTATAAAGTAACGATTTTTAATGCATTTGATTCTAATTCACTATTTATCTTGATGAATTTAATGTTGAATTATATGAATAGTATCAACATTTAAAATAATGACATATTATCAAAATAATTTATTGTTAAATTATTTAAAAATGAAAAAAAATTTAATAAGAAAATTTTTATATTCTACGGTATATAATGTCATATATTTTACATTAATGGTCTAATTTTCAACTTATATGTAAAAATTACAACCCTTTAATATTAAAAAATGTGTTACCATGGTGAAAATTAATTTTCATTATATAAGGGTTAATAAAAATGGTATATCATTAAATGAAAAACCAATTATCTAGATTCTATTGGATTATGTGATCAAAACCATATTCATATTATCATCAAATCCCTTCCCATTTGGATGCAAATTACTTGAGAATTAATGTATTATAATTTAATCTTTTAAAAAATATGAATGTGCCCCTCACCACAATTATAAAATGAAACCTCATCTCTTTCTTATTTACACCACCTGAATCCTTTTATCTCGAAAAAATCCATAAATTTCATCTCTAAACTTCCATATACACGTTATAGAGGTTCTTTTAATCCCAAAAGACTAATCATAGAGCACTTTAGAGGAGATCTAAAGGTATCATTTCCCAAAATATGTAATATCCTTAACTGTTCTCTATCATTTCAAATCATTTGTACCTCCTTCAAATATATGGTATTTCTTATAAAATAATAACTTTAGTATATTAAATATTCTGAAATTTTATTGTTACTATTGTGAAAACACCTTTACAGACCCTCTTTCTCATAAAATGTGAAGTGAATGTATAGTGTGTGCGCATGTATGAGTTCTTGTCACCACATACTAATACACTTAATTTATCACCACTATCTTTTATGGATGTCTATTATTACAGGTTAAATGTTTATATAGGTTGATCATGAAATAATTACAATTATTAAATTATAATATAACACAAAATCTTTTACCATCAAAATTTTTGGAAAATGATAACGTTGTTCATGTGTATGTGTGGACTACCACCTCCATGAAGCCATGTGATTTGTTTTTCATTTCCATTTTACATTTATGGTAAAAAGGACAGGTTTAATTAATATATATTATATATATAAAAATATAATTATTCTATAAATTTGAATTACTATTTACCCTTCTTGCATTCCATCTAATAGAAATTGAAAATAGTATTCCTGTGTACGTATGGAATACTGTCTATCAAAATAATGTAATTCAATTTTCTTTCTAAAAATTTATGGACTACTCTAAATATGTATATAATTAATATGTATGATATTTATATAATTATTGATATTTCTGATGTTATGGAACCAATATTAATGAAAAAGTACCAGAACTACTAAACTGGAATACTAAAGATAAACAAAATTTTTAACACACAAAAATAATAATTTAAATAAATAATTTTTGATAAAAGGGGATTATGAAATATTATAAAGTGTTAATATATGATATTATAAGTAAAAAAAGTCTATTATATAATTATAATAAATTTAAATATATAATAGTCTTAGTTATACTTCTTTCAAATCAAGGAAAACATGAGGTGAGAAATTTGTATCTCATAGTTAGTTATGTGAGAAACCTTCCATATTCACCAATTTTTTCTTTTGTTTGGTGTATATACTATAATTTAATGTTTATTATCATTATTTTTATTAATTTATTAGTGATTTTATTCCATTCATTTTCTTTATGATTTAAATGTTACCAAACTTATAAGGATTTAATTTCGTCATCTAATTAGTATTTTAGATTTTTTATGTTTAAGTTACCATAAGGAAATATTTTTATTCCATATCCTAGTTTTCTAAAAAAATATAAAAAAGAAGTTTTTTTTACAATTATAATATTATTATTTAATTATTTTCTTATATTTTAATTTTTACAAAATGGTTAAAAATGAATCTATTTGACATTTTCAAAATAAGGTACTCTATAAATTTTCTAACTAAAGTATGCAAGAAATATTTTTCTAACTTAAATGTAATGAACTGATTTTTCCACTATCATGAATAATATTTACTTTTAATATTCCTTTATAATATTACACGGTAAATTTCAATGAAAATGTTTTCCATTAAAATTGTGCAGCTTTTTAAATAAATGTGATTTTAAAATGGAAAGGATATTTTCCTCATGAATTATTCCATATGATCTTTAAAAATTAGTTTCTATCTAATATGATATCCTTTGATGTTGTTTATGATTTACTAAGATTATGATATATCTTTCTATAGATTTTTTATACTTATTATGAAAAGATATTTATTAAAAACATTTATTTTCATGTGATCTGATATAATGAAAGGTTTATGATATTGTAGTACACAAATATATGATTTCATTAAGTGATGGGTGTGACAAATATTTACATCCAATGCATTGGGTAAATATCTATATATCATGAGGTAACTATGGGATGAAAAGTAAGGTGCTTGATATATTATGTGATGAAATTCGATGAGCTAGATATACTAAGGGATTCATGTTGATGATATTGACCTACTATAGAAGAATATTGGTAATGAAATATATACTTGTTCCTTCAATACCAAATTTAAATAAAGAGCTATATGATGAATCTTATAGTTATTATTTATCAATTCATCATGTAAGTATGAAGATGTAATGGTATATGAAATATGATTTCTAGTGGGATGGAATGAATATAGATATTAAAGAGAATGTTTCTCAGTTCATGGTATGTTTTAATGTTATGTCTGAGATATATATGTTTAAGGAGATGATACAAACATTACCCATATTAGAATAGAAATGTGATAATATCACCATAGATTTTTTCCTTGGACTCCCCAAAACATCTAATGGGAATACTGCTATTTGGGATATAGTCCATATTTTTATGAAGTGATCACACTTCATTTCCATTAGTAATGATTGACCTATTTATCAACATAATCAGTTATACATTATAGAAATGGTAATATTTCATTTTATACCACTATCAATATTATCTGATTGGGATTCAAGGTTTACCTCAATGCTTTTGAGAAGTCATTAATAGGATATGGATATAGAGTCATGTTTTATCACTTGTTATCATCCTAAAAAATTTGGTCAGTTTTAGAGGACATTTCAAACTATAGAATACATGTTGAGTGATTTCTCTATGGATTTCAATGGATATTAAGATCAAAACCTACCTTTTTTATAATTTTTTTACAACAAAAACGTTTAATCAAACATTCAAATTGATCCTTATGAATCTTTTTATGGTTGGAAGTGTATAAATCCAATATACTAGAGATAATTTAGATAAATTAATATTTTGGGGCTTGATCTAACTGAAAAAATGGATGATAATGACATATCCATTCAAAAAGCATAAGAACATCTTAGAGTCGACAAAAACGTTTTGATGATAATCATCATAAATATGTAGAGTTTATGGTTGGTGAAAAGGTATTCCTCTGAATATATTTTCCGATTATGGTTATTTGATTTGTAAATATGTTCAGGATTATCCCTAGGTATATCAGTCTTTTTTAAATTCTTGATTGTATCAAGACATTAGCTCCTCAATTGGCACTTCCACCGAATCTATCTCTAGTTCACGGCGTGTTCCATGTATCTCTACTAAGGAATTACATGCATGATCTTTCACATATACTAAAATAGCAGGTTATATAACTAGAGAAACATATTTATTATGATGAATAGTCTAAAGAGATAATGGATCATAAATAGAAAGTACTGTGAATGAAGAAAACTCACCTGGTCAATGTTTTGTGGTAAAACTACCAATTTCATGAATATATATAGGAAGATGAGTATTTGATATGGTAGATGTATCATCATATGTTTCTAATAGAGTGATGAATTTCCAGGGATAAATTCATTTTATGGGGGTATAATGCAACACCCTAATTTTTTTTGGAATATTTCTCATTAAATAATTTTAGTTCTTTGATATCATGTGTTACACACAACATTGAGTTTAGAAGAAGCCCTAATAATTATTAAAATATTTTTTGACCTTTTCACCTCTCCATTGGATTAGGGTATATGAATAGTAATAACTAAAATATGAAAACTATATGGTATACACATTTATAAAATTAATTCATTAGTTATCAAATTACTATAATTAAAAAAATAATTAAAAATAAATGTAATTTTTTATAATATTTTTATGTACACAAATTTTTTTTACTAACAAATTAAATTAAGTACTATTGGTGAATGATTCTAATAAAAAAAATATATTTTTTACATGATAAATTTTTTATAAAAATTATAAAATATTATTCTATGAATATGATAATAATAAATTAATTATTATGCATAAAATTTATTTTTTTTTAAAAAGTATTTTTGTCACATTTTTCTCACTAATATTCAAAGTAATCTTTCCATTTTAATGTACTGAATTATATAAAATAAATTACATATTTTTAATTAAGAGTTACAAATTTGGTAAATATACCCCTTTTATTTCTTGTGAATATTAATAGTAATTGTGGGAAATATTATCCCCTCAGTAATGGGTAAATCGTGTAAATTTGGATAAAAAATAAGTGGTAAGTCCATAATATTTATCCAAATTTTCATTAGATGAATATAATTTTACACTTAACTCCTTAGTTTTTAAATTTATTTGTTTAATTTTAATACCGTATAATTCTATGAATTTTTTTTTGAAAATTAAATGAGATTATTTCAAGATCAAGATCTGATATGGAATTTAATTCTAAGGCCTATAGTGGATAAAATTTATTTTAGAAATATTTTATTATGTTTATTAAATAATTGTGTGAGCGGGATTTTCTAACCGTTAATCTGGAGTCTGAATCAAAAATATGAGGGCACTATTGATCTTAGAGCATCGAGATTCACCTAGAAACAGACTAACATCGATCGATGTGGGTGGACCAAAAAATTTAGTTTTTAGACATTTTAGAAGAAAAAAATAAAATAACATAAAAATTTATTTTTTTTGTTTTCATCATCGTTAAGCAGTGGCATGTAAGCACTACGGTGTAGCTGATCAGGCGATGTTGAAACTCATTAATGAGTTATTGTAAAGATGCCACAATGATGTATAACATAAATTTTTATTCTCTTTTTGTCAATAAATATCCTAACAAGCAATGCAGGATTGTTGGCACAATCTTGGGATATTCATGATTGCTTTCATGGGTGGCGATGACAAAATATGAATGCACATTCTCCCACCCTTCTAAGAATCGCTAGTAACAGCGAGTTGCGGATCAAGGGCGATGAATGGAGGTGCGTGATCCCATTCTTCCTCGGCCAACAATCCTTTTTCAATTAGGCATTTGACAGTTTTCTAAGTGAATCCCCCCCAGTTTTTTTGCTTAAACGACGAACCTAGGTTAACTCGCGAACAAGTTAACCTATGGATCAATCATTCTTGAGGGACATTCTTGGAGAATTGATCCATTTTTAAATTGAATTAATTTTATTTTCTATGTTAAATTCTTCTAATGAGGGAGGATCAATGCTGTGACGAACGACGGTGGAGGTTTGTTCCTAAAATTTGTTATGTGGATTTATCACCCCCATTTTACCTTGCATTCATCATGTTATTCACGGGGTTATGAATGACAGATTATTTCTTACCCATTCCATGGAACAATGATAAAAAAAACATGGACCCTCCATCCTGACGACCTAGTAGAGGCGCGATATTACAGGCAGAGGATTGCAGTAGCATGCAGTTACGTCCGCATGTGGAAGGCAGTGGTGCACAATATTAGAAGAGGATGTGGCTAGAGGGCCATAGTGATGAGAAGGAGGCATGCTCCAGTGGCACCCCATAGTGAAAGAGGACCTGGCTAGTAGGGATCTTAGCGGTGTTGGGTGGCAACGCTGCGTCAGGCGGAGGAGGTCGTCAGTAGGTGGCCGACAACGGTGTGGAATTATGGCACCAGCAAGGTTCCAAGTTAGGCTAGGAGTCTATGGCTATAAGACCATGATGGTGAAGGACCGCGACAATAGTGGGGTGCTACATCAGTTTTTGAGATCCACAGGCTGGGCTGCAGGTTGATGTGGGCAAACGGTTCGCAGGACCATGGGTGGAGGGGAGGCGGCCAGCCTCAGCCGGCCACATATGGCATGAATTGGATGTCATTTGGGTGTTTGGACTGGAGTGAAATGACCTACCATTTTTACTGAGACAGATGGAAAATCAGGCCACTAGGCGGCCTGACTAGTCTGAACCGGTCCCACCAAGTCAGACCGTGCATGACGAATTGCACCGGGTCACTAGATGACCTGGAAGGCTGGACCCACAGCGGAACTGGGTCGAGTCCATCAAGGTCCAATGGACCAGGTCAGATCGGGGTGGCCCCAACCCAATCATGTTGGGTCAGAAGAAATGGGTCAGGTCATGCGGGACCCATAGGGCAGGTTGGTTGGGTCAGTCGGGTCTGTCTGACCAAGTTTGAACGGGCCCGAACGCAACCCGCCCTTGTTTACTAAAACTCCAATATCTGTCAGACCGAGTGTCTGATCTATGTTCCTCCCATGGTGTTTGTAAAATTGTGTCAAGACGGCCCTTTGGGTATACTCTATGTTAGTTTTTATGTATGTCAAGATATGAACAATGGCTTGAGGAGTAGTTTCTCCCGGAATCAAGTTCACTAAAGAGGAGGAATCCTACATATTGTAGTGACATGAAGGATATGATGAGCGTACCTTAGTGGTCCAATAGAAGAGAAGACCTCAGTGGTCCAGCAGAAAAGTGGACCTCATTGGTCCTGTATACTAGTGGACCTCTGTGGTCCTACAATAGTGCTAACCATAGTGGTCCCGGAGATGAGCGGACCTCAGTGGTCCAGCAGAAGACTAGAACTCATTGATCTAGGAGACAAGAAGACCTCAGAGGTCCATCAGACAAATGGACCATAGTGGTCCACCATATGAGAAAACCTCAATGGTCTAGTAGACGAGTAGAACTCAGTGGTCCGACAGTAGACAAGCATACCTCATTGATCAAGCAGATGAGCCAACCTCAGTGTTCCAGTAGACGAGCAGACCTCAGTGGTCCAGCACTTGAGTATACCTCAATGGTCCAGCAGCTGAGCAGACCTCAGTGGCTTATCAGAGATGATTCCCTCAGTTTTAAAAATGATTCATAATTACAATTTAAAGTATTACTTTCTATAAATTGAGTTATACCTGGTGTGAGATATCTTTTCTTGTGGTATTTCTTTGTGATAATTCATTGGGGTATTGCCTTTGTTGATTGGGGTCCCTACTGAGTATTGTGTTATTCACCCCTACATGGGATTTTCCCATTCATGTCATATCTTGTGCAGGTGATCGACACTTTGACAAAAACCTTGGTGGTCAGGGACTTGGTGGTGCCTAGTGAGACTGGACGAACAGGATGTGCATATATAGCAACAGAGAGATACCCTCCACCTACAGTTCATGTAGGGTTTGAGTAGATGAACCATGGAATATGTATATTCCTTTGTGGAATTGGGCTTGTATTATGGCCCCTTTATACTTTTTAGTTTGCACTGTAATTTCATTTGTTTTCTCTGTGACAGTTTTGGTTTACTTACTGTTTATCTTTCTGTAGTTTGTGGTGTGTGTGTGTATAGGTTTAAAGGCAATGCCTTACCTTTTAGGTATATGCCTTATTGGTTTTAGTCTTTAGCCCCAAGCCCATGAAAGGCAGGTTAGGGGTAGTCACGACATGGGCCTTGGGGGATGGGTCATCATAATGTGGTATTAGAGTGGGATAGTTATACTAGAATAACTAAGAGTCTAAAACCTTATATGGCAAAATTTTGTTAAGTGTCTCACATTTGGATTTATTCCAGGGAGTCCAGTGTTGGTGTGGTGGCCGACGTATCCATACACCAGGACCCTGAATTCTACTTTCGGACTCGGTACATTAAAACACTGGTTTCATGCATCATTGAGTGTTTTCCCAGGATATTCTTGAGTCAAAATCATCTCACTAGGTATAATGAATTGACCGTGATTAATATTGATATATTTTATGATGCCTCCACATAGATAGCTAGCTGAGATTCAAGTGCATGACCATGAGGATAGTCTACATAGTGACGAGGCTTCAATACAAGGACCATTTCCTGAGATGAAACCTTCAGGCAGTGTCCCAGTGATACCACCACCCGTTGGTTTTTATCTACTATCGGCACTACCAGTAGAGGAAACACGTAGGCTATGTTTCTTATAAGAGTTCTAGTGATAGAGTCCTCCCATGTTAATGGGAGAGACAGATCCTCAGGTCACTGAGGATTTCCTAGAAGCAGTTATGTGAGTCTTCTACTTAGTGAGGACGCCACATGAATTGATAGTGGTTCTAGCAGCGAGCCTTTTAAACGTCTTGGAAAGGTGATGGTGGAGTTCGACCATCCATAATCATGAGGAGGTGACCCTCACTTGGTCTAACTTTGAGAGACTTTTCAGGGAGGAGTTATTCCCCATGACTTTGCACTCAGTGCACATACAGGAGCTGATTCACTTACAAAAGGGCATCCTGACATTGGCATAGTACTATGCGAGGTTCACAGACCTCTTTCGTTACTCTACAGATATTGTGTGAGAGCCTTTTTTCAGGGCCTGAACCTTTGAGTAGGGACTCTGATTGGATATTAGGGCATCAATGATTTCCATTAGCATCCTTATGCAAGCTGGGCTGCTAGATCAATCTCTACTAGTAGAGAGCTTCCTCACATAGCAGAAATTCATGGTGGGAGCTACCACCGAGTGATGGTGGCCGATTCATCAATGGTGGGTAGTCGACTGATGATGCAAAGGCCAAAAAGAGACAGACCATTCGAAGGATGACCCCAGGACTCAGGGTCAGCAGTACAAAGATCACAGTGAAGAGGGAGTCATTAGGGGAGTAGACTATGCTATGCATTTGGTGGGAAGGGGCACATGGATTGGGATTTTATGAATCACCATGCAGATGGATGACATACATTTGAGGGACCACTAAGGCAGTAGTATAGATAGAAACAGGGTGGTCAACCAGGTGGTGGATGTGGAAGAGGAGTGGGAAAAGTATAAGGAGGTAGGATTGGGTATGAGGTACTACCACCACCACCCCTGTGTGGTCCGCCACATACTCCCAGAGAATGTGTACATGTACAGGATCAGCTTCAGGTAGTCTAGGCCTATGTTATAGACATTCTAAAGATGATACATGGTATGATGTGTGTCTTCTCTACTTTAGCTTCTATTAATATAGGCATGGGTTACAGTCACTCATTACTTCCCCTTGTCCTTTTTCGAAGCTCAAATGTTTTGATCACTCCATTGGCTCGATCTTTTTGATTAGATACTTATATGAGAGGGGATTCGATGATCAAACACTATTGTAAATAGTGTGAGAATACTCATTGAGGAGGGAGATTTGGCTAAGTTCTCATAGTAGCGGTGTTGAGGACATACGATTTCATAATGGGTATGGACTGGATATCTGTAGTCCATGTCCAAATTGACTATTTTAGGTGCAATGTGTGGTGTGTCTATGAATATGGGACATCATTTTCCTATATCAGAAAAATGGAAACTAGAGCAGTGTAGGATGAAATCGCACGAAGGAGGGTGTATCCAATCACTCATCAGTTGGCTAGAATGACCCCTTGTGAAATGTTTGGTATGAGTCCATAGTTTCCTATAGTTGTGGTTGTGTACTAGGACGTCTTTACAGAGGATATTCTAGGACTACCTCCTCATAGAGAGGTATACTTCTGAATTGATCTATACCCCAGGATGACACTGATATCTACTCATACATATCAGATGCCTCTTTTAGGGCTCCAGTAGATCATGTTATAGTTGTAGGACTTATAAAGGAAGGGGTTCATAAGTCCCATAGTTTCTCCATGGTTAGCACCGATTTTTTTTCCATGAAAGAAGAGGAAAGAATGAGGTTATGCATGGACTTCCAGTTACTGAACCAAGTGACCATGAAGAACAAGAATCCTCTTTTGAGTAATTATGACCTCTTCAACTAGCTGAAGGGAGTGAGATGGTTCTGAATGATTTGCCTCAGATCAAGTTATCACAAGTTTCAAGTACAAGATTAGGACATCTCAAAGACATATTTCAGATGTCTCTATATCCACTAAGAGTACTTACTGATGTCATTTGGCAGGAAAAATTCCCCAGAAGTGTTCATTGGACTCATGAATAATATTTTCTAGCCTTATATTGACTGGTTTGTAGTGGTCTTATTTGATGACATCTTAATGTATTCAGAGTATGAGGAGAAGCACATGATACACCTGAGGATGGTTTTGGACACACTCTGAGATCATTAAATTTTTCGGAATCTCTCAAAGTGTGAGTATTGGATATGAGAGATCCACTTCCTAGGACTTTCATCTCAGAGGCTGGAGTTGCAGTGGATCTAGTGAATATTAAGGCAGTTCTTCCTTATGAGCCACCAAAGATCATTATCGAGGTGCGGAGATTCCTTGGGTTCGATGAGTACTATCGGAGGTTTGTACCCAACTTCTCCAGAGTGGAAACACCCGTTACATTGGAAAAAAATAAAGGAAAACCATTCATGTGGATAGAAGGATTCTAAAAAATCTTTCAACAGTTGAGGCAAAGCTTGATGAGTGCTCTTATCTTGAGGATTCCAGAGGAAGGCACCATATATGTAGTGTTCTTTTATGCATTAGAAACTAGGTTTGGTTGTGTCCTGATGTAGGGAAAGTAGTGATTTATTATGGAATATGATTGTTGAGACTGCATGAGAAGAATTATGTGATTCATTACCTTGAGTTGGAGGCAGCAGTCTTAACACTAAAGATTTGGCGACACAACCTTATGGGTGAAGGATTCATCATCTACTCTGACCAAAAAAGTCTCACGAATATATTTTATCAAAAGGCTCTAAACCTAAGACAATGACATTGGATAGGCTTCCCCCATAACTATGAATTTGAGATAGTGTGTAATCATGAGAAGGGGAATGTTGTGACAGGTGCTCTCATTAGGAGATCGAGTTCAAAAATACTGAATGAGGCCTTAGAGTAGTTAACCTCGCATTATATATCCTTTGTGGATAGAGATTATCCAGATTATCTTCAGATAATGGCAGTTTCCCAACTAGTCTTATAGTAACTTAGGTAGGCACAACTCATAGATTCCATTTCCATGACTATATGTTCCCATATGTCCATAGGACATGCCCCAGTAGGATATTCTAAAGGTGGGGATCACGGTATCCTTTACTGAGCATGCACCATATTACCAGTGGAATTTTAGGAGGAGGTTTTGAGGGAGTTCCATACATCTCCTTTGGTAGTACATCTGGGTATGGTAAAGATTTACCAGGACCTCTGACGTCAGTACTGGTGTCCAAGGATAACGAAAGCAGTGGTAGATTTTGTCTTGAGATACCTCACTTGTCAGCAAGTGAAGGCAGAGCACCAGGTTCCAGAAAGTTTGACACAACCTCTCGAGGTACTAGAGTCGAAGTCAGATGGGATACTGATAGAATTAATGATAGTATTACCACGTACGTCCATGGGAAAAATACCATTTGGGTGATCGTACATCGACTCACCATTTTAGCCCATTTTCTACCCATTCGAGAGCAGGGTTCAATAGAAGTATTGGGAATCCTTTACATGTAGTAGATAGTTAAACTCCTTGAAGTCCCATCTTCAACATTCTCAGATCATGATGCATGCATTACATCCTAGTTGTGGAAGGGATTAGATAAGGCATTTGGGACTCAACTGCACTTGAGCACAATATTTCACCCATAGACAGATGGTTAGATGAATCAGACCATACATAACTTAGAGTACTTGCTTCATGCTTGAGTCCTTGATTTTGTTCGTAATTGGGAGGACCAACTACCATTAATGGAGTTTTCATACAAAAAAATATACCACTCCACCATCAGTATGGAATCATTTGAGGCACTGTATGGATGGCCATGTATGTCACCGTTATCCAGGATAGACCCAGTGGGTTCACAACTCATGGGTCTAGAGATGGTATAGGATACCACTGAGAAGGTGAATGTCATCTGAGAGTGGATGAGGAATGCATAGAGCTGGAAGAAGTCCTATGATGGTAGGCGATGGAGACCCTTGGAGTATCAATAGGGAGACACATATTTCTACGGGTCTCTCCTCAATGAGGGATACAATGATTGTGCTGGGATGGGAAGTTATATTTGAGGTTCATCGGAGCTTTCCTAATACTACGTAGAGTGGGTGAGGTGGCGAATCACATGGCTCTACCACCACAGTTAGATAGGCTGCACGATATCTTCCATGTACCCAAGTGAAAGATATACATGCACGAACATTCTCATGTCATCGAACAAGGCAAGCTGAAGGTTGACGACGAGGTGACATTCGTGGAGTACCTGGTGGATATAGAGGATCAAAAAGAGAGTCTCCTTTATGGATGGTCTATTCCTCTAGTATATGTTCATTTGTAGTATAGGATCCTCTAGGATAGCACGTGGGAGTGGAAGGATTTGATTCATGCTTAGTACTCCCATTTGTTTGATTATCCCTTGTTTTGGATTACGAGGATGTAAAGCCCTAAAAAGGGGGATTAATGTGATAACATGGAATTACAGGTAATTTTTTTTTAATTTTAAATGGTATTATTTCTAGACCAGTATGTGAGACAGCACATAATTATGACTCTTGAATTGTCTGGAATGTATTTTAGAACTATTTTTCTAAGTTCATTAAATAATCATGTTAGAGGGATTTACTAACTTCTAAACCAGTGCCTAGATCATAAATTTGAGGGAACCATTGAACTCAAAGTATCAGAATTCACCAAGAAAGGGCCTAAAATTGATCAGTTAGGGTCGACCAAAAAAGTTAGTTTTCAATCTTTTTAGAAGAAAAAAATAAAATAACTTATAAAGTTATTTTGTTTATTTTCTTCATCGTTAAGTAGTGGCACGTCAGCGCTGTGGTGTAGTGACAAGGTGATAGAAAACCTCATTAATGAACATAAATAATGTGTCTGTATAACGACGTTTCAATGCATCATAAAATAAATGTGGATCCGTGTTATTTCAATTTATAGCCTAACAAGAAATGCAGAATTATTTTCACAATCTTGTGATTTTCTTTGAGGCTTTCATGGGTGGAGATGATGAATGATGAACCAAATTTCTTCCACCCATCAAATAATCACTAAAAATGATGGACTTCGGATCAAGTACAAAGAACGGAGGTGCATGATCTCATTATTCCTCAATGAACAAAACTATTTTTGGTAGTGGTTTGATACTTTTTGTGTGAATTGTTTCCCCCCAGTTCTTTCATTTAAATGAAGAACATGGGTTAACTCACAAAAAATTTAACCCGCGGATCAACCATTCATGAAGGATATTATTGGAGCACTTATTCATCTTTAAATTGATTTAATTTGATTTTCTCTGTTTAATTATTCTAACATTAAAATATCAATTCCATGAGGAAAGAATATGGAAGTTCGTTCCTCAAACTCGTTGTGAGGATTTAATGCCCCCCCATTTTACCAAATGATCTGCATATTCATCCTCGGGTAATGAATGCTGGATTTTGGTGTGCCCATTCCTTGTTGCAATGATCCAAAAATGTGGACAGTCTATTGTGATGACCTAGTGGAGGTGCGATGATAGTGGCGGTGGATCGTGGTGGCAACCACATGCAGAAGGCGGTGGGGCACTGCGGTAGAGGAGGTCATGATGAGTAAATAAGGTTTCCTTATGACTTTTTCATTCATTCATGTTTTGAAAATCACAAACACCCTATCTTAAGGAAAATTTTATTTTCTTTAATAAGGAAAAAATTTCTTCCCCAAGGAAAATTTATCCTTACCTTTTTTTCATTTTTCATATTTTGGTTGCTCTAAATCTAACTCTTTTTATTCCTAAGTGTAAAATTTGGTTTCACATCTATTACCTCATAATTAAACATATAAATAGACATAGAGTATTATGTTTTCAGGATCTGAATTCAGGTTCCAAATTCTATGAAATTCAGACTACAAACTCTCTGAAATTCAGACTCTGAATTCTTTGAAATTCAGAATCCGAATTCTCTAAAATTTAGACTCTGAATTCCTTGAAATTCAATCTTCGAATTATATGAAATTCCGAATCCGAATTCTCTGAAATTTGGACTCCAAAGTTTCTGGTATTTAGACTACAAATTCTCTAAAATTCAGAATCTAAATTGTTTGAAATTTAGACTATGAATTCTCTAAAATTCAAATTCCGAATTCTTTGAAATTCAGACTCTGAATTCCTTAGAATTCAGGTTCTAAATTCCTCGGAATTTAGATTCCAAATTCCTTATAATTCAGACTCCAGATTTCATAGAATTTAGGTTCTGAATTCCGTAGAATTCAATATCTGCATTCCTTAGAATTCAGACTCTGAAATCCATAGAATTCTGATTCTGGATTCCTTGAAAAACAGAATATGATTATTCATGCAATATAAAATCCTAATGTTCTTAGACTCTGAGCTTTATATTCCTAAACTCAAAAAAATAAATTTGGTTGAGAAGCCATATTTTACTTAGTCATGTTATAGTTATGAAATGATGTTGTGTATTCTGTTTCTAACTAACCATTTTTTCAGTGACACTTATACAGGTCTCTTTGAGATTCAAGAAAAAATATGACCGTTGGAGGAGGGAGTCGACTATTGAAGATGTTCCTATCAATAGGATCTCAGTTAAACGAGCTCAACACTATTATAAGACTCTAGATATTACATGTTTCAAAATTGATTTCTAAAGAGATATGCTCATGATTTGTGTGTACTAAACATCTTGTTTAGATTGATTCATGCGACTCCAATTGTTTCTCTGTACAATCAAGGGCTTCTAGGGATGGAAAGATAGAGGTTCCGACTACCTTGAAGTTTGATGGATTGCGGGGATAGCAAGACAGACTCCTATACTCTTATAGAGGTCTTACCGTGTTGTGGGTAAGACAAATGTTCTTGAAAGTATAAATCAAGGGCCCTTTGTCCAAGTTATTTGGATACCCTACTCTTTGGGATAAAAGATTTCATACATCTTACTCGTGTTGTTTCAGGTTTGTTTTCTGCTGAATTTTTGATTATTAAGGAAAGTATAAATATCTTATACTTTCTTTTACTTGTACTTTGATTAGAAATATTTTATATGCTTTAAGGTATAATCATTGTCCTTGTAAACTTTTCTTAAGTTTCTTTTGCAGAACCATATTTCTTGAATCTTGCACATTTGTATAACTTCGAGGTCCTATGAATTTAACTTATTTATCTTTGTTAAACAATAGAAAGTTTTATATCAACATTAAATTTTCAAAAGGAATTTTTAAGTTATATAATTCACCCCACTCTTGTATAGTGAGCATCTGCATCATTATTTTAAATCCTACAATTGGTATCAAAGGCCTGGTCTCAAAAAAACTTTTATTCAGATATAAGTTTTCTTGCTCAAGTTTTTCACTGTTCTATATTTTCCATGATTAGGATTTTTATTCTAGTTTACAAAAATTTATTACTAACAAGATTCTGTGGAAATATATTTTCTTTGAGATGAAATGAATGAATGTTAGTTCGATTGAAAATCGTAATGCTAATAGACCATGCATTTTTGATGCGAATGATTATGAATATTGGAGAGATAGTGTGAAGACTTCTATTATTAATACTGGAGTGGAAAACATTTTTATACTTATTAGAGATTACCAGATTCCGGATAAGAAAGTCAGAACTTTTACTAATCAAGAAAAGTCATAATATCAACTAAACTACGAGGTATGCAATACTTGGTTGTGTTCCATGACCACGAATATATATATTCATATTTCTTCTTGTGAAGTTGAAAATTTTCTCTGGAAGAAGCTTGAGGTTACTCATTTTAGAACTTCCAAAGTTAATGAAACTAGAAGAGCTATGCTTAGAGCTGATTATCATGGTTTCTACTTTCCTTATTGAGAACCAGTATGTAAGGTGCAATAGAGATTTATGAATATTGTTAATAATTTACAATCCACAGGTGAAAAAGGTTTAGATGATGAGGCACTTGTGGACAAGATTATAGATATCATGCCTAATGAGTTAGAATCAAAGAGAACATCCATTGATTAGAATAGGGTAGTCTCATAGATTACTCTTGATGAGTTTTTTGGAACTCTTATTCAAAATGATACAAGAATGAAAAGATGTTCTGATCTAAATAAGAAGTAGAATGGAAATGGAAGTGATTCTTTTACAACTAATTCAAATCATTTGAATTTTGGGACTCCTGAAAGGGTTATTAGATCCAAGTTGAAGAAGGTCATTATTTTATCTAAATCAAGCGAAAGTGGACACTCTGAGAATAAACTAGATAATCTTGCATGAATGATGAAAATGATAGTGTGGAAGAAGGACTTTAATTATAGATATAAGAAGAAAGAAAGAAAGGATAAGAATGATTCTGAAGTTACTTGTTATGAATGCAAGAGAGAAGGACATATAAGGCCATATTGTGTTATGCTTAAAAGAAAGGATAGACAAGAAAATCATTTTGAGTGGAATAGGAAGAAATACTACAAGTCTATGGATAAGAATGTTTTTAAAGCTAAAGACACATGGACTTCTAGTGGTGGTGACTCTTTTGATTAATCCTCATAGTATGAATATTCTGGTCAGAAGAATCTTGGTTCTCTTGCCATGTTACGGATTGAAAATCATTTTTTAATAGGAAAATTACACAATGCAGAATCTATAAAAAATGTATCCTTAATTAATTAATATAGTGGTAGTAAATTTTATGAATCTTCAAATGAAGAATCCTCTTCTTATGGAGATAATACTTTACCAACTTGTGTAGAATTGCCTAGGTTTTCTAATCTCCTTGAGAATAAAATTTCTAAAGTCAACAAAAAACCTAATAAGGCAGATTCTGGAATTACTATTCATACTAATGAAATATTAGATCTTTCTAAAGATATTGATAAGAAAAATTATGTTTTTGAAAATATTTCAAAAACCCATGAGGAAGTTAATTTTTGAGAAGGATAAACTTTCTAAGGATCTAGAAAAAGTAATTTATAATAAAACTATTTTAGATCCCAACACTAGTTCTAAAACTAATGTTTTTGTGGATAAGAACTTAATTAGTAGACTCAAGTTAGAAATATTATCCTTGAGGAAGTGTTTGTCAAATTTTACCCTGGGAAATGGAAATTTTGATAAGATGTACTCCCAAATTAGACCTCTAAGGAACAATTCTGGATTTGGTTATACTAGTTAAAAACTAGTTTTTAGTAACAATTATTTTGTTCCTCAAAGTACTCCATTCTGCACTAAGTATCAGTGTGGTGGGCATTGGAAAAATATTTTTCCCTAAACAAAACTCAGTCTTTAGGTTTCTGGAAAGCTTATTTTTTCAAGAAAATCTGGATTCCAAAGATTTTACATTCTGAAGTTTCTGGATCCAAGAATGTTTGAGTTCCGAAATTCTAACACTCTTATTTTCAGAAAAGTAAAGATAGTACCAACATAAATTCATGGTACATGAATAGTGGATGTTCCTGACACATGACTAGTAAAAAACTTCTTTGAAAAGATTATCAAGACTAAGAGACAAAAAGTAACTTTCATAGATAATTCTCAGGGAGAATTTATTGGTATTGGTATAATTGTTATTCTTGGAAAAACTTTGATTTCAAATGATTTTGTTTGTTAAGGGTCTCAATCACAACCTTATTAACATAGGTCAGTTATATGATGAATGTTATCTTTTGAATTTTATGATTTATAAGTGTTTAGTAATCAATTCCAAGGAATAGATTATTCTTTCTACCAATAGGTGAGATAATGTTTATACACTAAACTTAGAAGACCATAGGATAAAAAATCTACCTTTTCATATTGAAATAAAAGATCATTCTTGGTTATGGAATAGAAGGTTAGGACACTGTAACTTTATTAACCTATGAAAACTCTCTATGAAAAGACTAGTTAAGGATATACCAGAGCATAGATTTTATTCTACAAAGGTTTGTGACACTTTTCAATATGACAAGCTACATAAATCAAGTTTTAAATCTGTTTGTGATGTCTCAACCACTGATGCATTACAGTTGGTTCATATGGATCTTTTTGGTCCAAAAAAAAACTAGAATCATTGGAGGCAAATATTAGGTATTTGTTCTAGTTGAGGATTACACTAGATTTACATGGGTCTATTTTCTAGAAAATAAATCTAATGCCTTTTCTTATTTCAACATTTTTAGATCCCATGTAAAAAATGAGAAAAAACTTCTTTTGAAATCTATTCATAGTTATCATGGAGTAGAATTTCAAAATTCTGATTTTGAAAGCTTTTGTTGTAGAAAAGGAATTACTCATACTTCTCAGCACCAAGAACTCCTCAACAAAATGGGGTTGTTTAAAGAAGAAATATAATTCTTCAAGTGATAACAAGAACCATGTTGAGTGAATATTTGGTACCCAAACATTTTTATACTGAAGCTGTAAGTACAAATAGAGTTTTTATTAGATTTTTTCTTAATAAAACACTTTATGAGTTATGAAATGGTAGAAAACCTAGACTTTCCTACTTCACAGTTTTTTGGTTGCAAAGTATTCATTCTGAATACTAAATATAATCTACACAAATTCACACCAAAATCTAAGGAAGGAATTTTCTTAGGCTACTCCACAACCTCTAAGGCCTATATAATTTTCAATAAAAATACTTGCACTATTGAATAAATAGTACATGTTAAATTTGATGAAACTGATCCCTTTGTTTTTAAACTAACTCAAACTAAATATTTGGATGTGTTTTCACAAACATATTATTAACCTTTGATAGAGGATCCTTCAAATAAAGAAAATTTTCTAGAAAATTTTTCTAAAGCCTTTACCCCAGAATAATTGTTACCATATGTTGATGAATAGGTTTTACAAAACCCAAATCAGTTGTTTCTTAAGAATCATTTCAGTTATAGTATCATTTGTGATGTAAATAAACCTGTAATTACTAGAAGTTACTTATGAAATAAAGTATAAAATCTAGCATTTCTCTCCCAATTAGAACCAAAAGACACTGATGATGATTTAAGAGATGATTATTGGATAAAAGATATGCAAGATGAGCTAAATGAATTCGAAAAGAATAAAGTCTGGACCTTGGTTGAAAGACCTAAGGAAACTTCTGTTATTGGAGTAAAATGGGTTTTCAGAAATAAGTGTGATGAAAATGGAATCATAGTAAGAAATAAAGCTAGATTAGTTGCTAAAGGCTATAATCAACAAGAAGGAACAGACTATGAAGAAACCTATTCTCCAGTATCTAGAATTGAATCTATTCATATTCTACTTGCCTTTGCTGCATTTTTCAATTTCAAATGTTTTCAAAATAATGTTAAATGTGATTTCCTTAATGGTTATGTTCAAGAGGAGGTTTTTGTTGAACAACCTCCTAGTTTCGATGATACAAAACTTCTTGAACATGTTTTCAAACTTTCCAAAGCATTGTATGGACTTAAGCAAGCCCCTCGAGCTTAGTATGATAGACTTGCATATTTTTTTCTTCAAAATAATTATGTTAAGTGAAATGATGATTCAACCATTTTTATAAAGAAGGATAAGAAAAATGTTTTTATTGTCACAATTTATGTTGATGAAATTTTATTTGGTTCAACTCAGCAATTGTTTAACTAATTATTTTGTGAATATAATAAAATCCTAGATGGAAATGAGTATAATGGGTGAGCTAACATTTTTCCTTGGTTTTCAAATTTCTCAAAAACCAGAAGGAATATATATCTCCACATAAATCTATTACATATCTTCTAAAAAATTATGTATTTGGAAACACTAAGAGTATTAGTACACCCATTGGTGCCTCAAATTCACTTTATCTTGATGAAGTTAGGAAACCATTAGATCAAAAATCTTTTAGAGGTATGATAGGAAGTCTACTTTACATAATATATAGTCATCCAGACTTAATATTTTCAGTGTGCTTATGTGAAAGATATCAATCCAATCATAAGGAATCTCATTTAAAGGGAGTGAAAAGGATATTTCATCACTTAAAGGGAACCATGGATTTAGGACTCTTTTATACTTCTGGAAATGAGTTGGTTTTAAAAATTTCTTTTAGATGTTGAATTTGGTGGATGTAGAATAGATAAGAAAAGTACATCCAGAACATGTCATTTCTTAAGAGATTCACTAGTTTCTTGGTAATGAAATAAAGAAACCCTCAGTAGAACTTTTCACTACTAAAGCTGAATATGTAGAAGCTGGAAGTTGTTGTGCTCAAGTGTTGTGGATGTAACACACACTCACAGACTATGGTATGAGTTTTACCAAAACACAAATATTGTATGATAATACTAGTGCCTTTGCCTTAAGTAAAAACTATTCACATCACTCTCATGAAAAACACATAGACATTAGGCATCACTTTCTTAGGGATCACACATAGAAAGAAGATGTCATTCTTCAACTTATCTTAACACAAGATCAACTTGATGATATTTTCACAAAATCTTTACCATCTGATAGATTTGAATACATTAAACATATGTTCGGAATGATAACTATAAGGTAATCTTCCATATTATCTTTTTGTTGAAACCCATCTCTTTACAGTAACAAACTCCTTATCATAGAGGTAGTACATTTTCTTGTAAGCTAAAATCAACATTTTTCCTATTCAAATTTCTTTTCCATAGTCAAATTTTTTTTCGTAATCTAAAATTTTTCGTAGTCAATTTTATTTTCATAATATAAAATTTTTCATGGATAGATTTTTTTTCAGAATCAAAATTTTTTCCCCATTGTTAAATTTTCATAATCAACATTTTTGGAATCTAAGCTTTTCAAGAAAATTTTCCCCAGTATGAATAATCTTCTTGGCAGTCTGAATGGTATGTTTCCCTTTTTAAGACTTCATAATCATTTTTTTCCTTGTTGGTATTTAATTTTTTTTAAACTCTTCAGATTCACTTTTCCTTAAATTAGAATGTTTTTCTTAAAAACCTCAAAAGATTGGATTTTATCAAAATCCTTCCTCAACTATCAGCTCAACCATCAGATCTTCTCAAGATTCCTTCAACCGTTGGATCAATCTGAGAAGTTGAACCACCACTTTGATTGCCTATATAAAGGACACCCAATGGTCATCCCACATCGACATCCAAGCCTTCACATGCTAAATCTATGAACTTTCTACATAAGCCAGTTTTGGATGTTTAAAGTTTACCTACTTTTTAATGTCTGCTAAAGCCTCTTCTCAGAAAGAGATGTCAAGTGTTAAGAAAATATCTAAGTGAGAGATCTATCGTGAAAGGTTAGTAGATCGAAATTTTTATACCAAGTACGATTCTATGGTGTCTAAGAATATCAAGTTGAATAGTTGGGAGAATGTTTGCGTATCGAAACCAAGAGCACAAGATCTGGTATATCCAAAATTACTGGTTGAATTCTATGTGATAGTCAGTTTTTCCAATGAATGAGGAACAAATAAATTTTCATTAAAGAGCTATGGAAATAAATATTATCTTTCTTATAACAAGGCATCAAATTTAATAGGAATTTCTTATGAGGGAGAAGGCGAGTTCTACTCTCACAAGAAACTTTATGTAATAGGATCATTTGATAATAAAAAGAATCTATCTTGTCTTGGTATTGAGGAAGTGAAGACTCAAAAAATTATTCATCTCTCTACAAATCTCCGGATTCTTCATATATGGGTTCATGGTTTTCTAATTCATAGAAAAGGGGAAAAGGATATCCTGAAGACAAGTGATATATACATTCTAGATATATAGGTGAACCTTAGAAAGATAAACCTAGTTAAAAATATCCTGGTTACGATTGAGAATATAAAGAATGGAAATATGAAGTCTCAGATTATTATGTATATGGGAATTATTTCAAAGATCATTGTCCTTTGTCTTCAGTCTTTCACGATTCTTTGCAGTACTTAGCTGAAGAATTGTAAGGTGATGCTTTTGAGCGATGATACTCTAAGGAGGAAAAAGATTGGCTTTAATAGTCAATCTGGAGGATTTCATGATTTTTCAGAAGCTGAAGTTAAAGATCTATAAAAGACGCCGAAAGAGGTAGAAACCTCTAAAAAGGGTGGAAGGAAGAGGAATATAAAGGAACCGGAAGAGAAAGGGAAAGACCCCAGTGGCTAAGGAAACTCAATCCGCACATAAAAATCCATAGAAGAAAAAAAGCATATTCTGATGAAGTATTGGCTATGTGGAGAGAAGATAAGAAGAAACGGAAGGAAGGGGATCCTATGTTTGTCTGAGACCCTACTGAGGCAAAATCATTGAATTAAAAGACTACTGAGAATCTTTATAAGGAATAAAAAGAAAAGAAATAAAGGAAGAAATTGTATGAAGCTGAAATATTTCAATCCCGTCTGAAGACTGCTGAGAAATCCTCTGAAAATATTCCAGTACCAGAATCATTTTTGTTAGAATCTTTACCAGAGACTCTAGTGAAAAAGTTATTGATTATGAAAAAATTTCAAGTCGAATAAATAGTGCAATAGGAATAAGTAGAAGAAGAATAAAAAGAAGGTAGTGGTGATACCGATGATATCATAAAGCAAGTAGAATATTATCATGAGAAGGGGAGTCCCTCTAAGAAATTATCTATCTGAACATCTGAAGCTAAGTCTTCAAAATATTCTACCCCTAGAAAAGAGGATAAGGGTGAGGAATAAGTGAATAAGTTGTATGAAAAGGATCGTAGCAATCATGATCTCATTCACCCAGAGGATGTTGAGGCAGAATCTGAAAAGAAAGAAGTTGATGAAGGAAATTTTTTTCAGATATCAGATAGTGAAAATGAATCTTCTGATGAAGAATAAGTCATTATGAAGGATGATAAGGGAAAACAGGTGGTTGTGGATACACCTAGGAAAGCTGTGGTAAAGTATAAAGAAGTTGGTGGTTCATCTAAGAGGAAGGTTGTTGAATAAGAAAAGTAATCCTCACCAACCAAAGTCTTAGATTCAGAATTGTCCTCTCTTAGACACAACTTTATAGTTTAGTCCTTGAAAAATCTTGTTGGGACTATTCCAATATTTCCTAGCATAGACTCGAGATTCCATATTATTCAGAATTATTTAAATCAAAAATCGGATTCAGAATCCATGGTGATGGATAAGTGTGTCAAAATCGAGGCAGACTTCAAGACTTTTCTCATTAGCTACGATGCCCATAAAAGATCTTGTAAGAAGATGAAAAGTTGATCAAGGAAAACAATATAAGAGATGAGAATCATTAATGAATTTCAAGATAGTGTCAAGGATGATTTTCCACCGAAGATTTTAAGATCAAGAATCTCACTAATAGATCTGAAATTAAGATGACTCTTGAACATACTTCTTAGAAGCAAGAAGTTAAGGATCTGAATGAGAAACTAAATTTAGTTGCTCAGAGTTGGAAGAGAGGAAGGGATCTTAGAATTGTGATTGATGAAAATCTTTCTAAGCAAGAATATGTTCTAAAGGATCATACAGAATCTCTTAAGTCTTAGGAAGATAAAATCAAAGCCTTGGAGAAAAAAAAGATCGGGATCAATTGCTCAAGCATGCAGAAGAGGATGACAAGGATCTTAAGAAGTTTAAAACCATAGTAAAGAAGATGATACTGAAGGGGAAGTAAGGATAATATTTTTCAAATCTGTTTTTTTGTTGTATTTTCTTGTTGGACGAATTCTTTCAATCATAATGAAATTATTGTTACACTTTATATTTCTTGGTTGTTTAGTACTAATATTTCAGGTAACAAACTTATTTTCCATTCCCTTTATTCCTTTTTGAAAATCACAAAGGGTGATAAAGGAATGATAAAAATTAATACATAGTAATGATGAAATTTTTCTAAGTAAGAGGGAGTTCATTTAAGGGGGATTTTTCATCATGAGAATTTTCATAAACATGAAAATGAAAATTCTCATTCAGGAAACTCAGAATATGATCCTTAGAGATTTCAAAAGCCTAAGTGGGATTTAGTGATATTCACTTTGATCTATAAGTAAAGGGAGATATGTTTTTATTTACAATCCAATACAATTTCTAAGGCCTTATATATTTTTTTAAGGATTTGTGTGCTTTCCAAAAAGAGGGAGATTATTGAGTCAATAAGTTTTCTTTATGACTTTTCTATTCCTTCATATTTTGAAAATCACAAACACCTTATCTCAAAGAAAATTTTATTTTCCTTAATAAGGAAAAATTTCCTTCCCCATGGAATATTTAACCTTAACTTGTTTTCATTTTTCATATTTTAATTAATCTAAATCTAAATCTTTTTATTCCTATGTGTAAAATTAGGTTTCACATCTAAAAAATCTGAATTATATAAATACTTAGATATATAGTATTCAGTTTTTTGGATCTGAATTAAATTTCAGAATTCTCTGAAATTTAGGCTCTGAATTTTTTGAAATTCAGACTCTGAATTCTTTGAGATTCAAAATCTGAATTCGTGAAAATTCAGACTCTGAATTCTCTTAAAATCCAGACTCTAAATTCTCTAAAATTCCTAATCTGAGTTCTCTAAAATTCAAACTCAGAATTCTCTGAATTTAAGACTCCAAATTCTATGAAATTTAGAATCCGAATTCTCTGAAATTCAGAATTAAAATTCTCTAAAATTCAGACTCTGAATTCTATGAAATTCAGACTCTGAATTCCTTAGAATTTAGGTTCTGAATTATTCATAATTCAGGTTCCTAATTCCTTAGAATTAAATCTCTGAATTCATTAGAATTCAGACTCAGAATTCCCTAGAATTTAAGTTCTGAATTCCTTAGAATTCAAGTTCTTAATTCCATAGAATTTAGGTTCTGAATTCTTTAGAATTAAGACTCATAAATATATATAATTTTGATTCCAAATTCCTTAAAAAAATAATCTGAATATTCAAGAAATATAGAATTTGAATATTCTTAGAATCCAAAATTTATTTTCCTAATCTATGAAAAATAAATTTGGATGAGCAACCATATTTTACTTACTCATGTTATAGTTATGAAACGATGTCTTGAATTCTCTTTCTAACAAACCATTATTTTAGTGACATGTATGCAGGTCCCACCAAGATTCAAGGAAAAATATGACTATTAGAGGAGGGAGTAGACCGTTGAAGATGTTCCTATAAATTGAAGCTCATTTGAATGACCTTAACACTATTCTATGACTCTAAAGATTACATACTGGTGAATTGATTTCTAGAGAGAGACTCTCATTCTTTGTGCATACTGAACATCTTGTTCAGATTGCTTCGTGTGACTCTAATTGTTGTTGTGTACAATCAAGGGCTTCTGGGGATAGGAAGACAGAGGTGCCGACTACTTTGATGTTCAAGGGCTTGCAAGGATAGAAAGATAGACTATGATACTCCTATCAAGGGATCTCCCTATTATGGGTAAGACAGACATTCTTGAATGTATAAATCAAGGGACCCTTGTCCAAGGATGTTGGATACCCTACACTTTGTGTTAGAATATTTCATACTTATTACTTGTGTTGTTTCATGTTCGTTTTCTGCTACATTTTTGATTATTAAGGAAAGTATAACTATATTATAATTTCTTTTACATATACTCTGATTAGTAAGATTCTATATGTTTATAGGTAATATCATTTTTCTTGTAATCTTTTCTTATGTTTCTTTTCTTGAACCAGATTTCCGGAATCTAGCATGTTTGTAGAACAAAGAGGTCTTGAGAATTTACCTTGCTTAACTTTGTAAAACAATTAAAAGTATTATATCATCTTGAAAAGTTACAAAGGGATTTTAAAGTATACAATTCAACCCCCCTATTGTATAGTGAGCATCTATATCATTATTTTCGATCCTATAGGTCATAGATAGTGGTCCACATCGGTCCGGAGGTGGCACACCCGAGCGGTGATCCAGGGGGAGAAGGACACAAACAGCAGGGGTTGTAGTGGTGTAGGGTGGTGGCACCGGATGAGCGCCATGTTATGTGGAAGAGGCCGCTGATAGGAGTTTGGGGGAAGTGCTGAATCACAGCGCCAATAGGGAGACGTGTTTGGCCGGTTGGTCACAGCTAGTAGGTCATAGCGGTGACTAACTCTTGCCCCAAGGGGGCATCGTATTGATTCGGAGAGACCCACAGATTGGGTCATGGGATGATGTGTGCACATGGTTTATGGGACCGTGTGAGGAGGGGAGGAATTCGGCTCCTGCTAGCCGCATGTGGCACAAACTAGATTCCATTATGGAATTAGGACTTGAGCAAACTGGCCCGCCATTTCTGGTTGGGCCAAATGGAAAACCGGGCTGTTGGGTGGCCTGGTTGGTAAAAACTAGTCTCACTAAATCAGAACGGGTCAGTTAGGGTCAGAAAAAATGGGATGGGTCATATGGAACCCCCCATGCTGGGTTGTTCGGGTCGGTCCAACAAGGTGGGACTAGGCCTAGATGCAACTGGACCCTATTTATTGAAATAAAAATATATTTCAGATCAGGCGTCTGATTGATGCACTGCCATCGGCGTTGGGCACCTTGCGATGAGACGATCCTTTGGGTACAATATATGAGGGTTTTAATGGTTTTCGAGATTCACCCAATGTATTGAGGAGTAATTTATCCTAGAATCAAGCACACTGGAGATAAATACTCCTATGGTTGGTGGTGACATGATGGATATGATGAGAAGACCTCAGTGGTCCAGTAGACAAGAAGAACTCAGTAGTCCGGGAGAAGAGGGAACCTAAGTGGTCCAAGAGAAGAGCAGACCACAATGTTCCAGCAGATAAAAAGACCACATTGGTCTAATAGTAGAGCGTAACTTAGTGGTCTAGAAGATGGGCCAACCTTAGTGGTCCTATAGACGAGGGGACCTCAGTGGTCCAGCAGACGAGCCGACCTCAGTTGTCCAGCAGACAACCAGACCTTAGTGGTCCAGGAGACGAGCAGACCTCAGTGGTCCAGCAGATGAGCATACCTCAGTGGTCCATGAGACCAGCAGACCTCATTGGTATGGTTGAAAATCAGAGCTTAGTTGTCCAGCATACAAGCAGACCTTAGTTTTCTAGTAGCAGACGAGCATACCTCAGTGTTATAGTAGCTGTTAAGACCTTAGTGGTTCAGTAGCAAAGAAGACCACCATGGTCCAACATCTAAGAAGACCCCAGTGGCTCATCCGTGATTATTTCCTTAGTAGTACAAGATGATTCAGCTTTATGACTAAAAGTATTATATTCAATACTTTGATTTATTCTGGTGTGAGCTGTCTATTCATGTGGTCATTCTTTGTGACCTTCTTTGTGGTCTTACCTTTGTGGTTTGGGGTACCTACTGAGTATTGTGTTACTCACCCCTACAATGGCTTCACCTACTAATTTTATGTCTCGTGTAGGTGATCGATGATTTGATAAATACCTTGGTGGTCTAGGACTAGGTGGTTCTCAATGAGACGAGATAGACATGACATACTTATACAACTACAGATGACTACCCTCCACCTATCATTCATGTAGGGTTTGAGAAGACAGACCGTAGTAGCTATAATTTTTTTGTGGTTTTGGGATTGTATTATGGACCCGTTTTACTTTTTGGTTTGTATAGTGCTTTCAGAAGTTTTCTCAGTGACAGTTGTAGTTTACTAAGTGTTTACCTTTCCACAGTTTTTTTATGTGCCTGTACAGGTTTAAAGGCACTGCCTTCCCTTTTTGGGGTATGCATTCTCGATACTAGTCACCAGCCCCTGGCCTATGGAAGGTGGGCTTGGGGTAGTCATGACACAGGTCCTAGGGGACTGGTCTTAACATTAACAGACAATATTGCATGAAAATTACTTATATATTTTTTAAATCAATGAAAGTTACAAAATGTCACTCTCTTTTATTTTAATATCTCTTATGTGTCTAAATAAAAATGAATATATGTTATGATCAAATATAATAGTCTATTTTGAATGTAATAAAATTATTTTCATTACATATATTTATTTTTAATTTTTGGTAATTATATAATGACCTTAATTATGTATGAAACATTGATCCAATATTTCTTCTTTTAATGAATAATATATTAAATGTTTTAAAAAATATTTATAATGAACTAATTTGATTGAAAAAATTTGATCCATGAGTATTAATGATTATAGGATAAGTTAGGGAGGTATAAAATCATTATGTTAAAATTACCATTTGTATTGATGAATTTATTGTTCAATAAATTAATAATATTAGAATTTTTGACAATGTCATTTTATCAAAATAATATTTTATTAAATTATGTGAAAAATAATAATGAGTCAAGACAAGATAAATATTATATGGTATAAAATATCCTAAATTTTCAATTTATGTTCCATTTTTCACCCTATATGTAAAAATTAAAATCCATAAATATTGTAAAATTTGTTATCATAGTAAAAAATCCAAATCGGTTAACTAATGGTTAATCAAAATGATAAGGTATTTAATGAAAAAAATGAAAAAATTCTATTTGTTTTTGGGATTACAAACCTAGCATAGCATAACAAAAAATTATCATTCCATTTGGATCCATTTTATGTCAAAATTAATTTATTATAATTTAATACTTTGATAAATTACAAGAGTACCCTTCACCTCAATTATAAAAGGTCACAACCTCTCTCACTTCTTTACACCACATTGCGCCATGTAAATCGACCAAACTATACCAATTTATCTTTTAAACATCCCTATACACATTGTGGAGGTTATTTACTTCCCAAAAGACCAACCCAAGAGTACTTTAAAGGAGATCTAAAGGATTCATTTCAAAGAAAAGGTAATCACCATAACTGATCACATTATTTTAAAATCTTCTTGAACTTTTATAAATAAATGGTATTTATCAGAACATAATAAATTTATTATCCTAAATACTCTAAAATGTTATTAATATTATGAAAGAATCATTTTAAACCATATTTTCCATGAAATGATAATAGAAATAATCGCTTGTGCATACATACAAGTTTACCATCTCCAAATAATGATAAAATCCATTTCTAATAATTATATTTTATGTATGGGTAATATGATGGGTTTAAGTTTTAAATTTGACAATTATGAAATAGTTATTGTTATGAAATTATAAAATAGCATGTTGCAACTTAAATTTCAAGCGATGTGATTCATTTTTAATTTCTATTTTACAAGGGTTAAGATAATGTTAGATTTAAGGAATATATATGAATTATATAAAAATATAATTATTCTATAATGGTGAAATATTATTTACCTTTATTTCATTACATCCTTTGAAAAAGTAAAACATCTTTTATGTGTACGTACAACCTACTATCTCCATGAACAGTGGAATTAATTTCTCTATCTTAGAATTTATACATTTATCTATAATTATATATAAATATAATGAATATATATAATATTTATATAATTATTTATATTCTCAAGGTGATTTAATCATGATTAATTTACACATACTAGAACTACCAATTAAAAATTCTCATGGTAAATGAAACAATTAAATCCTAAAAATAACAATTTTAATAATGAATTATTTGTAAAACGGGGTTTTGAAATGTTATCAATGGATAATATATGATATAATAAGTTTTTAAATGACTCTGGTATAGAATTATAATAAATTTAAATTTATAATACAAGAAGTTAGAGTACTTTATATGTAAATAAATTTTTTGGTAAAGGATATTTGTCTAACTTTTATTTCTATGGGACACATTTCATTCTCACCACTTTTTTCTTTTTTAGGGTGTATATAATTCCATTAAGTATAATGTATTTTAATTATTATTAATTTTATGTGGATATACATATCAATCTAAAGTTATTTGTTTCATCGGGATTATGATTCAAATGTTACCAAAGTGGTAAGGGTTTTATTTAACAATCTCATCAATATTTGGGATTGTTGTTTTTTAAGTCTCTAGAGGGAATATTTTTAATCCTTGTCCTTAATTTCTAAAAAAATAAAATAATATTTAATAATATTATCATATTATTTTTTAGTTTTATTTTAATATATATTTTAAATTTTTAAAATGGACTGAAAGGAATAATTTTATCAGTTTTTAATTGAGGTACTTTGTGAATTTTGTACTTAAAATAATGGAAGGAATATTTTTTTTAACTTGTCGGTAAATAACATATTTTCGCATTTTCAGGGCTAAATGTTGTTTTTGAGAATCATATACAATCTTATAGGGTGATTTTTGATGAACTGGTTTTTCATTATTATTTCATTTTTTAAAAGTAATGATTTAAAATTAGATAGGTTATTTTCCTCAAGGAGCATTCCAAGTGATCTTTCAAAATAACTTTTCCACTAAGATGACATCCATTCATGTTATTTGAGAAATACATGGAATAAGATTTAAGGAACCCATCATTATTATTATTTTTTGGACGGTTTAGTTTTATTTGGACAATATATTTATGAAACCTATTTCTTATCATGGGTTCTTATATAATGATTGGTTTTTGATCTTATGGCACACATATGTATGATTTTAATTACATGAAAGGTGAGACCTATATCTCCCTCGATTGTATTAGGTAAATTTTAATACATCAGGAGTAAATGATGGGATATAAGTTAATATTCTTTATCTACTATGGGATTTATGTTGATGAGCTTGATCTACTATGAAATTCATGTCGATGAGCTTGATCTACTATGGGATGTAGGTGGTGAGGCCTAATACACTTTATCTTGATGGTCATTGTAGTTAACCTTAACATTATTAAATAGTTTTTAAACATATATGGGGCCATAATTTTATGTCATTATATTATAATTATTGATTTATTTATAATTATTTTTCACTCTTTTGGTTCATGCCTTGTTAAATGATAAATTTTTATCTCAAGATTTTTTTATCATATATGAAATATTTGTTAAAAAATTCATAAGTTATGTTCATTATCTCATTATTTTTTTCTTATCATATCATTTAATATTACCATATATTTATATAATCCTTGTTTACCCTTACTAAGCATCTCAACTCACCCTTTTCTTATGTTTCCTTTCCCATGATTATGAAGAAATTTATTAAGAAAGACATTCCAAAGAAAGGTGATAGTTATGAGGAAATGAGAATGAGATGAAGTAACTATTTTTTCAACTATTTTTTATGTTTTTATGTTTCCAAATATAAAATAACTAAAAATTTTATGATGGTATTGAAATATTATATAATGAATATTCATATAGTAAGATGTAATATCAATGTATTAATATATGAGGTTGTTATATATAGTGGTTTAGGAAAAAGCTATAATTTTTCAAAAAGGGTCATTATGAAAAAAATAAGCTTCTAACTAAAAAATACTCAAATACCACCTAGGAAAAGGTATATAAATTATCTAAAAATATCATATGATTAGTTCTATATATGGTTGAATAGTACCAAACTACCCAAAATATAGGCCCTAGGATAACAGGGAATGAAACAAGTTCGAAATAATAAGAATAAGAGAATATTGAAGGAGAGGAAAAGAAAAATGTTACCCTTAATGGGGTTCCTTATATTATTACAAAGATCTAAGATATTAACCCTTCATGCATAAAATTTAAAATTTATTGGAATTCCAATAAGTAGTGTATTTGGATTTCCCAGATAATCATGCATTAGGTTATCAAGGAATTTATTTCTCACAAATCAATGGGTTCATATAAATGCAGTGGTTATGGAACCACTCTTCATGGGATATAGAGGTAAAAATATCCAATGTTACCTTGTTGATAACATCATAATGAAAGGTCTAAATAAGGGGAATGTCCCAAAATCACGGTTATGGATGAAGTCCATCAAAGGGGAATGATTATGAAATAAAAAATCCTCGATTAAGGTTAAATCGTCAATAAGGGTTAAAAACTACCACTACAATTAATGTTTTGGTATGGTGGTTAATTATAAAGATTACTCCAAATCCCTAACAGAAAATAAGATAAGGTACATCTTGGGAAGTTTCTTCGAGTTTGTGTGAGTGAGACAAAAATCACACAAAAAGAACATGTGTTGGATAGTGGGCATAAATATTAGTCTAATAAGTTACCTCGATGGTTAGTATTTTATTATGTTCGAGGAAGGTTACCAATGTAGTATAGGATAACCATGGGGTTAGATGGATAGGTTTATAACCTAGGGTTTTCATCACGAGATGAATGGTATCAATGCCAATACCCAACTATAAGTGTAGTGTAACTACCTATATTTGATGTGTAGGGTATAGAATGAGGACATTATGATTTAAAGTGATAGAGACTGTAACAGAACTGAAAAATTGAGGAAAAATTGACTAAATGTTACTTCCCGTTCCAATAATATGAATTATTATTTTTGGGTGTCTATGTGATTAAAACTCTAAAATTAAGCTTGATTCACCTAGTGTAGTGTCATGATTGGTGGTGTCTTTAGAAGTATCCCAGGGTGTGTGTGTGTGTATTTGTGATGAAAAAACAAACAAAAAAACTGATTTTAATGCTTGGGGATAGTCATTAGTCTAATAAATAACCCATTTAGGTAATACAATGTTGTGTGTCTGAATGGAAACTAAGGTTTTTTAGGGAACCCATTGGTCTAGATAACCATGTTTATGGTCTTGAGAGATTAGGAAATATGACATATAATAAACATAACAATATTAATCAAATATTTCATTAACATTTTCAATTTTATTAAAATTAATAAACATCCATGATAATAATTTATTATAGATTTAAAAATTTATGTATTTTTTATTTTAATCATCATATGTTAGGGATTTTGATTATTTTACTAAAATTTGTGATGTCGATGTTGACCAATATAAGTTGATAAATATTTTATCTTTCCTATATTATTTATGATTTTGGAATATATGTTATATAATTTATTTTATTGTTTTAACATCATTCCACAATATTTTTAGTTATGAAACATGATGACGATCTTGTTGCGGTATTTTTTAACGGACAAAATCTGGTATATTAATAATATAAAAGATATCAAGAGAATGAATAATTTACCATTTTAGAAAATTAATAGTGTCATTAATATAATTTATATTCATTAAATACACTCTTATAATTATAAATTTAATGTGGTGATTCTAAATTAAATATATCATTCATGGAGGTGGTAGTCCACACATAACACGATTGCCATTTTCTATATTAAAATGGATGCAGGAGATATTGAAAATTATTATTACACTAGTATAATAACATTTAAGAATAATAATGATATTTTTTATTATATTATTATATTACAAACAATTGGAGGGTGTACTAGAATGATATAGATGAGAAGTGTAGAGAGTGGACAATACACATATTGGAGACCTGAATCTTCTCTTAAAGGACCTATTATAAATAGAAGATATAGGGATTTTTCAGGGGACTAAAAGTTATTGAAAATTGAATTGGATTTTAGGGTTTAAAATTTATAGGTGTTAAAGGTAGTTTAAATGGAATAGTTTGGATTTAATTTTCTGTAAGTGAGCTCATTTTATAGGTAAAAAGGAGGTCCATTTCACTAGAAACTAACATTACGATTGAACCAAATACACGTTAGGTGAGTTATTTGGGGAAATATTAATGGAAATTGTTGTATTGAATTTTAAACCCCACAAAGTAATACTAAAATATCTAATTTTATTGTTAATTTATTAAATTTTGAGAAAATTTATGTTACTAATTTTTTCCTTGTTAACATTGGTTAAATTTTTATCAGGGTAATTTTTTTAATAAAAATATATGATGAACCATCTTACAAAATTACACTATGTTGACTCTTTATTTTGAATCCATTTATTATAATTTAATTTATAAATAAAATAAACTTAAATTTTAAATTAACACATAATATATACAAAAAGATAAATTTAAATATTTTTAATATTATTTTCTCTCAATTAATAATTTAATTATTGTTAATATATTATTAATAAAAATGTTGTTTAATTAATGTCATTATTTAACAAAAAAATTAAATTTGTTAAAATAAAATGAATATATTATAAATGAAAATTTTAAATATACATTTTTGGTATAAAATTGTTTTATTAGTTATTAATTATAGAAATTTGTATTAAAAATATTTTTTATTTTTCATTTTAATTGTATAAATGGGAAATTTATGAAAATAAAAATGGTATATATATATATATAACTAACTCCATAGATGTATTTTTTTTATCTTACCAACTTATTCTTACATAACCCCTCAAAATCTTCATGTGAGATCTAAGGATAAGATAAAAATGGTGGTTATTAGAGGTGAAAATTCATCTATCATTGATCTTGTAGTGATTTACAATATATTGATCTTTTCTCATAAATTATTTATGTAAATTTTCACATGTTGGTGTTTGGATTGTGCTTTGTCTAGTGAAAAAACTAATAAATCCACCTCCTAACCAATCATGGAATAATGGGATTTATATAAAAGTCTTGCTCTACTTGATTCTATTTTTTTACTTTTTATATTAATTTAATTACATGGTTACTTCTATTAATATTGAATAATTAAATAGTTATGTTAATAATTCCATATTTTTATTACAATATGGTTCACTTTCTTTTTTTTATGTATGTAAAGAAACATATCATAACCTTAAAGTATTATAATTTTTGTGGTGTTTTATTAGGTTTCTTTTTATAATTTTTCTTCTATGTGTCTTATATTGTTTCATTTATTTACTTCATGAAGAAATTTAAATTTATCGTTGGTTAATTTTAATGTTTTCCAAAAAAAATTCATTGATGTATGTGTTTCTTTAATAGTAAGTATTTTTTATGAATAATTTCTTCCATCTCCAATAATATCATTCTCTTCCATGTATGTATTCAACATTTCAACATATTTTTTCCATTCATATTTTGAAATCCAAATATTCATTATCTCATTTTTACATTAGTTTTATAATTTCCACTTTTCAAAAGGTTGTTTTATTATTCTATTTTATGATTTTTTTAATAAACGTATTTTTAAATATTAAAGTTTATTTACATTTCATATTCTTATATTCAATCTTTAAATAAAAATTTTATGAATTTAAAATTATTCCCATTTAAGGTTCAACTATTGGTATTTTTTTTTGAATAATTCTTGAAAATGTTCTTTATCTCAACTTATTAAAAGTAATTTTCTATAGTGACTCATTACATTTTATTTTTATGAAACTGTTACAAAATGTTTTACAAAAATAACCATTTATGATTTCATTTAAATTTTCATCATTACCTCCACTAGATATTTTTCTATGATAGTTATATTTTATGAATCAAGCTCTAACTAAATTTATGAAATACTCCACTTGGGTGATTGAATTTTTAGCATCAAATGATATAATTAGTGAAGTCTTTTTATAAAATTTAGAAATTTTATGAAACCCATTTGTACTATGGGTTCAGTATTATTGGCTAAATGATAGATTTCATGTGGAACATATATGTATTAATTATTATTATCTAAATGTTGGGTCATATATATCCAATTAATGCATTAATTAATGTTTTATATATTATTAAATAATGATGTGATGTCTGAGAATTATTCTTTATTCATAACCTAAGTTGTGGTAGTTATTCATTGTTCAAAACAAGATGTGTGTAATTTTTTTTCATAGAATTATTTATAGGAATTACTAGGTTTTCTCACAATGTTTATATTTCTTATTCATATTCTTATTTCACATTTCTATGTTATGTCATATTCATATATTATTATCCATGTCAAAAGAATGTTTTCTCTTGTTTCTACACTATTACTCTATGGTATATATTTTCTAATTTTGAGGTTATATATTATTTTATCATTCCTTATAGTAATATTTTATTATTACATTTTCATTTTATCATATATTTCATCATTACTCATGTTTTCACATATTCTTATGATCATAACCCATTATGACTCATTAATTATCTTCCCCTTAAAAAGTTTTTGATCCCTCCCCTTTATATGTTTTATGTATCCTAGTTTATGAAAATGATTATAACATATGATATGTATCGATGTGAGTCTGGTATGGTTTAATTATGGAGAAATATTCACAATTATTTGAAATGTGATTTTTATATAACTGAACTCTAAGGGTACTAAAAAATCGGTTTTTGAGATTTTGAGAGTATTATGTGATATAATGGTTAAATTATATGAAATATTTTCATGTTTTTATTCTTTTATCTCTCATGGGATCAATGTTAGTTTTTTAAATATGTGTTTCTAGCATCAGAACTGGTAGTTTATGTCGAAGGTGTATCTATTGAAATAATAGCACTGTTAATTCATTTTGGGGAATTATTTATTTTATTTTTGTATTTTGACTAGATAATAATAGTTAAAACTCTAGGGATAAGTCTAACTATATTACCATAGAAAATAAATTATGATAATGGTGAGAGTGTGTGGTTTATAGCAATGAGCTCCCTATCTGAATATAAAAAAGTGTGTGTCGGTTTTCGAACAGATGCACATAGAGTTAATAATTGCTGGAACAGGTTGATAGTGTTTTAACTAAATATTTGATTAGTTCATAAAACGTTTTCCAAAATACACTTCCGGTTTGACACTTCTAGGGTATATTCTTTGGTTGATTCATATAATTCTTAGAAACTATTTTTAAATATTTAAATGGGAGTTATTGATGTGATATATAACTTGTTTGGATGGAAATTCTATTAGGAATATGACTGTAGATAACAAATATTTTAACTTATATATTTATATGAAAGGTAATGAATTTCCTTTATAATTAACTTAATTTAAGTCTATAATTACCTTTTATACATTTATTAATATAAGTATTGTTATATATTAACATTGATTTATTTAAATTAATGGATGAAACATATGGGAAATGAGTTTATAATTAATGTCATGGATAATTTCTAGATTATCCCTATAAAAAAACTAATGAGATACAGTTCAGAGTAAAACATATCATGATAATATCTCTTAACTCCATTAATATATGAAAAATAATGAAAACTAGTTTGAGCTCCTAAACGCACTACGGAAAGCTAAATAAGCTATCATGTCCATTCTGGGTAAACATATACACTCATTTACTAGGTCTTCCATCAGAAAATTCATCAATAAATGTATTAACATAATATATAATATATTTATAGTACTATAAAGGTAAAACCTTGAAATTGTCATTTTTTTTGATTACTGATTGGATGGAGAGGAAGACCCACAGTGTACCATCATTAAAAATGCGATAAAAAAAATTTACACATGAAAATTTACCATCATTAAAATTGAATGAGTTAAAGAAATTATTTTTCACAATATACATTCCTCAAACTATTCAAATGAAAATTTAAAGATTATTCAATGAGTTGATAAAAAAATTATATGAATCCATGGGTATTTATAATGAAAATTTCATGTTTCATGCAGGTACACCTGAAATTTTATTAATGCAACTGAAATTAAGATCAAATGATTCACTAGTTCCCTAAAGGGATGTCTACTAAAATAATTTTCTATAGGAGACTTTGATTGATATAAATAAATTTTTCAATGTGAACTTTTGGTGCAAATGGATACTAGAGAGTCTCAATTTTCCATAGATGATAAAAATAAGACATATTTTTATAAAACCCAAATTAAAGAATTCATCGAGGAAAGAACATATGGTCACTAATATTCCAAAAATGTTGGAGGAATCACCTATAAACTTTCTTGAGATGAACCAACAAATGTTTCTAGTGTTGGAGGAATGGCCACCAAAATCATAATTTTCAAAAATATATGATTATTTTCTTCACTCAAGAAAGAATTGAATACAATTCCAACTAATATACCACCCATGCTTCAATTCTTAAAATGTAATGAATATGGGAATTCATAAAATAAATTTTTCAATATCTGGGATAATAATCATAATAGAAAATAACAACCTCCAATACAAGGGGAACATGAATGATCATTTAAAATCATAACCACGAAGGTGGATTGTGAAAATGATTTCATGAATAGTACACTTATTCTTCACTCAATATTAGAAAATGTCTTATTAGATTATAGTTTTTTATATTCATTCATATCAAACAAGTTGGGTATGAATGTTGATTCACCAACATAAACATTAAGTATTCAATTATCACTGAACATATCAATTTTTGGGATATTGGAAATAGACTAGCTCTCTCTATGTAGAGAACATATCAATTGTTGGGATAAAAAATACCATTTTGTAAGCCTTGTCATCACGTAATCAAATATCAATTAAAGGATGATTTTGAAAAATATGTTGATAGAAAACCTTAATTTTGGTCTTAATTCCCATTAATGTGGGATACCTGAATCAAACGCTCAAGGAAGAAATAATTATTGAATAAAATTCAATTTTACAGAAGTATAATAACATATTTCCTGATGATTTATTTGGGTATTCTCCTAAAATGTGAGGTTGTTTTTTAAATTGAATTAAAACCGAGTTCCATTATTTAAAGGAAGGTCCCTTATAGAATGAACACCATTGAAGTGTAAAAATTTAATAAGAAACTCTAGGATAATTTGGTAAAAGTTTTTATACACTAAAGTGTTTCATCATAGGGTCCACCAGATCTCTTCATTAAAAAAGGATGGATCAATGCATATTTTAGTTGATTATCTTGATCTTAATAATATCATGATCATGTAATTGTATCATATAACCCATATATAAGATTGTTTTTCTCAACTTATTGGAGTTAAATATTTCTGGAATGTTGATCTTGGATTTGTATACAATCATATAAGGGTAAACATATAAAATATTCCCAAGTGATCATTATATAAAATGTATAGAGACTACCAATACAAAGTTATACCATTTGGTTATACAAATTACCCTACTGTGTTTATTTATTTTATGAATATAATATTTAGAGGTTATTTTGAAAAATTCATAGTGTACATTGTTGATGATATTAACATAAATTTTATGGGATATGAATGACATGAAGATAAATTAATTTTTTTTAAAGAGCTTAAAATGGGGAAATTATATACCAAGATCTTAAAATTTTATTTTTTTTGTGAAATATTATCCTTATTAGGTTGTGAAATCATAAGGGATGGTATATCAAATGATTTATCAATGATAAATGTGACTAAACCTGTACATCCCTTACCCTATAGTATAGAAGGGTTTGTATTATACATTCATTATTTACTAAAGTGTTTGAGTTGCATCCTTATGTAAAATCTCTATAGTGATGAAATTATATGATTTAGAACTTTGACGTGTGTTCCATCCATACCCTAACTAAAGAATGACCTTCTTGGTGATGCACATAGATCACCCTTATATATTTATCCAAGAATGAAAATTTTGTATACAGATCTTAAAAATTACTTATGGTGGAACAACATGAACTGTATAATTGTGTAGTATATATCAATATGTCTATTATTACAATTATTAATGTCCCAAAATAAATAAATCTAAAGTTGTGATGTAACCATTACCAATAATATAATGGAAATGGGAGACTATTAAAATGGATTTAGTCATCAATCTTCCTAGTACTTTTAACGGACAAGATTCCAAATAGGTATTGGTGGATATATAATGTATGAAATATTAATTTATATTCAAGAAGAATAATCAATTTATCATCATTATAAGTAATAAATAAAGTATGTGGTAAGAATTTATGGAATACAACTTTAAAATGAGTATAATTAAGGCCCAGGTTTTACACCTACTTTTTAGAGAGGTCTTTCATGGTCATTGGATTCAAATTTGTTTTTTATAACACTATATCATTCTAAAAATAAATTTTAATTTAAAAGGACCATTAAATAATCATATGATATGTTAATATAATTCTTGATAGATCGATTCATGTTTCAATATTTATAAATAATGGGGATCTCAGATTTAGATATATTATCTACTTATAGATTTTGGATCTTGTCAGAATTGTATCATATCAATTGTTTTTCATCTATAAACCTCACACGGGTGTATTATGTGTTCAATTTACCATTTTTGAGGAAGTATATATCGGATGCATTTCATTAATTGAACTGAGTAGTTTTGTAGTTAGAATATGAACTCCCTTATGAAGAATAGCATGTATAGATCTTGTGATAAATAGTTACAGTTCTCAAAAATAAGTCCACCTAACTAGAAAAAATTCAATAAAAAACCCTAATTTCGAAAATGCATCATGGGAACCCAAAAATATGATGCGATAAAAGATCCATCATTTTTTTATAAGAGTAATTAAATTTTGATTTAATTTTTCTTTTAGGTGGGTAGAAGGTAACACCCTTAAAGTTATAATACTTTAAAGTTATGATATATTATCTTACATGCATCACTGAATTTGAAATGAGCCACGTTATAATAAAAATATTAATATTTTAATATAGTATTTTAATGATTTTGTATGAATATAAATAACCTTATTATTTAATGAATATGTAATATAAAACTATTGGAATAAATTATTATAATCTTTCCATATGAAGATCATTTTTTGATCTCGGAAGGAAGGTAGCTACTTTAGGGATTACCCTAGACCAAGACCAAATTGAACTCAAAAAATCAAAAAATGAAATAAATAATTTGTGAGAAAATTATATGATTATATAAATGACCAAAAATAGGAAATGATAATAAAAATACATAATATTTAAAATACATATTTCTAAAAAAGTTATTTTTTATATCAAATATTTAAATTTAAATGATAATTTTATCATATTTTTAAATTGATATAGATTAAATGTAGTCCAAAATCATAATCACCACATCAAAGAATTTAATGAGGGTTCATATAATACTTTTTGTAAAAAAATAATTACCATGGTAAAAATTTAATCCAGGATAATAAGGGTTAAATGGTATAAATTAAAGTGGATCAATGTTTTCTTAATTAAATTGAAACATATACCTTATATAAGATCTCCCCGCACGTGGTTGGGTGGCAAGAGGAGAGGGGTTTGGGGTGTCAGTCACAGTCGCGGGTTCGAGTCCCCAAGCCATTTTTTGCGTATTTTTATTTTAGCATGCATGAGCCACCATTTGGTAATTGTAACCAACATTTTTTTACCTTATAGAAAACCTTTATATGGTAGTAAAGTCAAAACCACATTTTTTACCAAAATTTTCCCCCAAAACACACCTAAATACTACGTGATTCCAACTTTACCGAACACCTAACTTTAGTTTTGAAGGAAATGTATATATTTTTAATTTGTAAAAGGATCACTTCAACATAATATAATCCAAAATTCTCTTACAAATTTTCATTCAAAACCTGCCCAATATTACACCAATATATTTTTCTTTGATGTTTGGAAAAAATTTGATAATATGATCTTAGCATGAAATATATGAATATTACATCCTTATTAATTAACATTAAATAAATTTCATAATAATACATGCATTAAGACCATAAATGTTTTGTATATTTGGAGACAACATATATAATTTTACTTATTTAATAAATCCCCTTTGAAATATACCAAAAATATCTTCTCTCATAGTACCCTTCTTAGAAATATCTTACTTAATACCATTCTTCATAACCTAGGGAAAATGGATTCATTATAAAAGGTGAGTTGAGATACCTAGTATGTGTAAACATATGAGATATCAATCAATGATCATAATTGAGCATGATAATATGGGTACAATAATGTGACCATAAATTTTGAAATACATTCCCATTTATTAAATTTTCCATTATCATGAATCATGGAATACAATTTTTTCATAATAAAATACATAATTCAGACTGGTGGAAATCATCAATAATCAATAATGAGCCCTGAGAACATGTCATATTCATAAGGCATATGTCTATGTCATACACATATTCATAGAAATTTATTTTATTATTCAATGATCATAGTGAAGAATATCATAATTGGTTGTGTTCACTCCCAATTCCATCATTTCCTTAGTCACAGTTCACTCCCAAGACTTTCACTGTGGATAGAGTCCCTTAATAAAATTGGTTCAATATTCATTCTAGATCATATTATCTAATAAGATATCAATTATTACCAAATAGATTGGAGAAATATATAATTCTAGTCCCAACCATCACATAATTTAAATCATACATTTGTGTTCCATAAGCTCAAAAAACATTCATTATATAATCATACCATAACACATGGTGAAAAATGGGTTTCATAAATATCCTATAATCACATAATCTTAATCCATCCAAACAAAGTAAGTGGATGGTATCACAATATAATTCATTATCTTATCATGGATTAATTAACATGTGTGAAAGAAATGGGTTTCTTGTAATGATTTCAATATCATCATCATCATAAGTCATCCAATAAATTGGATGGAATCATAAGATAATATCCCAAGGGAAACATAATAATCCTTAAAGGTGTTGATATAAATTAGTTTTTTTAAATTATTTAAAACACACTTTTTCAATAAAGAGAAAACATCAATTTATTTTATTAATGATTAAAAATTCTAAATTCCAAGAATAATGAGGAAAACATTTCATTTTAAAATAACAATTTGAGAATATAAAGGAATATTAAAATTAAAAAATAGTTGTGATGATGGGAAAATTCCATCTTTGGGTAAATTGCAAAAAAAAAATCCCTTTAACACATTTTGTAAGAATTCATATATAACCATTTCTGAAAGCATTATAAAAGATTATTTTTTAACATTTGATATTAAATAAAAATATAATAGAAAATAACTCCAAAAAAATCATTCAATCATAAATGAAAAAATTATTGAAAACCATTTAATGAACATATACATGGATGAAACATTTCATCAACTAAATAAAAAATAAGGTCTTCTTTTATTTGAACCATTTTTTCAATATTTTTAAGTAGAATAGAGGAGAAAATTGTACTAATAAAAAATCATAGGAATAAGAAGAGGAGAATAATTTTTATGGGGTTTAAAGGATATTATCTATATAAATTTTATCAACATGAATTTAGAATATACTTCTAAAAGGAAATGATATTATAACATAAACCATTACCACATAGGTAATTTTTTAATCATAAACCCCATGAATGAAATAACATCAAATAAATCATTAAATTACATAAATATAATTAGATCCATGATTTAATGGACTATTTATTCTTGGATTATTACATTGATAGTTTAGGCAGTCATAGTTGTTTCGTTGGAGGCTTGAGAACGTTATATGAAGGTTGGAGCTATAGAAAAATCACATAAGGTAATTCATTCCAAGAAATATGGATTCATGTCAATAGTAGTCTAATTATGGCATGTTTATCCAAATAACTCATGGAATTTTAATAGAATTGGCTGAGTCCTTTAAATAGATTCACATATTGAAAAATTGAATTCATGATGTGAGACTAATTCAGGCTAAGGGAACATGAATTTTGGTGGAATTTTGAATATATTAGAATACACACCATGAAATAATTTCATAGATTGTAATCTGTTGAACACATGGGATTTATGATGCAAATAATAAATTCACTCCATGAATATGGTGACTTGGAGACTATTTATAGGTTCTCTATACACTGGAATCCCTTCATTCAAGTTTTTCTTCCTCTCAGTTTTGGGTGAAAATAAGATGGATTTTGTTGCTCTTCTAACCAAACTTATTCCTATTTTTTTTTTGTTCATTTTGGTTGGGTTTTAGTGATCTGAGGTGTGTTATTCTCTTTTGACCCTACTGTTTCCTTCTATACATCTTTTTTGGTTTTTCTTTGATGTTTTTATTTTGGTTTGGTGTCTATTTAGGTTACTTCTTGAAGATACCTTGGTGCGGTTAAAGTTGAATGAGGGTGTACATGTGCGGTCCTAATTTATAGGATATTTGTTCTTCACCCTACAATGTTCAGAAAATACGAAAAGATTTTCTAAGGTAGGGGATCTTCGTTCTCTCCCATTTATATGCTACATATGGGGATTACAAGGTTTTTTATTCCTTTAGGTGGATAATAAGGTTCTGATTATAAAATATAAATAATTAGAAAATTCCAAATAAATGGGGATAAGGCATAAATTCAAGGTTTATTATTTTTTTTTGATTTTAATGATGATAATATGTTTTATGGTTTACCAAATTGAAAATAAAGGTAGTTAGGATCCTTGTGTGTGTTTTAGATGATGTATGTTTTATCCTTGAAATTTCATTGTTTGATCACAGCATGAATAAAAGTATAAATAATTCATATGGGCTAAAAAATGGATTCCCATGGAAATATGGTATGTTTGATAATACCCATGATAAATAAAATCTAAGTGTGATGAAAGACCTAGAAAATTTTAGATGTTGGGATGTGTTTTTCTTGTGTTTTGTTTTCTTTTTTATTACCTTTTGTGATGTTGGGTATCATGTGGTTATGGTGGTGAAAGGATGGGATGTGAGTGCGATGTGATGTGTCATGTGGCATGTGGTGGTTAGTTGGCATGGATGCGATGAAATAAATTATGTGGTTGTGGTTCATGATGGTTGCAATGTGTAATGATTGTGGTGTGTGATGGTTATGGTTCATGATGGTTGTGGTGATTGATAGTTATGGTGAATGGTAGTTGTGAAGTGTATTGGTTGAGGAAGGTGTGGTATAGTGACGTGTGATGTTAGTTTTTATATTTGGGGCATGGAATGGATGTGTTAGTGTCCTAGTTAGCAAAGAAATTAATTATATGCTAACTGATATTAATAAATGAATGGGTTGGTGAATGAATAAAAATGGTATGGGAATCATTTTTTAGAAAATGGAATAAATCATTTTAATAAGATAATGGGGTTGGATGTGTGAATGAAATGGTTTAGTAAATGGGATACTATGGAATCTTGTTAAATAAGGAAATAATGAATTTTTTAGTTGGTAATTGGAATATGTTTCTTGTTTTATGGTTGTGTGGTATGATGCACAAAGTGTGGGAAGATATTTTGATGGATAGCATGTTGTGTAGTGGTGTCATTGTGGTGTACGATAGTGTAGTTTTTTGGACCTATGGGTTGGTTATTGTGTTCAATATATGTATCATAAATTTAATGATATTTCTATTGGTTCCCCACTCAATATGGATAACCTTAAATTCAACCAATGTTTTTATGTTTCAGGTGTTCTCCCTAACATCTAGGATGGTGGTTCTATAGATGGTTTTATACCTATTATACATTGGTCTTTCATTATTAGTGATTCCCAAGTCATTATTAGGTGATATTTGTTATGGTATCATAGTTTTATTCATGTAAGATGTGATTTGATATAGCAGGGATGTTATGTAATGATCTAGTGATGTGATGTGATATGTGGTGGGGGTCATGCGATGTGGGAGGAGGGAACAAGGTTTATTTACTTCATAATCATAATGGAATACAACTATAGTTATGTATTGATTTGTATTGTGACATCCCATGTTTCTTCTGTAGAGATGTAGTGTGACGGAGTAGGAGTCTTTGGGTGACATGAAATGTGTTGTGATATGTTATATGTTGGAAAGGAAGGGAACACATGAAATTTTATTTTGTGATGGGAGAGAGGAAAATCATTTGTGATGATTCAATTAGGTTCCTTTATATAGTATGTTATCGATATTCAATTTCTATATTGGATGTGTGATTTATTGGGTGAGAAATGGAGGGGCTATGATTGATTAGTTTACATTGAGTTTATTTTGGTACTATAGTTTATTGACTAGAGTATTAACATGATCTTTTTATATGTTCACTTAAGGAATTGGGTATCATCCTACTGAGTGTACATGTATGATCACCCTATATATATATATAGTTTTTCAGTTTTCTATAAGTTCTTTGGTGATTGAGATAGAGATTTCTAGTTTCAGTTTGAGCAACTATTTAGTCACTATTGTAGTACTTGACTTTAAGTAGTTTACATAGAGACTTTTATTTGTAACTATTGACATTGTTCATGAATTGTAAGATGGTTTTGGGATTACTTTTATATTATATGATGTATTTTTTTTATTTTTTCTCTATATTCCAGTACTATATATTTATAGGGTAATTCCACCCCTTTTTGAGTTTTTTATACACTCAATGATATTTATCAGCTCGAGGCCTATTGGATGACAAACTTTGGTGGTCATTATATGTCTTCCTTAATTTCCATCCTATAAGGGTTATCATGGGAGGGGTGAGCTCATTAAATTGTGGTATCCGAGGTAGGTCGAGATATAGGAGGGATTTTCGAGTTAGGAATAGTGAGTATTTCATGGTTTGTTAGGGAAATGGAGCCTACCTTTGTGTGTGACATGGGTATTTCTAAGGAAAACTGTTTTGTAATGATGATTGATTAAAAGGGGTTGAATTGTGTTCAATCACTGAGATCAGTTACAAATTGTCTGAATGGTCTCCAATTGATTTTGTTCATGGAGCTAGAAATTCCAAACAGTTTTTATACTTATAATGACCAATGGACATACTTTCAAAATTTAAGATTTCACTGGGGAACTAGTCCAATGACACTTAATAACTCACATTGTTCTAGAGCATGGGATGTTGAGCTCATAACACCCTTTTTGGGGAAATTATTTTCAATTTTGGGACACTCTTATATATTTAAGATAAGTTTGTGAATCCTCTATTCATTCCCAAGTATGTACACATGGATCACGCTGAATTAGCAATCAATTATGAACAAGCATGGGTTCTGAATCAATTATATATATATATGAGGTCCTCCATCAATGTGGGTATATTTAAGTAAAAGAGGTTCTCAAAAAATGGTACCCCTTTAGGGCTGGATTGAAGATTATTTGGCCATTTATTACGAAGATACTAGTTTTAGGTCACATGGTGAGGTGTTCTGTTTTTTTCATCCAAGGAGATATAAGTTGTTTTAATATCAGGATCTAACCCATAGTATAGGCTTATTATGTATCCTCATAAGAGGAATCAGAACCCACTTAGTTTATTTCTACTTAATAGAGAACATCACCTTTTAAGGTCTTGTGATAAGGACACAACCATAAAATTTAACATCATGCGACAAAAACATATAGGTGGAAGGTGGATAGTCAATGTTTGTTTTGGGACTTACACTGAGGCTTCCCAAGGAAACCAGAAGAGATGTGGTCTCCTGGGTGGATATGAATCTACTGAGAATGTGTCTTGGAGATCATTAGGGTGACTTGGGTGTTGTTTTTGGTCCTCAGTTAGGCTTCCAAGGTATCCTAATTTTTTTGGAATCAAATCAAATATAGTTCTGTATGTTAGGTCTTACATCATTGAGGATGCCCATTTATAGGGCCATGATAGGGGGTTACACCTATGAGGATTCATGTAAAGTGCCACTTCATTGGTTATATGTCCCATTGATGGTTTGGGAATGGGTTTGGTATTAAATATACGAATACTTCCCCTAGAGCATATGGATGGGGAATACACATGAAAGTTGCCCATTTTAATTGAGGTTGGGGATTATATATAAGTAAATGGCCCATGGAGAATATGATTGGGTATTACAAATGGAATAGACCAATTTGATCATTTGAGAATGTGAAGATTTCATGATATCCACAAACCTCTATGCCCTCATAATTTATGCCCAGAGTGAGAAACAAGGGGTAGTAGTAGATATGAAGATCACATGATCCACCTTGTCTGCTGGTGGATAGATGCTGAAGCCCAAAGGGAGAGAGGGGGGGGGATTTGAGTGGGCATGTCTCTACTTTTATTTTGAAAAAAATGATTGTTACACTTGGGGATTTATCTAGATATATACCAATGATGATGATAATAAGAGAAAAAGAACCACATCCTAAAAGAAATGATACGGTCTAACTCTAGGAGGGATGCCCTATAATTAGTTTTGGGGGAGGATCTGATTCCATTTTGAAGGGAAAGGCACATTTGGTCCTCACCCTCCTGGCCAGAAACATGGAGGTTCACATGGGCAACACAATGTCATAACCCTGGTTACCATTTTAATATATACTCAGATACATTACAAGGTTCCCCATATTGGCGAGGTTACATAATTTACTCTACTTACAACACATATATCGATTTGAGAGGACACAGTAATGATCTTGGTGATCTAATCATATGTTCCATGTGGATTTTGAAGATTGTTTATCCAAATATTATTGTACTAGTTTACAGAAGGCCCAATATGGTCCCTAATGAGCTGATGGAGGGGATATATAATAATTGGATGGTATAATACCCTTGGGGAATCCATTATTCATAGAATTTTTATAGCCATGATGGGATTTCCTCTGCATAGAATTTTTCTCTGTGGGTAAGGGTACCAACTATATAGCATGGTTCTACATGAAGGTGGAGTATTTTTGTGTAGTGTGTTACTAAGAATGGTCAAATTTATTCCAACATAACATTTTTATAGGTGGGTCCAGGTTCCTCCAGCTTAGTATTTGGCTATGTGGGGTAGGGTTCCACCTGCATATTGTTTCTTTATGTGGGGTGATAGTTCACAAAGGGGCCATCCATCTATGCCCTCTAGAATGGGGTATGAAAATGGTTTAAGTTTCTAGGCATATGTATGTTCTTTTATTTTACACTTAATGAAATGTGGTGGGATTTTACCTTCTAGGAAAATAAAGCTTCATGATTTTTCTCTTATCTTGGATTTTCTCCTATTATCTCCACTTTTCCCTCATGCTTTTCTTCATCCCTCCTCAAATTCCCTTGGGATTCATTTATAGAGAAAAAGAGGGAACATGTACTAGAATGGATGGTAATCCATGGTGGTCTAAACTTATTTTAATTCATCCTACGAGGAGGCCTTGGCCTACGAATGATTTCGTTCACATCAAAAGTTTTTTGCGGGTCTGGAAAGAACATTCCGACCTGACAAATGACTTTGGTTTGTCTATGGGTGATGATAGTATTTACTTATCCAAAAAATAATTTCCTTCATAGGGATGGTCATTCATGGGGAGAAAAAAATCATGTTGACCCACAAATGACTTCTTTCTCATGGTCTTCGGTGGTACAACCACCTCCCATGGACTATTTCATTCCGTGGGTGCTTCGTGAAGCAGTGAAATTCCATGTGGTGTGGCGGTCTGTGATGTGATTTATACATCATAGGATCAATGCATTATTCATGGTTCCCCCCATTGAATTTTTTTATTCAATGTTCTAGTTTGATTTTCAACCTTTTGCAAGTTTGATATATTTCACTTCTCGTGTATGCAAATTTTAGTACCAAACCAATGCCCCCCATCAGAATGGATTATGATCGGGATGAAGTGGAGGCTATTCCAATATAGAAAGACATCATGTTTGAACAATTTTTTGGTGTACAAGTGGATCCACAATAGGGGAACACACCTATAAATAAGGTCACTATCTCATTTGTCTTATTCCAAATTTCATGGTAAATAGAGTAATTTATAGACACAACGATCCCATACTACATCTATATAGATATTCCCGTATAGACACCCATTCCGCGGACTGAACATCAATGCCCACAAATTGTAATTTTTAATCTCTTGTATAGAAGAAAAATTATGAACTATTGTAACATCCAGTATACTTAAAGCCTCATAGGCCAATGATTTTCTATCCAATGCATTGTGGGCCAATAATTCATGGAAACATTTTTTGTGAATGGATGGTTTACAAACTAGTGGTTCATAAATTGATGGATTTTTAATTGATGGTTCATAAGGATTTAGACATTTATATTTTATGGATATTGACAATTTTAATCCCACATTTTTATATATATGGGTCCTTTTAATGATATTTCTTATTCGTTCACAACTCCCTCGGCTACTAATGAAATGAGGAATTCCTTAATCTATTTTATTTACAATAATTCTAAAATCAATGTCAACCCACTAAATCAACTCTTGGAGGGACGTTTTAGAGTCATTCAATGGGGGTATTCAATCATAGATAGGATGACCCTTTATGGAGTTGAGTTACCATCTGATGTTTTGATTCCAAAACTTTGGATAATAAATCATCCTATGACCAAGATATTAAAAATAGCAATATTCCCTGAGCCAGCATCCCTGCGAAGGGGGAAGTCATCAGGGTAAACCATGTTGTCAGGTCTCTTCAGAACTATGATCCTTGATTTTTGGGGGAAACCATGTGGGTTCCAAGGAGAAAATACACTCTTATCATAGCATTGTGTGGATGGCCACAACAAATGAGCAACATGTGTGCTCATCAAAATGGGACCTTCACCCTAAGGGTCATTTATATTGGGATCAGGGTGGCCTTTTTGGATATTCTTTACTTGTGAATAATTTAAGACTAAGCTAAAGGATGTTTGTATTTATGATGTGGCTTATGTATTATTGACCTACTTCCTTCATAACCAAAAACTTATCTGGTAGCTATTAGCAATTGAAGCATAGACACCAACACATTCCACTTAGTGTATGGGGAGTTTTGTATCGGTCTCTTGGATGTCTGGTTAATTTTAAGGGTTCCCATCATATGTGATATACATGATGATTTTATTCCACCACATTCAGAATGGGATGATGTGGAGAGGACTCCCCACTTTCCATGAATATTATTGGTAACGAAAATATATATTGAAGGGTGACCACCATTCGAATAAAGACATCACATTTTCTGATTTGATCAATGCCTTTGTTATGATATGTGGCTAAGATCCCTACACATGGAGGCCAAGGAGATTCTTAAATACTGAGACACAAAGGCATATTAATGCCTAATTTCCCAAACATAAGGAAATTCAGTTTAATGGGTAGAGATGGAAGATCATTCACAATGATGATCGACTATTCTAACTCGAAGCCTTTTTGGCCATGTTTATGAGTGTCTTACTTATTTCAGAGTTTGATTATAGCATTGGGTTCAGAGTCATGACTTTCATGATGGTGGATCAATTTTCCACTAGTAGGTGTGTTAAACTTATCATCTAAGGACTAGTGAATATTTACCATTTTTTGATAAATTAGGGAGGGTATGACACCATACTATTGGTGGGTCCCTTCATGGTTATCTTCTGGTGGGTAGTATCCCATATAGAAGGATATAGATATATCAAACCTCAATATATCCAATAGGCTACCATACAACCATACCTCTAATGAAAAAATAGGGGTATTTTCATTATACTAGAGTGATTGGGAAACAATGGATGGGATCAATTATTGTGACTATTTCACCAATGCTCTATACGCTTATCTTGTTGGTACATTTGTAAATGATTAATATGGAGATCATGCCAAATGGTGGCATCTTATCTCTTTAAGGTAAGTCACCTTGGTTTCTATGATTGAAGGGTGACTTATATGTGAAGGGTATTCACCATGAATATTTTCACGTCAATTAAACTATGTCTATATGAGGTGTCCTCCAACCATAAATTGTGCATGCCAAGAGAATCACTCAATGATATCTGAGCTTCCCTAAATTATGTTCACTAGGTAGGACACACGGTTTGGTAATGGTCTTCCACCTTTTGTGGGGTTTGAACAAGCACTTACTATATCCTTTGATGAAGTCTGGAACATATCATACCCTAAAGATCAACCTTAGGACCTAGTTACTTTTTATAAATCAAAATATGTGCCTAAGGTTGGAGGGGAACAAAAAAAATAGTTAGACATTCTAGTCCCCAGAATAATCCACTGAAGTCAGTGTTTTTATCCTCCAAGGAAGATGTTGAAGGCCTTGGGTTAAAACATTCATTCTTTTAGTCATGCCTCTCAGGTTGAATCATCAATCCCTCACAATTCTACTTTTACATCAGCCAGAAGAGAATGAGATTCTTTGAGCAGATCCCATCCAACTCAGGTTATGTGGAGCTTTTTTCAATAGAAGGAGGTTTTAATGACCACATATGTCTATGTTTTGGCGCCAACCAATATCTCTTATGATGAATACCCTTATAGGGTGGAAACTTATCTTTAAGGTCAATATGACTCTATCCATTCCTGGTAGAATCATTATAGACATTATCAATGACCGATTTAAATGAATAGTTATATAGTTAATGAGGATGACAAGGATGATATCCATTCATCTAGTGGTGCTGATGAAGTTGACTCATTAGCATAACTAGAATTGGGGATATTTCTTGTTCTTATTTTGGGTGTCTCAAATGCCCAACCCCTGAGGGTTTCAAAGTGGATGAGGTTCTGAGAAAGAAATTGTGTCTATTGGATCCCCCCACTTCCCAGGGAAGATCTTCTAGAATTAACTATTCCCATCACTAAAGCCTTCCCATATGCTTGGAAAGCATGGGATACTCCTAGAGAAAGTGAATATTCCAAATATATTTGAGAATCACTGAAGGAATAAACCCTAGAGATTGAGGGATTTGGATTCATCATTGATCTTATGTGGATCAATTCTCAATAACATCCTCATAAGGTGGATATATATTTGAATAAATGGATACATACCCTTGAACATGCTAGGGAGGACCTTCCTAATCTGACTAATTAGAGCACATGGAAAAACATGATGGTGAAAGACAATATTTACAATTATGTAATTTTTATGAAATAATTTTCTTATAATTATTATGACATTAAACCCCTACTCCATGTAATTTTAAGAGCCTTGGTAGATTTGGGAATATTTTTACCCTAGAATACACCCTAAGGGGAACTGTAGCGGGGTAGAATATCCCTTTAGATGAGGGAGTATTTGGAGAGGGATCCCCTGATTTAATGGAGCATATAGAGGTGGCATTTTTGGATCCTTCTAGAGTAGTTCCACCCTTGGCCTCACCAACTAATCAATATAGGGGATCATCCCCGTAGACATGAGGTATCCTTAGGAAACATAGCTGACGATATTTCTAAAGTCTATGATTAAAGGTGACCATTTCATTTATATTTTTTTTATATTATGTGTCTTCATTCACTTACTAATCATATTTCACATGAATTGGTGCAGGCTCTATGAGTAATCAGAAAGTAATCACCCGGGTTTCTATATCCCCTTCTTCTTGAGAGATAAATGTGGTTACCATAGTGTTTATAGCAGAAAAAAATAAAAAACATGGGATAATTGCGGCTTTTGTGAGGATCCCAATCCCTAAGGGTCCTCACTTCATGACCAAATGACCTTATTTGTTGTATATATAGAGCCTTTAGAGGTCAAAGCTTTAACTGAGAATATTGAACCCATCCCTATGGGTAACACAACCATTGAAGAAGGAGAGATTCAAACTTGAGGAGAGTTATAATCAGCTGTTTCACCTAGTTTTATAATGTTTATTCCTACAAGTATAGAGTCAATGAATGACCTTTTGGATACTACTGGACTGATCGAGCACGATCCTATACCATGGGTGTCTTTGTGAAAAATTAAATGTTAACTTATAGACTACAGATACAACATCCATTTTACTAGGTGATGATGAAACAATGGTCGCCAGGGATTTCAATGTCCTAGAAAGTAGATGTGAGTTCTTCGAACAAACAACCATTTCCTTTTCCTTCAGGATTTATGTGTTAACTATTTCAATATACTAATTTTATAATTTCATCTACAAGTTTTTATGGATGAAGAAAATGTTTTGATCCTTACACTTATTATACTATAAGAGAGGTGGATACTACCAGAATAAACCAGGATGAGGTCACTGAGTCAAGTCATTGGTTCTTATTCATGAATATATTCCACCATCCGAAAGAGATTTTGAGGTGGAACAAGAGGCTCTAAATAACTTTCATTTTGACCATAATAAATTATCGATAGACATCTAGAAGATGATTTTTCAGACCCCTAGGAAACTTGCCAACAAAACTACCCAAATTACAATTCCATTCCATTTATTGTGTTTTTGGTTTTTGATTAACATTCCATACATGGGATAGTGAAGAAAGTTATTGCTACCTAGGATATGACTTGTGGGATCTGTGTTGGCATTCAATCAATCATCTAATCATGGTCATGAAAATCCTTCTTAATTATGTTGTTGAGAATGTGATGATATACAAGAGGTGATGGGATGAAGTTACATAGATGAGGATCTCATGAGAGATGCCTTGTCAAGAGGTAGAGCATCTCAATCAGGAACTGGAGTGACTCAAAAAAGAATTAGATAGCATTAATGTGGATATTGATAAAGGGAAAAAATTTGTCGTGGAAAAGGAAAAGATAGGATTGGACATGGCCAAGATGGAAGAGGAAATATTTTCTAGCATTGATGTTTAGACTGCAACATTTTATGAGCTCCAACAAGATATAGAGGGATTGGACCAGGTTGTGCTTCAACTTTTTGAATCTACCGAGAGCACTCTATAGTCAGAGAATCAGACTCATGTGGAGAGACTCCAAGCTATTGATTCTCTTTCATTCTGACCTAATAAAATGAAAACATGTTTTACCTCTGTGTTATATATTTTATATCTTCTTGAAATGTCCATTAATCAATATTTTCAACGTGTTTTAAAAGATATTTTCTCATATTTCTTTGAATAGATTCATCACTAGATATCAATTTTTATCACAATCTGGGATAACTAAATTGAAATGATATTGTATTCCTCTAATTTTTCTTGGTGTGAGGGAGACAACAAGTATAGTTTTAACTGTTGAAAGGGTTAGATAAAGAACCCTCTGAAATTTTTTTTTTCCATTTTTGCCCAAAAATTTTCCTAAATTTTCTATATTTCAAGCCTAGAGGAAAGAATATGACCTTTTCGTATGTCAATATATGTTATTTTTTTGACATAACATGTTTTCTACCAATTTTATTTTATTTTGGTTGCTGATTTTTTTCATAAACCATTTAAATCATAATCCCATCAATCTGGTACTCAACTTTTACCCATGTTTACATTACTATTTTTCCACTTAGAAAGTTTCAAGTCAATTTTCATGAGTAGTTTAGAGTAATGAAAAATAGAATAACATAAATTATATTTTATGTTAAAAAATATTGACCATGAATTATGGGGTGAGGACCCCACTAGGGCTTACTAGCTAAGAAAGTCCCAATAATTTTTAGACAAGAATAATGGATTATTTTTTGAACTTGGTTTTGCGATTTCTAAATCAGATACATGATATTAGGAAATTATACTAAAATTAACCATAATAATGAAAAAATGATGTTTTCAGGGTGTATAATGGTAGAAGAAGAATCTCATGGGAATGAATTTTACTTTGTTTCACATGCCTTTTTGTGGGAGACATATGCAGAGCTAACCAGGGCATATTATGCATAGACAAACAAAAGTTCCCCAAGACACTAATCCTACAATTTTGAAGGCTATGTAATTTTTGAAAATTTATATTTCTCATGACCATAGTGGGTGACTTGTTAAGTGAATGATTTATGAAAAATTATGAGGTAATTTTTGTCGACAATATCCATTAATGAAAAAAATCCAGCTAAATGAAATTGGATTATGTAAAAGAGGTTGGAGAATGGTGTATTTTAACATCATGAAACTATGACATAGACTATGCATTATAATTTCTTATGGAAATTATGTTTTAGGGAGACAATTTACGGTCATTTTTATTTGACTATAGGATAAATGATTCTCCCTTATCATGGTAATCTTTAAACGAATGTGTTATCCTCCTAAGGCATGATAAAGAATGGGTGTAAGAAATAATATAGGGGGTTGTATCTACAGAGTTTGTATATCATGAAAACATTATTTGGGAATATGAAGATAGTAAAATATTCTAAATGTGGTGAATTTTTATTTTTTGTAAAGGAATGTTTGTGAGAATCTTATGTAGATCCAACTGAGAATTATTTCACATAGTCAAACAAGGGTTTCCTCGTGACATTGACCCTCCATTTATGATAGTTAGGGAGGTTTATAGGGATTTAGACTATAACATAGACATATTTTGGTTTTTGAAATGAGATTTAATGAATATGAAAGTGGAATTTCGTGTACAAACATCCTAGGAATGGGTAGAAACATTTTCTATAACCAAGGTATTACCTATAAGTAGGAATGATTTTTTATATTATTGGGATTGAGACATGAGTTTCAAACATCACTATGTATATTTTTAGAATAATAATCAGGCCATAAATTATTTTTGGAAGGTCCCCCCAAGCAGGTCTGACCGATGTATGGGGAAGTGGACATTTTATTTATGAATATGAGCTCATGAATGGGGTGAGGCTCATATTGGAATCTCATACTTTAGAAAAGGGGAGACATTTTTTCATGTTTGGACATGGAATTGAGGGTCTGGGAGTCACTAAATATTTTGTGATAATCGGTATCAAGCTAGTCATGGTTCATAGAAATCACAGAGTTTAGGACCATGGAACTAGGACATCATCTATGCAGTTAAACATCACGAGGTGAGGATGTAGGTGACTATATGTGAAAAAGAAGTAAAATAGCTTGAATCCAAATAGGATATCTAATTTTCATTATTTTTCTTTCAAACATACGAAGGAAGAGAGAATCATTCACTGAATTATAACATAGAATAAGTGGGATGTTAACCATGAAGTTTATTGTCATACGGTAAGGGAGACATGTGGTATTGAAATTTTAATCCATATAACTATGACCATATATTATGGAAATACTGATAAATAAGTGTCTCATTGGGATATGATTTTCCAACATGTCTTGGGTGTGTGGGGGAATGAATGTGTAAAATATGATTCCAAATATTCATGAATCAGGAGAAGTGATATGGGCTACAAACACCGTTGGGGATTAAAAAGATAGGAAAGGTATCTCTTGAAGATGAATTATTTTTTGATTTATATATCTTTTGTGGGAAACTTATGTAGGAAAAAACGGGGTATATTTTTCATAGTCGAACAAAGGTAACCTTTGGACACTATACCTCTATTTTCGATGACAAGAGAAAGATTGTAAAGATCTAAATTTTCCTGAGGAATAGAGTATAATGAATGAAAGAATGTGCTTGGGTACATAAAGAACTTTCAGAACCTGATTATCCATAGAGTGTAAAATATTATACATAAATATGACTCATATATAAGGGTATTAGTTCTATTTCCTTGATAAATCCCTAAATGAGGGACCCAACCCTTAGACCTCCAACATAGATCTTTGTTTGTATACAGAAGATCATGAAATTTTTTGCTTTATTTTTCCCATGGATATAACTACAAATAGAGGTCTAAGTGTCAGTACCTATATCACCAAAATTATAATCAAGCCACATGTATCTCTTGAGGTACTGTAGAATTTCATGTCATGCAGAAAGAACATTCCCCATGCAGTTTAACATCTTGTGGTAAGGACGTAGATTCCTCAATGTGAAGTGGAAATATCCAATGATCCTTTTATATTCGTGATACCAAGACAATGGAAAAATGATGTGGATTGATATGCTTTTATCACGTGGATAATCTAATTCTAAAACTCATAATCCGATGTGATCTATGTTCAGTGTAAAAAACAAGGGGCATCAAAGGCTTGTTCTGCTACATAGATTTGATAAAATGAAGGATATGGGAATTTTTAATTTGTTGTGTCTTAACTGGTGTATAGAATATGGGTGTCACTAAAAAACACATTATAGTGATAATCAATAAACACATAGTTCTGAGACCCCATGCAGATTAGCATTGTGTGATAAGGACGAAGTTTACTCGACTTAAAATTGGGGGACTGTTGCGGTTTCAGCCATATTTAGAACTTTGGGTTTCACTATATATCTTGTGATGTCTTGAATAAAGCCATTCATAGTTCTAAAAATATTACCTTTTTTACTTATGACCTGTACAAAAGGAGGATAAATTTGTTTCTTCATTGCGTCTAGGCCCAAGATTAGAGATCGAGGCATCACTACATATCTTATGATGACAAGAATCAATCCATACATAGTTCTGAATGTGAACTTTCAACACAAGTATGATCCATACACAAAGGGGGGTAGTATTCTCATATTTTATGGCTGGGACTAGGACATGATGATTAGGAGTCACAGTTTATCACATATAATTAGAATCAATCCACATAATGTTCTTGCCTTTCTTCCCTATATTGATATGACTCGTGTATATGGAGAAGGAACATTACATGAAATGGACCTGTAAATAGGACCTATTTGGAGTCCTTCACATTGATTTAGTTTCAATACATGGTAAGGTATATTTCTTGTATTTCATGGATAGACCTAGTAATAGAGGTTTGGGAATCACTACGTATCCTATATAATGAGAATCAATCCAAACATACTTCTTGATGAATAATCCCATTCATAGGTCTGGCCCAAACATAGGGAGTAGCATTTTCTATTTTTGGGTTTGATGGAATATGTTATAAAATCCAAGTGTCTCTATGTATGATGTGATTAAAATAATTTAGAAATTAATGGTTCTTGAAAATGGAATGGTAAATTATCGATTCTAGGGGAAATTTCTTCTTGGGTGAGAAAATTAGGGTGTTGTGCAGTTTAACGTCATATCAAAAGGATAATGATGACTTGTAGTTTATTGTCTTGTGACTTGGATGATGTGCAATGTATTTTTAAAATCAGGTAGTCTAGACAATTATGTCTTATGGTTATGATAATGATGATTTTTAGACCATTGAGAAACGTTATCTCGGTGTGAAAAGAGGCATTGAGTCCAAAGGATGGTAAGAAACTCATCATATGAATGGGGGGACTTTTTAGCTAGGCCTAACACAAGTGGTTAATGAGTCACTATTTATCCTGCAATGATAGGAATCATTCCATGTATATATCTATTGGGAAAATCTCTACATTGTATTGGACCATATGAAGAGGAGGTCATTGTTCTCTTTTTCATGGATGGGACAAGGACACGAGGTTTGGGTGTCACTATATATCCTGTGATAATTGTAATGAATCCACATATAGTTTGTTAGAAAGAGACTACATATGTGTATCTGACACTCATACTAGGAATGGATCATTTTCCCTTTCTCCCATACAAATCTTAGTCAATAGTGGTGAATTTTCGATTGAAATGATGAATCCAAAGAAGTTCAACATCTTGTGGGGAGGACATTGATGTTGTGAAATTTGTTTTCTTGTGACCTAGACATTGATGTCATAATTTTTTAGTTCATGCAACAAAGACCAACTATATATTTTATTTTCACGCATCTGGGATAATTTATCATGTAGTTTATTGTCATGAGATCAGGATGATGTGCCATATAGTTTAACATCTGGTGATCTATATGATAACTCCTAGTTCAATGTATTAGAGTTTGGACCAAGGGGTGAGAACAAAAAAAGGTGATATGTATAATGTGTTGGCATAACAAACCCGATGTGAATGACGATAAAGGATTCCCACACACCACATACGCATTCTGGAAAAGACTTTCATATGGTTTTAAGTCGTGATGCTTGGGGTTTGGTTTCTAGTTTAAGGTTTTTTTGTTCAGACCAAGCACATAGTTTTAACGTCGTATACCTGAGACATGGACACACAACTTATCTTCTTGTGGCTTGGATGTTGGTATTTTACTTTTATTGTCCTATTGAGAGGACCATTGATGATATGTAGTTTATAATCATACAGCTAAGATGAAGTACCATGCAATTTAATAACATGTTGTAGATATTTTCTTCCCCACATTTTATTTTATTTTGGAATGGATGATTATTCTTGTGATTAAACAATTTACTTCTTTAAAAACCTTTCATTGGTGGGAGCCATGCTGAGACGTCCATCTATATAAAACAATGAATAAGACCTATTTTAGTATACCTTATGTACAACAGAAGGTCCCTCCCATTTTAGTTACAATTTTAGAGGTTTATTTCCATGTATCATCATAGTATTGAGGACCAACACCATCTCTCTTTCTAGGAATGACTAGAGAAGAACGTTTTTGTTAAAGGATCGTGCAATCTAGTTTTGGTGGACTTTCAAATTATTTAATGAATATTATATTTTATCATCAAATGTCTCCCATTTAACCAACCATTTATATGATTTCTCATATGTGGTTAACTTTTCACAGATGGAAGTAATAAGAGAGAGTAATTGAAATTTGATTTTTAGGATTGACTCTATCCCATATACTAATTAGTATGGGGTTTCCTGCATGGAAGTGTGGCTGGTGGTTCGGTAATCCCACAAGGAATGTAAGAGATTTTCCCAACATTAGTTTTTATCCATATTCAAAATCTTCTGGAGTATATATAATAGGTTTTTCTTAAAGGCCTTTATCTATCTGTTATCCACTACATGGTAGTGGGATGAACAATTGGAATTGATATCATAATCTTGATACATTTTATCTAATTTATAATAATAGAAATGTGTATCCTTTTTTGACATTATTGTATAAAGGACACAAAATCTAGTGATTAAGTGGGTTCTTATGAAGTTGGAAATGTTCCTTTCCGTAATATCTTTTAGGGGTAAGACCTTCGCCCACCTAAAGATGACGTCATTTTCCATGAGAATGTACTTGTACTTCTTGGTCGTGCTAGGAGGATATAGTCACATAACGTCTATTCCCCCAAATGGAATATTTCTAGGGGTACTTAGCTGTTTGAAGTAACTCTAGGGGTTGGTGAATGAATTTGTCATGAACCAAGTAGGAATGGAACTTTTTGGTGAATTGGGTGAAGTATTTTGTTATAGTGGGACAATAGTTCTCAAGCCATTATATTTGTTAGGAAATATTGATGCATAATAGGTGAGAACCACATATCCATTATACACTTCCTTGATAACCACAACAGTCTCCACCCTATCAATGCACCTAGTAAAGTCCCTATGAGTAATCTATTTATAGAGGACATTTGGGTGATTCATGCCTTTAAAATGAAAAAATTCAATTACATATCTTAGGATTTTCTATCCGCTGACTATATCTGGTGCGAGATATCTATTTAGATGGTACTCCCCAATGTGTGTCATCTAGAAGGTGTCATAACTATATAGTTCAGGGATGGGGATAATCTAATCCCTATATTCTATGTTGGATTGAACAAATTGTGATAAAATCCTATGATGTTCAATTACAATGAATGTTTCATCCTTCATTGGATTAAATAGTGTTTTAACTATATTTTGTAGTGCATAGTTTTTGGTATTCTATGATTGTGTGATGTGATTTAATGTTTTTTCTAAATATATTTCCACCATTAGTCACCAGGTGTAGCTTAAAAGGGGGGATATATCTTTCTTATTTATAATGTAATCTTCATTGACCTTCTTTATGACCATCTCAAAATCACTTTTTCATTAGTTTATTTACTTTTATATGAAGTGTGAACTCTAACCTTGTATGCAGAGCCTGATATTCTACTTCATTATTCATGCACCCTTCTGAAAACAGGAATGAGTAAGGTAGGATTTCCTTTGTTAGAGATATGAGCATGAATCTCATCCCCACATTGTCGAGCATGGAATCTTCTATCCAATTTACTATAAGAATTTTGGATGCATCATCAAAATACCTCTCCTATAACAAGGGGTCCTCTTGAATATATAAAAAAATTTCATCAGGTAATTCATTCTCCAATGAATTTTTTTTCTGATTAGGTAAGAAAAAAATCTACTAACACCTGTCCTTTGACAACATTACAAGGAATTAATGGAATTTTAAACTAATTTAGGATGACCACCCACCAGAAAAGTTGTCCTGTCAACATCAGATGGCTAAGGATGTATTTTAGTGGGTTATTGTGAGAGACCAAATGGACCCCGTGATGCTACAGGTAGTTCCTCAGTTTTTGGACCATAAAGAGGAGTTCCAAATATCTCTTCTAGATATCTAAATAACATATCTCATCATCGATCATGATTCAAACAGGACAATAAAGGATATTTTCATTATTAGTGTCATTCTTTTTTGTGATGAAGGCACCTGATGAATGCTCTAAGGCTGACACATACACAATATGTGGAATTATTCAATAGGGAGCATTATTACTCGTGTGTCTTAATAGATTTTTCTACATACTATCAAATTATTACTAAAAAACATCATTATAGAAATATGTATCCCTAGTTTTCATTAACTCGGTAGAAGGAAGACATTTGGAAGCATGGTTGTCTTTGAAGGTCTAAATATTGGCTAAGTGTCCTTGAAGTCCTCGAAACTCTTTGAGGTTTTGAGGAGGTGACATGCTAAGGATATAATTTTTTTATCAGGGATGAATTCAATGCCACTAAATCATATGATGATTCCAGGAAAGATCATTGAGGGAACTCTTAAAGAACATTTTAAAGTGTTAATTTTCGGGCAATATTATTACATTTTGTTTAAGACAGTTTCATGATATTCCAGGTGTTTAGGGCATTATTCTTATTTAACAACTAGGTCATCAACATATAATTTTAAAAGAATTCCTAGGAAGTGTTTGAAGATATGATGCAAGACACATTGGTTTATAGCACGAAAATTCTTAAATTTAAAGTGAATTACCTAATTGAAATTTAGTTTTTCTGAGTCCTTGAAGGTGGTGGTTTCATTGTCTTCTTGGGTCATTCAGATATGATAATATCCTGAGTACCCATCCATGAAGTATATATCTTAATATCTGAATACTGTTTTGATTGATAGTTCTATGATTGGTAATAGGATGTAAATTTTCAAACAATGTCATTTTAGATCCACGAAATTTATGCAATCATTGATTTTCCCATTATTTTTACTGACGAGTATGATTTTGGCTAGATATTTGGAATATTGGATCCCCCGAATGAATTTAAATTTAATGATCATTTCAAATTCAAAATTAATTCTGTTATCATTTGTCAGGTGCATCCTTCTGAGTTCAAGTTCATAGCCTTGATGGTTCACTAGAAGGCCCAGTTGGTGAGTTACCTCCTCGGTATCAAGGCCTGACATTTATGTGTTTTTCTGGGAGAATACCTACATATTATTATTCAGTAATGAGGTGTATACCTCTTGTTCATTGTAATAAATGAATGGACTAATCATGGTGGTCCATGATTCTTCTTATGTACCCAGATTATTTTCTCTAGGCTCATTATTAGTGTTATAGAATCCCTCCTCAAATACTATAAGGGTATCCCTAAGGTCCTCATCTATTATTCCTCTTCTTCATCTACTTCCACTTATTTTTTAGGGGAACAATGTAGTGGGATAAGATACCCAATGTTGTGGGGGGAGATGATACCTTGGTGTTTTGAATATGAATAGACTTCTTTTGACTCAGTTGACTATGCATTATTTACTAGAAACTATGGATAGGATGGATTAAGGGATAGAGAAGAATTGTTGTTGTTCAATGTGGGTGAAGAGAAAACCACTTTTTCATTACTTTGTGAGGTAGTGATTTCATGTATCTCTGAGGATGGAATGAAGTAATTTCTAGATAAGACTCAACCATTTTTTGGGGAGACAAAAACACTTCAATTCTAATGGATTTAGTGTTCATGATTTAAATGGAGAATACAATTGTATACAAGTCCCAACAAGAATCCATATTCTTGATCTGATTGATTGGTAACACATATTCTTCACTGAGTTGTTAGAAGTTGTTAGCCATGATCATTTCTAGAGTGTTAGGAGTGGTTACCCAAGAAAATACGTTGACCATGGGTTGTTTTTGTTTTCCCTAATATAATCCTACATCGATATAATGACACTCTTATGATATGAGCGGTGCCTTATCAACATGAAACATCTAAATTTTTTAATTACTGATGTATTTGATGCATTTATGTTAGGATGATGGAATTTATAAATTTTGATGTAACCAAAGACTTATTAGAAATTTGTTGAAGGATTTGTTCTACTAAACCACCCAAAATTATGAATCAGTTATGAGGTCTCTTAACTTTTATTTGAGATTGATTTTTTCCAATGGAATCTAGTCATTTTTTCATAGCCACAATGTGTTATAGGATAAGGATCTAGGTTATCCTTATTGAAACACAGTTTTCAAAGTGTTCATACTGGAATGATGTTAACTATAGATTCATTTTCAATTAATACTTTTAATTCATCAACACAATTCATCTTAACAGAAAAATACAAGGGTTTGATGTGTCCCTGTATAATGGAATATTCATCTTGGTCTATTATTGAGATAATCATGTGGAATTTTGATGAATTATTCTTGATCTAATAGACCTCAAAATCACGAAACTCATCTTAAAACTCCTATGTTATTAGAAAATCCTATATGATTACTTCCCTAAGGACTTTTGACAAGCATAGGAGATCCAAGATAGATTTATTGGATGGTTCAAAGGATAACTATTTCATGATGTAATACATATTTTAGAAATTCCTTCACTTACTTGTAAGGGGATTCTCTCTCATAGATGCTTTTGAGTCTTCATTATTTGGTGTAGATGGATTATCCTGTAGAATAGGAGTTGGAGGTTCTCATGTCCTTGATGATTTGGGTCGAGCAGATTTGACTTCCCATCAAGGGTTATTTAACATCATTTATTCTTAATATTGATGTTCTAGAGTGATAAGTTTGGGGTGGATTTTGTCCAATGCAGGAGGAGTTTCATAGTCCTGATGAACTCATTGAAGGTATCTCTTATGAGTTTCTACAACATTGATAAACCAAGTAGTGGTGCGTCTAGAAGTCTAGCTACTACCGTTGTTGGGCCTTCCTTGGTATCCTCGGGTCATGAGGCGTATTTCCCTAGTTCCCCAATAAGTTTTAGGGAACATGAATTCATATCCATACTCAACATTAGATAAGGGAACCATTAAGTGAATGAAAATAATGGAATTGAAAATAAACTCCTTTTATGATGAGGAATTTTCATGCCTGAACACTTTTAGTGGTGTCATTTGGTTGGGAAGTGCCCATGATTTCAGATAAGAGGGAATAAAATATAAGACGAAAAAATATTCCTTCAGTATTTATTTAGTTTCATTTTCTCATATTTTCTTCTTTACTTTTTGGTCAAACCAATTTTTTGAAGGCTGGTTTTTGGAGTTTTGTGTGGCGATGACGTTTTCTATATTGTGGTAGGGAAAACTAAGGGAATAGTTTGTTGTTTTCAATAATCTTATATTATACCATTACTTTGGTTGATTTTATTCTAATTCATCCTACTATCAAACATATATTCTATTTTTCTTACAAATTCTTACCACTCACCTTCTTGAGGGTAGTGGTGGAAACATAAACCACTTTTTCTGGTGGCATTCCAAATTTTACCAACCTGTAATCTTCAATTTTATACTGCATGACTTTGAAGATAATTCATTCCTAAATGGTGTGTCCCAACATCCATTTAAATGGAAAAAAATCTTGACAATCTTTGAGACCATCTCGGTCGGCCATTTTTTTCTCTAGTAGGTGGATACAATCATTTTCCATGGTGGCTATAAAATATCCACAGACTTGATCATTTCAGAATGAGTAAAATTTGATCCTTCACTCCTCAAATAGATTCTTATTGGGTCCCCTCTGCATTTCTTTTGATGGTGGGATGGATGTTGAAGCCCAGGGGGTTCTGCACGACACATTGTAAGTTTTGGATATAGACTAGGAAGAGAGGATGGCATATGTGTGATGGATTCCACCTCTACCTTTCCCACTCTATTACCTAGTATTATAAGATTTATTTTATACATAATCATAGTTCTCTATATGGTGTCTTATATACTTTGTGAAATGGTGGATAAATCCATAAATCCACTTTTATATTTCACTAGGATGAGGGATGTTTGTAGATCATGATGGAGATTATAAATGTAGAGGGAGAGAAAATCCTCCCAGGGGGGTCAGTTCAGGGAGTAGGTCATCCCTATCTATATAGAAATGAAATACAATTCCCTCTTTTTTCACACTATTTTTAATTCCATAGGTCACAGATTTTTATCTCCTAAAACATTGAGAAAAAATTAATTAAGAAATGATCAGATATAACATCCCATCTTATTATAGACTGAGCAGGAAAAATAAGATACATATAAATTTTGTCCCTTATAAGGATCATATAAATAATCTAAGACCCACTATTGCTTTTTGCAATGGAGTTCCAATCATGGGATCATAATGGGATTCATAGTGAATTATATATTGTTTCGGGTTACCTAAGGCATTGAATATCTGAAATGTAGGAAACTCAATGTTTGGTGGTGGGGGTGTTTCTCTCACCTAGTTGGGGTGAGGTTTTTGTTCTAGTTTCACTGGTTCATTCCATTCCACTATTTATTTCAATCATGTGGATAATGTTTCAATGTATTTGATATGCCCTTGAGGAGTGTTTGGTTGAATACGAGCTCAAATAGGTGTAGAAATGGGAAGGATCTAACAGATAGGTTCTACCACTATTTGATTTATATATCTAACTATGAAAATCTTTTAATTATTTCCCTAAACCTACTTCTATTGTATTTTTAACATATGGAAGTCATGATATATGTCTATGAACTGGTCTAAGTATCCTAATGATCTAGGATCTGAGCTGGGAAAAAGTCTTGACCCTGGTTCCATCACCAGGATAAATGTTTTTGGATGTGGTACACCAACTTGAACTATACATTTAGTCACTTCATGGGGAGCATATTTTATAGGAACACCTCCTTATAGAAACTCATCATTGATTCACCTCAACTCTTTCATTTATTCCTCCTTCAAAGGGAATATTTCATAGATCTTAGCGAGCACATATTTATTGGGAGGAGGGGGAAGGTCGTATACGACCGTTCCTTTATTCTTGTAAGATATTTGATGGGGAGTTAGTCCATTATTTAAGGAGGGTGTTCCCCAATTTAGGGTGATTCTATGGTTATGGGTCTGCACAACTTTATTCTCAATGTGGTTAATATTATAGATTAAATCATCGACCCCTTTTTTCTTCTTCTTTTCAATCATTTTTGTGTCATTTTTAGTATTGACATCCATAATTTTTACCAATTAATAATGCATTGTGGGAATCATACTAGATGCTTAGTGATAAGTAGACATTTGTTCACTTTGAAGGACCTCTCCCTTATTTTTTTGATCATATTCGGGATTCTTGGTGAAGAGTAACTCATAGGGATCATATATGCATCCTAGTCATATGCCTCCATTCTGGGGAAATAGGTTTGAAGATAGGGGGAACTTGGAGACTATTTTTATTGTCCTCCCTAAATGGGAAAAGACTGATTTCTGTTGATGGGGTCGTTGAGGTAAAAAATAAATTATCTCTATGGGATGGTGGTTCTCCCATTCTATTGTTTTCATGCCTTGGTCTTGATTTATTGGCCTAATAATGGAATTTTGTTTTAAAAATTCCCCTACCCAACAGGTTGGGGTTGATCTTGTACTACAAAGGATTGTGATATTGTTCATGCTCTCTTTATCTTGTGCATCCTTATTTGAGAATGAGTTTATTGAAATAATAGATCTACAAGTGAACTTATTGATTATGAGGTCATTAGCATTGCTTGATTATCAGATTCCCGTAAGAAAGAATCATGCTGAATAACCCCAGTTATCAGGTTCAGAAGTTTTTCAATGGATTTCTCTTGTCGGTCCTGACTCTTTTGAGACTTACTCAATATTGATTCTTGTTGAGTGTGTTCTATTTTATGAGCAGGGGTATTTCTTCATTGTAAACTTTGTGTAATTAAATTATAAGATTTCATTTCATGTGGGTTCTTCTAAACATGGTGTGATGTGAAATGAAAAGATCCATGTTCCCCCCATCTGTGGTTATGAACACCAGGAGGGGTGTCAACAATTAAAAGACGCAACTTATGCAGTGAATTGAGTCAGGCTAATTGAAGATCCTTATGATTCCTCTCTGATCATGGATTCCATGAAAACATAATGGTTTCCAACTCAATTTGTCATCAAATCTCTACTAATATTTTTACATGGTCTATATAACAATCACAAGGAATTCATTTTTCTTCCAGGTGGAATAGATTATTCTAGAAATTTAGATAGATGTTATGTATTCATTCATCTGAATATTCCTTTGGAATGTAATACATAGAATTGGATGAGGTCCAAAAAATTAGGGGTATTCATCCTTTTAAAATTCTCTTCTCATGAGAAACTTATCCTTTTTTTTACTTCCAGATATACTCTACCTGATCTGCCAAATATGTGTTCCTATTTCCTATTTTGTCAAAAGTTGTGAGGCTAGTAGTGGTCTCATCGGTATAGGAATAGTATGGGGGTGGATCAAATGAAGATTTTGTCCCGATACATCACCTGGTTGATAAAGGATTTCACATGTCATTAATAGGTTTTCTAACATGTCACGACCCATCTTTTCAAGGCCCTCAGAATATGAGGGATTTGTTGTATTTGACATGGTAAGGGGAGGACCATCTTATATATATGACAAATTATTGGGATGATGAACTTTATAGTGGGTGATATCATGGAGTTTAATACCATTATATCTCAATGTATGACTATAGGGAGAATTTACACAGTGTATACACTAGGGAGAACCTTTAGGAAAGATGATAACAAGGGGGGACCTTCATGCTAAAATATGGTGTCACTATAGGGAGGACCTTCAAGGAGAATTCCATCATAGTGAGAACCACCATCATAGATCTATGTCTAAATGAAGGGAGAATTTATACATTATATACCCTAGTGAGGACTTGCATTGAATATAAAATCAAGGGGATCACATTATTGTAGAAATAATGTCTCACTGCGGTGAGACCCTTCGTAGTGAGTGCCATCATGGAGAGGACTACCATCATAGCTCGATGTCTGACTATAGGGAAAATGTATGTATAATATACCCTAGAGAGGGAATTTAGGGAAGAGTAAAATAGGGGGATTACCTTCTTGTTGTTTTATCTTTTAGACATGATGTAGGCTACCATGATACACATTAAGAGATAATAATTCACGATTGATCAGTTGATGTTCATGAATGAAGATTTTATGTTATGTGATTTGGGGAGGACTAAAAGTGCTGATAGTAATAATGTTTTTATAAGGAAAATAGAAACTATAACTAAAAATATTATATTTTGAAAACAAATTAGTAGGATTTCATGTAACTAATGACAGATGTTTGATATCCTCAAGAATTGAATCTTCCAGAAGAATAGGGGCATGAGTTTTCTCTTTATTTTCTAACTTCCATTGGATTAATTTATTTTTTGGTTCTACCTTGTGGAAAATGGGGTATATTTCTATAGGTGACAACCTTCTTATATGGGTGCAAATTTGAGTGGATCCTATGTTTCTTCCAGGATATATTAATAAGATTTGGGAATTCCTGTCTAGATATGTGTATGCCTTAAATGAGCCACAAAAGTGGACCAGTGAACAGTATTGGAATGATTATTTTTTCCCAATACTATTTTCCATTTATCATGGAATATTGCAGAAGACCCTCCAATATGGGACCATGTATGCATGTATACTCTTGAGTGACCATCTCGCAAAGTGGATGAGTCACCTAACTTGAGGAGGTAGGGTTGTTGCACTAACTCATTACTATTTTTGTAGTTTTGATTACATATTGGTGGGTATGTAGGATATTATCATTGATTGATACCTAATCCTCCATCATTTCTAAGATGTGTTGATAAAAATTATTGAAGGGAATGTAAATATATGCCCATTATGGGTTCAAAGTATGAATATATTCCTACTCCAGTCCTCTATTCCCTATAAGTAAGTACTGAAAGTTCTCCAGTGTGGGGGGAAGATATAGATCTTCCCTTTATTTACAACTATGATATGGAAGAAAATTTCTCCAATTGCCACCATATTTGACAATATTGATATGAACAAGAATGAATTTGGGTCTTCTTAATAGTTTACATTGTATTTGATTGATGGTCTTGCTATAAATTTTCATGAACATCCATCTAATCATAGTTTGTTTCCACCATATTTTATTGATGGAATAGATATGAATTATTCGGGATATATTCCATCCAGAAGTATTTTTACACTATATTTTGTTGATGGTCTTGCTAGGAATCTGCATGAAATTGCATCTAATCATTGTTTGTTTTCACTATATTTTATTGATGGAATTGATGTGAATTATTAGGGATATGTTCCATCTAGTAGTATTTTTACACTATATTTGATTGATGTAATTCTTGTTTGTTAGTACGGATTTGAATCTGTATGTAATTTTTCACAATATTTTCATAAAAATCTTTATGTGAATGAGAAAGAGTTTGTGTTTTCTTATGGTTATCCATCGCATTTGGCCAATGAAGATCAAATTTCTGAGCTAGGATTTTCATCTTCTCATTTTCTATTTTGTTGGGCTGATAAACTTGATGTGAATTAGTAGAGATATGAATATGATGATAAGTTTTCCCTCATATTTTACTGGTGGTCTTCATATGGATGAACATGAATTTTTATCCACTATTATTCAATCACATTTGAATATCGTACCTCATGTTAACATCCAATGATTTGAATCTACGTGTGATTTCCAACCTATTTTCATGGAGGTATTGATGTAAATGAGCTATGATTGTTATCTACCCATAGTTTTAAAGTATATTTTACCAATGGTATTAATATTTTCGATATGGGATTTCTGTTTTCTTATTTTCCATTATATTTTCATTGTGGGATTCTGGTGAATTGGCACATATAACTATATGCCTATAGTTTTCCTTTGTATTTTACTGATAAGATGCATAATTTTAGGAGGAATATACTCCTTCCCATAGGTTGTCACTATATTTACTTAGATGGTTTCATCTTCTATAATTAGGATTATGGCATATTTCTAATTTTTTGAATGTATCCCTCTGCATGCCAACCTGGGGACCTGTGTCCTTTTAACTTAGTTGGATCCCACCGAGTAGTATCCTTGACATTATGAAGATACAAAGCTATATGTCATTGATGACAATGATTATAAAAAGGGGCCCTTGGGAAATACACCTATGTTGGTAGTATGAAGTTGATGGTAACCACTTCATCAGCCTCCCTATGATAATGTAGAAACATATTATCATGTTGTGGGGATAGGCACCTAAAATGGTTTGATAGTTCTACCAAGGACACCTAGTACTAGACCTTTTGACATCATTGGGTGGATATATAGTTGGACTTCATGGACAGGAGGTCCTATCAAGTTGCCTCTATAGAGGGGAGAGTACCATTCTATTGGTAAATGATGCACACCTTTTAGAGAAAGTGTAAAAGAGAAATGTTATTTTTTTAATGTAGTATAGATAGTGAGCAGGGTAATCTCTCTTGAGGATATTTCTTAGTATCTTCACCTACATAATCTAATTTTTCTAAACTGACTACTTTTTTGTTTTTATATTTTTTGAAAAAAATTGTTTTTGGTTTTTGAAAATAATGAAATGAAATAAAATAACACTATCATAACAAGCATATGCAACACAGAATGAGGGTCTAAAATAAAGGTCTTGGTCATAGGATTGGCCACATTTTTTCTTCCATTATTTAATTTTAATTTAAATTCCTTTTAATAATTTTTATGATGAAACTTCATTAAAAATTACATTCCTTTGATTTATTTATTATTCAATTTATCTTTCCTTGGCCACACCGAACCCAACCTCCTCTAATAGAAAAATAGGATAAAAGCAAAACCGTGAATTAAATTTCTGAAAGACCTAGTTCCACTGTATTCCATTTCATCTCTTTAAGAAACCACATCTTAACTATATGAATTATTTTCCAAATATAAGGGAGGAAAAAGAATGAGTCATAGAAAATTAATGTAATTTAAAGTAATTTCATAGTGGATGACTATAGAACCCATTAAATACTCATAAATCCCTGAAAAATATAATAAAAGCATGCTAAATTGAAGTGAAATAACAAATAAACCCATGAAACCTCCCCTAAGGCCAATCCTTGGATTAGTCACTTGCCATGAAAAAGTGAAAAGATGTCATAATGGAAAGATATAAGAGATGGAAAGAATGAGATCAGGGTTAGGAGAGAAAAAGGGGTGGAAAATGAAAGGAAAACAATTTAATTAAAATATTAATGCATGTTACATGGAAAAAAACTAAAATAAAAAAGAAAAGAAACTAAAATAAAACCAAGAAAATATTAGTAAGTAGCATATACCTTGGCCTCCTCTCTATTTGGGGTGTAGAACTATCTTTCAACATGGGTTGGATCCTCCTTATATATGTTGAGGGGCTCCATTCTATGGTATTCAAATTTAGGATCATCCAAATCTCCTTTTAATATCTCCTCCAAATTCTATCCATTAAATGTTTTCATATATTATACAAAATTAACGTTCAAATTTGAACAAGTCATCTTATGTATAGTTTTTCCAAAATGACTTTCTTGTTTTACCACAAAAATGTAAGCCTTTTACACCATGTTTAGAATAACTTATATCCCACTTTCTCTGAAAGGAATGGTTGTATCATTGAACATCAAAAATTATATTTTCCATGAATTTATTTAATTAATATAAGGTGTATAAATTGGTCCATATTTATAAAAAATTTGCCCTGGGATGTTTTATTTTTCCATGAGAAATTTTATCTCCTTTTGTTCCATCCATTTGTGATAGATGAGACCATCTTCAAAAGTATCCATATTTATGCATAGTTTTTGAGTATTGACTTGTATGCATATTTTAGGTTTCCAAATGTTGGATTTAGATCATGGTCTAGAAGAATTAAATGAACACCAATATGTATTTAAGACAACAAAGTAATTTCATAATTAAATAATTTTATAAAATTTATGGCCGAAATATATAAAAAATAAAAACTATTAAATTCCAGAAACTAGTCCATTTTTCTAATGAATCCCAATACACACCAAAAATCCAAAAATGATAGAAATCAGATCAAATTGTTTTATTTTTTGGTATTAATCCATTAAAATATATATTTTAAATGATGAAAATATGATCTCTATAAACTTCCACACACTTAAACCATGAATTTACTCATGAATAAAATCTTGTCATTAAAAATCAGAGGGCACAAATTTTACCAACATTTAAATTCCAATGAAATAAAATCAAACAATTTTGAATGAGAAAACTAATGTTTAAAAGTAAAAATAAAATTTATATTTAATTTATAAAATTTTAATGAAAAATTAAAATCAATTATTTTAATTTTTCCCATTTGAAGATGATGGTACTTATCCCTTCATTCATTCATGTTCCACAATTCATTATTAGTAAATATTATAAATCATGATCTACATCTATTTTTAATCTTTTATCTCATAAATCATGATATTAATTCGAAGAGAGTTGTTATCATATCCAAAAATCATTATCCTTATCCGAATGCTTTTAAAGAAACAATTTTATGCACTTTGTAAAGACAAATGAAAAATAAAATCACATATATTTTTTAATCAAGGTTAAAATAAATCTGATCCTTAAGGGTGGTAGGAATTGATGTTTGAAAAAAAGGATCAATTTGTAGGTTTATATATTAAATTAGACTGTGTGATATCAAAATTAAATTCTAAATGTAATTCTACCCTTAAAATTAGAAACATTGATATCCAAAAAATCTCAAAGTAATGGTTAAGACAAAATAAAGCATATTTCATGATTTTTGCACCTGTTGAAAATTTTGTTATACTTTTATACTTTATTAAAAATAAAATAAATACATTTTTGTAGAAAGTTTTTTATAAGAAACCTCACATCCACCACCTAACCACATATGATAAAAATCATATATCTAGTAATGGTGATTTTTATTTCTACCAAGTCACAACGAATTTTATAATTTTTTTAGTTTGTTTTTTAATTTTCCTTTTTTTAATTCAAGAGGGGAAAACAATTAATTATCAGGAATTAATCAAAAAACATAATTTATTCCCACAATAAGCACCCCTATACCTTTTATTTATAATGTAAATCATCCATTATACTATAATTCCATTCAATACCACACTTAAACATTCAAATATCATGGAAATAATAAGATTATGGTCGGAAGGGATAAAAATTTAATGAAATATATCTTATCCCTAACAAGGTCCTTCATGGTTTCTATGGGATAAACGAAAAATGATGTCAAGGTGGTATTTTAAGGATAAGGTTTTTCCAAAATACACCTCACTCATTTTAATTTTTTTGGTATCATCATAGATTTGATAAGCTCAAATGCAAGTTTTCTAAGGTTCCATGTCCCAAGATCACTCAAAATAATTATCTAGAGAAAATAGCATGTATTTTCTATATAAATACACTCAATAAAGACAATTATAACATTTTAAAACCACATATGGAAATATTAATAATAAAAAATCAATTCACATGAATTTTAGAAATTGAAAGCATGAAAAATGATAGGGAAATTTCATTACAATAATCAATTAATTTCATTAAATCATGATTCCTCATTTGAATATCCATCCATCAATTTTATAATTCAAATATCCATTTTAATCATTTAATATTATTAATATTGAAGTCTAAAATTTGGAATCATAGGATTGATAAGAAACTCATATATCCAAGACAAGTAAAGTAACGAAATAATTCAAGTATGGGCATGCAATTTTCCAATTTAATGATAAAAAAATGTATTTATAAAAATATGTAGGGAGTTTAAAAGAAAAAAATAAAAGTGAACTCACATTAACATGAATCTTTTTTACTTCTCTTCACTACATTGAGGTTTGAGGGAGGCCTTCTTCTATCTGGAACCTATAAAAAATTACTCTATTAAACATAGGGATCTTTTCAATTAAGATCAAAATGATAAGAATGAGTGGGATGCATTATTGACTAATCATAAGAATAAAATTGAAATAAAAATTACTAGAAATGAAATATTAAGATAAATCTAGGTATGATCCCCCAAGTGGGCCCTTAATGTTTACTGCCTCTAGAGGAATGTACTAGATGTAATACAAATCAATTAGTGTACGTAGACTCTTTTATTTGAACCACAACAAGTGTCTTTTCTCAGATTTTTCTTTTTTTCTTTCATAGTGAGGAATGATCCCTAGATAAATTATATAAAATTGCCCCCATCACAATTATGTACATGTTTCAAGAAAGGGGTAGGAGGAAGTATGAATCATCCTCCTATTTGGTTTCTACTTGTTCAACCACCTCTCCCTTTTCTAGTGTAGGATCAAAACATGCTCAATGAATTGATAGATCAAAGGGAATGTAACCGGTATTTTTTATTGAACGTGATTTTAATTTTAATAATAAAAAATATTCTACCTTTCATAATGATAAGCCTCTTTATTTATTCCTTAATCTCAACTACTTGGATTTCTTCATGGGATTATTAAAGTGTATATTCATAAAATTTCGGGACCTTTATGTGTTCCTTAATAGGTACATGGACATTATCTTCATTTTTCTCTATGACATGGAAAATAATGTATGAGTTTGAGAATAGAGATATGTGGGAGTCAACACTCAATTCACATTGAATAAAATAAAAAATAGAGTTTTAGATAAGATCAAATCCTTGAATTAGTTTGGATTTAATCTATTTTCTAGTGGTAAGTGCCTCTAAGAGTTCGATGGTGAAATGTGGAGGTATATAGTCAAGATCCTCCATATTTTCTTCAAATTACACTACTTGTGTGGTTTATTCTTCTTCAATGGATAGAGTAATAAGAAATGGTACCATATCTTCTACTATGTATGGACATTCATGTTGTACTTCATACTCATTCCAGAATTCAGCCTAATCTTGTTGATCTCCCACACGTTTCTTAGTGGGAAAATTATCCTTTTAATGAATCCACTCCAGTGTATCATGGTAATCTTGGATTTGATTTATAAAATAACCAGGATGTTGATGTTTTTTAAGGGTTCCCTTAACCTCTTTAATTTATTCACTAAAATTGGAATGTTCCAGTGGATCTTCTTCTTTGGTGATATCAAGTTGGTTCTCACACTCTGTCAAAAAAACATTCAAATCTTATTAATCTCCGACATGTGTATTAGGTTTTGGATATTCCATAAATCCATGAACATAGTCAAACTATCTTTTCATTTTTCTCCCCAAGTAATCCAGAGTATCGATCATGTTTTTTACCAAATCATTTAGATCACAATAATCAACTTGTTGTATTTTATTTTTTACGTGCAAGTAACCTACCCATAAAAAATAATTATAGTTTGGATATATCATGTGGAAAATAATTTTTTTATGATTTTTTATGATAATAATGAAAATCTATCTATAATGTGAAAAGGGAAAATAGAAAAGTAAACCCCAATTGGTTCCCTGACAACGATGCAAGTTTTGATGCCTTATTATTATAGGGGGGAAAAAGAAATTTTATTTTCCTAATACAACACATAGGCTAATCAGGTTTATCTCACATGAGAATATTTCTCATTTTGTTCACCTATATGATCTAATTTACCTAAACTAATTATTTTGTTTTTTAATGCTGACTGAAAAAATGGCTTTTGGTTTTTGAAAATAATTAAATGAAATAAAATAACACTATCTTAACATGCATATACTACACATCATAAGTTTCAGCAAGAAACATATTGGTCATAGGTTTGGTCAAATGGGTTTTTTCATTATTAAATTTTTTGTTTAAATTAAATTAGAAAATTTATTTTATGAAACCTCATTAAAAAATTCATTTCCTTTTATTTACTTCATTAGTGATATAATCATTCATTCACCGCTTAAAACCCCACCACCTACAATAGTCAAATAGGATCACACGTCAACCGAGAAATCAATTTCTAAAATTCCCAACATCATTGAATGTCATTTCATCTCTTTAGGTAAACCCAACTTCACTGTATGAGGGTTTTTGTAGATAGAAGGGAGGTAAAATAATTAATCATGGAAAATTAATTATATTATTTTAATTACATGGTGGACGACTGCCACACTCAGGATATACTATTTCATCCACCATAAATAGATTAAAAACATGATAAATTGAAGTGAAAAAACAAATGTTTTTGTGAAAACTCCCCCATGGACAAGCCTTGGGTTAGTAACATGTAACTTTAAAGTGAAATTAGACCATGATTGAATTATATAATAGATAGAGAATGATTTTAGGGTAATAATACAAAAAGGTATACAAGAATAAAGTGAAGCAATTTAATTAAAATATAAATGCATGGTAAGGGGAAAATAAAATTAAAATAAAACAATGAAAATATTAGGCAGAAACATGGCCCTTGGCCTCCTCTCCATTAGGGGTTTATAACTATCTTTCATCATTTGAAAAATCCTCTATATATAGACCAAGGGGTGAAATCCTTTTGTGTTCAAATTCATGATCACTCAAATCTCCCTTTATGATGTCATCCTAATTATATATATTTAATGCTTTCTCATGGTAAACCAATTTTATTACAAAATTTGAACAAGTCTTCTTCTGGATAGTTGTTCCAAAATGACTTTTCCATTCAAACACAACATTACAGCTTCATATTCCACATTTATAAGAAGTTATATCTCATTTACTCATAAAAGTAATTATGGCCATGAAAAATCATTGAATATAAAAAATCTAATTTCTCATGCATTTATAGCCTTGATATAGGTTGAAACAAGTGATTAAATAGTTATAAAAGTTCTTCTCTGGTATTATTTCATTCTCCATGTCAAATTTTAACTTTTTTGGACCATCAATTTATGATAAATGATACCATATTCAAAAGTATTCATATCTGTGTACATGTTTTAAGGCTTGACTTGTGATCATATTTTGGGTCTCCAAATTTTTCATTCATCACTTGATCCATGAGAATAAAATAAATCCAAAGATGTATTTAATCCATAAAAAATCTAAATTTAAATTAGTTCATAAAAATTTATGTCCAAAATAATTAAATATTTAAATTTAATAATTAGGCCATTTATTTAATTAACCCATAAACATACAAAAAATCAATAAAATGAATAAAATTATGTCATATTGTATTGTTTTGTGGTTTTAAATCATTAATATACATATGAAAAATGACGAAAATATTATTTATATTAGTTCTCTATAACTAATTCATTTGAAACCTAGTGTTGAAGATTCTAGGTGGGTGATGATATCCTTGATTTTGTTGAGGACCCAACATTTTCAATGGATGATGTGCTTTTTTTTATAAATAGTAAGATTCTACTAGATTGAAGAGATCTTTTTTGGAGATTTCATACAATATGTGTGATAAATACATAAAATAAAATCTTTTCAATGTATCATCTCGTAACCATATGTGTAATTGAAGGTCTTATTTGGACCTCTACTTTTTTGGATGATAAAGGTACTGGATGTAGTGCAATAGTACCACCTTGGTTAAGGATTCACATTGGATTCACCATTTTGTTTCCAAAGATAACCATTTGTGCCCAATTATTGATTTCAATCAGTTGAATTGTTTAGAATAAATGAATTCCGGTACAATATCTTTGAATGGTCTCCAACATGTTTTGTTTGTGGATATATAAATGCCCAATGATTATTATATATGTAATGACTCATGGTCCTACCCACCGAAGGTGTACATTACTGGAAAACTTGGAAATGACACATAAGAACTCACATTGGTCAAGATGATGGAAATTAGGCTCATCAAACCCTATTGGTGGGAATTATTGCCTATTCATAGGCTCTCTTATAAATTTATGATATATTTGTTAAAAGAACCCGGATCTTCGTTCAGGTATGTTTTCCCTTTTTTCTGGAGTTTTATAAGGAAAATTAATTTTCTGGAAATTTCAGAAGTACACGCCATGTACATTATGAGTACACACCGTGTACTCTGTTCCGGCTCGAAGCCTTGTGCTGGCCTTGTCGGGCCGCACACACGGTGTGTAAGGCTGAGGTGGAGGCCGGTTAATTCGGAGTACAGAAAAAATTGAAGTACACAGTGTGTACTCAATAAGTACACACCATGTACATTTTTTTTCATTAAACGGACCGGGGTCGCGCCTAACCCCCAAAACCATCTTCTTCTTCTGTTTTCGTCCATCCGAGAGCGACCGTACGATCGGATCTACGACACACTCCTGACCCGTCGTCCGTTCTCCGATTCATGCATGGTCAGTTTCATTGGAATCGCAGCGGTGAGTTCTTCCTTCTTCTTTAGCCTCGTTTCTTGATTCCTCCTTGTTTCCAGGTTATCGTGGGATAAACGTTTTGTGCATTTTCTCAGATCTACGTTGTTCTAAGAGTAATCTGTCATCGAGGTTCGCGTATATCGATCACCTCAGATCGAGGTAGGTGGTTTGTGCCTTTCCGTAGAAAGTTGATGAATATTTTGTGAAATTTCCACCAATGACCTTGAATGGGGTATTGCGTGTTTTATGTTTTTCCCTTGTTACTTTCCTACTTTGCTTGATTTCTTTAGTACAGGTTATTGCTTGTGATTAGAGTAATTTGTTTGTGCTCAGATTGCTTTTCCATGCTTGTTATGCCTGTTTGTCATTTTTCCAGTTGCCATGCCTAGTTGTAGAATAATGGAACTGTTGTTTTATTATTACTGTTGAGCCTTAGTTGATAGTAAAGTAGTTCAAGAGGTTTACTTGGACGATGCACGCGCGCTGAGAATGTTTAGTTATACTCAGGACTGTGAGACCCTAGATTAGTAGAACAAAGGGAGAATTGATGGAAGGGCTTCTCGAGAGTGTCTTTTAATTATGATGTGAGACTATAGGGGGAATTGATGTTGATTGCTTCCTCAGAGAGTCTGTAGATCCATGACGTGGGCCACGGGGGGAATTGAAGTTGAGTGCTTCCCCAGAGAGCCTTCAGCATGATACAAGACTACAGTGGGAATTGATGGTGAGTGCTTCCCCAGAGAGTCTTCTTAATTACATTGCTGAACCAGAGGGGTGAGACTGTGTGTTCCTCCCAGAGGGTTGCTATTACATAGAGGTTTAACCATAGGGGTTAGACTGTGAGAGATACCCAGAGGGTTACCTATTTTCTTCTTGTTGATGGTTGCTTACTTGTGTACTTTACTTGTTAGAACTTTGGATTGTAGCTGCTTGTGATTTTCTATTTACTGCTTCTTATTTATTACTTCCATGTATTCATTGAATGTGAGGCACAAATCTTTGGGTGATTGCCTACTGGGATTGTATCTCACACCCTATTTGGGAAATGATTTTGGGCCCAAGCAGACTATGTTGCTGTAGGTATAGATAAGGGAAAGTGCCCTTCTACATCAGGATCGTGATTGCACTGGAGGTGGGGAGCATGGGACCGGGCTGTGGCTCGTGATGATGAGGAGATTTCATTGTTTTTCTTTTGCACTTGGTTTCATTTTTATTTCAGCACGTTGTTTTGTTTGTTGTTTTCCTTAGATACTTGTACCTGCTGCATCATTTCCATCATAGTTATATATCTACATTGCTTCCGTTTTTTGGTCTCTATTGTTATGCATGTTGTTTACTACTTCTGATGTTTATTGTTGTTTTCTTACCTTGTATACCTTACCGAATGAGGGCATAGTTTCCCCACCGACTCACCAAGGCCCTCACTGCTAGTCGGAAGCCTCTGGCATTCGGGGAAACGCGCTTGAGGGCATGTGGCGAGTTGGGTACGAGGCACCAGTGGAGGGGCTCCAGACTCAGGTTGTTAAAAAGTGGTATCAGAGGGGTTCTTTTCACTTTCCTTACAATTTGGAGACTTTATCTAGGGATAGAACGGATTCAATACTTGGTATTGAGCTGTGCCTGGGAGTAGCTAACCCGTGTACAGGGAAAAACCATACTTCCTCGTTAATTGCAGTTTTCTGGTTTGGATATTTTATAGTTTATTTTATTTCACCTAGAGTGATTTGTATGACTTGTGTGGTTATTGTTTTTATATTTCAGTTCTATTTCTGTCGCAGCCCGATGAGATGATGGTATGTCATCTCATGAATCAAATAGGCACTTGTAGAAATCACATGTCATGTATTCTTATAATGCCATCTAGGGTGCATTATCGATTGCATGCTGTTGTGATATAGTTTGTGTAGATTGTACATTATGTTGTGATAATTGCTTGATAGATTCTCTGCTGCTATGTTATAAAACTTTTGTTTTGTTCTTTGTTTAAAGTGAACGCCAAAAATTTGGTTCTTGAGGTGTTATGAGCCCTCACGGATCGGAATTGGAACTTTTTTCCTTGTTTTAGTGTTTTGGAATTCTACGTAGTTTCTGAGCTACTGCCCAGAAAAACCCAGAATACACGGCGTGTACTTCTGGGAACATTCCGTGTAGTTTTCAGGCCGTGTCACTGACAGTGTGAGAAGAATACGGTGTCATGGGAGTAACTTCAGGAACATGCTGTGTGAGTTCGGAGCCGTGTACCCGGCCGTGTCACTAACAACACTAGTCAAGGAAGCTCTGGTAGAACACGCTGTGTCCATAGGGAACATGCCCTGTAGTCTTGTCTAGGTACCCGACCATGTCATGAACAACACGGACCAACGTTACCTTTCTTTCGACACGTCGTGTTTGTTCGGAAAATGCTGTGTAGTCTTTCCCAGGTACCCGGACGTGTCACGAACAACACGTGACAGTGTCTCCTTCGCCTACACACGTCGTGTTTTTTCGGAGCACGCCGTGTAAGGTCCAGCCGTGTATAAGACTGTGTAATTAACATCATGGACCGCTGAAGCCTTGTCTAGAGCACACTGTGTTTATTTCGAACACACTGTGTAGTCTCAGGTTGAGTCGGACCATGTGGGTTAGCCATGTAAGGAGACTCGGGTAGGGGAATGGTTTTCAAGTACACGCCGTGTGTGGGGGTCAACACGCCGTGTAGTTGGAATTGTACACAACTTGAAGAGTGAGAGTACATGCCCATGTCAGAGGTTTAAGAAGACACGTTGTGTAGTTTTATACACACCGTGTAGTTGTGTTGTGAAATATTGTGTGTGGTTTTCCCATGTTCCTATTTTGTACTCTTGTGTTCTCTGTCCTTGTTTTTCTGATCTAAGGTGTGCTTTTGATCTTTCAGAGCTATGCCTCCGAGACGTCCTTCGGTCGTACGTCTGTCGCCAGGCAGTGATCAGATGCCAGATAGGGCTGATCAGGGACTTCCTGTCATTCCCCCAACCGAGCCATCATTGGCACCGATTGTTATACGAGTCGCGGACGCTGATGCGCAGTTCAGGGAGGGCTTCATGAGGATGATGCAGGCCCTCCAGGGAGCACCGCCTCTTGCCTCATCTATGGCAGACCTGACACGGGTTTTCCAGTAGCAGCATCCTACCACGTTCTCGGGTGAGGGAGGACCTCAGGCGGGAGAGTCATGGATGGAAGCCATGCTGACTATCTTCGAGCATCTGGAGACGCCTACAAAGAGGCGGGTCAAGCTCTCCACCTACATGCTCTGAGACTCCACCAAGAGGTGGTGGGACATGATCTCACAGGCGAGTCAGCAGCAGACTATGGCTTGGGAGGAGTTCCAGCATGTGTTCTAGGAATACTTCTACCCGGAGACTCTGAGGGCCGATCGAGCCCGGGAGTTCATGAGTTTAGAGCAGGTTACTCTATCTGTCATGGAGTATTCCTCCTGTTTCACTGAGCTACAATGTTTTACACCCCTTCGGGATGGGAGTGGGGTGTTCTTGGCGAGGTTGTTTGAGGATGGAATGAGGCGGGATATTTGCTCACAGGTGAACATCTTCTAACTGAATTCCATTACTTCCATCGTCAACCAGACACTGATTGCGGAGCACAATTTGAGAGACTCTGGAGCTGCGAGTCAGGGCAGTTCTGATTCCAGAGCTAGCTTTCTTTCAGATGACAGCAAGAAGCACCGTAGGAAGCCTATGCACAGTGATTCGAGGAGGCTAGATGCATCATCAGGCAGCCAGGTGACATTCTAATAGTGTGGCCGGATAGGGCACATGAGGCCGCAGTGCCAGAGAGACCCCGTGGAGTGCCGATCTTGCGGAAAGATGGGTCACCTTTAGTGTTTCTACCAGTTTTTCTCACTAGTAGCAGGTGATCAGGGTTCTTCCATGACTCCTCGTTCAAGAGCATCCCCACCAGTCTCTCACCAGTCAAGGAATTGGAGTTCTTCCGGCCGTTCGGGCTGAGGTGGAGGTCGAGGCCGTGGCATTCAACCACCACTTCCTCAGCACCAGCAGAGAGGTTCATCTTAGAGTGGTCAGTCAGGGGCATAGGGCCATGGTGGAGGCCTGTCTTTAGCTGTGGAGCAGACTTATCATGAACAGGATCCCGACCCTTCTACTGTTCAAGGTACAATTTTAGTATCCTCTATTTTATCGTCAACCCTTTTCGATACTGGTGCTATGAAATTTTTTATCTATGTTTCCATTTCGGAGAGCCTTGGACTCTGCATATTTTCATTTGCCGACTCGTTGACACTAGACACACCTTTGGGGATGAGGACATCTAGTGTATGCCAGTGTAGAGAGTGCCCTCTCGAGGTGGCAGTGTATCACTTCTTATGGGATCTCTATTTCCTAGAGATGATAGGCTATGATGTCATCCTCGTCATGGACTGGTTGATTCCCTTCCAGGTAGTCGTTGATTGTTATCGCCGCAGATTCAGTTTCATTTCACCAGAGGGTAAATCTTTCCTTCATAGAGGCGAATGGGACGTTCGGGCGAGTCAGGAGGGACTCGAGCATCTTGGGCTAGGAGGGGTGACAACCTCGATTTCTAGTCTTTACCTGGATGATCAGGGGACTCCACAGTTGGACTTTCCTCCAGTGGTGGATCGCTTCAGGGATGTCTTTCCAGAGGACTTTTCAGGTTTGGCTCTGGAGCGTGAGGTAGAATTCTATATTGAGATCGTTCCAGGAGTGGCACCAGTGTCCATTCCTCCCTATAGGATGGCTACACCTGAGTTGAAGGAGCTCAAGAAGCAATTGGAGGAGCTACATGACAAGGGTTTCATCCGACCCAGTACTTCTCCTTGGGGTTCGCTTATCCTGTTTATGAATAAGGCAGACGGTACCCTTCGACTTTGTGTGGATTATCGGAAGCTGAAGCAGTTGACGGTTAAGAACCGATATCCTTTGCTAATGATTGATGACCTTTTCGATTAGCTTCGAGGAGCCCGGGAGTTCTCGAAGATCGACTTGAGGTCCGGATATCCTAAGTTGCACGTTAGACCATCAGATATACCTCTGACAGCCTTCAAGAGCAGGTATGGTCTATATGAGTATACAGTCATGCCTTTCGGTCTCACGAACGCACATGCAGTGTTCATGGAACTGATGAACCGAGTGTTCCATCCTTACTTGGATTCTTTCGTCATGGTCTTCGTGGATGATATCTTGGTGTACTCTCACACTCGACATGACCATGCCACACATCGTGAGATCGTTCTGAGTACACTGAGAGAGCATCAGATTTATGCTAAACTCTCGAAGTGCCACTTCTAGATGGATTAGATTCACTTCTTGGGTCACGTCATCTCAGAGGCAAGAGTATCTGTGGACCCAGAGAAAGTGAGAGCTGTTGTTTCCTGGGAGAAGTTGAGGAACGTTTTTGAGGTACATAGCTTCCTAGGGTTGACTGGATACTATAGACGCTTCATTCAAAACTTTTCTCATCTATAATCACCTTTGACGGGTCTGACCAAGAAGGAGGCAAAGTTCTTATGGTTAGATTATTGTGATTAAGCCTTTCAGGAGCTGAAAGGGAGGTTGACGTTAGCACCGATACTAGTCTTTCCAGAGCCAGGAAAGAGCTACACTATTTACTATGTTGCTTCGGGTATCGGGCTGGGAGCTGTGCTTATGTAGGGAGATGGAGTCGTTGAGGATGGGTCTCGGTAGTTGAGGCCACATGAGAGGAACCACCCTACGCATGATCTGGAGTTGGCAGCTGATGTTCATGCCTTGTGCTGTTGGAGACACTATCTTTTGGGAGAGAACTTTGTGGTATTCAATGACCACAAGAGTCTCAAGTATATCTTCACTTAGCGTGATCTGAATCTGAGGAAGCGTAGGTGGGTTGAGTATCTACAGTCTTTTGACTTCGATCTTGCCTATACACCAGGAAAGGGCAACGCTATGGCAGATACGTTGTGCAGGAGAACTCAGATTAAAGCAGTTCAGGAGGCCAATATTGAGTGGAAGCTGATGGAGCTATTCTCTGAGATGCATCTGGAGGTCCACGACAGATGGGGAAAGACTTTTCTATCTTCTGTAGCTGTTAACTTCATGCTACATGATCAGGTACGGATGAGGAAACTATCATACTCGGAAGGATTAGTCCTGCGGGAGGGTGTGTCAGGAGAGGATCCTCTTCCTGGATGGACAGTGGGCGAGGATAAGATCTTGCATTTCTAGGGACGCGTATGGGTACTAGAAGACATACGCGAGGAGATGATGTGGGATTTCCATTCCTCTATTTGGGCAATACATCCTGGTGTCACCAATATGTATCGGGACCTTCATCGCCAATACTGGTGGCCAGGTATGAAGAAGGATGTTGCTGGTTTTGTCATGCGATGTTCTACTTGTCAGCAGGTGAAAGCAGAGCATCAGCGAACAGTGGGGATTTTACATCAGTTACCCATTCCAGAGTGGAAATGGAACAATGTTGCGATGGACTTCGTGACTGGGTTTCCGAGATCACCTCAAGGGAACGATACTATTTGGGTTGTCGTCGAAAGACTTACGAAGGTTGCTCACTTCTTGGCGATTAAGGAGACCTTCAGTGTTGTTAATCTGGGACGACTTTACATCAGAGAGATCATTCATCTGCATGGAGTTCCGCGCTCTATTGTTTCAGACAGAGATTCGCGGTTTACCTCTCGGTTCTGGCAGGGACATCAAAAGGCCTTGGGTACACAGGTACTTTTGAGTACAACATACCATCCCCAGACTGATGGCCAGTCCGAGTGCACGATCTAGGTTCATGAGGATATACTCCAAGCGCGCATCCTAGACCTTGTCAGTTCTTGGGAGAAGCATATCCCTTTGTTGGAGTTCGCCTACAACAATAGTTTCTAGGTGACCATTCTGATGGCGCCATACGAGGCCTTTTACGGTAGGCCATTCTGATCACCCTTATGCTGGCTGGAGGTAGGAGATGCAGCTTTGCTGGGACCTCGTCTTGTTCAGGAGACTTCATAGTAGATAGAGCTGATTTGGAAGAGGATTGCTACAGCACAGTCTCGACAGAAGTCTTATGCTGATCAGCAGAGACAACCTCTGGAGTTTGAGGTCGGTGATTAGGTTTTCCTGCGTGTCCCACCGAGGTTGGGACACAAGAGGATTCGGAGACAGGGTATGCTTTCACTGCGGTACATCGGGCCATTTGAGGTCTTGGAGAGAGTGGGGATGGTCACCTATCGGTTGTAGCTACCTAAGAGGTATTGGGACATGCACGACGTCTTCCACGTATCTCAGCTTCGACGTTACTTTTCAGACCCATCTCACGTCCTTCAGCCCGAGGAAGTCGAGATTGAAGAAGATGCGTTGTTTGAGGAGAATCTTATCCTAATTGTCGATCAGAGTACGAAGGTTCTCCACGGGCGGTCTATTCCTCTGGTATGGGTGCTATGGAAACACGGGCGAGTATAGGACGAGACCTGGGAGAGGGAGGTCGATGTACGATCGCAGTGGCCGGAGCTGTTCGGGGTTTCTTCTTCTCCACCTTGTTAGGGAATTTCGGGGACAAATTTCTTTAAGGGGGGAAGTTTTTAATAACCCGGGTCTTCGTTCAAGTATGTTTTCTCTTTTTCTGGAGTTTTTTAAGGAAAATAAATTTTCTGGAAATTTCAATAGCACAAGCCATGTACTTAATGAGTACACGCCTTGTACTCTATTCCGGCTCGAAGCCGTGTGCTGGCCATGCCGGGCCACACACACGGTGTGTAAGGCTGAGGTGGGGGTCGGTTAATTCGGAGTATGGAAAAAATTGAGGTATACGCCGTGTACTCAAGAAGTACACGTTGTGTACTTTATTTTTTTCATTAAACAGACCGGGGTCACTCCTTACCCCCAAAACCATCTTCTTCTCCAGTTTCCATCCATCCGAGAGGGATCATACGACCAGATCTTCGACGAACTCCCTCCTCGCCGTCCGTTCTCTGATTCAAGCACTGTCAGTTGCATTGGAATCGCAGCGGTGAGTTCTTCCTTCTTCTTTAGCCTCATTTTGTGATTGTTCCTCATTTCCATATTATCTTGGGATGAACATTTTGTTCATTTTCTCAGATCTACGTTGTTCTAAGAGGAATCTGTCGTCGAGGTTCGCGTATATCTATCTCCTCGGATCGAGGTAGGTGGTTTGTGCCTTTCTGTAGAAAGTTGATGAATATTTTGTTCAATTTCCACCATTTTCATTGAATGGGGTATTGCGTGTTTCTTTTTTTTCCCTTGTTACATGCCTGCTTTTCTTGATTGCTTTAGTAGAGGTTATTTCTTGTGATTAGAGTAATTTTTTTGTGCTAATATTTCTTTGCCATGCTTGTTCTACCTGTTTGGAGTTTTTCCCGTTGTCATGCCTAGTTGTAGGATAGTGGAACTGTTGTTTTAGTATTATTGTTGAGCCTTAATTGATATCCAAGTAGTTCTTGAGGTTTAAATGGATAATGCACGCACACTGAACATGTTTAGTTATACTCAAGACTGTGAGAACCTAGAGTTGTAGACCAAAGGGATAATTGATGGAAGGGCTTCTCCAGAGTGTCTTTTAATTATGATGCGACACTATATGGGTAATTGACATTGAGTTCTTCCTCAGAGAGTCTGTAGATCCATGAAACGAGCCACATGGGGAATTGACATTGAGTGCTTCCCCAAAGAGCCTTTAGCATGATATGAGACTATATGAGGAATTGACGGTGAGTGCTTCCCCAGAAAGTCTGCTTAATTACGTAGCTGAACCAGATGGATGAGACTGTGTGTGCCTCCCAGAGGGTTTCTAGTACATAGAGGTTGAACCATAGGGGTTATACTATGAGATCTCCCCAGAGGGTTACCTGTTTTCTTCTTGTTGCTGGTTTCTTATTTGTGTACTTGTTAGAACTGTGGATTGTAACTACTTATGATTTTCTGTTTATTGCTTCTTGTTTAATACTGTCATGTATTCATTGACTGTTAGGCACAAATCTTTGGGTGATTTCCTACTTGGATTGTATCTCACACCCTGTTTGGGCCATGCTTTTGGGCCCAAGCAGACTATGTTGTTGCAGGTATAGATAAGGGAAAGCTCCCTTCTACATCAGGATCTTGATTGCACTGGAGACGGGGAGCATGGGGCTGGGCCATGGATCGCGATGTTGAGGATATTTATTTGTTTTTATTTTTCACTTGGTTTCAGTTTTATTTCATCACGTTGTTGTGTTTTCTATTTTCCTTAGATACTTATACCTAATGCATCATTGTCATCATAGTTATATATCTACATTTCTTCCGTTGTTTGGTTTCTATTTTTATGCATGTTTTTTACTTCTTCCGCTGTTTATTGTTGTTTTATTACCTTGAATACCTTACTGAATGAGGGCATAGTTTCCCCACCGACTCACCAAGGCCCTCGCTGCTAATCGGAAGCCTCTGGAGTACGGGGAACTATGCTTGAGGTCATGTGGCGAACTGGGTACAGGGCACCAATAGAGGGCCTCCGGACTTAGGTCGTTACATTTGTGAATCCTTTATCCATTCCCACATATGTATATGTAGATCACCATGATTTAGTGATCAATTATGAACACACAAGAGGTTAGAATCATTTGTATTTTTTTGAGGTCCTTCGTTGATAGGGATATCTATATATATTCATTGTTCTATATAAATGGTACTAATTTAGAATGGATTAGAGATTCTTTGTCCATTTATTAGGAAGATGATGGTTTTAATAAATGGGATGAGGTGTTATAGTGGTTTATATCATCGAGGGAGATGGAAGTTGATTTAATGTCTGGATCAAACACATGTGATGGGATTCCTATGAATCCTTGAGAGGGGTTTCATAACACATGTAGTTCTATTGGACATAATAGATCATATCACCATTTAAGGTCATGTGACAAGGAACCAACCATGTAGTTTAACGTCATGTGACAAGGTTGTACATGTGGAAGGTTTTTAGTTGATGTTTAGTGTGGGACTTACACTGAGGCATCTAGAGGGACCCAGAAAAGATGTGGTCACTCAGGTAGGTATGAACCTACCAGGAATATGTCCCAAAGAACATTAGAGGGACTTGGGTATTGGGTTTGGACCTCAGTGAGGTATCCTACATATTTAAATTAGTTTGGAATCGAATCCCACATATTTGGGTAAGTTTGGGATTACAACTTTGAGGATTCCCATTTGAGGGGACATGAATGGGTCTTACACTTATGAGGATTCCTGTAAGGTGTTTCTTCACTAGAAATATGGATATTTAAATTTTTAGGTTTTTTTGCTGGTTTATATATGTGGATAAGGCCCATGGTTCATATGGTTGGGGCTTACATATGGAAGTAACCTATTTGAATAAAGGTTGAGGATTATATCTATATAGAATGACAATAGATCAAGTGATTGGGGTTTAATCATGGAAGAATACCATTTCAATGTTCCATATCATGCATATATCATGACCACCCCTATCCTTCAATCCCGCAAGAGTCCCTCTTTTGTGAGAAATAAGAGAAAGGACTATATCTGAAGATCACATGATCCACATTGTCCACTGGTGGATAGATGATGTAGCCCAAAGAGAGAGGGTTAAGGAATTGAGTGATCCCATCTCCTCTTTTGTATTGGTAACTGGGATATTGACACATGTGAATTTTTATATCTATGTACTAGGGTTGAGGTGTAGATAAAGACAGAGTTCCACCTCCTGTAAGAAAGTCTACGAGATTAAACTCATAGGGGATCCCTAAAATTGGTTCTCGGGGGGGGGGGGGGGGGGGTTATTCCCTATCGAAGGGAAAGTAAAACATGTTCCCCAACCTCCCAACATGAAATTACGAGGTTCACATGAGCACCCCAATATTAGAACCCACATTACTTTAGAATGTAGACCCAAATAAATTCTGAGGGTCCCCTTATTGGGGAGGTTACACATGTGACTCTCATTATAATGGGTATGTAGACATGATAGGATATGATGATGTTCGTAATGATCTTATCATACAGTTAAAATAGCTTTAGAATAAGCCCTGTCTTGATACCGTTGTATGGGTTTACGGAGGGGCCAATATGGGGCCTGATAAGATGATAGAAGAGAGTAATGGGATATTCAGCATAGAATACCCTAGGAGGACCCATTACACATAACATGTTTTTATGTGGGATGGGGTTCCCTCTGAATATAATTTTCCAATGAGGGTGTGGGTACCATCTGTGAAACATAGTTCTATGAAGATCATGATTCTACCCACATACAATGTTGTTGTATGGGGAGGAGTTCTCCCTACTTAATTTGTTGATACACGAGGTTGATTTCTCCCCACATATAGATTTTATACGTGATGATCAGTATTTCCTAAATTTTGTTTTTCTAAGAGGATTTAGGTTCCTCTCACGTAGCACACAAAGCATGATTATATGAGGGGTGTTATTCAACAAAGGGTCCATCCATCATTCCCTACATTATGTTTTCTGCAAAGGGTTTTATGTTTTTTGATGTTCATATGTTCACTCAATTCTCCCTTAATTCCATACTATGGATTTTTACCTACCAAGAAAAGATTGTTATGTGATTTGGATATCTTCTGGGATTTCCTCCTGTTGTATGCGCTTTTCCCCCATGCTTTCACCTTCTCTACTTGGTTTCCATCAAGGTTTTGTTTATAGAGGAACAAAGTAATAGAGTACTAGGATATGTAGTCATACATAGTGGGTTGTGGGACATCTTTTTGGGATCTCATGAGGACTCCCTGGCCTAAAAATGATTTCATTCTTAGGGGATACCATTTTTAGGGGCATGAATCATCATTTATCACCAAAAACCGCTTTGGAATATTTATAGCTACCTTTTATACCATCTCATAAAAAAATTATTTATTTCATGGGGGTTATCATTTGCGGTGGTGAAAAGCATCATCCAAACCCACAAACAACATTTATATTCTCATGGGAACTCATAGTACCACCACCTCCTAAAAACTATTCCATTCATGGGGTGCATCATGATGCGGTGGAATTCCATACAGAGCAATAGTCTAAGAGGTTATTTGTAATTTTCATGAGCAATTAATCCTTCGCGACCCCCTAAACATTTTTCTTCATTATTCTATTTTACTTTCACCCTTTTCTGATTTTGATAGAGTTATCTTTATCTCATATGGGTAAATTTTAGAATCAAAAAATGGGCTATGGAGACCATCCTGGACACTACATTTTAGGGACCCCCATGATCTGATGCACATACTCTAAGATTATTGAATTTTTATGTGAGGTGGACTTGTTTATAGGGTAAAGGCCACTGATAGGTACATTAATCATAAATGATTCGATTAATGTATAAATTTGATTTCTGTGGTAATTCTAATTGAATTGATTAAATAAATCTTGCTAAACTTCTTTGCTATCAAGGTTAAGGTGTTAACGTTGATTTTCAAGAATGGATCTAGGTCATCATTCATGGTTAACTCAATAAATTGAGTTTTATAAGGATAACATAGTTGAATGTTGGATGATCAAACTTAAAAGGTAGAATGAGGCCTAACCGAGGGATTTGAATGCCATTCACTTGTATAGTTTTAAAATGTATGAGGGGAGAGACTTTTCATTAGAGATAGATCACTAAATGAAGGATATAAATATCATTTTTTATATAATTTGATATTGTAAATAGGTTGGGGTTCCACTTGAGTTTATTATGTTTTAGGGAGAAATGCGTCAGTGGTGGACATTATATCTTAGTGACCAAATGTAGGATGATGTGTTATCGATATACTTTTAAAAGAACTTCTGTTTGAAGTTAGTATTATTATAAAAAAATAATGTGATCTAGAATGATTTTTTATCTATTAAGAAAGAGATCTTGAGTTTGAGGTATATTTGGATCAAGTTATAGTTCCTCTTGTGTTTTTACCAGATGTATTTTTAGATGAGGTGTACATAGAATAATTTCTAGAGTAGGTTTTATGCCAAGTGATTAGGTATGTAGTCACACCATTTACAATTTCTATGTACATGGAGGTAGAGTAAATGGTGTAGGTTATCACATGGATGCATTATTTTGGGGTTAAGCTATAAGAGAGTGGCCATCTAGGAATCTCTAGGTGTAGAGTTTGTGATAGTAAGAAATAGATTTTCAAGTAATTGGGGTTTTAACCTATGGGGAGCAGATGTAAAATGTATTTTATAATATTTCTAGTATATGTGGATTTCGAGAACCTATTGAGGTCTTCTATTTTATATAATGTGTTTGTATGAGGCATTTCCGCCATGAGGTTCACTGTCTGACCACTCATGGTGGATAGTTTCATATGGGTGTTCATTACCATTTTTAGTAGTATCTTTGGTTTCCTCCGAGGAAGTTTTAGTGGAATGGACATTTAGTGCTTGTTCAATATCCTGGGTAAGAAGGTGTTGGTACAAATAATCTGTATGATGTTTTCTATCCATAGGTACTTAAACTAGATTATATTCATGGAGGATTATAGTAGTGAGGAAGACGATATAAGCATGGTCAGATTCATGTGTTGCAGGAAACAGTTCTAGTAAGTCCATATGTTCTTTGAGGTATGATCATCCTTTCATATACGCTTTTTGTTTGTCATTTTGTTCAGGATCCTCACAATCTTTTTTTTTCATAATTTTGTTCATTCTTTTGGACCAGAAGCGGGGAGCCTTCAAGTTCCCCAGGTGTTGACTATTCCAGTCTGGGGATAAACAATCTTGTTTGATGTCTTCCAGGGGTGTAGACTGTTGATGGTGTGACTCCAATTAGTGGGGGATTTATTCTTTCTATAGATACATTCATATGATGTTATAATTTAAATATATTGGATTTAATATTTTAGTGAATTCATAAAATATCTGTAGAGGAAATTTTAATTTTTTATTATAGAATCCCAAAGACTGGAATTCATTGGTGAGTGAGGTTATTTAACTGGTGTAAGGAAAGTGGAACCACTTTTGTATTATTTATAATATCTTTTAGTAGAATCTTTGGTCAGGGATTTTCTCATGTTTTAGATGGGTTCATGGATGGTTTCCCAGATGAATTTGTGGAACTACCCCTGTAACAGGGTGTTGATTTTGGGATAGTGTTGCAACTGGGTAAAACTATGATTTTGATAGATCCCAATTGAATAGAACCTATGGAGTATCATGAGTTGAGGTTACAAGTGTGTGATCTTGTATATAGGGGTTTCATCTGACCCAATGTCTCACTGTGGTGTGATCCAAAGTAAAGGATGGTAGTATGAGGTTGTGTATAAACTACCGGAGTTAAAATTAGCTAAAATTTAGGAAATTTTACCCCCTTTTGAGGATCAATGATCTTTTTGACCATTTAAGGGAATGTAGTTAGTTTTTTATGTTTTACATGTGGTTAGGATATCATTGGATGAAAATGAAAGGAAATGATTTTCTGAAGGCAACCTTCATGTGTAGCTATGTGGAATTCATGTTGATGGTTATTTAATTTTGGGTCACAAATTCTCAAAAAATCATAGGGATCATGAAATCCGTCTTACATGAGTTCCTTGACATGTTCTATATCATTTTTATTAATTATATTTTTATTAACTTGTGATCAGATAAGGATTATGTCAAGCATATCAGAGCTATTTTATAGGTCCTTCGACACCACCATCTCTATGGAATGTTGTCAAAGTTCAGGATATAAATGAAAGAGGTTATTTTTTTTTATAATTTGGTCCCTTAGTATGGTTTGGTAGTAGACCTATAAAATGATCATGATTTTGTTTCATTGGTAGATCCCAAGAATGTGGAAAATGATTATATTTTTATTTATTATCATGGTTATTTTCATTTCTTTTTTCTTGATTTCTATCAAGTTATAGCCCCTATAATAGTTTCTAGTTGGAAATACCAAAATTATATATGGAAAAATCTATGTTATAAAGTGTTTTGTTTCCTAAAATTGATATTAGATAACGGACCATTGTTTTTGTTTCCTGATTAGGGTGCGATGTTCTAGGATTTTTTAATGTGTCCTATCTAGGATTGGTATATATTTTGATTTAGTAGAGATATGAAATCTATTTTGTGTCTAGGTTTTTATGTACTCACAAGAATAACAATTACACCCATTATCTATTGTTATATAAAGTTGTGAACATGATTTGTGGAGGAATTACACTAATATTAAGTGCTTTGTGGTTTTCAAGGACCATAAGATCCTGAAATATGTCTTTTGTTAGGGAGCTTTGAATCTAATCCATCGAAGGTGGATGTAGTTCTTTAGGTTTAAAATTTTTAGATCCATTACATAATAGAAAAGGGGAATGTTTTTTCCAAAGAACTGAGTTATAATTCCCAAGGTAATGCGGTATAAGAGTCTTCTAATGTTTATTATGGGATAGAGGAGATTACAATGATTATTATTGAAATTTTACAGACTAGTGGTTATGGTTCTCTTCATCAGATGACTATGGTGTTATTGTTGACATATCTAGCGGGTAATTCTCTTTTGGGAGATTCAGATGTTGAGATGATGCATGACCATGTTGGTCATGATGATTCTCTAAAGGGACAGACATATGATGGTTACAACCAGATATTATTTCAAGGAAATTTATTTTTTATTTTGGAAGTGTATGAGGAAGTTATACATGAGTTCCATAGATCACCATTATAGGTATGTCCCAGTCTATCAAAGATTTACTATAACATGAAGATTCCATTTTGGTGGTTGATTTTGAAGTGGTTAGTGGAAGAGTTTTTCTTACAGTGGATGGTGTTCCAATGGGTAAAATTCAAGAGTTGAGTTCTAAGATATTTATTACAGATCATGGTATTCACTCAATAGAATGAGATGACATATTTATGGATTTCATCAATGGGTTTCCTCAGGATTAGGTTGCTTGGGATGTAGTTTTGGTAGAAGCGGACTGACAGATGATGCCCGATTCTTTTCTGGAGATATGTGAATTGGGTTTCATGGATGTTTTGGTGAGTGGTATGTGGATGATGTGGTAAGTATTCACAGGGTTCTGAGGAATATTATCTATAATAAGGATCTCAATCGACCTCATGAGTATAGAGGGGGTTTAAAAATTCTTTTGAATCTTGGTTTCACCATAGGTATTCCTTCCACCCTCAAATGAATGGGAAGATAGAGAATACCATCTAAACACTAGTGGATATGTTGTGATCTTATCTCATAGAAATTTGTGGATCACAGGTAACACCCATTTCTATGGTTGATTTCGCTAATAAAAACAATTATCAGTCATCCATTGGTATGGATCTATCTGAGGTGTTGTATGTGTGACCATGTCATTGTTTTTTTACCAAGATGGAGGTTAGGGAAACATTAATTATTTGTTCTATTGTGGTGTTGAGTATATATGAGATTATCTAGTTTTTATAAGATAGGTTAAGGTCATCATAAGACCATCATAAAACCTATTATGATAATCAATAGAGGCCCTTGAAGTTTGATGTTAGTGATTATGTGTTATTTAGGGGCTTACCTCAGTGAGGGAAGTAGTGGTTTGGTAGGGGAAGAAATATTTCTCCCTAGTTCAATGGGCCTTTTGAGGTATTGAAGCATGCTGGAATAGTTCTCTGCCAGTTGGAACATCAACCACAGATGGATAGGATCCCTGAATTCTTTCACATGTCAAATCTTTGTCGATATCTTCAAGATGACTTGCACATCATAGAATGTGGTGATTTAAATGTTGATGATGATGTTTCATTTATGGAGTGAAGTTTATAGATCTAGAACTATTGAAAGATAGTACCTCAGGGAAGTCTCATTCCTCTAGTTTGTGTATTGTGGAGTTATGGTCTCTTAGATGAGAGTACTTGGGAGTGAAAAAATCATATGCGTGTCTAATTCCCAGAGTAATTTTGATCATTCTTTTTCAGTTTTTATTTTTTGTTGTGATGTTTGAATTTCATTACTTTATGAGATGTGGTGTTTCCCTGTTACTGTGATGCATGATTATGATTTAAATATATGCATAGGGTAAAGCATAATTTCCAATCAATATTTATTATAATATGACCTAATTAAAACCATACAGGTAAGTCGATACCACCCATAGAAGACATTATCTTGACATAGAGGATAGAATTCCTTGATTTGTGCACTAGGAGTAGTATTTTTTTTGGTTTTGGTAGATAATGGTTTGGGATATGTAGAGGTTGATATAGTTGAGAAAATGGTAAAGTGATGTAATTGTGTGATTTTGTGGAAAAGTAGAATATTTCTCCATGTTTTGAATGATGTAGTGTTTTCCCTTTTAGAGATTTCAATGTAGTCATGTGAGTATTTTTTTTGGGAATTTTGGTCAGGCATGTTTTTCATGTAGTATCATCTTAAGAATAATTGGATTATGGAGTGGTATATTAGGATATGATTGTTCATACACCCTATTTCACTGGGGTTTAGTTTTGATTCTTTAAAATGATAATTTTCTGAGAGGTATCTAATGTAACCTTATATTTCTTCTCAACCCATTAATTTTCTAGTTTTGTTAGTCAAAGGTTTTTCATAGAAGTATCGAGGAGTTTTTGTGTAGGTTGGAGATACAACTTGTATTTCGCATCAAGAAATATGAATTCATGATGGGAGTTAGTCATTCATTGAATTTGTATTTATTTAAAGCATTGATTATATGTGATAGTGGATGAGTCCGTAAAATGTATTCACGTTGTTAAAGAAAAATTCGTGATGTTAGAATATTTTAGGATGAGGCTCCAAATTTTTTGTAGAATTTTGAAAATATGGGGATTCACACCTAATAGTATTTTCATAGATGATACTTCATGGACCCTATGGAATTCATGATGTGAATATGGAATTCACACCAAGAATAATGGAACATAATATTTTTACAGGATTGAAATTCATCAAAATAACTTAATTTAACTATCACTTCATCTCAATTTCAGGTGAACCTCGATAGATTTTGTAGGTCATCCAGCCCACATTCTTCCTTCTTTTATCTTAGGTTTTGGGGGTATAGTTTTAGTGATTTTATGTTCCAAACAATTATATACAGAAGAAAATCTTCTAATCATTTATTAAAATGAAATGAAAAGTCACAAGGGAAACAAGCAGGGTCAAACCAAAGGGTTTCCCTCATCTTTCAAATAGGAGAGTCAAAGATCATAATAGGACATGTCATTTCCATATTCAGATGCGTCAGTTTTTTCCCACTAAGATTGGGACTTTCCTGTATTGAGTATATTTAGGATATTTTCACTATATTTTTTTTATGAAAATTTAGAAGAAGATCAGGTATAAATAGTTCATGGTGTGTTGGAGTAGTCCTTCTCTGGCCTTATCATTGAATGGGTCGAAGTGAAACCCTCATTGTCAATCACCCTTTCCATCCCATTTATGATGAAATATTGAAAAGGGGTGTGACCACAAAATTCTATTTCCTTCAAGGGGGTATTGTCATTCACCCCTCACTATCAACAAGAACATGTTTTCCTTTGAGAAAAGATTGGTTGTAAGATGGTCTCATGAGATATAAATTTTCTATATCTTCCCATATTCCATGGGTTCTTTTAAGATCCCTTAATTTATTTATTTCCTCTTGAAACATTAAAAATTTCCCACCATCACTTGGATTTTTTAGCCCCTCGATTATAGGAGAATATTTATGTGGCCAGTGGTGTTTTTCAAAAGCCTTCGTTGGAGTAAGCTTGCCCTCACATATTTGGGAACATTATCTATACTTATCCACTACGACCATCTCTAACCCATGAGTCATTTGTGATAGCATCAGAGATATATCCTTATCCATTTGAGGAGAATTGGAACTAGCCTACATATTTTCATTGTCATGGGTTGGTTTCTTGTTTCCAACAGAGGCCACATCATTACCTGTGGTCTGTTTCCCCAATTTCATCCTAAAATAATCACCATGATGTCCATTTAAATAGAAGAAGGAGAAAACCACAGTCTTGTGAAATTTATCTTCGACATAACCAATAATATGACACTCTGAGAAAAAATTAGGAAGCCTTTAATATTCAACTCTTAAAGAGATTTCATCATCCGGGGCTGATAAAATAATTTTATGAATCATGAAAGAAATAAAATCAACATCCACCATAATCCTATAAAAGTGAACAAATTTGGAAACTTCGGTATTCCAATTCATTTTCATCGGAATACCCACAAAAAATTCTATATCAAAAAAGATTTTATGATACCACATGATCTAATTTAGACCAATAAATTTGATCCAGACTTGAGAATTAGTGATTTTTATGGAAAAAATATTAAAAAGTAAATACCACTCTTTAAAGAAGACTATACTTGGTTTTAATGAAATTGAGCCAAGTCCCCAAGACCTTCACTTCAGATCCTCTTAGAAAATGATGATGTGAAAAAACCCTGACCCATAGGGATAAATCTCTAATTAGTGAAACCACATATAGAGGAAAACTTCTGAACTAATTCACTAGTTTTCCAAGGCTTTTCTCCAGACAGAAAAATAGATGAGAAATTATTTAGAACTCAAAAATTTTAAATATATTAATAATCACCTCTCTATTATAAATCATGTAGGTGGTGTATCCTTTCATTATTATTCTCTTCAGAACAACATCTTTTACATGCACAAAAAATTCTTTTGTAGAATTCCTGATCAAAAATTGCAGAACGAACTTCGTGCCTCTACCTAGTTTTCAAATAATCAGGTCGATCAGCCTCAACTTCTATAGCACAAATGTGATTTCCCACTACATCCTCCAAAGCATATTGAAAAGAATAGGCTCCCAGTTTCATAGGATGATGAGTAGCAGCACTCATCGAAAATGTTTTAAGTTTGTTGTTCATTCTGGATACCACTGAGGAATTGCATTCCACAATACTTGGGCAATGAACCAACACACTTTCACTGATCCTCCCCACTTTAGAATCCACCACCGTAGGTTTTATATCATCGACCTCAATGTTAGGGGCCACCACATTATGAACCAAAATAGATCTAGGATCTTCAGCCAAAACTATTGCAGGAACCACTGTAGATATACAGTCTACTATTTCATATTCCACAGATCCATGCCCATCATCCACAGATGGAAGCCTCACCACAACTGCATGCCGGTCATTCTCACCATTCCATTCACCCTTAATCACTAGAGATTTCATGGTGGTGGAGCTCCCGAACCCTCGCCATCAAATCTTATGGTTATTTGAGGTGATTTTTTCTCCATTACGACAAACTTTCCTTCTATTCTTCTTCAGAGGTTTCATTATAGTGTTTTAATTTCTGATTGGGGTTAATTTGGGTAGCATTTAGATGATCACTTAGTGTATTTCATGTTGATCTAGGGTTTTCTTGTGTTGGTTTGGTTTCCAGGATTTTTATTCTTCTCCTTATGGTGCACAGTGAATCGAAAAATATTCTTCAATATAAGGGGACCTCATTGTCTCCCTTTTATGTTCTATGTGTGATTATTGTGTGGTTTTATCTTCTTTTTTGTGTATAATGGTATTTTTTTAATAAACATAATTAATTTGAAAATATTAAATTGACTGGGTTGTGGAGTAATCTCATTTTTATAAATTTTATTGATGTCATTGATGATATTACGCATTCTTGTTTCGAAAATAAAAAATAATTATTGTTGGAAGCCATATGTGAATTGTATTTGATGAATGTGTAAACAATACTATGTTTTTTATCACACCCAGAATAAAAGTTTAATGAATGTATATTGGTAAAATAAATTGGTCTCCCATAGAATTTTTTTTCTGGGAAATACCCATACAAAATAAAAAAGTATTGTGTTAAAATCCCATGCACTTTTTTTAATCTGGGATGTTTCATAGTTATGTGAGGTTTATTTAATGTGTTACCTTGGGTTTTTTGGTATAGTGTGCTGTTATGGAGGTGGCCACCCCGGTTGTTAGTGTGATGCGATGTGGCATACAATGGTCGGTTGGAATAGATGTGATGAGAGAAGTTTTGTGGTTTTGGTGAGTGATGGTTGGGGTTCATTATGGTTATCAGAATAAATGATATTGGGGTTTTATTTTTTTATGGAATAGTGTTTGAAATGTTTGGTGGTTGAGTTAGGTGGTGTTTTGGAGATGTATGATGCGAGTTGGGTTGTTTGTGGCCTGGCATTGTTGTGATTATTTCCCATTTAGAAATGGAATAAATTATGATTCTATATGAAATTAATAAATGAATGGGTTGATAAATGAATAATAATATATAGAAAATCATTATGTAGTAAATGGATTAAATTAGTTGAATTAAATAATGTGTTCTGTATATGTGAATGAAATGTTTTAGTATGTGGTATATGGTGGAAACTTATTAAATATGGAAATGATGAATGAGTTAGTTGGATTATGGAATGTGTTTCTTGTGTGTTAGTTTTATGGTGTATTGTATATTGTGGTGGTAGAATTTGTGACAATTGAAATGTGGTTTAGTGTTGGCATGTTTCTATAAAATAGTGTAGTAATTTTTAACTCATAGATTGGGTAATAGATGATATCCCTGTATCATGTTTTATGTTATTTTGATATGAACCCCACCTGAGTTAGACAACCTTACAAATTCCCAAAGGCTTTAGATTCCAATTTATTTTCCCAACATATAGGATGGTGTTGATACTGATGGATAACTACCTCTATTATAACTCTTCCTTCAGTAGTTATAGCCAAAGTGTCTTTGGGAATGTTTATTTTGATGGAACATGTATATTTTGGTTAGATGTCTTGTGATGTGATAGTGATGTGATGTGATGTGGTAATTATGTGATGTGGTATGAGGAATAGGTCATGTGTGGTAGGAGGGATTGAGGTTTATTTAATTCATTTTTATAAAACTAAAATTCTCTTCTTATGTGATATGTTTTGATTTTACTTCCCATGTGTCTTCAAGTGATATGTGGTGTGAGGTCCCTGGAATCTTCAAACGAGGTGAGATATGTTTTGAGATATGATATGTATGGAAGGAATTAGAGAAAAAGATATTTTAAATTAGGTAATGAGAGTTTAAAATCATTATTGAAGAGGATTCATGGTTCCATGAATTATTATTCTCTCGATAGTATGTTACTATATTGGATATTTTATTTAGTGATTGATCCAAGGAGAGTCTTATATAGGTTTTTTAACCCCTTCGATGCATGTTGGTTTTGTTGTTTGTTCATTAATACATTATCATGCCTTTTTCAAATGTGCACTTTTGACCTTGTTAATAACCCTACTGAGTATAAATGTATGCTCACCCAAAATATATAGTCAATTTTTAGGTTTATAGAAGGACTTTGGGGAATGAATTGGACATTTCAAGTTGGGGTTTGAGCTGTTGTTGAGTTTCTTCAATATGAATTGTCTTTTGGTACTTCAGTTGGAGACATTTATTTGTATCTATTAATATTATTCATTCAGGTTGAGGTGGTTTTGGATTTAGTTTATTTTTTTATTTTAGATTTTATTTGTTTTTTAATAATATCTTGTGATCCAATATATTTATAGGGAAATGCCTCACATTTGTGATATTTTTTTACCGTTAGTGTTTTTCATCAACCCAGGGCCTACTGGAGGCGAGACTCGATGGTAATTTTCTACCTTCATTAATATCTATCCTAGGAGAGGTATATTTTGATGGAGAGGGTCATTATAGAAATATAACATGTAAAATGGTCATTATATACATTACATGACTGAAATAAGTGTTGGATATTCCATATGTCCCAATGAAAAAAATGAGATGAGTGGACCGTTAACTCAAGTATGAATTTGAATTTATGATCCTTGAATCTTAATGATGGTTTTATCATATATAGATTGTTAATAATGATAAAAATATAATATACATTCATTATACAAAATTTTATAATCACTAATATAAAAATGTGATGAGAAATATATCACTCCATGAACATGGTAGCATGTAGGCACTGACAAGTGATGTTTACACTTATTGAGTGATAGAAAAAAAGAAATGAAAATAATAATTGACATTTATAGAATCATATATATATATATATGTATATATATATATAAAATAAATATATCATTTTTACCATCCATTTAAAGAGAAAATGAAAAATGAACAACATCATTTTGTGGAGGTTGTTTTCCATATGTACGAATGAGCGCCATTATCATATTCCAGTATAAAAATTGTAAGAAGGTAGATAAGATATTATAATTATTAAATAATAATTATTTCATATATATCATATATAAAATTTAGCATAATAACCAACCATTGATGATGGTTATGAAAAATTAATCATATTACTTCGTGGTGGTGGTGGTCCACACATACACATGAGTGATAATTTCATTTCCCAGTTGATGAAATTGAGGTGGAAATAGTTTTCTTATAAGATAAATATCATATCAATATAATTTTGATACAGGATAGATTATTTAATTCTTTTCTCAATATATTAATAGAAAAAAATTATAAATTAAATTTTAAATAGTTGGGTAAGATGATTACCTCTTCTTTGACAATCTTACTTTTTCTAACATTTATACCTTCTTAGGATGTTCTTAAAAGAAGACCATATTCAGAATAATTAAGGGAAGTATGTTCTAATTTATCTTGGGTATTTATAGGTCAATATCATATGATCAAATTTTATAAATAAAGTAGTAGAAATAGTTTTCTTTAATAAGTGTTGAGAGGGACACACATGGAATTACATAAATTTTTTAGATAATATAACATCACTTTCAAGAGAAATTTGTAAGAAATTAACATGACATAAAAATTAAAATAACTTTAGGTAAAAATATATTTAACCAAAAAATTTTAGGAATGTTGTATTAGCATCTTTACTCTTATATCTAGTTTAACCCTTGGTAAACCCTTTTTAACATAATCGTGGAAAACAATAATTTATTATTTTTACAAATCATTATGAATAAAAATGTAAGTGGAGTCATTAAAAATTTTAGGTATGATGATTCCAAATATATAATCAATTTTTACAATTTCAATTAATAAAATTGGTAGAAATTAATTTTCAAATAATCATCCAATATGGAACGAAAACCATTTTTTGAAAAATGAATTTGTAACCATAAAATTCAATTTACTTTCATTCCATGAATACTAAAATCTATAATATTAATGTTCAAATAAATTTTTAAGTATATTTTATTTAAATTTATCAAAAAAAATTAATAAATAGTTATTTGATATATTTATTAAGATAAAAACACACTATGCACAAAAAACAACTTTTTGAAAATATCACTTTTTTACATTCACTTATTTTAACTTCATTCCTAACAATTAGACAACTAATGTATATATTATTATTCATAAATTACCATTAAATTTTATTAGAAACAATTTTTAATATTTATCAATATATTTTTTATATAAAATTTCATAACAATTTGAAAAATATATTACATTAGAAAATATGAATTTTAATCATTAAATTAATTTATAAAAAAATAATTATTATTTTTTAATAATTAATAATTACATTTAAATTGTGGAATATATATATATATATATTATAATTTTTTAATATTATTTATACCGCCAATACAATTGTTATGTTAAAAATTTTAAAATATATTGTTATTTATTTATACTCGGGGTACTGTGTAAACAATGACATCAAATACCTAAAATTTGTTTCAAATGAATACATATAAAATATTAGGTTGTTACATTACACCCCCCATAAAATTAATTTCGAGAACAAAATTTCATCATTATTATTTAGTAAATTTAGGATAATACCACTCCATCACATCGTTGGGTTCCAATATATCTTCCTTGAATTTTTTAGTCCTCCAGAGAACCTTAACTTGGTGAGTAGTCATATCCCATAGAACATTATATCTATGATCCAAGATTTATACTATTTTTTATCCATAATAAAGATCATTCCCTAGTGTTTCAAAATCTAACTTTATTACATGTGAAGTATGTTGTACGTACTAAGCCCGCGAGGCATGGGTGATTTTGTTAAAGGCGATAGTGTTTGGACCCCGAGGTTTCGAGTTTGAGTCCTTGCAAGGAAATGTGACCTATATGTTAAGAAACCACTCATGGGACCCTCTACCCCATTGGAAACTAGCCTAAGCCCAAGGGTTGGCCACCTTGGGCCTCACTGGGGATGTGCATAATTAAGGTGGGCAGGCCAGCCCAATACCTCGTTACCCAACAACATGTTTACCAACGAGCCAGTAGCCTTGTGGTGCAAGCTCCTGCTTCACATCCAAAACACCCATGATCAGATATGGGTAGGGACTAATTTCTGGTACTATAGCAGCACCTTAGCAGAGCAATATAGTAGTATTGTAGCAGCGACAAAATTTTTGTGGAGACAACACTATAGTGGTGGAGGCACTATAGCAGGAACTGTAGCGGTGGCGGTACTGTAGCAGGTACTATAGCAGCCCGTGTACAGTAGCAGTACTTTTCACCAGGGTGCCGTTTGGGTAAAAAAATGGGCTTTCAAGCCTTGTATTCAGGCCACTTGGCCTTGGGCCTTCAGGCTATGTAATGGGTCTTCCTCTACCGAGTCTAAAGAGGTCTTTTCTTTAAATAATAAAATTAGGCTTCGACCCCAACCATTATAAAAAAGTATCATGCTTGTACTTCATCAAAATTGATACACAGAACACATCATGAACATAATAGAGGTTCAATTGAAGTTCAAAGTGATATGGTACCTCCCCAAGTAAATTAGGAATATTTATGTGGATATTATACATAGGGATAATATTTCTCTTAATTATAAATATTGTAAGAATATTCCATGGGGAAATTCATAAGAATACTTTATCCCAAACATTTAACTCCAAATCTCACTTATGGTTGTTTGCCTGACTTTAATATCAACCATGAGTTTCACTATTGTGTCATTGAATGACTCTAACCATTTATTCCATTTCTTTCACTTTCTCAGGTCCCAGATATCATTCCTTCTCCAACTTCATCATAACATTGGAGTTCTACACTTCCTTCTATAGAGGGATTTATAAGTAACCATCTGAATACTCTATTGAAATATATTATTATATGAAGTCTCCACGAAGGGTTGGTGTTAATCCAAAACACTTTTGAACACTGGAAAAATATTATTATATCCAATAAGGTTTTAATGGTTCTCCTAGAATGGATTTATTTCAAGGGATGATAGGAAATACATGAACATAAATCTTTTTACATATATTGATAAATACTTTTATAGAAATTCATAGTAAATCATAGATCCTCATAAAATTCAATAGAATGTAGTACTCAATCTATCCTTACCACTTCATTAATCTATATTCGAGTAAGATGATCAAGAAATAAATCATCAATGGTAGCAATGAAATGTGTTGAGTTCTTAATTTGATATACTACAACCAAAATATAATTATTCCTTTTAGATGTCTTGAAAATTCCTTTAATGAAATCCATGGTGATTTTATCTTATTTTCATTCAATTATAGAAAAGGTTTGTTACACCCACTTTGACTTTTTCCACTCAACCTTAACTTATTAGCATACCATGCACCAAGACGAACACTCTTCCATATCTCTATTAATGTTATCCCACTAAAATGGTCCTTATGGCCGATATACATCTGTATAAATCCAATATGAATTTATAAGGATGATTTATTATCTACATCCAAAATATACTTCTTCTAATTCTGTAATAACAGGGAAACGTACTCTATTCTGGAACCTTATCAATATATCACAATAAAGATTGAACATAGAAACATTTCTCACCCTCTTTTTCATCTCAATATCTTCCTTTTGAGCCTCTTTAATATTCATATGGATAGATTTTTATATAATCATTTTAGAAATATTATATTTATCCCATTACTTCACGATTTCATTTTCTATCCAATAAAAATACATAAATATTGGATCATTTTTATCCACATCATATTTAACATAGTATATTTCTTTTAACTCAAAGAATAATCCACCTTCTTTACTTTTCTATGGTGGCAATTCAATGAGTAATAATAATATTTAATTAACTACAATCATATTATCAAAAAAATATTAAACTCTTTATATTTTAATACATAATTCACGATTTTATGATTAATAAATATATCACATTGTTCAACATAATGACAAATCCACCACATTTTTAGTGAAATAATCACTTCTAGCTACTCTAAATCATGAGTGAGGTAATTGTGATCATGAATTTTCAATTATTTTGAGGGAAAATATATCACCATACCATTCTACATAATGTTTCATCCTAGTCCCTTTTTTGATTCATTACCATTGAATAAAAAACCTTATGGAATGTTGGGTAGTTTCAAAACCGGTGCACTGACCAATCATCTATTCATCTCCTTGAAATTTTTCACACATTTATCTTTCCATAAGAACATGTCTCCCTTATAATTCAGCATTGTAATCCTACTAGATAAACCTAATAAATACCTCAAAAATCCATAATAGTATCTATCTTGAATAAAAAACAATACATTTCCTTCATCGTGGTTTTATAGGACATTTCTCAATAACTTCCATCAATGAAGGATTTACCAATATACCATCAATTGAGATTATATGACTTAATAATGTAAATTTCTATAGACATAATTCAAAATTGATGAATTTGGAATTAAAATTATTCTTAATAAAGGTATTGAATATAATACTAAAATGATATTCATTCTCATATGTTCTCTTAGAATATAAAATATTATCATCTATAAAGACTACAACAAATTGATCAAGGTAATATTCATGAAATCTATTTAGTAAATCGAAGATGATGGTTTGGGAATATATAAGTCCAAATATAATCACTATAAATTCAAAATGAACATACCTCATTATAAGGGTTTTATTGGTTTTATCCCAATTATTTATTCTAAATTAAGGATATATAAAACAATGGTTAATCATCTAAATGTATTTAGATCTACTCAATTAATCATATAATCCATCAGTATTGGGTAGAGGATACTTTTTCTGGATATTTGTATTGGTATGTTCTTAATGATCAATTTAAAGAGAAATCAATCCATAATTCCTCCTTAAAAAAATAATATATACACCCCATGGTGATGATTAATGGAATATGAATCCTTTATTAAAATTATTGTATATTTTCTTCATCAATTCATACAACCCAACCGATTTCATTCTTTATAGAGTGTTTGAAAGTAGGGTAACACTATATATGAGTTCTATTGAAAACTCAATATCGTAATTCAACAGAAGACTACCAAAGTAGTTAGGAAAATTTTCAACATAATCCTAATAAATAATCATATATTCAATTTTTGGATTCTCTTAAACTGTTTGAGAGAAATATCCTAGATGAATCATTAGTAATACTAAATCAATAGAATTAATTTTCATTGGATATTCATATTCCTCCCTACATTGAAAGATGATCATATGTTGATTCATAATATAAGATATTATTTCCATTCCATAGTAATTGATATGGGATATATAATGAGAAACAAAATAAATTTCCTAAAGTGAGTCAAATTTAACACGAGGTATAATCACAGGATTTGTAGGAATTATATTTCCACAATTTTTTATTTCGAGATGAGATATAGACATGAGATGTAATTATTGAACTATTAAGAGTTTTCACTAATAATTTAATATAAAATAATTCATTAGGTGATGTGATACCCTTATAAAATCTATTATATATAAAATATTGGTTAGATACAGATTTGAATAAAAAAAGTTCAGTTCAATAGTAAATGGTAATTTTACCTTTCACTACTTAATTCTTGTAACCCATTTCATAACATGTGATCATATGATCATTCCTTATTTCCCTTAGAATAAGATATTTTAGAGGCCAATTATCATTGATAACCATTATATTCATGCAATAATTAGTTTAATTTCTATACACCTTGTAATTGTATCATTGGAATGTAGGTGGCACATTTGGTTGAGCTTTCTCAAATTTCCTTTCATTGATAAGAATTTTTACATTAAATCGACATTATTTTCCCGGATGGATTTCTTTTACATATTTAAAAAATTTACCATAACCCACAAGTTAATTTCACTATTCTTAATTCCATATATCTCACATGAATGAAAATTCAATTCTATTTTTCTCTTCGTTTTATTATTATAATTTCATTTAAATTGCATATTCCTTATCATGTCCCCAAAACCATAAGAATAATTAAATCCTACAATCCCTATTTTTATAATTTTATCACATCAAAGGATTCCATCATCGATATGAATGTCTCTTATATCCATTACTTTAAGAGAGTTGGTCACAATCAACTAAATAACTGATCAATTTTTCTTTCAAGTATGATGGAAATACATGAACAATACATTAAATTTATTGTGCAGTTTTCCAAAAGAATACTATTTAATTCACAATCCTTCTAAATTAGTTCCACGAATTCTATATATGTTTTAGTGTGAAGAGTTCAATGAAAATATGTATTGAAAAATACTTTATTAAACTCTTCCCATACCATGGAATTAATTTTTTCCTATTTAATGATATTCTTGATAAGATACTACTTTGGATCTGTTTTATCTATTTAATGATATAAAAAAAGGATAAAATTTTCATGGTTAGAACACTAGAGATTAAATAATAACATTTCATCCCATATTCCATGCTGTTTAGTTTCTCATTTCATTGTCCATCACATTCATTATTTGGATTATTTTTTCTAGTTCCAACCAATGAATAAAACCATAAAAACATAGCATGAGTATAAAACATCAATAATCATATTAAACAATCATATGACTATGAAGTTTATTCTTATTATGTCCAAAATAATGACACATTCTTTTAAACCATGATAATTTATGTTTATTTCATCTAACTATGGATTTTCATAGATTTTATTATATTTTATCCATGAAATCCTTATAATGGTCATAAAAAAAATTTAATTGACAAAATCATATCATCAATGAGTGTTTTTTCAAGTGTGTAGTATGAATCCCACTCATTAAGCACTAGTGACGATTTATTTGAAGCCTAATCTTGCCTTAACTATGTTATGAACCATAGGTTCAAAAATTCCATAACACATCCACAATCTAGTGTCCAAATAAGGATGTTTTTCCTAGGAAAATGATAGCCCTTTATTTATAATAACATAGTATATTAAATGATACATTGGGTTATTCAAAAGGTTTTAACCAAAAATATATAATCCTAATCTCTAAAAAATAACAAAACCCTACAATGAGACCAAATTAGGTGACCTGAGTATAATAAACATAAAATTTTCATCATTTTATAAAAATATTCAATGAATTTTACAAAAATAAATGACAAAGTACCATAAATGGTTACTTTATTTATAGACTAGATATATAAAAATATTATTTCATAACATATATACAACATCTCCCATAAATTTTTTCTCTCTTAGTACCCTTCTAAATAAATTCTTACTTAGTACCCTTCTATAAGACCTTGGGAAAATGTGAACCTAAAAAAGGGTGTGCATAGATGATCTATATGTGTAATCATATAAGATATTAGACAATGATCATAAGTGACCCTAATAATTACATTATGTGAACGTGATCATCAAATAAAAATGTTTCACCCAATCAATCAAATAACATTAATCATGGATCTTGAAATAAGGTTTTTTCATAATAAAATAGATAAGTCTTAAGAGTATGGAATCATCAATAATCTATCATTATCTATGAAAAAATATCATAATAAAAAGACAAATTTTATTGGTATATACATAATCATATAAAATCATTTTAGAAGTCATGGTTCACTTCCAATACTATCAAAGTGAATTTAATTCCCTACATGTTCAATTATCTCCTTCTTCAAGGTTTACTCCAAGGATTTTCATGGTGGATGATGTCCCTTACTACACTAGGTTAACTCCCCATTATTTTCCATATAATATCATGATTTATCAATCAGTTATCAATGTGTTGGAGGGAAATATTATTTAAATCTACAACATCACATAATTAAAACCATACATATGTAATCCAAAAGGTCATGAAAAATTCATCATATCATTAAATCACAACCCATAGAAAATGAATTTTTTTATTAAACATCTCATAATCATGTAATTATAATCTATCTAGATAAATTATGTAGCTTGTATTATAAGGGAATTCATTATCTCCTCATAGCCAAATTAGACAATCAGAAAGAAATCGGTTTCATATAACCGTCCTTAGATAATAATAATATTTAGTCAACCACAAAAGTGGGTTGTATTATAAGATAATATAACTAATTAAATATAAAAAAAGTAAATTATGTTGACATAAATAAATAATTTAATTTATAAAATTAATCTAATATTTACATTAATAATCAAGAGAAATCATCCCTTTTATACTGCTAAATTTTAAAAAAACATACATTACCAAAATGTTTAGGAAAATATATTATTTTAAAATGATAATGGAAACATTTAAATAAAAATTAATCTATATAATAGACATGATTATGGAAAAATCCATTCTTGTGGTAAATGTTAAATCAATGAATCTATTCACACATTCTGTAAACAAAATCATAAATAACAAATTTTGAGATCATTGAAATAAATAATTATTAAATCATTAAAAATAAATTCAAATATGGTTAATAATACATTTAAACATAAATTTTATTTTAAAAAAAATATTAAAACAATTTTTATGAGCATTAACATAGAAAAAAATTACAAAACAGATGAAATAACATCGATTTTTCATTATTTGTTTTATAATTGTATGTTCCACAGAGCGGGAAATGTTAATATTACTTTGAAATTCATTAATTAAAGTAGGAAAAAATTAGATTTGATTTAAAGGATATGATCCTTATAATATCACTCGATGAGAATTTATTATTGAAAATCTCTAAAATAAATGAAATTATAACATAAACTCTTACCACTTTCGTAGCATTTGAATCATAACCCAAAGAAAGAAAATTCATAAAATAAATAAGTTAAATTCCATAAATATGAATATATTCATGAAATAAAATATCAAAGGGGAAGTATAAGAACTTATTTAATGAAAAATTTGATGAATATTTCATATGTCACACAGAAACAAAAATAAGACATGAAAACCTTTAACTCAGGTATGAATATATTTGTAAGTTACTTTAAACCCTAGTATAATATTTTGAAATTGATTAAAAATATATAACAGGACCATATTCATACTTATAACACCATACATGGTTTATATATAACATCTTAGCGTCCGTTCATTAAGAATTTTTCATTAACATAACCATTTCAGGTGCTGGTTACTTCATTTTGTGGGTATGTTTCAGTTCAGAATATATGGTCTTAGCATTGTGGTCATCATTTAATCAAGTAAATAGTTAAAATAATTATATAAATATCATATATATATATATTTATTATATATATATATTTATAAATATTAATATAAATATGTAATGAAAATGAAGTACATAACTTTGTGGAGATGATAGTTTGTGCGTATACATGAGTGATGCTTCCAATTTTCGATGGGAGAAATGAAATCATGGTAAATAAAAACATTTCAATAATATAATCATTATTATCTCAGAAATATAATATATATTAATTAAATTTGTCTTTATTACCTTCCATGTAAAATATAAAAGAAAAAATGGATCACAATGCTTTGTGGAGGTAGTAGTTTGGATGTACAGATGAGAAACATTATCATTTTATAACGGATGGGAAGGTAAAAATATAGAAACAATATTATAATTATAGAATAAAACTTATATCATAAATCTCATATATAAAAATTATATCCATCATAATAACTAACAATAAAATATGATGATGTAAAATGAATTAAATCACTTTAGGGATGTGGTAGTGCACATGCATGCACAAGCGATACACTTATTTACCATTTGAAGGAATGGAAGTGGAAAATGGGGTTTCCTTGTGAAAATTAATATATCGGTATATTAATTATACTAGAGTCATTATTTTAATGGATATAAAATATTTTTATTGGAATTATAATAGGAAATAACCATTGAAATAGTTGGGAAATATTATTATCACTTCTTTGGGAGACCTCCTTTGGAAAACACCGTCAACCTTATTAGGATGTTCATTGGATAAGACAAGAATCTAAAGAATAAATGGAAGGAATGATGTATGGTTTTTTGAATGTATTTTCTTTATCATGAAGGATCAATGTTTTTGAATGTGGATGTAGAAGACATTCCCTTTTCTATGTGAGAGGAGGGACACAACTAAAATCGTTTAAGGTACTCAAATAACATAAGACAACCTTAAAGTGAAAGAAGAAAAAATTAATAAATAATTATATGTTATGAAAAAATTGGGTCTAAATAAATTAAACCAATAAAATTTAGTATATTTTTTATTGTATTTGTATCTTTATCCCTGTGTTTAACCACCATGCTATACCCTTGTAACCTTAACCACAGTAACAAATGTTTTACTATTTCTATTATTAATTATGAAAAAAATTGAAACTAAAGTCATTAAAAAATTAAATAATGGTTCAAATATATAATATATTTCTTCAAATTTATTTTTTATAATTATAGAGATTAATTTTAAAAAAATAATGTAAAATTTATGGATTTTTTTTAAAAAAAGATATTTTAAAACATAAATGTAAGTTTATTTTCATTACATGCCTATTAAAAACTATTATTTGATTGTTAAAATATTTTATTTATAATATTTTCTATGCATTTAATTAAAATCATTAATAAATAGTTATTTCTTTAATTTATGATGTTAAAAATGCATCGCACAAATAAATTGAATTTTTTTCAAAAATATATCTTTTTACCTTTAGATGATTTTATCCTCATTTCTTACAAGAAGATACATAATTTATGAATTAGTACTTATAAATTATAAATAAATTTAAATAAAGTCACTTTTTAATAGTAATCAATATATATGTCTATATAAAATTTTATGACACCTAGAAAAATTAATTTATTTATAAAAACATGACTTCTAATCAAGAACTGAATTTGTAGAAAATATATTGATTATTTCCTAGGAATTAATCAGTGCATTTGAATTATGGGAGAAATTTATACATATATTTCAGAATTATTTTAATCATATTCATACCCACCAATTATATAATTGGGTTATAATTGTTATAATATATTGGGGTTCATTTAGAATCGGGGTTGACTATAATGTAAGATATCGAATAACTAAAATTTATTTCAAAGGAATAAATATAAAATTTTAGGGAATTACATTTATTACTAAAAAAATCCTTAAATATTCTATTTTTAGGGGGTAACTGAAGAGGATATTCAAGTCTTCAACATGAGTATTATCCAATCTCTAATATTTTATTTTCTATCTTTCTCAACAACACTCCTCCAAACATATTCTTACAATAATATTTTAAAATAATGAAACATTATTATATTTATTTAACATCCATAATATATCTCCCTCCCATCCATAGGAAAATAGAAAACGCCAATCAAGTAATGTGTGGACTACCACCTCCATGAATAATATATACCATTTTTCATCATTTTTTTATGGATTGATAGAATACTATATGTAATATAAAAAAAATTAAATTTATGATGTTGTAAATATTATATAAATATACATTTTTCATTATATTAACATCTAACATTTTATTAGCATACATTTTTTGGTTTGTTAAAAATTACTGAAATGATATCATCACTATTTATCTAAACTAAAACTCACATGGAATGAAATTATAACTTTATATATAATTACACAACATATATTATATTACCAAAAATAATATAGTTGATTTAAATTATGTCAATGTATATAGATAGGAATAGGAATTATAATGTGTGTGTGAAATAATAAAAATCGCTAATATGTGATGATAAATATAAATAATTTTTTTTAAAAATGTATAATAAAATATTATAACGGAAGACTATAAATGTTAATATATTTGAATAAGGTTAAAAAATTAGACATCAATATGGTTACATTTCTTATAAGGAATTTTATATAGGCTTCTTAGAGTGTAATAGTAATGGTAAGGGATTTTCAAACTCTTCATATTTTATTTAATTTAAAAGGTTTATTCATTAACCCTTTACTTCAAGGAGTCCTATATTTTTGAATTTATTTAGATAATATGGTTTTTGATATTTAACCCTGGTGAATTTAATTGTTTTCATCAAAATATTCTTCTTTGATATATTAATTTCTTTAATTGAAAATATATTATAAGAATAATTATCATCCTCTATAATAAAATATTTTTTTCCATGTCAATATTATTTATTTCCATAAATTTTTTCCTTTCTTATTTTATATCCCTAATATGTATTATCTCATGTGACAATAATTTTTATATTTTTTTCTCTTCAAAATTATGTTTTATTATTATATTTTATGATGTGGGTTTCTATAAAGTTATTTTTCAAAATTAAAAATTGTTTTCCTTTAAAAATCAAATATTTTATCATCAACTCTACATTATCTGAAATAATGTTTTTTTCAAGGCTCCATTATTGGAATTAAATTCTAAATAATTCTTAAAAAATGTGTTCATGTAAACTTCTCAAAATCAACTTTTGAAAGAGACTCATTAAATTTTCTTTTTATGATAATATTAAAAACATGTTTTACAAAAAACATTTTATGGTTTCATTTCCATTTTAATATTTATATAGAATGGATTTAATACTTATGGAGTTATATTCTATAAATCACCCTCCAGATAACTTTTAAAAATACTCTTTTTGGTGATTGAAAATCTGGTATCAACCAATCTAATTTGTGAAGTCATTTTATACGATACCATTTTGAAATTTAATGTAAACTATTTTCATTACAAGTATTCTTCGTGATGTGATGGGTGATGGATTCATTATAAAAACCCTAAAAATGTATGATTATTATTTTTGAGGTGGATTCAAATATCTCCCTCTAATTAATCGGTTAAATTTTTTTCTTAAAAGATAATAATTTGATTTGTATCTGTTTTTAATTGTTCATAAACTTATGTATGAGCATTTTACTTTATTAAAAACTCAAATCCTAGGAATTTTAATTTCTCACAACTTGATGTGTGTATTTTTTAACAGAATAGTTCATGGACATCATTTTGTTTTCTTAAAATTTTATCATTTCCAATTATTATGTTTATTGTAAATTTGGTTGTTATTCTATATGTGTATGTTATTCTCTATGGATATGAATTATTGTCTCTTATTTCATCACTCTCACTTCATTGTATTTTATTGATATTGTTTAGGTTATATTTTATTTATCATGTATTATTGAAAAATTATATTATTTTATGTTCCTTTTATCAAATATTTCTCTGTTTTCATGTTTTTACATATTCTTAAGATCTAAACCCTTTATTTATAATTGATATGTTTTCCCTTACTGGGAATTTCATCTCAAATATTCTAATTTTTTGTATTTCCATAGTTATAAAGATGATTATATGACATGATATATCACAAAATGGTTCTAGTATGGGGTAATTATAGAGAAAAGTTCATAATTATATGAGATAAAAAATTTATGTAGCTAATTTTCAAACACATTAAACCTTTCTGATATAGGATTGTCAACTTTTTTTACATTTAATGTTTTAATTATATAAAATATATGAATTTTTTTCATAGTATAACTCACTTGGTATTAAATCTCGTTTGTAAAATATTTGTTTGTAGAAGTGTACTTATGATTGTGGGTCCAGGGAGCGTCAACTAGTGGGTTATTAATCTATACATTAAGAAGACTATACCATCAATATTATTACCATATAATATCAATAAAAAATAATTAAAGCATATAAAAAATTAATTATTGTTGAATTTTATTTAGGCACTCTCCAAAATTAAATAATAAGGCATATTGTATCAAAATGTAACAAATTGAAAACATATATTAGTTATACAATATCATAATTCCCTTTTGAGTTTATTATTATAAATGGAGTAAATAATTATTTAAAAGTTAACTATTAATTTTGAAACTTCTCATTTCCATAAACTTACATAAAAACATGCTCTCATATCATCCAATCCTCCAACATTCATCCCAAAAATAAGTTGTTTTCCTATAGTTGAACTCATTCACAAGGTATGAACATTAATCGAAGTGTATTTTCAATATTGTGTGTAAGAACTCAGTATTCCACCACCAATAGTTTCTCTAATATATAACACAGTTCATATATAAGAGTGTATGCATGAAATAATAAATAAATCTTTAATAATAAACATGGAACACACAAGTTGAGTCATCATATTCTAACTATACCACCACGATTCTTGACCATACATTTGTTATCCAGTTTTGGAATCACGTCATCAATGGAATCTTAACATGACCTAACCCACTGAAACAACACTTAACCTAGAACTAAGTTGAGTGTTCCACCTAAATCCTGCCACTAATAAGCCATGGGTTGGAGCCTTATAGTAAGAGGAAATTACATATATGGTAGGTCTTAACTTATCAAAATCTATAATAGATATAATATTATAAGTAAATATATAAACAATAATCACCAAGAATTAATATATAAGAAATTGAATAAAACAATCATGTATGAGATGTTAACTATCCTAATTAATTCCCCATGGTGAACCCTTAAAATTAAATTAATATATAATAAAATATAAATAAGTAAAATATAAATATAAAAAGTAAATATACCTCCTCACCATGAAAAATTTTATCCTAATATCTGATAGTAACTATATCTATTAAAGATGTCATATGCCACTAATCAAAATCTCTACCAGTTCTACTCACTCAACATCCATAAAGGACACCTCAAAACTATACCTTATCTTCATAGACACAACATGTGAGAGAATGGGTTCCTTTATAGGGGTGAGTATAAACACTGCTAGTTGGATACCACGACACCAAAAATGAAATATGAAATAAAATTTTATCATTGTATAGATGAAATATGTTGATATGATATAAGATTATGAAAATTAAGGATAATGGTAAAATATCTACATTTAGAACTTATTTTCATAGACAGAAGACATGATATATAAACCAATACCATTTATTTTAGGTTCACATGGTATGAAAAACTATAATAATTTTTAAGGTTGTGAGGTAAGGACCAATAGTGTAATGATTTGGGTCGTGTTGAAATGAACCAATCTAGGATGACCTGACACATTCCTCTACCCAACACGGTAGTAGGGTGGAATGGAATTCCCAATCCACACAGGCTGGAAACTACTACCTTGGAATCAAGAAAATACACTTTGGGAAAGATTTTATCCTCTAAATCGAAATAAAACATCACATTTTCAACCCAAGAATTTTATTTTTCATATTCGTGTATCAAAAAACCATGCATAACATATACAGTTTCACTATAAATGAATATTTAAATAAATCAACATATATTAGTATTGTAAAGAATAATTCATAAACTACAATAATAATAAAAACAAAAACCAAATAAAAAATGATTTCCTCTTTGTGACTCACTGTAAACCACCACATCCCAATATCATCCCTCATTGTAATACAAAAACATAAAAACCCCGAGGCCAGAACATGGGCACCAAAAAGAAAAATGAATAATGCATACACCCAATGTTATATCCAGGGTGTGATCCAAACACTCCCAATAGTAAATCCAAAAATGGTTTGATTAATTTAATTTAAAAAAAAACATTTTTAATAATATATTTAAATGTAGATACAAAATTACTTATTCACATATAAGTTTATCAAAAATAAAAATAAAATGAACCGTGTTTCATTAAATTTTGATTCTTTCTCAGAGTAAGCAACGGTGGAACCAAAAAACTTTTTATTAAATCACCTTTAAACTATGGAAAGGTGGTTCCCTAATAAATGTATAAAAATAATATCAAATATCATTCATCATTCAAAAAAATTCTCAAAAACCGTAAAAAATCATACCACTTTCCATTTTAAAATTACACATTATAAACCATTTTATAATTCAATTGGATATTATACCAAATGAATAACTAAAATGAAATAAAACATAACAGTCACCCACATATCTATAGTGTATAAAAAATATGCAACCAAAGTAATGGTTCCTGAAAATAAATTCAATATCTCAGGGATACAAAAAATAATAGGATGGTATCTCCTATACAATCCTCAAAGGAAACCCAATATCATGGGATAATATATATAACTCAAGTAATACACACCTCAAATGGTGACTGGAACACAAGATTAATAAAATAGAATCCTTATATTTCCTTGTAGTCCTACAAGAACTATCCATGCATTATAATCTATCCCAAGACTTTATAACATCCATGGGCCCCATAATTAATCATGTTAGAACTCATATAATTTAATTTAGAAACATTTTCTAGTCATCACAAAATCTATTCTAAGTAACTCACTCATCCAGGTCACTTAATATCTTTATATTATTAGAATTCTATAATAAAAATTGATGTGAACAAATAATTAATCTAAATAACTATCATATAAAACCTTTTCCACGCATTTTAAATATCCTAAATCTTACCTTACACAACATTAGAAGAAATGGTCCCTTTCACAATAATTCATAATCATAAATAATAATATGATAATATAAAACATTTCTTAATGGGTAACAACCCAATATTTCCCATATAAATTATAAGGGTCTCAATTTAGGGTCACACAGGTTTTATAACAATATCTTTAAAAGAGTTAACTAGGAATTTCTTCCAAAATCATCTCGGATTTCCAAGACATTTTCCATCATTTAAAATCCTTCTTTACCAATATTCTTTAAATAAAAATATCAGGAATCCACATATTAATCAATTTAAAATTATAACCCCCTTTAAAAAAATAATTTAATAAATCCATCCAATTCATTCATTCAAAAAATTCCAAATAATATCATACCATGAAATTTTTATGGACCAAAATGGGTTTAAAAACATTTAATCTTCACATTCACATAAAAAAATTCATAGGAATCTTCCATGACACTCGGAGTCTTGATATAAACAATATAAAAACTAAAAAAATAATTAAATACATTTATGATAAGTGATCCAACCATTAAAATTTTTATTTTATGAAAAATAATACCACCTATATTTTTTATTTAATAAAAAACATTGTAAACCATCAATCAGTCAATAATTATAATTCCTAAACCCCAGTTCCACCAAATTGATTCCCTGATTTGGTTTTCCAAAAGTCCTCAAGTGTGCCTCCTCATACACAAAAAGATGCTAAAAAACAACGGTGGTCTAAATTGGATCTATGTGGATATGATACCCCCATATGAGAGTTCATAATTGGAAGTAAACAACCCAATATCATACACATCAGAGTATATAGATGAAAAAATAAACTAATAAAAAAACATGTTTTAATAAAATTAAATGTATTAAATGCTCAAACAATTATTCCATACATAAAATACCGATCTCCCACCAATAATAACACATATAAAAAATTGAAAAACCAAAAAATGAATACATCATGCCCTACAACCAACAATAGGAAAAATCACATACCTGGCCTTTAGTTACCTTCCAAGCTACTCCGACACAACAAGTCAACCCCACCCAAGTATACATCTCACCCATGAAATCCTTAGGCCTCATCCATATACATCATGAATCTATGCTCAGATTTAACACAGACATAAAGTCTTTATGCACACCAAGGTTCATGTAAAGGTGTGAAAAATAAATATCCATAGGCCACCCCCAACAGTGTACCCAAACTACTTCTATATGTGAATTCTTGGGAAATATACTCATCCTAGATGAAATATAAGTAAAAGTAAATACAAATAAAAAAATATTTGATCCTTAGGTCAATTTCCTTGATCAACCATACCTGTTTCAGCCAATGTCGGTGTGTATTTGATCATGTATCAATGACCATGCATCCCAAATAAACTTCTATTTTCTTATCCATGGAATCTACAATGAAATAGGACAATTCCGAAGACCAATCTATGGATGGTCCTATCATCCCAGATACTAATCTAAGTCATACAATACCATGCTCAGGATTCTAACCATTATCTCATACTTAGAGACACGATGAATATCTCTCAATTTCCTCACTAATGTACTACCAAGCCTAGACCATCATTCTATCATCTATCTCATGTATTATTACAATAATGCCTACAAAATTAGTCCAAAAACATTACCATAAATCAAAACCATCTATATCTATAAGGAACATCAGGCCTATAAAAACCATCACAGAACATAAATGCATTACCCAAAACCTCCATCCCACAACCATATATACATAACATCGATTGTTCCCATAACATTAGTCTAGACCGACCCTAAGAGAAGGAGCACTGGTCCAACATATTATTCGACATGGCATTCCATCATAACCTTGATCATCTTTCTAATAATATAACCACGAATTAAACTATTAGTGATTAGAGGATCAGTATAACACCATAACTATAGTATATTTCCTATTCCTGGAACATCAGACTAACACTATACAACATAAATGTGACATCACATCCACTATACTCAATAATATAAAATAATGTGCTAAGAACCATGGTCTAGTACTCAACCCATGGATTCATATTATCATTGAACTATCCATCTAGCTGGTATACCATCAATTATTATATCATATTTCTAGAACATAACCAACAAAGTATAATATATGTGTCTAGAACCTTGTTCTGACACCTAATTAATATAGTATACTACCCATGCATAGATCCTCATTCCAACAATATCAATTTGGATATTTGGATCTATACATGTTGATCATCTATTAATATTCCTCAATCATCATTGCAGATAACAATAAACCGAGTTCCAAAACATTCCAACCCAACTGTTCAAGAACAACCTTTTAGTGTAATCCATTTCTCAACCTCAATAACCAAATATAATAAGCACTGGATAAATGTTTATCTTATCCATCAATATCTCAACCCTATCATCTCATACATCTCCTCAGGTCCCATGGGAACACAAATAACTAGACTACTTAATCACACAAATCTTATCAGAGTCTTTCTAAAACTCAATAATATACTTGGTCCACTAGGACCAAAAAAATAGAGCAGTGCCTCTTGGATCCTCAAAGCTATCACCCTAGTGGAGGAATCCCCTCCCAAACCGTGGGAATTACCAAACTCCCAGTCTAATTTCCATCATAAGAAAAATCACTAAGTGACCCTCATTGGCCTATAACAAATCCTCAAGAAAAAACATTCCAAAATGGAATCCAAAAGTTAACCCATTCTATATGATCATTCTCAATAGCTAACCATGGAATTACTTTTTCACTTAACCAGAAACTAGTCTACTATGGGAATCCTCAAGAGTACCTCAGCCTCAACTCAACACCATAATGGAACCCATACATAACCATCATCTCATGATATCCAACAAGAACAATGTCTCCAACCACCAAGGTCCTCAAAATTAGGATCTAATCCTCAACTTCTCTAAACTCGAGAAACTAGTCTAGATAAGTAGGGAAGCCCCATTATCTCACCAGAGATACTACTCAGTCCCACATTCTAAGATTTATCCAATGTATATTGTAAAAAAATACATGGAATTCTCAGGCCGTGCAAATCCCCAAGCTCACAACCCTCACTATAGCCCCATGCCTCTCAACTGAACCCACTAGAAGATTCAAAATCCAGTAGTCAAATAAAATCCTCCTTCTAAAATATCGTGGACACCATCCATACATCCTGTGTATGCTGAAATGATTCAACCATCATAATCCACATGAAAAAACACTTATAATGGACTCCTCTCATGAACAATTCCAACTTTATGGTGTCAAAACATAAATAACCCTCAAAATTCTAAAAAATCAGGTAGTGAACGATGTTTATACCAGAGGAAATGATGTGTACATCCATTTACCCACATGGGAATGTAAAACTCAAGTACATTTTGTATAATTCAGGAACACTCCATATACCCTACATGGGGTACCAACCCATGTACATAACATAGCATGACCATGTGTCCCTCTTTGGTCATGTACTCACACATGATGTGTCACCCACACGGGGTCTGGTTGTGTACCTTACATAGACATGTCCCCCCTATAAGGATCATATAGACATATAATCATCCACAAAATAAGTGATACTACATTATGTGTCCTCTGAAATACATGTTTTTTATTCATCCTCTCCCCTTCTTCCCCCAATAAGAAGAACATATCGTCTGTGTTATTTAAACTACACATCGTGTGGTCAAATTTTCAAGACCAAAGTCCCCTTTGAACCTCCCAAAACCTTATTTTACGCAAAATAATAATAGATTGACATGTAAATGGTCCTAATTAGTCATATTATATATTTAAAACTAAAAAAATAATATATGAGGATAAGGTATAAAACTCAAAAATTGACCAACCACTTATTATGAATGCCAAATATTTGGGTTTAAATTCACTGTGGGAAGATGGAGTACCTAGATCTAGTCCCAATATACACCATGGATGAATTCCTACATCATATTCTCCTCCTCCCCTATCGATTCAGCCGATGATAATAAGAAAAAACTCTCCCCGTTCCTTATCGTGTGTGGAATGCCAAATAGGGGGAATGTTCTAATCATTTTAATTAATTAAATTACTTAATTACTTAAATACCCATTAATATCCATCCCATGCCCCAGAACCCGAAGTGGGTTTATACCTAACCAATTAAAAACCCCCAATTATGGAATAAACTAAAATTTTAGTATCCAAATTATACTCTTCATTCAAAATTTACATCTACCCCAAACCACTTGACTAATTTCATATTTAATTAATTGAATATTAATTATTCTTCCAAAACACGTACACCACATAATTCCACCAAAATCTTTTCGTTTTGTAAAAACCATATTTGAGGTCCATAAGAGTTTTTAGAAAAATTATCTAATCTCATATGGTACAGAAAATGAGCCTTTTATAACTTAGAAGCACTTAAAATGATAAATTTAAATTTCTACTCAAATTTCGAAACCCAAAAAACCTGGGTCTATAAAACCTTAACACCATGAAACTTATATTCCTTGAGAATCCTCAGTGATCTTCAATCAACACATCTTGATCTAACTTGGTTATAAAATAATTCTCAACTCATTGTGTTCAACTCAAAGGAACCAACCAAGTATCTCAAAACAACACATAAGATATGCCATACAAGCCACCCAAGGTCAAGAGACCGCATTGAACCATCAAAAACCACTATAATAGTGCTTAAAAACTCTCTTCCATCCTGATTTGTCATTACATAAATCAAAACATATCATCAAATCATGGTTCTACCCACCATATAACTCTACCCATAACTACTGATCTTGATCCATGATGATTCCCATTAACACAGTCACCTTTCAAAAAAAACTGTAGCAATCCACCAACCCGCTCAATGTCATCCTCACAACATCCTATACCCTAACCACACTAGAGTCACACAATCATGATAAATTTTTTACTTCCCACCATGGTAGTATTATTAATATTGCCTCAAAACCAAACATATTTCCCATGGACCATGCCCCAATCAAAGACAAATGTCAGAATTTGGCATGGCCATTTCTCGCTACCATTAGAGTGAGTAAAGAAAAATATATTATCACTTGTTCCTAAAATCCAAAAATTAAATTCATGGTATTCATTGATATATTATCTATCACTAGGAACCCATTCACCAAAACTCAATGGTGTGATCCCCACCTAAGGATTCACACACGTCACTCCATGGTCACTACCACCTAGGAGGCCCCTTATCAACCCAAGGAAATATCTCTATAGCATGGAATGAAGCCGGTTCTCTCTTAGAATACTCATTAGGATGTCAATAAATTGGGCATGATCATCTAAAAACTATGAGTATACTATGATTTTATCAACAAATACCACCACAACCTCTTCCATTCTAAAACATAACCATTATATCCCAAGGGCCTCAGGTCACCATTCCCCCAAGCCACTCATCAAACGCGAAATGATTTCCATCCCACTCATGGCTACCCGTCAAACTCAAGCACCTCATATATACACTTCTATAATGTCTAATCCATAGACTAAATGATACATCTCATAACCAGCACTTTTATCTCCATTATTCAACTATTAAGAAACCTTTATACGCCATTGAGGAACATAAAAACAAAATTGTCTCTAACTCCAACGATTCACATATCAAAAAACTCATATCAAAAACCCTGACCATGAAATTCAAGAACTTCTTGTACTCCCAGTCCAAATAAAATACACTAGTCTTAGCTCACTAGAAAAACCATTTCATTAGAAAGGAACCTGAATAAACCAACCCCTATAAAAACCGACCAAATGGTAGAAACATTGGAACACAAGTCCACCTTCTCAAAACAAGAGGAATCCAATTATCCTAAACCACAAAATCAACTGCACCATTCGTGAAACATTTTTTTAAAGTCCAAAACATACACATATGCATCAATTACCCACAAAGAACATGTTACCTGGTTGAACCCTCTCATAGGTCACCCAAAAAATTTGAACATCTCAAACTCCCTACATTGGAGTCATGTCAAAGAGGACACTTGTCACTCCCACCTAGCTCTAATAATCAAGGATCATGTCAACTCACTAGGTCTAACCTCCTAGATCTATTCCATTTTATAGACAACTAAAACTAATGGGAATAAACATGAACCAATATCTTCATCACATGACATCAGTAAAACAAAACACATACATAAAGGGTCCAAAATCATAATGGTTTCACACACCAAATAACTTCCCACAACTATGGTGTCCATACACTTCAAGAATCTGAATATAAGACCTCTTCATAGAGGACCAGGAGATGAAAATGAAGAAAAAAATATACAATAGGTCTATAATCATATATTTTTACCACAATGACCCTCATGGGTCTCTGCACTAACCAAATATAAGAACCACACTAGCATCCCGACCATCGATCATCTCACCACAGATACTCCCAACATACCATTATAAAAAAAATATTAAATAAAACACTAGAAGGCCTATAACATGTGTATCTTACATGCCTATAATGATGGATGAGACACTTATTACCTCTAAAGTCCATGAGTCAAACCCAAATAAAAGGACTCTTGATCATGGACCAGAGCCTGAAATCTATCATAAACCATCAAATAAAAAGAACATGTTCATTTATCGAACTGAAAATCATATACAACAATAACATCACAAATACTGAAAAATAATCCCAGCACATGGTAACCTGGACTTCCTACCAGAAAAGTTGTTCATGATGAACCATCAAATATCCATCACCGGCTCTAACACATTTCTAGATCTACAATCTTACAAATCCTATATAGTGACATAATATGAATGTAGCTACCCTAAAAACACTTTATAACAACCTGACCCATATTTCTCTGAACTAGTGTTCCGAGATAATTCTCCACAAGGCCTCAAGAGTGTATCCTCATATACTAAAGGATTTGGACTAACAACATGAGTATAAAGTGTATTTTTTAGTATAATATAACCTAATACGAGAGATCACAACTAGATGTAAATAAAAAACATTATTAACATCATATTATTCAAGAGAATAAATAATCTAAATGTGAAACATGCTAAAATAATGTGAAATATAGTAAAGGCCTAAACCACCATTCCATACATGAAATACAGAACTCCCATTGACTAAAAACATATAAAAAAGTAAGCATCTAAAAAAATGAATACTCCATTCCCTACTACCAACACCGAGCCATATCACATACCCAGTCTCCAATACCCTATCAAGTAGCTCCAGCATAAAAGAGTCAACTTAGTAAGAGAATCCCCCTCAACCATTCAATCCTATTTCATAGCCCAATATATCATGCATCAGTTCTCAACCAAAAATTAGACATAAATTTAGTATACACACCAATGTTCACATATAGGGGGTGAGAAATAAATCATAGTAAGTTACCCCCATCAATGAACTTATAAACTACTTCCATATGTGAATGCTGGTGAAACCTTCTCAACCTAGACAAAAAATAACTGAAAATAAATACAAATGAAACAATTTTTGGTCCGTAGTTCCGTGAAATCAACAAATCATACATGTTTTTTCCATCTCTAGAGTGTCTCTGAGCATGTCTCATTAATCGTGGATCTCAAATGATCTGTGGGATCTATATCCATGACTAAAAAACCAAACATTACAATTTTGGGGACCCACCCTATGATGTTCCTATCATATGAGAAGCTAATATAATTCATCCCATACATTTCTCATGATTCCAACCATTATCTCATACTCTTCCCCTAGAAAAATTTGTCCAAATTACCACACAAATGTAAAACCAAGCCCATACCATATGTATGTTATCCATCTAATGTATCAGACAAATAATTCCTAGAGAATCATTCCACAAAAGTTACCAAAAATCAAATTCATGGGTACCTATACTTATCATCGAGGTTGTGGAACCCATCACAAAACATAAAGGTAGTCCCAAGAACAACCATCTAGAAACCATCTATACATAAAATCAGTGGTTCCTAGAGCATTAGACTAGCCCCGCCCAATAAGAAAGATCATCAATCCAATATCATATTGCACATGGAAATAAACAATCATCGAGACCATCACTCTAACACTATAACCATGATGTATACTGTTAGTGTATATTGCCTTAGTATAACACAATATTCTTAGTATACCTCATGTTCTCAAAACATTAGTCTACCACCTTTACAAATACATGTGACATCGCATCTTCTATACTCAACATTATAGAACAGCATGATGAGAACCTTGTTATAACACTCAAACCATAGATGTGGAGAATCATTCCACCATCCATCCAGCTATTATACCATCAATTCCTAGAAAATTAGTCTGGAACATAACCAATGAAGTATTCTATCTACATCTAGAGCATTAGTCTAACACATAAACTGTATAGTATACTATCCATTCCCAGTGCATCAATCCAACAATCTCAATTCAGATATCTAGAAGTATAAATATGGATCATATTTTCATATTTCTAAGTTATTGTATCCCTTACCAATAAACCCAGTTCCAAAACATGGAATTCCAACCATATCATGATTTCTCTGTGGGTTTAATCAAAATCCCAGCCACAAAAACTAAATATAAAAAGGTCTAGATAAATTTCCATATCATCAAATCAGTATCACAGTCCCATTAGCTCGTACATCACCTTGGATCCCAATGTGACACCCATAAATAAACTAAATAATAAAACACACCCTATCAAGGTCATCTTAATAATCAGGCTCATACTTGGTCTTTTGGGAAAATAAATAAATAGAGACATCCCTCCATGGATATTTATAAATAAAACTCAATAAGAGGAGTCCCCTCTAATACCATGGTACTAACCAATATATTGGTCCATTTACTATCACAAGAAACATGACTAAGTGGACCTTAGTGGACTCCAACCGATCCTTGATCAATAACATGCTAGCAAGGAAAACAAAATAAAACTCATTCCATGTGGAATAATCTTATGGGAATAATGTATTTATCGAATAATATACTATGTTTTGTTTTATTTTTTCAAATTTCATGTGAATTGTAAGTATATATCTTTTTTTACAATAATAATATACAATTCAATCCCTTGGGATTCAATCTCTTTTATCTAGAACCAATGAAATTATGTAACCACTAACTCTATGCTATTAGTGTTAGGGTGATTACAAAAAATACCCAGAACAAAACTAAACCCAGAGTCCATATATTTTGAGGGTGATTAAAACTATTCAAGCCTATGATATACTCTCCCAAAAACTTAATTTAAATCCATGACCACTGATAGATATGTTTCTATGAGAAATTAGTGATACTTATATAATTAGATCCTATAATAGCTTTTTTTGTATATATATCAATGCAAGGATCCTTATAAGGAATTAGTGGGAATTATTTGGTAATTAAAAACCTGTGAGTATGTTTGGATAGTATTTTTATTATCCTTATTACGGGACTTTGAATTTAAGAGATTAATAATTAGATTAATCAATATGAGATGATGGTAAATATGGGATCTAATCCATGCCAAAAGGGTTTGTGATTGACTTATACTTCCTAGTTATATAATATGAAGGGAATGGTTATCCTATATATATAATTTTATTATAGATTCAAATTAATATGATGGTAATGTATTTTTAATTTTTTTTATTATTGTGGTTTTTTTATGTTATTGGTGGTTGATAATTAACCCATTCATATTTCTATGTCTATAATTATTATGTATTCATCTATTATTATGTTAAGGTTAATAATGATAGAAAATTCACTTAAATTTTTATTTTTAATAGTGATATGATTTTATTTATTATATGATTTTTTTATCATGATATTTTGTTAATTATTTTATAAATTACATAAAGTAATAATCCATTCACTTTTAAATGGTGAGAACTTTGTGATAGTTTGTTCATCATAGATAATTATTATGTTAAGATGATTGTATTCACAACTAATTGTGTTATCCCAGGGTGATAAGATATTTACCCACATTTATTATATGGTGATAACTAATTTATATATATTTTCTAGTAGAGTAATTAAATCCCATCCTTGTACACTTCTTTTTGTATGGTGATATCCAATTCATATTAGTGTTATTGTTGAAATATTCCATCCAAAAATCTTATAAGATATTATAGGTAGCTTATCCACCTATTTTTTTGAATTATTGATGATATATAATTCACCATTTTATGTATGAGGTTGATATCCTACTCAATAAGTCATTTTTAAAGAGTGATGATATAATTTCAACAAATATTACTTATTATGGTGGTATATTGTTCACCTTATTATGATGGTTATATCCAATTCACTTTTTTTTATTCAAGATTGTTGACAGGTTGGTCACTTATACTCCTATAATATTGTGATACTCCATTCACCTATTATATTGATGTTTGATATGATAACATTTTCATATTATATATTGATTGTGATACTTCTTTCCCATTGAATGATAATGTTAGTTATGATAATTTTTTCAGTATCTATCCAATCTCTTACTATAGGAAAAAATTCCCATTCAAGCACAAGTTGAGGAATGTATGATGTTTTTGGAGGGAGATTTTTAGAACCCCATTATATGATAGATTATTTGTTTTGATTATTTTAATATCATCTCCTATTAGACATACACCTATATCTAAATTAATATTCAAATGGGGGAACATTGTTGTGGCCAAAAATGATTTAATCATACCATTAATATTAAAAATAGTTTTAATAATAAATTCATGGTAAGAGATATAGGTTATGGTTTGATCCCTATAATTGAAAACTAATATTTGGATATATGGAATGAGTTGGGAGACAATATTGAATGTAGTCTTTGGTTCATATTTTATCTCCACTGATTCATAAATTCTAAATCATGAGTTTTTATGATTGGATAATGGGTTATATTACTCTTTATGTGTGGATTTTAAAAAATTACAATGTGGTATTTGTTTTTATAGAATGTTATGACATTTATCTATGGTTTGATTACCCTTTCAATGTCCATATTAAGTGTCTCAAGTGACTGATTATTTAATAAAATTTAACTAATATTTATAGTGATCTAAGAGATGGTATAATAAACCAAAGGTTGTTTTTTGGCCCTAATTTTCTAGTTGATAGCCTCTGGAATAGGTATATTAATACTTGAGTTTGTATGGCTTTATAAGAAAACACAATTTTGGATGAAGAACCATGGATGATACCTAGGTAAAAGGAATACAAATTGAATTAATATATTAATTATTCCAAAAAAATCACATTTTATTCATTACCCAGTATTATCATGTTTGACAGATCCAAATATTCTACCTTGAATTTAAGCTAAAATAGGGTCAAAGAGTGCATAAGGTGGTTCTAAAAATCATTATTTAATAAAAATATTACACCCACATAAAATTGAGCTATACAAAAAAAAGGAATGTGTATGAAATTTACATGAATTATTACATCTTGTAATTTATTTATAAATTATTTAACCATGATGAATTTCATAATGGTGTATTTGGAATGATATGTACCTACAGTAGCTACACTAGACATAAAATATTATGGGTTGTTCATGGATTAAATGAGGGATTGTATGATTTATTTAGATTAGTGAAGAAAATCCAAAACTGAGAGCTTTTTTATTACAATATAGTAATGTTTCCCAACAGATCAAATTTCTTTTACTAATTTCAGTATTTTATAGTATGAGAATGATTTTTTTAGTGAGACTATATAGGTTTAAATTAAATTAATACAACACTTCTAAAGTACAAGGTGAAGGTACATTTTTTATAGGATGGTTAGAGGAAGTGGTCCTATAGAACTCTATGGTTGAATGGGTGGTGGTACTTTAGCTAAATAGTCCTCTAGCTTGATTGGTTTAGGGTAAGTATTAGAGATCCCTAGATTAGTTCATTTCTCTGACTAAACATTCCAATTTCCCATTCACCTAGTCTTGGTGGCATTAATCTGATCTTAAATGACTCCCTGACTCCTATTCATTCCACAAATAAACCATCCCCTACTTTGAAAGCCACTTACATGATGTCTAGTATGGAACTAAATATACTAATTATCATATTTGGAAGTTTATAAATTAATTAATTATATGAAATTAATGGAGGTGGAATTGAATTATTTTTTAATTAAATGTGTGTATTTTTTTCCTCACAGCCTGTGATTTTATAATGATTTTAATTTAATAAATTTGATACATTTGATATATTTTGTTATGTGAATCACTGAACTAAAGTAAATAATTAATTACTACTTTCAAAAATGGATAGTATTGATTTAATTTTAAATGAAATTACATTTTCAAAATGGGTCAAATTAACTTATGAAAATACAATTGATTATAAAGAAGAAGCTTTGAACTATTTTATCAAATTGTGAATTTCTTTAAAATTTAATACTTTTGAGGAATTTTATAAATAATATTAATTAATAAAAAATATATTAATATTTAATAAAAAAAATTAAATCCATGAAATAGTTACATAATAAAAATGATTACAGGTCCAATAAACCATCATTAAAACGAAATATCTCTCTTCAAAACATTCATTTATTATCTATTTTTATTTTTAATGGAAAATTATATTATTTAGGATTTTAAATTAACAAAACATATTTCTTTTACATATATAAATAATGTATAATAATCCATATATTGATTATCAAATGGTTATTAATGAAGATAAACTCATTTTATGGAAAGAGGAGTAATTTTTCAAAAAACAATTTTCATTGTGCATAATGTACTATTATCATAATAAATTAAGTTCACCACTTAAAAAATTATTATGATAATATTTAAAAATTATATTTTTGGAATAATATTTCAATAGAAAATTGAATATAAAACTTTATGAAATAATATTAAGAACACTTAAAGTTTAAAAGGGTCTATTGTTCTAAAAAAATAACTCTCCTTTATTTTATATTTTTATTTATTGAAATACAAATTTTCAAATTTTCAAATTTTATTTTCATAAAATGGAATTAATTTTTATATAATCATGTGAAAATAAGTTTGGGATAATTTTTTTATTTTTCTAAAATAGGTTATTTCTGGGTGAGTAGTGAAAAATACATATTTTATAGATAATATCAATTTTAAAGAACTATAATGATATAAGTAAAAAATTAAAGTTTTCAAAACATTATTTATTGAATAATTATATATTTAAGGATTAATTAAAATAATTTTAAATTATAATTTTTAACTTGTATGTAAATATTTTATATTCAACAAATCTAAGAAATGTTTTTATTCAAATAAAAACTATTTTTTGGTCTTTCTATTTTAATCAAGTATTCACAAAGTTAATTTAGGATTTTGTTTGGTTTTAAAGACAAAAAAGTATCAATTTATTAAATGTAATTAAAAAAATTCCATGTAGATCACAACTATACGTTTTCTCTTATAAATTTATTTTTATGATTAGAGATGCATTATTAAAAAAGTGATTTTTTCTTTTGTTTTGTGAATTTATTTTAAAAGTAATTTTTAATAGTTATAAAAATGAATATTTTAAATTTCATTAAATAATTTCTATTATCAATTAATATTTGTTTTAATGAGTTTATTTTTTTTATTCATAATAAAAATTTACTATGATTAAAAAAATCAGCACATTATTGGTTAAATGGGTTAAAGATGAGGTTAAAGTAAGAGATATAGATTCAAATATCTATAGATCTTTTAAAAATATTATTTTATTAGTGTATATTGGCCTTAAAATATTATATCTAGTAAATTTATCATTATTAAATCCAGTATCCCAGAGAAATACATTTTCTACGTTTTAATGTAATTAATATTTAAAATGGTTCCAATCCAATCACATATAAAATATAACACAATATTCTCATATATTCACACTAATTAAGCATATTATCCAGGCCAAGATCTACTATAATTCCATACCAAATAACATATATTTTTGTTAGATATTATATTCATCCATAATATCCAATACAAGTACACATAAGTTGTTTTCTTAAAAAATATTACCAAAGGAAAGAGTATATGTTCATACAAACATTTTATAGTTTATTTCTTCATAAAAAATGAAAAAAATAATATATATCCATATTATCATAGTTAAATTAGTATATATACTATAATAAAATGTTTTTATGATAATCATAGAACCATTTTTTATCTCTCTTCCATCTAATGGAAAATGTAAACATGTATCATGCATACTTACAGATTACCACCTCAATGAAGTAATATTTTTCTGTTTCAATTATTTTGTCTTATAAAATTAAATATATATATATATATAATTAATATATATAATATTTTGGATATATATGTGATTAAATGAAGAAAAATAATTTTTACCTTTCTTTTTTCTAATCCATTCGAAATTTAAAATATTACATGTACGTATGTGAAAGCTACCACCACCATGAAGTGATTTGATTCATTTTTCATCATGATATTACATGGATGATTTTAAAAGAGCATATGATGAATGAATATGATATTTATAACATGATTATTTTTATCTATAAGTGATATTATCATCATATAACAACATTTTATCACTTATTCAATTGTATAATGTGTCTCTGTTTTTTTTTCAGTTTTACCACATCCATGAACATTGATATAATGTTTATATTATGAATTATTATGGAATTTAATGTGAATTAAATATTTTTTATTGAAAAATATTTTATTCTTTTCATAATTGTTTACTTGTAATTTTCAACCCCATAATTATTTTCAAATTCAATTTTTTTATAAAATTTAATAATACCTAAAAAATGATATTCTAGCATTATGAAAATTTAACATAAGTTACATTAAGTGATTATGAAAATAAAAAACAATATAAAACACATGATATACATATTTATTAAAATTATAGTTATGATGAAACCATGAATAAAATCTAAGTACATGAACCATCATTTCAAAATATTATTGGAAAACAGAATAGTTAACACAAAAAATATTGATTTCAATAAAGATTTACTAAAAAGTGAGTAATTAGAAATTATAATGAAATTATATATAGTAATATATATATAATTTTGGTTTTGTTTTATATTGTTAAAAAGTATAAATTTATCATATAGAAGGTTAGAGGATATTGAAAGAAATTTAAGACATCAATTAAGGGGTATTCTTCTAAAATTTATTTTTTGAGACATGTTTCTAATTATAACCCTATATTAATTAATATGGTTTATATTATTCCTATTTTAAATATTATATCATTATTTAATCTTTAAAAATTTATATTTTATGTTCCATTTCATTTTATTCCTTGCAAGTGGTTTTAATTCAATGATTTCCAATGCTTTTGATGTTGATGATGCAATCTCACATTTTGTTCAGATTATTTATGTTTCAAGTTACATTATGGACATGGTAGTTGATTTCTAAATTAAATATCAATTATTTTATTCTTTTTTGGTTATTTATTTGGTATACACATAATATTTCTATTTTTTCTTCTTCAATAACAAAAAATGTAAAAAAGGTTGTTCGTATGAAAACCCAACTTTATTTATTATTTTATGTTGGAAATATTTTTCTTCCATGTCCATATTCTTCAAAATATTTCAAATTTATTTATTTACTTTAATTCAATGATTTTTTAAATTCAATTTTGAACTATATTTTTCATTTCTTGATTTGTTTTTAAAATAAATCATTTAAAATGAGTTTTGTATGATTCACTTTGGAATTTTTTTACCGATGTGTGGAAAAAATATTTTTCTTAAATGTATACTAAAATAATGGGCCTTACCTCCATTATTTCTTTTATTAATAATTTAAATTAATTTGAAATTTTCTATGGTTTTAAAAGAAGATAATATTATCATTTTTGTAATATTTTTTTTATGTTTCAAAGAGAGAATAATATTTCTTATATTTTTTCAAACCATAATTCTAATGAATATAGAAATATTTTTTATCTATTTAATCATTCAATAAAAATTATTATGATTTAATTGGTATAATATCTTATTAAACCATCCAATTTATTTCTATAGATATTCTAGTATGAGTATGTTTAATCAATATTTTTATAAAACTCATTTATTTCACATGATTTAATCATGGGTTAATGAAATGATTGATTTTATTGATATTTTTTTCATGAACATGTATGTTTTTTATTATATGAAGTGTGGGAAAAAATTATATATCTCTCAAATAAATTGGGTAATGTTTTATATCTCATTTGATAATCATGTTTGTTAATTGACATAATTTTTGGTATCCATTTTCACATTTTTGTGTATTAACATGATTATAGAAAAATATATTATTATGATGGTGGGTGGACATGATATTTGGCAGCTATGTTCACATTTTTTGGGTGGACATGATTGCAGTTATCTATGTTTAAAATTTCAAGATTTTTAACATTTAGGTGTATTCAAAAACCATATGTCTTATTCTTATGATTTATTCTCATGGATCATAACTGATTATTAATGATTTCACACTCTTACAACTCTTGTATTTTACTATAACAAAGCCTTATCCCATGACCCATGATTTATGGTATATCACATATTTGTTAAGTTTTTGAAAATTTTTATCATGTTATCCTAACCATATAATCATATTATACTCACTTGTTATCTTTTATTGGTAATGCATATTTTGAAACTTACTATGAATTTTATCTCACCTTTATTAGGTATCCATTTCTTTGGGATATAAAGAATGATGTTATATAGAATTTTTCTAGAACAGTACCATTATTAGATAATTATCTATGATAATTTTATGACTTATTCTAAAATATAAAGTTCTGGGTATAATGTAAAATTTCGATTTGATGATAAAGTCATGGGATTTATTACTAAAAGGTCCTCTCATAATTCTCTAAAAGACTAAACCTAAAAAGTTCATGGAATGTAAGTGGATCAGAAATTTATTTTCATATTTTAATTATGGATGGTTAAATTTTGGTGACTATACTTGTTATAAATTGCAGTATTTAAATATTTATGTTTTTTATGACAGATCTTGGAGTGAAGGTCTCTCCCAGTATCATTTTTTTTATAGAATGGTTTAAATAACTCTATAGGTTTGGATATTATCATATAATGGGATTTCAATAGTTTTAGAAACCATCAAGAGCTAATAATTATAAGTTTGATCATATGTTTAATGGTATAAATACCCATTTTAGGGTTTATGTGATAAAATTTTAAGGTTATTATTGATATTCTTGGAGTCGTTTTAAAAATATGATTTATGTATATGTGATCCTTAAGAATAACATTTGATTTTAGGTGAAGGTTATTTGGGAGAATATTATTTGGGACATAAATTGAAAGGTTCACATAACTTTTAATGTTTATACATTATACGATTCTATTTTAATTATAGATTATTTTAGTAGAGGGTAACTATATTTTTGGAATATATTTTTTATACTATAAATAAACAGGGTATTGAAAAGTGATTTAGTGATTATGTGGTCAAATATAATTTGGAATAATTTCAGTATTTTGTTAGAAAATTTATAGGAATTACGATGAATGGTATGTTATTAGATAGAATTATAAATACACTTACTATTATAAATGAAATTCCTTTTTTGAATGAATATATTTCTTTATTAAGTAAGGAAGTTATGGAAAAAATGTACTAAATTGGTTGTTTTGGACCATTATAAAATATATCTTGACAAACTCAAAATACCAATGATAATATTAATTATTGGTTATATAGAAATTGTAAAATGACCATTATGAATATAATATGTTATGGGTTATCATAACATCCATTTGACATTGAAAAAAACCTATGGCCTCAAAAAGTATAGTCATAACCTATAAAGCCCAATTATTTTAGTTTCTAAGGGATATAAAATCACTGGGTTTTTCCCATGACACCAATCAAACTAAGATCCAATTATTAAAATCTCGAGTGAAATTGTTTATGGAATAAGTTCAACCTTATCGAGATCACAACCCAAAAAATGTTTGTCAAAACACCCAAATAAAGCACCACCATTACACAAAAAACTCTTTAGGTGTACAATGGTATAATAAAAAGTTATGTATCTAAATACTAGTAATATGATTTTTTATATTATATTTTTAAATTTATTAATGATTATATTTTTCCCTTATTATTATTATTGTATAAATTTTTATATAACGAGTTTTATGGAAATTAAATTTCAATATGAATAAATAAAAATTTTATTTTTTGGAAATATGTACACTATTTTGAAAATTTCAGTATTTTTTGAAATAAATGTTATCTTAATAAAATATTATTATTAAATACTATTTATGTTAATTTATGTGATTATATAATTTAATGATTTCCAACATAATTTTTATAAAAGATACAAAGTCGTTAGTATCATAAAAAATTGTATTTTTTTGAAAAAAAGGATTTTAAATATATAATTAAAAATTCTAAAATTTATGAAATAATTTTGATAATATTAATATTATTTTTAAAATAATAATGTTGATATTAACCAATTGTTAAATTTTAATAATTTTCTATGAAAAGTTATTTTTTTGGGTAAAAAGTAAATAAATTATAAATATACAATATATATTATTAAATCATATCTTCTAAAAAGTGATGTAATAAATATTATAAATGAATTCCATGACTAAAAATATGCTCCCACATTAAATTTATGTGTTCAATATTATTTAATTAATTTTATAAACCCTTATGAATCCTCAAAAAATATATATTATATTTTACAGTTTCGAAATCAATTATTTATAAAAATGAATCACTTCGACATCACCAACGGTATTATTTTAAGAAATTTCATTTATGGCCTTATAAGAATTTGAAAAAAATTACACAATGTAAAAGAAACATGAGAAAAAACATGTCATAGTTTTTCATTCTGATGATTTTGTCTTATACAGTCAATGTTTAGAAATTAATTAACAATCTCCTCTCTTTTTATATAAATTCCATCCAATCCTCCCACTAAAATTCACTCAAAACCCATAGATAGTTAATTTATTATCCCAATACCTCTTTAAATCCTTTTAGATGTGTCCCTAAGATCTTAATAATCTCCTAAAAATCTTTTATAAGTGCCCTATCTGGGTATGGGATCATACCCTTTTTCTTTATTTTGAGTAATTTCTTTGTTAAAAGCCTTTTTATTTATATTTTTTATTATTCTAATATTATTTAAAACATAACTTTTACTATCATTATCATTACCATTTAATGATAGATCACCTTTCACAGCCATTAATCTATTACATAAACCTTTATGTTTACCCATTATGGCATAAAAATTATCTCCTGATTTTCCATGCCATACATTTGTATTATTATAAAAAAACATGACCCTAGTAGCATGGATTCATTCATTACATTATTTCATTAGCACTCGATAAAAGGAATCATATATCAGAGAACCAAATAGTTTAGTAGTCTTAATAAAATAGATACATACTTGAATACCACATAGAATTGAAAACTTAAAATATAACATCATATATTATTTGAGTGCACAGATATTCCATTTAGTATATCTCGGTATATCAATAATAATACACTTCCTAGAATCCTAAGGAAAGGAAACATAAAAAATTTGGGAGCATAGATTCATAATAAGGGTGAGTTTATAGAGGAATCTATCTTGAATATATATAGACTTTAAATAAATGAAACACATGTCATTTAATCAATAACATTAACATAAAGAATAATAAGGTATTTGTAACTTATGATCAAAATATTTCCATATAAATGATCAGAGTATCTTTAAACATATCTATTGGTAATCTTATTAATCAAGTAGTCACATAGATATTAATAAATAACATCAAAATGGGGGAATGAATAATGTTAGACATGATAACCCTACCATCTAGTCCTCATGTGAAAGTATCTTATATAAATGGGTAATTCTTCAACCAAAAACCCATGTTAGTTTTTCTCATGATACATAATAATGCATCAAGGGATATAATGGGTCATACCTATCACTTACTATGTTTGATGTATTCCACATACTAAAGGGGTGAAACATAACCAATGTAAAAATTTGCATGATTTTTTTTGATTTCATAAGATAATAATTTCCCAAATCAATAAACAAAATCAATATAAAATTTCATATTGGAAATATAGCATAATAATTCTAATACAAATCCTAATAAATAAAACTAACCACAAACCATCCATAGTATTATGAAGTATGGTAAAAAATAGTACATCCCATTAAAACCGATCCTAAACCATCTTGTCTGATAAAAAGTATGATATTATTAAAATATATTAACAAAGGTGAATAATGTAAAATGAAGGTTTTTTCATTAGTGAATATAAATACATAAAATTTCCATTAAAACATTCGTGAGGAAAATATCCTTTTCACTTTGAAAATAACATTAAAAATTTATAGAATATAAGGAAAAATATTTTATTTAAAAATAACCTTAAAACATATAAAGTAATCTTTCAAAAAATGAGTGATCATGAATGTGGGTAATTCCATATTGGATTCATAATTAAATAACATTATTTTCATACTAGTGTGAAAAGGTTATGAGTACCTTTTTCAGTAAATGAAAAGATGATTAATTTGAAATTATTTCTTAAAAATCAAATAATGTGTAAACTTTTCTTTAATAAATAATTTGGAGAATTTTAGAATCATTTTAGAAATTATTTTTAGAAAATACATATATGGATCGAGAAATATTTTCGACCGAAGAGAGAAATAAAGTCATATTTTCTTAGCAACATATTCTCAATCATTTTAATTACAATTGAGACTAAAATGGTAATATTACTTCAACAAATATTGAATAACTAGAGGATAAGTAAATTTATTAGTTTATTCGGAGATATGCTATAATATTTTGTCATTGAAAACATAAAAAACCCCAATAAAGGATGAGATTGTAATCATAAAATCGTTACCACTTTTGTAACATTTAAATCATAACCCCTATTAAAATAAATTATTTCAAATAAAAATTTAAATATAATGAATATAAATAGGTTGATGATATGACATATCAAATTTTTTGTATATTCACCACAAAAATTAAATAAGAGGTGAATTTGGAAAATGTCTTATTGAAGTAAAATTGAGATGAGAAACTCTTACATCATATATGAGTTCCCTCAAACATGTTCAAAACTTCATTATAATAAATATTGATTTATTATAAATTTATTATAGAAACATAATCATATTTATAATTCCAATTATTAATTTATTATAACATCTTATCACACGTTTATTAACATTTCTTTGTAAAAATATCTATTTTGGGAGAAAACTTCTTGTTTTTCATGTGTGTTTTGTTTTGGTAGTTTTTGTCCTTTTACTTTGACCATTGTCCAGTCATCTCCAGAATTTTAATCATGATATAAATATTAAATATAAGTATTTATAATATTCCGTAAGTGTTATAGATTCAAACATTAGATACACCATTTCTGGAGATGGTAGGTCGTACGTACGCACAAACGTTATTTCCATTTTTTAAAAAGTAGAATAAAAGAAAGGTAAGTAATATAACACCTCTAAAATAATACTTATTATAACATATAAATAATATATTTTAATAAAATATAAAACAATTATCATCCATGACAAAATAAAGCTAAAATTCAATCGGATCGCTTCTTGGAGGTGGTTGTCCACATGTACAAATGAGTAATGTTAACATTTTCCAAAGGATTAGAAGGTAATAAGATACATGTGTTGTTATAAATGTATAATTATGATTATTTAATACATAAAATATATTTATATATATAAATTAAATACATAATTTTATCCAACCATGATAGGTGGATATGGAAAATGGATTACATCAATTTGTGAGGGAGTAATACACTACACACACGATGAAAGATTTAATTTCCCATTTGATGAAAGGGTAGATGGATATTGGATATTAAATTAAAAAAAATAACAAATAATTATATTTTTGATATTGATTTTCTAATTTTATCATAGTTTAAGATTATTTTAATGAGTTATAAGAATAAGTAAAATAGAAACACATGGTTTAGAACTATACCTTTTCTTCTAAAAAACTCTTTAGAGTTGTACCAAAATCCTTTCTCAAAAGGTTTCATGATAAAAATAGAGGCTCTATATTTTTGGTAGTTATTTAAGGAAGGTATTAGGATTATTATTATTTTTTATATAAATGAATTTTAAATATTTAATAAGAGAGAATATGGGGTGTCCTCTTATTGGTGGGGGAGGGGACACAAATGATTATTTTAAAAAGAATAAATTATCCCCACATTTATCACACCCTAAACGGCTCAAAAATGGACCTTTAATGAACCATGGATGATATAGGGTCAAAATATTTCTATAAAATGGAAATTATAAATGTTTTTTCATCATTTTAACTCTAATATTGTTTTACTTTAACCCCCAATGAATCTGTTTTGACCTTGGCCACAATAATTTGTTTTTCCTTTTTTTGTATTCAATATGACCAAAAATTAAGTTTGCATTATTGCCTAATATAAATTATACTGATTAAAAGTATGTAATTCATTGGAAAAATCTATGTATATAAGTTGATGTTATTGATTTAAAATTAAACTCCCAAGCACGATGAAAAAATGGGTTTTCAATGGAAACTTTTTATTGCGTATAAATATTTTTTTTATTAAAACGAAACAAATGATTATAATGAAGTAAATTTTATTTATTATAATATATTTTTACTAATTTTACATTTAAAACAATTATAATTAAAAATATGAACTTATAAATTCATTCAAATAAAATGAAGTTTCAATAAAATCAATATTTCTCACTATTTGTCAAAAAATTAAAATTTTCAGAAAAGTATCTTAAATTGACTCTATGATTATTTTTTACCTTATTATTAAAGGAATGAAGTAAATTATTTAAAATAAACTTTCTAAATGTGAAAATTTATTTTTAAAATAAGTTCATCAAATACAACAAAATACCTTTTTAGAAAAATATATTTTCATTGAAAAATATTTCGTTTAACTTAAAAAGTTTTTTATTTTTATTCCAAAAAATTGATTAAAAAATTATTTAATATATGTTTAATATATATAATTTTAATAATTTATTTATTCCCACTAATTTAATGAAAATATTATATTTATATACTATTTTACAGTTCATTTAGACTAGGGGTTGTGTGTACTTCTAGAAATGGAAGATATAAAATGTATTTAAAAAGTGATATATAATTAATTTTAGAGGTTCTAAATTCTTCCATACTTTAAAAAAATGATCCTTGAAATTTGTAGAATGTTTCCTCGTGAAAATATTTCAGAATATATTTCATCATAATTTATTCAAGTACCCACATTACCTCTTCTATCTTATGATTTAAAAAAAGTAACATTTCCAGCCAAGTTCTCTAATTCCAAAACAATTGTTCTCTAGTATATGGAATCTGGATAATCTATTTATAGTAAGATAGATCATGTCAAAATTTTATTTCTTCATCGGTGCGAACATGAATTTATTTTGGTATATACTTTTTTATCAATGATATATGGAGCACGTTATGTTCTTTAGAGAGAATGTATTGGATTTCCAAGTGGTAAGCCACAACTCCAATTATTTATAGGATTTAAAAATGATTATTACACACGGAGATCTGTTTATCTTCCTTAACGAACCATATAACACCCTTCCATAGATATACATTAAATAAAACATAATCTAAAAATTTAAATTCAAAATCGTTTATTTGAATATCGACATATATTTTTTGTCTTCTTTGAGCTACATTGATATGTTTTTGAATAGTCATTACCTTTTCAATTATCTCCTCCCAAAGTTTTAGACCTATAAGCTTCCTTTTACTAACATTATCCCCACAAGTTGGAGTATGAAATCTCTTGCATTTAATATTTACCATTTCACGATCTAAATACTTTAATATATGATATTTTTATAGGAAAACACTACTCAATCTAAATTATAAACCTTCATACCCTGAATGTTAAGAGATAATGACATCATCATTTCATATAATGTTTAAATTATTTTTTAGCACTATACATCAAGTTGAGGGTTTTTAGAGATGGTCAAATTAATCATGGTATCATGATCCTTAAAAATACTTTTCCAAATATTTTATTTAAAGCATGAATTAAAATTAGGTGAAATAAAAAAGTATTACATGAAATATTAAAACTATAATAACATTTATCCATTCACTAAACTCCAGAGGTAAATCTTTTCTTATAGTAAGGAATTGTGCGGATTTGGTGAGGTGATCAATAATAACCCATATTCCATCATTCTTTATAGTAGTATTTGATAATCTAATAACTATTTCCATACTAATATCATGCCATTTACACAAAAGAATATAAATAAATTTTATGAATCCTCTAGGATGTTTTATTTTATAAATCACCTGCAGGAAAACTAGAAATATTTATACATAATCAACAATTTCCTACTTCATATTATACCACAAAAATGTTACTTCAAATCTCTTTACATATTATTGAAACCAAGGTGTATAGTGAAATTCATGCTATGAGAATCATCCAATAATTCCCTTTACATCTCATTTATAGATTGGAAACATAATATCTTTCCAAATTTTATAATTTCATCTTAAAAAATGAATTTATCCTATTTTACCTGATTCAAAAATTTAATCTTTATTTGAGACATCTCATCATCAGGGAAATAAATTGTATTATTTTCCAACAATTATTGTTTATAATTAATTTTAGAAAGGCATAATGTCTCTCCTTCTTTAATAATTTAAAGATTTGAATTTACTAAATCCATGAATATAGGATCCCAATCGATCCTCATTTTTCTCAAGACACCACGGTCCTTTTGGATCAATGCATGTGCTACCTTAATTTCAATCCGTGGGTGGTAGTGTATTGAGAAATTATAGTCCTTTAGTATTCCAAACCATCTAAATTACCTCATGTTTTGATATTTTTATGAAAATATGTTTTTCCAACTCTTTTTTATTTCTATATATTACACTTTATAATATAGAGATGATGTCTCTATATTTTCAAGGATAAGATTATGGATTCCAACTCAATATCATGGGATTTATATTTGTGTTCATGAATCCTTAAGCTCCTTGATGCATAGGAAATAATTTTATCATTCCTCATAAGGATACCACCAAGTCCCTTCCTCAGTGCATCTCTATAAATTATAAATGCATAATTTCTCGATGGTAGATTCAAAACTAGATCTTTCACAAATATCCTATTCAATTCATCAAAACATTATTCACATTCTATTATCCATATGAACTTAACACATTTTCAGGTATGATTGATAAATGGGCTATCCAATCATTTAGATGTTTTAACATGTTTCCAATAGTAGCTGATAAAACCAATGAATTTGTATAGCTTGGTTATTTTCATTGGTGCAGACCATTCTTGGAGAATCTTTTTCTTCATAGGATCAAATAAGATTCCATCCTTAAAGACAATATATCCATGAAAAGAAACATTATGAAGTAATAATTCACACATGGAAAATTTACTATATAACCTTTTCCCACTATGAGTATCAATAATTATCTGAAAGTGATTCTCATGGTCCCTATAGCTCATATATTACAACAAGGAATATTTAATAATGATATTCTCTGAATAACCTCATCATTAGATCCATGAAAACAGAGGGGTAATTAGTCAATCCAAATTGAATTATTGTGATCACATAATTCTCATAATAAATTTGAAATAATTTCATTGTAATATATTCCTTCTTTTCTCATAATAGATGGGACCTATAATGACGGTTAGTCTTCCGAAAATATTGATCATCATGGAATTGATCAAATAAGTAATAGATGTGAGGTACATGGTACTTTTTTATTATAATAGTATTAATATCACTCTATTCAATACATAGCCTCACAGAACAATCATTATAATTGATGAAATGTTCTTGGGTTCCCTAAGGTGAAACACTAGGGAATATAAATCCCTTATCACACAATTGTTCTAGTTGATTATTAACTTCACTAATTCTATAATGGACATTATATATGGAGTATTTGTAATTACACTAGTATCAAGGATTAAATTAATAGAAAACTATACTACATTATCTAATGGATTCCTAGGCAATTATTTAATAAATAAATCATTTTATTCATTCTTAATAGGCACATCCTCAATTCGAAGATTACCTTTTCCAACAATAGATTGTGTCTTCACTTCATTCCCAAGGATCTCATTCTGAAGTGTGACTGGGGATATATCCTTACATGACTCATATGATGAAGTCCCACCTCTAAAGATAAGTAATTAGACATCTTCATAAAAAAAACACAATCTCATTCTCATTTCAATAGACTTTCTCACCATCTTTTCAAATATAGTCCATACCATGGATTATCTCAAAATAAACCATATCTATAATAATTAAGACATAAAATACGGTACATTTATGTTTTACAATGGGAAAAAACTTACATATCTTTGTTTGGTTGAGAATTACACTTGGATTCTTGACTAAAACTCACTTTTTATGGGGTTAAGGAAATATATAATGTTCATGAAAAACATGGATGGTATTAAAGAGTGATTAGATATAAAATCAAATAAAGAATTAGATATATTTTATGTTAGGATTAATGTACCTTACACAACATCATTATGTACTTAAATCTTTGTTATTTTCATCACAAAGGATTAGTCTTTATCCCCTAGAATTTTCTAAGTAAAACTCTCTTAACACCTGAAAAAATAATTTTCATATTGTCCCATATAATTATATTTGAATAATTTTACATTGGAAGGTTATTTATTTCCCATTTAATCACATGAATGGTGGCCTTTCTATGTACACTTGTAACAGACTCCAATTCCTAGTAATATTTTTCTATTGAATTTCCTTCAACATTTACTACAAACTATAAATTCTACTCATAACTTATTGCATTTTTCATATTTCTATTTCTATAGTTATCAAGCATTCTTTTCTTCTCTTCCTTTCTTTAGATTCCATAAGACATGGATACTTATTTCTATAACTTGATATCACATGATACTATAACCTCACATAATGATAATGTTTGGGATACCATTTTCCTTCAATGTATTTTATTAGGGCCATCAAATGAAGAGTCACTCTTTCAATTTGGATTACATAAATAGTTCACATCATGTCTTGATAACTTTTAAAATTTTCTTCATACATAACAATATTTTTATCCCCTTTTAATCTTATTCTTGTAAATTTTTTATCTATATACATTCATTCTTTACAAGGAAAATATTTTTCTATGTATACTAACTTAAAATACATGCACATAATTTTTTTTATTTCTTTATTATTATTAGTTTTTCAAATAAATGACCACCATTGATCTACATCCACTGAGAGATGATAAAATGAAATGAAAACCCTCCCCATTTTATTAATTCCAAAATAATGAAATATATTTTGAAAAGAAACTATCCATTTTTCATCCAAAAATGCATTTGTAGTACCATTAAGTGATGGAGGTTTCTAACTCATAATGTTACCTAACATTGTTGTATCATGTTCTGGTTCTATATGCTGATCCATGCGATCAATATTATTGTCCTATCTCAATTTAGCTACTCTAAAATAGTTATAATTTTTTCACCTCGATCATAAGCACTATCTCTATCTTCAATATATTTCCTTTGAGATAAATCCCTACATGTATTATGTGTATTAATATAGTTCCAATTAATACTTATAATAATAATTTATTAAAAATTTAATACCGTATATTAGATAAGATTATCTGGAAATAAAATGTATAATCTGAAAACTGTTGAAGCAATAGAGATAAACTGAACATTTTATGCATATATAATCTCATAATCATAAAAACGGTTTCAATGTTAAATTTATCAAATAATAAATATTTCAACTCCTTCATAGTGGTTTGTAAAGAAAAATTGAATTAGCCCAAGCATATCCTCAAGGGGAATCAAGCAAGATTTACAACAAGGCCTATTTTCATTCAAGACGTGATGATTGAGTCAAATCCCAATGAAACTTTCTAGAGTTATTACCCAAATGTATAATTATTCAAAATTCTAATTCACATGTAGTATCTAGATATAGATGTATTTATAATAAATCAAAATAATCTCGACCTTATAAAATTGTAGGATATTATCTTATACTAAGATTTATCTTACAAGTTATTCATAGGGTTATGTTCTCAAATTTATATATTCCTAAATATAGACCCCAATATTTCTACTAAAAATTCTCGGATACCAACAATAAATACTCTGACCTTATTAGACCATAGTTTTTGGTTACTTTATGGAATTGGAACTAGATACCAGAATAAAATTCTAAAGGATTGAATAGTTTTGTAGTTTTAGTAAAATAGATACTTACTTGAATCCTGCATATAACTAAAATCTTAAAATAAAACACTATATTTTCAATGAGTATTCCATCATTCTGTTTATGATATCCCTATATATAAACCAGAATAATATTCCAAGAATCCTGTGGAATGGAAACATAATAAAGGGGTGAGATTAGATGCTCTACAAGGGTGACTGTATAGTGGAATATATCATAAATACATAAGTCATAATCAATATGAAAAGGTAAATGACTAAAAAAATCATTTAACCAATAACTTGAAGAATAATAACTACACTAATGTAATAAATAATCATTTAAATATTTCCATATAGATAATCACATGATCTTGAAACGTACAAGTAGATATTATAACTGATCTAATAATCACATTGGAAACAATACTAATCCCATGATGAGTTAATGAATAAGGTCATAAATCATAACCATACAATCAAGGCCTCCTGAAAATATATCTTACATAAATTGGTAAGGCCACAAAAAAAACCCATGTTCGTCATAATATAATCACTGATGCATCAAGGCCTTATAGAGGGTTGTATCCCTAACTTAATAAGTCTAATGCATTTCACTTGTGAAAGAGGAGAAACATAATAAATGTGAAATTGCAGATTGAAAACTTTCTTATGAAATTATACTAATTATACCAATAAATTAACATAATAAACATAAACATGAACATTATAAAACTAGTAAACAAATGTAAATACTTTCCTCAATCAATAAAAGTTCTTATAAACACTCCAGAGTACTATAGATAATGTAATAAATATAGTACATCCTACCCAAACTGATCATAAATGACCTAAAGAAATAATAAAGACGATATCATTACTATATGTTCCTAATGGATCATAAGATAAAATGATGGTCATTTTCATTAATGAATGGAAATGCCATAAAAATCGTTTAGAAACATTCTTCAGGGAAATTTTGCTTCTATCTTTGAATATCACTTTCAAAATCTCAAAAATTTCAGAATATTTCGATAAATAATATATTTAAAAATAAATCTTTAAACATGTAAATATTCTACAAAATTTGAGTGGTTATTATCCCGAGTAATTCATTACGTGCCCTAATAGTAAAAAACATTCCTTTCACACTATGGTTAAAAGGGTAAAATTACCTAAATTGGAAAATGACAACAATATTACTTTCAAAAAAATTGTAAAATTGAAAACATGGGTTAAATTTTTTTTTTATAAAAAAATTTCAAAAATTTTAAAAATAATTTTGAAAATATTATTACAAAACATGGATATGGATGAAAAAGGATTTTCAACAGAAGATATAAATTAAGTAAACTTTTCCTAACAACATTTTCTTCATCATTTTAATAATGAAGGATAATGAAATGGTTCTATTAAATTAAATGTTAATGAAAGAACATAGTATAATAAAATTAAGAAGTTTCTTGAGAGATAGATTATAATATTTAATCATTGAAAATTTTATCATAAACAACGCTAATAAATGATGTGGTTGTAATCATAAAACCCTTACCACTCTCGTAAATTCTGAATCATAATTCAAATGAAATAAATAAAATAAAATCAAAATTTAAATATCATGAAGATAATTATATTAATTATATAAAATATCAAAAGGTGAGTATATACACCACACAAACCAATTAATTTGTGAATATGGTATATGTCTTAAAGAAGTAAAAGTGAGAAGAGGAACAGTTACCATGGGTTTTATTTTCATCATAGATTTTCATAAATTGTGTAAAATTAATATATATTTATTATAAATATATTTCATAACCAAAATAATATATATTACACCATTAATTATTTTATTATATATTTTCATCAAAATTTTAATAATAATTACTTGTAAAAATCACTATTTTAGGTGGCAACTACTTGTTTTTTATGTATGTTTTTGTTTGGTAGTTTCGGTCCTTGTATGTTTATCATGGTTCCATAATTTATAAAATAATAAAAATGATATAAATATAATATATATTAATTATATAATTATTTATACTAGTCTATAAAAGTTGTATATATAAAATTGAGTTACATCGTACATGGAGATGTTTGGTCATACATATACATGGACAAAGTTTCCATTTTTAATGAGTGGAATTAAGGAAATGTAAAAAATATTTCACCTTTATATAATATTTATTATATAATATAAATCCAATATTTTAATTAAATCCATCCTTATTATTGTACTTTTCAAAATAAAATGAAAAACAAATAACAACGCTTTGTGGAAGCGGTAGTCCACCCATACGTACAAGAAACATTACCATTTCCCAATGGATTCCAGGATAATAATATAGATGTGATATTGTAATATAATATTTATAATTATGTAATAATAATAAAATATATTTTTTAAATCCATAATTATATCCATCAATGAGAGGTGTCCATGGAAAACAAATTTCATTTGTTCAGAAGCCGATAGGCCACGATACACACGATGGAAAGTTTTTCTTCCCATTTGATGAAAGAGGAGATGGATATAGTTTATTTCATTAACATAACAAAATATTAGTATATGGTATATAATTTTTATTACTATTTTATAATATTTGAAGATGATTTCTATGATTTTTAAGAATAATTAAAATAAAAAGTCAATGATAAGAATTATACCACTTCTTCAGACAGTATGTTTAGGTTTGTACCTAAATAATTCCTATATATGATTTTTAGTAAAAAATGGAATCTAGATATTGGGTTGGGAAGTAAGGAATGTATTTTTAAAGGTATTGGGAATAATATATTGATTTTTAAGAGTTGTTGTTATAGGATAGTGGTGTCCTAGATATTGGGTTGGGAAGTAAGGAATGTATTTTTAAAGGTATTGGGAATAATATATTGATTTTTAAGAGTTGTTGTTAGAGGATAGTGGTGTCCTTTTATAAGTGGGGTAGTGGACCCATATAAAAATTATGAAAATAATAAATTATAACCATCCTTTAAAACCCAAAAATGGATTAAAAATGCACTATTATCAAACCATGGATGATTTAGGGTCCAAATATATCCATTAAATAGAAATTATATTAGTTTTTAAGTTGTTTTAACCCTTATTATTTTACTTCAATCCCTATTAAACTAGTTTTAAACTTAACCGTGATAATTAGTTTTTACAGTTTTTACATTTTTTTCTAATAATTATGAACAAAAATTATGTTCACAATATTAACTAATATTAATTATTCAGATTCAAAATATTAAATCAATTTTATCAAATTCAAATAACATAATTTCATGAATTTAATATGAAATTAAACTTGTAATCATTATGAAAAAATAGTTTTCCAATGGAATTGTTTTCTTAAGTATAAAAATTTTTTATATCAAAAGAATAATTTAAATTAATTTTAATGAACTAAATTGGATTACTTATAATAGTTTTTTAACTATATTAACCATTAAAATAATTTTAACTAAAAATTAAACTTTTAAATTATTTATATAAAAATTTAATTTTCAATTAGAATAGTTATTTTTCTTTATTTATGGGAAAATTATTTTTTATAAAATTATAAAAATATAATATAAAATAATATTGACATTTTGATATAAAAAATAAGTTCAAATTTTCAAATAATTTTTTAAGTGGTAAAAAACATAAATCACGTGTACAAAAATTACCAAAGTAACATTTTAGAAAAATATAGATTTTCAAAATAATATTTCTTTTACATTCATATGTTTTTTTATTTTTATTAAAATAAACTGATAGCCAATGAATTTATTTTATATATATATCTAATCCATTTAATTTTCATAATTTATTTAGTGCCACCAATTTAAAAATACTGGTTATTACAATATAGTACTTTTCTCATCATTAAGACTTGGTGTTGCGTATATTTCAAGCTATTAAAGATATTAAATAATATAAAGAGAGATATATCATTTGTATTTGGTTGTTATAATTATGAATACCCATCCCTATTTCCGCTCAATTTTATTCACATAGTTGGACCAATCCTTCATTGATCGGTTAATTCAAGGTATCAAACCCACACTCTATAAACATTAGAATAAAAGTGATGAAATATGATCTTGTGTTGTATGATCTATGTACCATAAAAATGAATTTACATGATATGTGTATGACGGGTGGAAACAAAATTATATAGGTCAAAACTGAATTTGTTAATTTTTTTATCTCATTATATACCATGTATGGTTAGAATGAGGTTATCTAAAACACAATATGTTATAATATCTAGATGGTTAGCCTTTAATCATTCTTATGATGTCATTTTCTATGTGTTTTCTGTAATCCATATATTTTCTTACTGTTCTCATATTATAAAATTCTCATTTGTTTAAAGTTATTATTATATTCATTCTATATAATCATTTTATGCCTCTTGACTCAATTATATTACATTACCTTATGTTATGCATTAATTATTCCCTTACTAGGATCTATATCTCACCCATTTCATTTGTAGCTCCACTGGTTATCCCATGAATATGAGAATATCATTGGATTTTAAGGACATGTTGTTGAGTTTTTATATAATTTTGTTGTATCCCTAAATCAAGTTATTTGTTTTATATTTCTAATTAAAAAAATTTACTAGGCTTATCGGTCTTTTGGGAATATATTATGTGTATATTTAGTTAATAAATAATAAATTAATTTACATTAAAATATGGTTTGTCATAGTTGATATAAGATAAATGTTAATTTAGTTTTGTAATTAGGAGTATAAAACTATAGTGAAATCCTTTGAGATAAGAATAAACATAAGAACATATCCATAATTTATGATAATGTATAGAGTTAGTAGTTTCCGAGCAATAAATTATCTATCCAGATATTATAATTATATTCAAATCTAGGACATGTATACCTAGGTGTAATAACAACAAAAAGGGAACATTGGGAATTAAATTGATCACCACCTGATGCATAATAATAATTCCATGATTCACACCTAGTTTTATAATCTTGATTTATATCATTTGGTAAACACACATGATCTTCATGTACCATTATTAAGGAAACAACAATTTCCCATAAACATTTATATTGATAAATAGAAAATGGACAACTTATATTGACACATAGAAATCAATAGTTCATGGAATGTATTTCATTCATATGTTATCCCATCAATTTTTATAGTTTCTCATTTATATTTTTAATATTTTGAAAATTTTCATCTATAATTTTCCCTTTATTTCAGTCAATGGCTTGAAATAAGAGGAACAGAGTCAACAACTAATGTGAGGGGAAGTGTGATAACTACGCAAATACAATTTCCTACCATATGGGAGTAGGATTTGAGAACATCATGAAAATAATTTATTAGTTAACTAATGTTTTCAATATAAATATGAATTAATAGGAACACCCACATCTCTCTAAGAAATTTAAAGTTTTAATTGAGACCATGATGTGATAAGGGCCTCTAAATATTATTAGGTCATTCATTTCCTTAATCAATAGACAATAGAAAAACTATATTAAAAACTATATTTTATATCCTTCAATGCTCTAAGAATGTGAAGCTCATGCTGATTGTGTATTTTATAGAGGGAGAAGTATTAAAATGGTTGAAATTGATCCACAAACTTTTAAGATATTGAAGTGATATTGTGGAAAAATTATTTGAAAATATTAATAAAAAATTTCCTCCCACTCTTTGGATAAAAATGGATAGGTTATTCCTTGGACTCATGTAAAAGGGATGATGAATCCATCTAGGTGTATAAGGATAACATCACAATACATCCATGATATGCCTCTAGATTTTTCACTCACCCCATGAGTAAATTTAATTGATTCTTTATAGGGGTAAATATGAATCGTTGAATTTCATTTGGATTTGTTACTTTGGAATCGATGAGGAATTTTTTTATCTTCCTTTAGATACTAAATAAAGATCAGTTGTTTTAGGAGATTTAAGCATAGAATATATTTATTTCTATAGGAGGGATGGATAAATATCATGTGGTCAATAGAGTAGAACATCCAACATGTCATTTTTGTGGAGGATTCATCAAAGAATTTTCCTGAATGGGGAAAGGAAATGCTTTTGGTTTGGAAGGAAGGAAACCTAGATTTTTAATTCCAATGGGACAAACCCACCAATTTAATGAAATAAAGGAATTCCCTAGACAACCCTTGGCATGTTTTCCAATGTTTTAACTATCAGGAATAAGAAGACTATGTGAATTAATGTACTAACTAAATAGTTTTTTATGATAACCAATGAAAAAAACCCTAAGTCCTATAGATCAAGGGAGAGATTATGCCATCACAATATCATAGGCGGATCCTGGTAGTGAATTGGTGATGGGTACTCTAATTATTAATTATATAATAGTGAGTGTACTATTTTAACCCACCCCCACCCCAAGTGTTTCCCTCCTAGGTGGGAAATGAGGGAATGGGTTGGTGACTACCTGATTCCCACCTCCAGTAAGCCACAGGTTGGTGACTAGCACTGAGGGTATATCATACATAACAAATAGAGGAACTATCCTCTAAGAGAACACATATAATAGAGATATAAGAAATATACACCTTTAAAAAACAGATCATAATGATAAAATAATCACTATTACAAACATGTAATATCATACAATACTAAAACAACTAAAAGGAAAACTACATGTACCACAAAGGTAAACATATCAGTGACCATGAATCCCAAAAATCTTCTATAAAAATACGAGCTAATAATATCCAGAACGATCTCCAAACTACTTCTAATAACATAAAAAATAGTTTATATATGTGTGTGGGAGTATAATAGTTTACTCAGAATGATAATCCACAGAAACAATCATGAAAATGATAATTAAATATTTTTAATGCCTAGTGAATAACAAGTAAAAGTAACTAATCACCAAAATATGTATAATAAGTTCCCATCCACGCCAGGGATATCCCTCGCCAAGTATCACATTCAAGAGATCATTTATGATAGTAATAAAACATTAATGGTACCCCACTAATTCTTCCGCATTGTCTTTATGCTCTACCCCATCATCAAACATCCTCATCCATCTCTCTAAAAAAGTAAACTAGCCCAAAAACACATGGGCTAAGTATCACAACATGCACCTCGTGCATCACAGCATCAATTCATCCAAAATCACATCTTCATATTGTAACCATTTAGTTTCTATGATCCACCACATACCATATGAGATTAATCATTCTTCAGTATTATACCTTGAGCTATCAAAGTCTATACGCTGAGTAAGGTACCTCAAGTAATCAAATCCTACACTTTTCATACCTATAATAATCATTTGGATATTATATCCATAGATTCATGTGCATTAAATAAACACAATACATTAAATCCCTATATATACATACATGGTAAAACAAACAACCACGAATACTATCATATAATACAACCAAGAGAAGAGAGTGTCCTAGAGGGGGTAATCATCCATTTGTCCTTGAAAACCTAGATATTATGAAACACACCCTCCCAAAGTCCATTTGGTGTTAGTTTCCCTATCTAAAATGGATGGGGTAGCACATAAAATCACAAAATGTATATTTTATAATATATATCACTACCACACAAGGGTTAATAAACTATTCTTATCCTCCAACATATCTATAACCACATAGACACCTGGATACCATGTCCAGGGACGAGAAAACCTATAAGCACACATTAATTTTGAAGAACAATATTAATTTTCATTACTTTTATTGAATAATTAAATTAAATATAATTAGTTCAGTATCCATTAGTTAATCATCAGAATCATTCTAGATATATTTTATTAACCAATAAATTTATGTACTTCCCCTCTGGGAATATGAAAATATGAGTCTTCTTTTTCTCAAGAAGAACTTATTTGCATTCAAGAAACACCAACCCTAGGGTTTAAGTCATTTATTAATCATTATTATACTTTGAAAAATTATAGTTAGTCTAGGAAAACATACTAAGATGCCACCAAGTGATATGAAAACAAGAACATCTAGCTACCTCAATCCATGAGGATATGAATATGGATAAATAATAATCTTAGTCATCTAGACATTAAATAAATTCATTCACAAGATGGAATCCCAAAATTATCAAATAACTATGTAATCCCAGATTTAACCCATTCCATCTTCTGGGTTCCATACCTAGCACCATAGTCAATAAGGAAACATGGACATAAAATAAGAAGTTCATAATTTAAATTAAATGGGATCTCATGACCCCCAACATAATTCATACAACCTGATTAAAAAATGATCAATCTTGGAACATATGATTTATCATTATCCATAAACCATATTTTGTCAATATTGAATTAACAAATTCATTATTCTTGGGTTCCAACTATGGGATACCTATGTCATCATCTATATCATGCTATTAAAAGATTGTACATAATCTTTTTCACAGGACCAGATTCATTAATCTATGTGAAAGGAAACTCTCGATTAAAATGAATTTTATTCATTTCATCATATAAAATAATTATATTTGAAAGTTCTTTTTCAATTCCATTGGAATATATAATTACATATTAAAATAAACATGCAGACTCACATCAATTTTATTTTCAACAAATTATAGGAAACATCTGATTATTAGTCATGTATCTTCTTTAATTATTTATCCGAAAAAAGATTTCTTCTTTACATACTTATGAATTTCATAAATTTTAAAAAGATAAATTAAAAATAATAGTATGTTATATAGCCATAGTATAGATAGAAAATTATATAGAAAATCAAGAGGGAAATCATTATCATTGTGAAAAAAATCAACATGTGATCTTTATCTAATTCTTGTGTTTATATAATTTAGTATTTAGTAAGATAATTCCACTACTATAAAAATATTAAAACATTGTCAATTTATGATTATATACAAATATAAGATAAGTAATGAATCACTACCTCAAAATCATCAATTTTATTTCCATGAGACTCGATCAACATCATTGTCATCTAATCACCTCTACCATAATACATTGCAAACCTACATGGACTCTATGACATAAATATGAAAAAACCACATAGAAAACAATATTATAATTATGGATAGAATACACCCTAACATGGGGATAAGAAATGGTGGGAAATAAGATCAAATTGAGAGATATATTTAGAAAAAGATAGGTTGAAAGTACCACAGATCACCACAGAGTGATCATTGGAATTTAGGGGTTGATCCTTATCAAAAGGAGCTCCAAATACTTATAAGAACACTTTATGGTCCCCAAGTTTATATTGGAAATATTGAAATAATAATGGGTTATAATGGGGTTTGGAGTATTTATAAATATGGATAATTTTATAAGACAACGGTGTGGTACCTATGACCATGTCGCAACCTTCCCTCATATAGTGTATTTTATGGAACTACACAAGGGAAAATGTTTCATCCACCCTCAGCCAATGGATCATATGATAACCATAGGATGATATTATAAATTTTGATCTAGGGGATATTAAATGAACTTAATATTCATATATTAGTCACCCTATTTTTGGTAGAAAATCTTAAAACAACTAATTCACAACAGTCCATTCCATATCACAGCCTTAGGCGCACTAGGAATGGCCTACACAATAGCCAACCACCTTGGCATAACTATATTTGAAAATAAAGTAGCCTTGAATTCCTCCAAGATATCGCCTATTTTACAAGTGTGATTTACTATGCTTTGGCCACCTCCCTTATGGAACAGTATACCCCTCAACACTGCAACCATGCTATTTTTTGCAGTGGAATTCCTATTTTCCTCCAAACGCCCTCCAAGAATCTCAATACCTCTTATGGGTGCCTCTAAAACCCAAAAATCAAAATGGAAAACCTTCTAGGATCTAATTATTTACATAAGATACATATCAAAATATTCTCAACCATGAAAATCCAAAACTAGTCTAGAAATAAATAATGGAAATGGTCATCCAAATGACTAAACCAAGGGATAATTCTCAAGGATCTAACCATTATAAGATATCAACCCCCAATTAGAGGAATAGTTAAAAAACATTAAATAGAAACAACCATCTCCCAAGGACTCTCTGGTGGGATGTAACACTCAAATAAGAGCATGTTCACAACAAGAAACAAGATGAAACTATCTCATAAACTAGAAAATGTTCAATAATGACAAATATCATTACAAAAAGAGAATAGAGAAACTTAAATTAGCTCAAGGTGAAGAGAATGTATATATAACTAATGTTCCCATATACTATCCACTATTATACAATTTTTACATACAACATAAACCAAGTGAATAACATACTATGTGTTACCAACTCAGGGATGTCCAAGATCTTTATAGGTCTCTCCTCCAAGGCTGTATCATTATCAATATCGATGTCTCTAAAATTGATGACATTATATTATTTATGATGTTAATAAAAAAGATGTTACACAAGAATGACATCGTGTATCAATTTAATCTTTGAGGGTAGTGATATCCGATATTCCTTAGCTCCAACATGAGACATCACCACAAAATACCCAATAAACTATGGAGAAAGATTTCTCCCTTCACAAAAACATCGCTTCCCATGATGAGGAGTAACCTTTAGAAATTAATTACCTCCAAAATCAATCTATATAGGTCTCCCCCCCATTATAGGAATAATATTTATATATCTATTTTGTTTCCATTAAACACTCATGAATCAATTAAACCATATTTTTTCTTCTTCTTCACTAGTTTTGGTCTGATAATTACTAACCCTCCAACCCCAGTCCAAAATAAGGGAGAATGAAATGTTAAACCATACAATGATTAAAATGGATCTATAATAATACTGGAGTGGGAAATATTATTTATATGAGAACTCAACCAATGGTTGGTTCATCATCTATGAAACTTTAAAAAAAAGGACATAAAAATGTAGCATGTCTTTAAGAGTATGGATAGTATGTTCTGTATGACCGTCCATATATGGATGGAAAAAGTGTAATAAAATAACTAAGATCCAAAATTTTGTTGGAGACCTCTCAATACCTTGGAGGTAAAATGATAATCATGATCAAATATATTATTCCTCGGGACTACATGGAGTCTCACTACCTCCATATAATTCCATGAAGAAATCTACAATGATCTTGACTCTTCCAGTGCTATAAAGTTGGATTAGTTCTTCAAACCTTCCACTATCACCCATATATAATCAAATCCACCTTAATATCAAGGGTAACTAGTAATGAAATCCCTCATTATTTCCTCCCATTTTAGTTAAGTAACCTATAATACTTTTATCAAACCAGTTTATGCATAGTGATCAATCATAACCTTTTGGAAGAACAAACATCAAGAAAAAAAATATGTAACCACACGCTTCAACCCAAGGCACCAAAAATGACCTCCCAATGCTTGGTGCATTTGTATCATGATAGGATGTACTTACAAGTGTGATCCATAGAACTCATGGAAAAACACCTCATGCATCACCAAATGGACAAAAATATTTCCCAAAAACAACACTAGGTGTTTATCATCATTAGATAAACCATCAGGGTTGTCATAAAAAGAAACCCAGTCTCTATAGACCTCCACCTTAGAGTCCCCTAGCTGGGAATCCTCCACTTACGTCCCCAAAGTTTATTTCACTCTCATATGGAAAATAAAACCTCTACCTATAACCTTTATCATATCCATATTCATCACTACGAGTTCATATATCAATCTTTAGGAATATCTATATTAATCCATGACATCACTACATGACATCCTTATCAGTGTGTCAGCTACAACATTACTCTTTACTTGTGTATATAAAATCTAAAATTTATAATCCTGCAAGAATTTCATCCACATTAATTTTTCATGTTCATGTCACGATGGGAGAAAAAATACCTCGAGATCTTATGTTCAGTGAAAACCAAAAAACACTCACTGATGAGGTAATGTCACCTCAATATTATGGAAAACACAACTAATACTAACTCCACATCATCAATGTCATAGTTATGATCATGTAAATATTAATATCAAGACCTATAAGAAAAATAACATATCTGGAATATCAACACACAACCCATTATAAGAAGTGAAGCATCACAGGAAACCTGAAACTGAACTCCCTCTACTGGAAAAAGGGACTAGAGTGGTGGAAATATTCTCCTTTAGGTACTCAAAAATCGTTTAGAACCTGGTTAGTACAAAATAATTCTTCATCCATTATAGTCATGGATTTCATATTATTTTAAAATATAGGTAAATTGACTATGGAACTACTATAATAAACTATTGGACCAAGGAAACTTATCAACTTTACAACTACTATTGGTGATTCCCAAGAAATTTATGTCGCTATCTTTGAACAATAGAAAACTAATATTTGTTGTGATACCACATTCCCCACAAAATGAACTTCATGATCCATGAAGTCAAACATTGATATCTTTCCAAATAACTATGCTGTTATATAACTGCCAAAACGTCATGTAGAGTCTTGTCATGATAATCCTAAAACATAAATTGAATGAGGGTATCCCTGATGAAAAAGACCATAAACTGATCAAAAAACCCCTTAAATACGGAATTCACTCAACAGATGAACACAGCTAAAGAATTCATCACAATGAAAAACATAAAAATTGTGTAACGCCCCGACCCCAGCTACCCAGAGTCGGTGCATTAATTACATAACATTGGCATGATCACAAGAAAGATCAAATCTCGAAAGACCGATTGGTTTAGTAGCCTTGGAAACACTAAATATAATCATAAAGTTTTACATTACATTTCAAAGTGAAAAACTACTACAACAACAAAGTCTTCATATCCACACTATTAACCCCTCATAATATCCCTGCAAGTCATTCATAATTTACTTCTTCACTACCTGGGAAAAATAAAACATAGAAAAGGGGGTGAGCTCAAATGCCCAGTAAGGATAACAATATAGCGGAACATTCAAAATAAGCATAAACATTTAAGGCAATGAATTACTAAAACAAAAGCCTTTTAAAATTGAACTTCAACATAGTATGGCAAAAATAAAAATGAAATAATGCCATTTACTTATTCACATGGATATTATACTAATCGAATTATCACATGCAATATCAATAACCTCTTTCATAATGTTGGAATGCATAATGCCAGACTATCATAACCACATAGCCAAGGCCTCGTGCCAAGACTACAAATAAGATTTTGTCAAGGCCTTGTTCCAAGACACTAGTTTGTCTCATGAGACCTACCGATGCATCGAGGAGCTATAGCGGGCTCCACCTGTCACATATTAAGTCCAATGCATTCCCATATGAAAAGGTTTAAACATAACATAAACATTCATATTAAAAATAGAATATGAAATGTCAATACTTTCACCATAAACTATGAATGGTATAAAAATATCACATCCACAGTCAAACATATCACAAAACCTTCAATACAATATAGAAGTTTTGTATCATAATAAATCAACTTCAAATAATCTTAAAATCCATCAAAGGATGTTGACATAGATGAAATCAAAATTATTTTTAAAGAAATATCTCCTTTTATTTTGAAATAATTTAAGATCCATATAAAATAAAACATTTTCTTTGAAATTATTCTTATAATCTTGTAGGGGAAGCTTTGAAGATTTTATAACGGCGGAAAATAGCCGCACCCGCCGTTAAAAAAAACATTCTTACCTTAATTCTGTCGAAAAGGTTAAAAAGGACCTTGTTTTGAAAACGACCGAAAGATTCCTTTATAAACCACTTTTAAAAGTCAAAAAGGGTATAAATGACTTTAACTCATATTCTAGTAAATAGTAACAATTTTTTGAAATGCATTTTTAAGAAACATGGATGTGGATGATAAAGAGATCCCAGTAGATTATTACGTATAAACGACCTTGGATAATGAAGAGGTTGTAAAGTAAACCCTTACCTTGTACTTTTCCTTGGTTGGGGTAGGTTAACCTCCTGTATAATGGTGAAATAGTTGTTATTAAATTATACAAGAATCATATATAATAATATGATATCATATATGATCTTTTAACATTGATTTGTTAATAATATCTTAGAATTATCGTCGTTTCGGGAGTTAACTTACTCATTTTATTTTATATGTTTTGTTACATAAGCCATGGTTGTTGTATCTTATTCATATCCAGAATGATATCTAGTCCTTAAACATCATTTTTAAATCATCAAATGATAATTATACTTGAATGGATACGATGGAGAATGAATCTCATCGCGTTCGTGGAGACGGTAGTCCGTACGTACGCACGAGCGACAATATCATTCTTTTGATATTAAAATAATATATAAATGGATGGTATATCATATATACAGAATCATTAACATGTTATATTTATTATTTACATGAGTTACACATCATTATTATACCCATCCAAATAATATTATATTGAATAACAATTACACCACGACGTGGAGACGGTAGTCCGTACGTACGCACGTATGGTGACATGTTATTCAAAGGGTGGATAGAATACTGAATATGGCTGTACCATATTTATAATAACATCATAGTATATGTGAGATACTGGAGTTATTATTTTAGAATGGTAAGAACAAAGGAAGAAGAAGTGGAAGAATAAATGAACTTGGAGAAGGGTGGTGAAATCATTACCTCTTCTTCGGGTTCTTCCTTTTGATTTGATCAAAAGGGCTCCTTAGGTTGGCTTTATGATCAAACTAAGGCCTCTAGGTTGTAGTGAGGGATGTTGGGAGAGTATTTGGGCAGAGTTTGGCCGAACCAAAAGGTTTTGAAGGTGTGAAGAAATGAGAAGGAGGAGTGCCCTTTTATAAGAGGGTTGAGGGGCACCTTTGGAAAAGCTAGAAATATTAATTTATAATAAATTCATATTCGGTTTCTAATGTCTCCAAAGCTTATTATTCAAAGGTTAAGGTGGGTATAGGTCTAAAACCACTCAACCAATAGAATTTAGATAGGTTTGGGTACTTATATTAACCTTATCTTTAAGTATTAACTATAAGTTAATTAGTTTCACTTTTACAATGTCTCTTTGTATTTTTATATAATATGGTTAATAAACTTACTATATACATCCAAGAGACCCCCAAGTGGTACATTAATGATGAACCTATCATTATATAAGTCTCTTGGCCGAAACATAGATTTTTAGGAATTTAATATCAATTAATAATATAATATTTGTTTTAAGAACTCTTTTATGTCAATTTTGACACTATTCAATAGTTGATTTTTGTGAAACTCATAACAGATTGATTACTTCGAAAAAAGTCAATTAAATAAATCCTATTATATCATATTATCCTATAAAATTAGTTTAATTCATTAAAAGTTTCATATTATATTTATTTGGGTATTTATAATATCAATTATTTTAATTTTTCACTATTATAGTAATTACTGCATCATCATTGTGTCATAAATAAAATAAATTATTTAATGTCTAAAAATTATAAATAAAATATAATTATGTAGGAAATCGTTTTACCTTTCTAATGAATATTTATAATCTAAAATCCAACATATATAACCCTATGTACCAATTGTTTTTCTAAAAGATATATGCTTGTGTCATTTTTGTATTCATTTTAACTTAATTAAAATAAAGTGTCATTATCACTTACAAGTGGATCCATGGGGTCCCAAAATAGACCCAAAGATTCCCATGGTCGACCATGTATCAACCAATAGGGTTAAGACACGTTTTAGGGTAATTTAGTATTATTATAATATTATTTTTTAACCCTTATTTACCGGATTTACCCTTAACCATGGTAAATAAAATATTTACCGCAGTAATTATTCAAAATGTCTAAAAATAAAAGTTACCTATTTAAACAATTTGAACATCCTGATTCCAAATATGGAATCCATTTTCCTAAATTCAAAACACAAAAGTGGCAGAAATTAATTTAAAATTAATTCCCGCTGTCAAAACAAAAAGCGTGTTTTTAAGAGATAATAACTATCAAAAGATTGACACTCGTTTATGTTCGGTTTAATTGTAAAATTATGTCCAATGAACAACATTATATTAAATGGTAAAAATATATTCTAAATATACTTTAAAACCACTCAAATTCATAATTTATCACTATTAATTATTTAGATTAAAAAAGTTGTTTTTAATTAAAACTTAGTAATTTTCACTATTCATCAAAATATGAAAGTTATCCGAAAAGTACCAAAATTTCACCCTAGACTAATTTCGATATTCCGAATCCAAAAATGAAGTCCATTTTGAAATATAAAATATATATGATTTCAAAAATTAGGTATTACTATTTACAACGGCTAGTTTAATTAGTTGTGGTGTGTGTTAGAACTCGAGGTTGCGTACAACACACGCTATCACATTATTCAAAGAGAAGCGTACCGTAGAATCTTGGGGTGTTACATTCTCCCCTCCTTCAAATAATTGCGTCCTCGCAATTTCTAGGGTATTACTGCATAAAAAGACTCGGGTGGTTCTTCATCATAAGTTCCTCGGGTTCCCACGTTGCCTCTTCCATCTTATGGTTTCTCCACAAAACTTTTACCAGACGCGTCGTCCGGTTTCTCAGCACTTGTTCTCTCGTATCAAGAATCTTGACGGGCTCTTCGCAATAAGACAGATCGGGTTCCAGTTCTAATTCCTCATAGGTGAGTACATGCGTCGGATCAGGCATGTATTTCCTCAATAGAGATACGTGGAACACATCGTGAACTTTGGAGAGACTTGGCGGCATTGCCAATCGGTAAGCTACAACCCCAATTCGTTCTAGAATTTCGAAAGGTCCGATGTACCTGGGACTCAATTTACCTTTCTTACCAAAACGTATGACTCCCTTCCACGGAGATACCTTCAGAAAAACATGATCACCGACTTGAAATTCCAAATCCTTCCTTCGATTATCGGCATAGCTCTTCTGCCTACTTTGAGATGCTTTGATGTGATTTTGGATTACTTTCACCTTTTCCACCGTTTCCTCCACCAGTTCTGGGCCTACAAGTTTTCTTTCACCAGCGTCATCCCAACAGGTTGGTGTACGACATCTCTTTCCGTATAACGCTTCATATGGTGCCATCTGAATACTCGAATGGAAGCTATTCTTATAGGAAAATTCTACCAAAGGTAAATATTGATCCCACATACCCTGAAAGTCAAGTGAGCAAGATCTCAACATGTCTTCTAAGGTTTGAATAGTCCGTTCTGATTGTCCGTCTGTCTAAGGGTGGTAAGCAGTGCTCAAATGAAGTTCAGTATCCAGGGATTTCTGAAGACTTTTCCAAAATCTTGAAGTAAAACGGGGATCACGATCAGAAACAATCGATAGGGGTACTCCATGAAGTCTCACAACTTCATTAATATATTGTCTTGCTAGACGTTCCAGGGGTAGATCTTCTCTTATAGCAAGAAAATGTGTTGTCTTGGTAAGACGATCAACAATAACCCATATTGTATCATTCCTTCTAGGAGTCTTTGGTAGCCCCATGACAAAGTCCATCGTAACATTGTCCCATTTCCACTCCGGTATGGGAAGAGGTTGCATGACTCCTCCAGGCTGTTGCCTTCCAGCTTTCACTTGTTGACAAACCATACATCTTGACACAAAATCATCAATCTCCCTCTTCATGTTGTCCCACCAAAAATGTTCCTTCAAATCTCTATACATTTTGGTGCTCCCAGGGTGTATAGAGAAATTGGAACTATGAGCATCATCCAGCAATTCCCTTTTTAGATCAGGTATATTGGGAACACAAAGTCTCTTCCCGAATTTCAAAATTCCATCTTCATACACAATGTCTATCAATCTCCCATCATTCACAGCTTTAATCTTCTTTTGGAATTCTTCATCATCGGTCTGAGAACTCTTAATCCTTTCTAGTAAAGATGGTTTGGCAACCATTTGAAAAAGCATTGATGTTTCACCTTCCCTGGTTATTCCCATGTCCATCTTCACTAGATCCATGAAAATTGGATCCCTTTCAATTCTCATATTGTTCAAAACTCCATGGTCTTTTCTACTCAAAGCATCTGCCACCTTGTTTGCCTTCCCCGGGTGGTAGTGTATCGTACAATCATAATCCTTGAGTAATTCAAGCCATCTCCTTTGCCTCATGTTGAGTACTTTTTGTGAGAAAATATACTTCAAACTCTTGTGATCAGTATAAATCTCACATTTTTCACCATAGAGGTAGTGCCTCCATATCTTCAAAGCAAAGATCACAGATGCTAACTCAAGATCATGAGTAGGATAGTTTTGTTCATGAATTTTCAACTGTCGTGATGCATAGGCAATAACTCTATCATTCTACATAAGGACACAGCCAAGTCCTTTCTTCGATGCATCACTATAAATAACGAACCCATCATTCCCCGATGGTAGAGTCAATATAGGAGCATTGACTAATCTTCTCTTCAGTTCTTCAAAACATTCTTCACACTCTTTTGTCCAAACAAATTTAACCCCTTTACATGTGAGCTTCGTTAATGGGTTAGCCAATCGGGCAAAATTCTGGACGAAACGTCGATAATAACCTGCCAAACCAATAAAACTACGTACCTCAGTTATACTCGTAGGTGCTGGCCATTCTTGGATTGCCTTGGTCTTAGAAGGATCAACAGAGATTCCATCTTTAGAGACAATATGTCCAAGAAAAGAAATCTCCTGAAGCCAGAATTCACACTTGCTAAACTTCCCATATAATTCATGCCTCCTCAGAGTCTTCAAGATAATGCGCAAGTGATTTTCATGATCTTCGTAGGTTTTGGAGTATACCAAGATATCATCAATAAATACCACCACAAATTCATCGAGATACTCCTTGAAAACTCTATTCATCAGATCCATGAATACAGAGGGTGCATTAGTCAATCCAAACGGCATTATAGTAAACTCGTAATGCCCGTACCTGGTTCGAAATGCTGTCTTCAGAATGTCTTCCTTCTTCACACACAACTGATGGTATCCAGATCGAAGGTCAATATTTGAAAAGTATTGAGCTCCATGCAGTTGGTCAAATAAATCATCAATACGAGGTAGGGGATACATGTTCTTTATCGTTATAGCATTGATCTCCCTGTAGTCGATACATAACCTCATAGATCCATCTTTCTTTTTAACAAAAAGAACAGGGGCTCCCCATGGAGAAACACTAGGGCGAATAAATCCCTTATTACTCAATTCCTCTAGTTGTTTCTTTAGTTAGACTAACTCTACAGTGGCCATTCTATAAGGGGTCTTCGATATAGGCCTTGATCCAGGAATCAAATCAATAGAAAACTCAACTTCTCGTTCTAGAGGATGTCCAGGTAAATCTTCTGGAAATAAATCTACAAATTCTTTCACAACAGGTACATCCTCTATTTGAACATTCCTTTCCTCACCCGCAGTTATTTCATTCTCTTCCTCCCCAATAATTGAATTTAGTTGAGCTATTAAGGGTGGATCTAAATAAGAATTAGGTGGTGACGATTCTGCTCTAAAAATAAGGTGTTCCTTATCATTATCATCAAGAATCGTAACCTCTTTCTTCTTACAATAAATCTTCGCATCATAGTCCGAAAGCCAGTCCATACCGAGGATTATATCAAACTCAATCATAGGTATGACGATGAGATCAGCAGATAAACAAAATTTTTGTGCTCTAATGGGGACTGATTCACAAAACTTTGTTGCAACGATACTTCCCTTAGGAGTTTTAACTGACAACTCCCTTATTAAATCAAATTGGAAATATCTAATTTTCTTAGCAAACTGGGAAGATATGAAACAACGCGATGATCCAGAATCAAATAATGCATTTTCTAAACTTGAGGAAACCATTAAATTACTTGCCACCACGTCTTTCAGAGCTTCTGCCTCAGCAGTAGTGATAGCATAAGCCTGGCCTTGATCCCTTGGCCTTTTCTGAGGTAAGTTCTCCTGACGCTTAGGACATGCATTTGCATAATGCCCCATCTCCCTGCAATTGTAGCACTGAACGTTGGTAGCTTCCTTCTTCCCCTTGCAATCATGAGCTTGGTGGCCTTTTTCACCACACTTGTAACATACTCCCATTCCCTTCAAGCAAGTACCAGGATGTTTCTTCCCGCATTTACCACAAGATGGATATTCAACCTTTCCCTTCTTCCCCTTATTTCCATTCCCAGATTGATCAGCAGGTCTCTTCTTCTCTTGCTTTGCTTTAAAGTCATAAGACTTAGATAATTCCTTTTCGGTCTTTATAGCACATGAGACAATGTCTTCGTACGATGAAAAGGATTGTGAGACTAATGCTCGACGGAGAAATGGTTTTAACCCATCAAAGAAATGATCAATCTTACTTCTTGGGTTGCGAATATAATCTCCAGCATACCTCGCTAACCTTGTAATGTTAGCCTCATACTTTGTGACATTCTCATCCTCCTTTTGTCTCAGACTCAGAAATTGTCTTTCCATATCTGCTCGATGGTCGCGAGGAAAGTATTTTTCTAAAAACATATCTTTGAACTCCCTCCATTCCATATTTGATACTTCATCATCTTCCTTCATGTTCTGAATCAATGACCACCATTGGTCAGCATCTCCAGTGAGGCGGTAAACTGCCATGATAACTTTTTCCCTTTCACTGCTCCCCAAAGCCTGAAATATTTTCTCTAGGGAATTTATCCATTGCTCAGCTACTAAGGGATTTGTACTCCCATTGAACGTTGGTGGTTGTTGCCTCATGAATCGATCTAACATTGATCCTCCACGCTGCGGATCATGGTGCTCCATACGGGTAAGGTTATTATTCATAACCTGAGTAAGTTGTCCCAGTATGGTGATTAGCTGATCGGCACCAGTTGCATCACCAGCCCCACTATAATTATCTTGAGCAGGAGGGCAATCCATACATGGAGTGCGTGCATTGATACGGCTTCCATTTCTTCCACTAGGCGCCATTTCTAAACAATGTCATAAACTAGATCAGTTTATGAATCAAAATACATAATCCCATACTTATAAAACACTTAACATAAATTGAACTATTTATGGATATAATCCATAATCATAAAAATGTTTTCTTTGAGGAAGTATATACTCATAAACCCTTCATAATGATTTGTAAAGATAGTGAGAGTTATCCTAAGCATATCCCCCGGGAGTGTCGTAACCAAGAGTGCAGCAAGGCCCGTTGTCGTGCACCAGTTCCCGTTCGAGTCTAGCTCAAAGCGGTGTTTTCGGGTTTTACCCCTAGGTACATCTGTGCCAGAGCCGCCTCTACCTGCTCGTATCCAGACAGGGATGTATTGTTCGGAAAACTCACAAAATCTCTACAATACCAAAATTATAGGAAGTTCTTCTATACGAATCCTCAAAGTTCATCTTAGGTCTACGTGCTCTAATCAGAGTTTATCTAAATCTAGTTTCCAAGGTTTGTACTAAACTTCCTCTGATACCAACTGTAACGCCCCGACCCCAGCTACCCAGAGTCGGTGCATTAATTACATAACATTGGCATGATCACAAGAAAGATCAAATCTCGAAAGACCGATTGGTTTAGTAGCCTTGGTAACACTAAATATAATCATAAAGTTTTACATTACATTTCAAAGTGAAAAACTACTACAACAACAAAGTCTTCATATCCACACTATTAACCCCTCATAATATCCCTGCAAGTCATTCATAATTTACTTCTTCACTACCTGGGAAAAATAAAACATAGAAAAGGGGGTGAGCTCAAATGCCCAGTAAGGATAACAATATAGCGGAACATTCAAAATAAGCATAAACATTTAAGGCAATGAATTACTAAAACAAAAGCCTTTTAAAATTGAACTTCAACATAGTATGGCAAAAATAAAAATAAAATAATGCCATTTACTTATTCACATGGATATTTTACTAATCGAATTATCACATGAAATATCAATAACCACTTTCATAATGTTGGAATGCATAATGCCAGACTATCATAACCACATAGCCAAGGCCTCGTGCCAAGACTACAAATAAGATTTTGTCAAGGCCTTGTGCCAAGACACTAGTTTGTCTCATGAGACCTACCGATGCATCGAGGAGCTATAGAGGGCTCCACCCGTCACATATTAAGTCCAATGCATTCCCATATGAAAAGGTTTAAACATAACATAAACATTCATATTAAAACTAGCATATGAAATGTCAATACTTTCACCATAAACTATGAATGGTATAAAAATAGCACATCCACAGTCAAACATATCACAAAACCTTCAATACAATATATAAGTTTTGTATCATAATAAATCAACTTCAAATAATCTTAAAATCCATCAAAGGATATTGACATAGATGAAATCAAAATTATTTTTAAAGAAATATCTCCTTTTATTTTGAAATAATTTAAGATCCATATAAAATAAAACATTTTCTTTGAAATTATTCTTATAAGCTTGTAAGGGAAGCTTTGAAGATTTTATAACGGCGGAAAATAGCCGCACCCGCCGTTAAAAAAAACATTCTTACCTTAATTCTGTCGAAAAGGTTAAAAAGGACCTTGTTTTGAAAACGACCGAAAGATTCCTTTATAAACCACTTATAAAAGTCAAAAAGGGTATAAATGACTTTAACTCATATTCTAGTAAATAGTAAAAATGTTTTGAAATGCATTTTTAAGAAACATGGATGTGGATGATAAAGAGATCCCAGTAGATTATTACGTATAAACAACCTTGGATAATGAAGAGGTTGTAAAGTAAACCCTTACCTTGTACTTTTCCTTGGTTGGGGTAGGTTAACCTCCTGTATAATGGTGAAATAGTTGTTATTAAATTATACAAGAATCATATATAATAATATGATATCATATATGATCTTTTAACATTGATTTGTTAATAATATCTTAGAATTATCGTCGTTTCGGGAGTTAACTTACTCATTTTATTTTATATGTTTTGTTACATAAGCCATGGTTGTTGTATCTTATTCATATCCAGAATGATATCTAGTCCTTAAACATCATTTTTAAATCATGAAATGATAATTATACTTGAATGGATACGATGGAGAATGAATCTCATCGCGTTCGTGGAGACGGTAGTCCGTACGTACGCACGAGCGACAATATCATTCTTTTGATATTAAAATAATATATAAATGGATGGTATATCATATATACAGAATCATTAACATGTTATATTTATTATTTACATGAGTTACACATCATTATTATACCCATCCAAATAATATTATATTGAATAACAATTACACCACGACGTGGAGACGGTAGTCCGTACGTACGCACGTATGGTGACATGTTATTCAAAGGGTGGATAGAATACTGAATATGGTTGTACCATATTTATAATAACATCACAGTATATGTGAGATACTGGAGTTATTATTTTAGAATGGTAAGAACAAAGGAAGAAGAAGTGGAAGAAGAAATGAACTTGGAGAAGGGTGGTGAAATCATTACCTCTTCTTCGGGTTCTTCCTTTTGATTTGATCAAAAGGGATCCTTAGGTTGGCTTTCTGATCAAACTAAGGCCTCTAGGTTGTAGTGAGGGATTTTGGGAGAGTATTTTGGCAGAGTTTGGCCGAACCAAAAGGATTTGAAGGTGTGAAGAAATGAGAAGGAGGAGTTCCCTTTTATAAGAGGGGTGAGGGGCACCTTTGGAAAAGCTAGAAATATTAATTTATAATAAATTCATATTCGGTTTCTAATGGCTCCAAAGCTTATTATTCAAAGGTTAAGGTGGGGATAGGTCGAAAACCACTCAACCAATAGAATTTAGAGAGGTTTGGGTACTTATATTAACCTTATATTTAAGTATTAACTCTAAGTTAATTAGTTTCACTTTTACAATGTCTCTTTGTATTTTTATATAATATGGTTAATAAACTTACTATATACATCCAAGAGACCCCCAAGTGGTACATTAATGATGAACCTATCATGATATAAGTCTCTTGTCCGAACCTTAGATTTTTAGGAATTTAATATCAAATAATAATATAATATTTGTTTTAAGAACTCTTTTATGTCAATTTTGACACTATTCAATAGTTGATTTTTGTGAAACTCATAACAGATTTATTACTTCGAACAAAGTCAATTAAATCAATCCTAATATATCATATTATCCTATAAAATTAGTTTAATTCATTAAAAGTTTCATATTATATTTATTTGGGTATTTATAATATCAATTATTTTAATTTTTCACTATTATAGTAATTACTGCATCATCATTGTGTCATAAATAAAATAAATTATTTAATGTCTAAAAATTATAAATAAAATATCATTATGTAGGAAATCGTTTTAGCTTTCTAATGAATATTTATAATCTAAACTCCAACATATATAACCCTATGTAACAATTGTTTTTCTAAAAGATATATGCTTGTGTCATTTTTGTATTCATTTTAACTTAATTAAAATAAAGTGTCATTATCACTTACAAGTGGATCCATGGGGTCCCAAAATAGACCCAAAGATTCCCATGGTCGACCATGTATCAACCAATAGGGTTAAGACACGTTTTAGGGTAATTTAGTATTATTATAATATTATTTTTTAACCCTTATTTACCGGATTTACCCTTAACCATGGTAAATAAAATATTTACCGCAGTAATTATTCAAAATGTCTAAAAATAAAAGTTACCTATTTAAACAATTTGAACATCCTGATTCCAAATATGGAATCCATTTTCCTAAATTCAAAACACAGAAGTGGCAGAAATTAATTTAAAATTAATTCCCGCTGTCAAAACAAAAAGCGTGTTTTTAAGAGATAATAACTATCAAAAGATTGACACTCGTTTATGTTCGGTTTAATTGTAAAATTATGTCCAATGAACAACATTATATTAAATGGTAAAAATATATTCTAAATATACTTTAAAACCACTCAAATTCATAATTTATCAATATTAATTATTTTGATTAAAAAAGTTGTTTTTAATTAAAACTTAGTAATTTTCACTATTCATCAAAATATGAAAGTTATCCGAAAAGTACCAAAATTTCACCCTAGACTAATTTTGATATTCCAAATCCAAAAATGAAGTCCATTTTGAAATATAAAATATATATGATTTCAAAAAGTAGGTATTACTATTTACAACGGCTATTTTAATTAGTTGTGGTGTGTGTTAGAACTCGAGGTTGCGTACAACACACGCTATCACATTATTCAAAGAGAAGCGTACCGTAGAAGCTTGAGGTGTTAGAAATTGAGTCATAATTCTCATGATGACATCATAGAGTTGTTTTTAGAATATCATCATCTTTCCCACATCTGATGATATCTTGACCACATATCGACTTTTAAGAACCAACATTCTCCTATCAAATGATCAAATGAATAATTATTTCTTAAAAGAGGATAAAAACTATTCATTGTCACCTAATTCATGAAATGATACTTGATTCAAGCCCACAAATGTCTACAATCCTTTATTATAAACCAAACTAGTTCACCCCATGATAACACACTCAGCCGAAAAAAAATTTCTATAATAGAGTATTGAACTCTACTCACATATCTCTTAACATGGAAGGTTTCATCATATATGGAATCATCATTATCAAATAAATTCAAGATTATTTCACAATATAAAATCGGAGCCCTCACTGAGAGGGTGACATTGCAACCTCCTTAGTAAATACATCAAGTTACTGTTTTATAACCCTGTGAAACACCATTTGATTATCCTCCATAGATCTATACATTAGATTAATCACAAAGGGATTTAATAACAAAATAATCCTATAACCCATCAGAGGGTCTCAATCACCAAAAAACATGAATTACTCACTATTTTAATTATATAACACAACCTATCTCTAGAAGTAGTTCACGATATCCATCATCAAATACAAAAATCTATGATGAGGACAATGTATCATTATTATATCCCCAAGAATAATAATTATTAGAAAGAGTTGTAATTCTAAAGCACTAACTAAATATATATATATAATTTATATAGATAATATCAACCTATAACTAGTGTATTAAGTTATAAATAAACTAAAAGCATATCTACCTCAGGTCCAACCACCACCATCACCACTCCATGTTTTTGGTATTTTCTAAAAAAACTTTTTGACGTTGAGTGTGAACATTCACATAATCTCCAGCATACAACCATGAAACCAATTTTTTAGCTGAAAATTCCATACACTACAATTTCAAATTACAAATTCAAACTATAATAAAAAATTTCAAAAATCACAATATCTTCTCATGCTTCCCTAATTTCTCCATGATGACATCTCATCACCATCAATCAACCTAAAGAAAATTCCATCCAAAATTCACCACAGTAGGTTTGCATAGCACCAATCCCTTTAACTCTGTATGCCATCATCGAATCCATCGTTGCTGGAACATCAACTCACCATAAAACCAACACACCATAAAAACATTAATTTTCATGGAATATCCACCATATTAGCAAAAAATGAAGGAAGGATAAAAAAAATATACATCATAGAACATTAACAAAAAATACCCCAAAAAACCATCATAGGAAATCCATTATTGCACCTTTTTACGTGACATCACCAATCCACAAAGCAGCATGTCTCCATCGATGCAATGAAGACAGTAAAACGCCACATTGGGGTGGGAGAACCAAAACCAAAACTGAAGGAAACCACCGAGATTAGATCTTTACTGACCAGAGGCGAGAACCATCACTTTGGGATTTAACTTCATATCTAGTCAAGATACAGATGAGACCAAAGATGGGAGATGCATGAACTAGCCAGTGAGGCCAGCAAGAAGAGAATATGAGGAAATGAAGCAAATCAAGAATGATGACACTTGGGAAGGGAAATCGATTCATGAGACCAAAGGTCAAATCCTGTGGGAGAAAAAGGAAGAAAATAGACAAAAGAATCATGTGTAAAGTGGGAGTAGGAACCTAGAGGTGATGTGAGAGAGAATCCAGAACAGAAAACCCTAAATCATCCATAGAGGAAAACCAGGAGAGTGTGGATCCATCAGAGCGATGCCTCTACCTTAAGCACCAAATCAGGGAAATGGATTATTAATGAAAGGAGTGTGTATCTCCTTAATCAAGAAAATCATGAACTCATGGATCAAATAAACAAAGGGTACCTCAAATTAAGTCTATCGTGTTCAACGATAGCAGTTCTAGAGCATGAACTTGAATTAAACCTACACCATCTCTTCTCTAACTAGGCTTATGACTACCTCTAAAAACATTCACCACTCTATTAGGATGAGGATAATCTTGGGTATTTTCTATGCCCTCCCCATCTCCTCTCTGATGATCCCTAACAAGAAAACCATGTTGTTGTTTACTTGTCTCAAATTGAATCAATGGATGAACCTAAAGTAGAACAACAACCGAACACTGACTACTTATAGTGTTCAGGAATTATAACCACTGAGGACAATAGCCTTCACAAGGAAGAAATATTTCTGATCTATAGGTAGAAGACTAAGAGGAAAAAACTCGAGAGAAATGAGATAATGACCACTGGGACATACCCATAGCTAACCAAAAGATATTCTGTCTATAAAACTGGTAACTCTAGCCAATATCTCTACTTCACAAGGACTCATGAAGACTATAATATTACAATGATTTGGTTTGGTCCAATGTACTCTCAATAACCTCTTATCTCTCGATCACCTTATGATATGTTAACATCGTAATTGGGGTGACCATTCACTGGTAATCTGGATTCAAAGCCTCATAATAATTCCTCATCCATACCTCCTCAACTAGAAACATATCAAAATCATATAATATAATTTTCATGTAACATATCCTAAACTCTCAATCAATATAACTCTCGTGGAAATGAGTATGAAACTCTTGGAGATTAGGAAAATTCATGGTCGAATAAAGAAACAATATTTAGAACGTGTCTCAGAACATCCCCTTTGAAACTGTTAACTCATGGAGATCCCTAAGGAACAAAATCCCCACTACCTCATTGCCCCATGGAGCATTTCCATATCCAATGAAACACAATTCTTCTTTCGAGGATGAAACAAACTAAAAGATATATCAACATCCCCCAACCAATAATTTGTGATTGATTCTAAAATGGATCCCTCATTATTCTATAGAGTCTCATCCTAAAACTCATGAAGTGTCCTCCCATAAGTTCTTTCATCATCAAAGTCTAATATAAATGATCTTCTAGCATATCCAACTAATAATTTTTTTCATGATCCTAGAGATGATGTTGACCTTGATCCATTCCCTTAAGAAAAAAAATGGATAAAATCCTAAACATGGAATATGTAGTAATTTATTTATTTATTCACATTCTTATTTTAAGGTTTAACTAATCCCATGGTCAACCCATTTCAAACATATATGAAAATAATAATTATACATAATCCTTTCCTAGGTCTCTACCCCACTACTAGTATAACTTCATTTAGTAGACCTTATAAAATTAAAGTTTTTTTATATGATCATAGGTTCCCTAAATACACATTTCTCATATTCTCTCCCATGTTTACATCACTTAATAAATTTATGTCACTCGTATTCCCTACCAACTTAGGAAATGTCACTCATGACTCACTCTAAACTCAATAATATACCTCAACCTAGACCATTGATATGACTCTGTCATCACCCCCAAGATTACTCTTCCTTGTATAGTGATGAGAAAAGGGAGATTATAACCAATCGAGTCAAGCCTCCAGTAGGTCTCATGTTAGTGACTAGCACCAAGGTTATATCAAGCATACAAATGGGTGGCATTTACCACTAAGAGAACATGAAGAAATGATAGAAAATAAAATACAACAATAATCACCTTATCATAATGAAAAAATAATCACAATTACATATCTTTAATGTCATATAGTACAAAAAAACTATAAGTACAACAAATGTAAACTTTTTAGTTACCATGACGCCCAAACACCTCCTGTAAAACCAAAAAATAGTCATACCTAGCCCAATCACCATCCTAATCCAAATAACCCAAAAAATATTTTATATATATCTGGGGTGATCATAAAAGTATACTTAATTGGATCCTATATAGAACTTATATTTCAAAATATAAAGAACAACATACGAAATACTAGTGAAAATAAGTGAAACTAACTCATCACCTAAACAGGTACACTAAGTTACCAACCTCACCATGGCTATGTCTCCCCAAGTATCATATACAAGAGTTCATGAGTTATAGTTATAAAAAATAAAGGTTACCCCACTTCCACTTCCCCACTAGTTTTATTCTCTCCCCAATATCGTATTCATTAATCTTTCACTCTCTAAAAGTATGCCATCCCAAAAAAATAATTGATCTATATATCAAAAAATGCACCTCAACCATCACATTATCATGTAATCTCATATCAAATCTCCATATAGTAACCAATTAGTTTTTGGGAGATACAATATTCCATATGACATGTGTCATATGTTAGGTATTGTACATCAATCAACCATAGCTCATGCATTGAGTAAGGTGCCATAATCCGTCACAGCCTATACCCATCAGAACAATGATAATCCATTCGATACTATATCTAAATACACATGTGTATGAAATAAAAAAAATCTATTATATCTCTTTACACATATATATGGGAAAAATAACCATTACCATCACATAATACTACCAAGTGAAGAGCATGGTGCCAGAGGGGTAGCCACCCATCTGTCCTCACCAACCTAGATGTTGGGGAACATACCCTCCTAGATTCCCATGGGTTACAGTCACCCTAACTGATATGGGTGGGGGTGGCGTATGAAATAAAAAAACAAACAAGATTAAATATAGATCACAACCAAACACTGTATAATAACCTTTTTCTAAGCTCAACATCATCTATCTTCACTCAGAAACTTGGTTTCCACTAATAGGTTCTAGATATCCTACAAGAATAGAAAAATATTAAATAATGATATTAAATTATATTCATTCCATTGAATAACTTACTTTTCATTAATTAATTTATCACCCATTACATAACCATAACCATTATTTTAGATAATTTTTATTAACCTAAAAATGGAATTCCATGGTCACCAAGAATATGAAAAACTGAGTTTATAGTCTCCCAAGATCAAATTATTTTCATTATAGAAACACCAACCCCATGGGTTAATCCATTTTTATAACATTACAACCATTTCCATAATTCCATGTACTCTTGGAAAACATCCTAAACATCCAAAAATAGATATTCAACCAACCAAAATCAGCTACCTTAAGTAGTGGGGAATAGAATATAGATAAATAAAGAAATGATTCATCATAACATTAAATAGATTCATTAATAATAAATTATCCAAAATTTGTCAGATCAATGGGTAATACAAGATATAACTTATTCCATCACCTCGATGTTATCTTTAACACCATCATGCATATCCACATACATCTTATGATCACAAGCGTCAACCACTACCACACACTTGGGTCTCCCCGCCCATATCGCATAAACCATCCCATGCTAATTCAAACCAGTAACACATAACATTATATGGATAATATCAAAATCACATAGATGGTATAATATATAAACATATTTAATATAGAAACCTAGTCCTAAAATATGGCAATCACCCTTTTCATGAAAATGATTCCTCATGACCTCCAATATAAGGCATCCATCCTTTGTAAAAAAGAAGAACTCTTATCTAAAAAGATTTATAATTATCAAATAACTTATTTTATCCCATATTGAATTGACTAATTAATTATTCAAAGGTTACAATATATGAAAATCTTAATTAATTAGATATAATAAAATATCAAATGTTTAAACATGATCTCTATTACAAAACATGTTTCATCCAACTATAAGAAGGATAAATATCAATTAACATTCCATTTGTTCTTTTCATCATTTTCATCCATTCATGATTCAAGTTATATATCAATTCCATTAATACATAGAATATAATATTCAAATAAACATTCACACTCACTTCAATTTTATTATCATCAAATTTCATGGAACTGAAGATTATTAAACATGCCTCTTAATTATTTTTTTTAAAAAATAGGATTTATTTTCTATACCAATTTTATGAATTTCAACATGATAAACCAAGAATAAAAACATTAAATATAATTATTGTACAGATATAACAATATCTAGGAAATAAAGTGGTAAAACATTATCACAGTGTAAAACATTGAAAAGAAATCACTATCCAATTCCTTTATTAATACATGTCAATAATTATTATGTAAAATATAATACCATAAAAAGGGTTAAATCCTAATCAATTAATTATTTCAAGAAAATAAAAAATAATAAATTATTCCCATGTCTCAAAGTAATAAATTTTCTTCTCAAGAGAATGCATCAATATCGTGGACCTCTAACCATCTCTCCCGTAAGAAACAGAATCCCAGTAGGTACATCATGCCACAAAAACACCAAAAAACAACCTGTAAAACTATATTAGAGTTAGGAATTGAATCATACACAGCATAGAAAGAGTAAATATAATGAAACATGATTCAATGAAAAGAAGCATCAATAAAATAGAGGTAAAAAATATTGTGGATCATCGAAAATGTATATCTGGGAGCCTAGGTCCAATCCTTGTCAAAAGGGGATTCAAAGAATTTGAAGAACACTCCATGGTTCGTTGGGATCGAGTGGATGAATTTGGATTATGGGGGGTTTGAATGGGGGTTATGGTATGTATAGTAACTTTTAAATATATATAACCATGGAATAGTCCCTAGGGCCATGTCATACCTCTCCCCAACATTGGGCATTCAATGACATCACCCAAGGGACCATGCCACATCCCCCCTCAACCAGAGGTGTGTTTAAGAACCATTGGAAGATCCTATAAAAATTTTCATAAGGGATATATTGTAGTATTAATAACCACACCACATCAATCACATTTTTGGAAGAAAACCCCCAAACTGTTACATTAGAGTAGCTTGTTCCATGCTGCAAACTCACGACCACTGTGAAGGGCTTATACCATAACCTACCTCCATGGTGTATCCATTCTTTAAAAGTAAGTAGCACTATTATCTTCAATGATATCCCGTATTATTCATTGAGTATCAAACATTAAAAAACCACCTCCTTTATGGTTCATTATACCCCTCCATACTACAATCAATCTATTTTTGTAGTGGTACTCTCATTTTCCACTAAACACCCTCCAAACATCGTGGAACCTCCTTCGAGTTCTTATAACACCCAAAAAGCACAAAGGTAATTTTTCTAGGATGTGATTAATTACAATAATATTTATAAAGATTCTTTAATATCATGCATAATTAGTAGAAATATTCAAACACCATCTTAAACTATGGAAGTCAGGTTATCAGTGAATTTAGAAAATGGGTCATTTAATGCATAAAATGAATATAACTCACCCCATATAAAAATTTGTGAGTTTAATTTACAATAAAACCTTGGGATACTCCTTTTATAATAATATTATTATATTGAAGTTTTGGATTGAGTTTCATTTTATAGATTAAATATAATTTTCCCAGAGAAGTGAATCACCCATTGTGGTGAAAATTTCCCTCCAATTATGTACAAGTTCAAGGAGGTGTATGAATATACTTTTGTGTCATCAACTCTTGAAATTGTATTATTTTATCATAATAATGTGAATCTATATCAAAATATTATGACTATTTAAAGGGTATTACTTTGTGAAATTTCCATTTTATTGTAATATGTGGATGTTTTTACCAAATAATTTTATATTCTTAATTTAAGTGTGAGATCTAGTTCTAAATTGATCTTATATCTAGATCTCTACTAATTTTCATGACTCCATATCGAATGTGAACTTCTTATCTTTAGGATTTGAATAAAATACTATAGGAGAATCTGGATAAAGTGTTTGTACACCCAAGTGCTTTTCTATGGGGTGAACCAGTCGATTTATTCAAGAATAAGGATGGGTAAATTTGCATCTAGATTGATTATCTTGCGCTCAAAAATATCAGGATGTCTAAAAATCATCCTCTACAATGGATTGATGATTTTTTCGATTAGATCCATGAATTTTAGTACTTATAGAAGGTGTATATTTTATTGGGATATTGTTAGGTAAATGAGAAGGTGGAGGATATACCCAAGACTACTTTTCATACAAGTAATTGGCACTATGAGTTCATAGTGATTCAATTTGGACTCACTAAAGCTCTAGTTATCATCATGGACATAATGAATAGAGCCCTTAGGGACTAACTTCACTAATTTTTGGTAGTATTTATATATGATATTATCATATAATCTTAAATAAAGTATAAATATTATATGTAATCAAATGTTGTACTAATTACATTAAAAAGGAATGTTTCTATGAAAACTACAGTAAATGTGAGTTTTGGATAAAGAAAGTGAAATTTATGGGGAATTTTTCCACTATAAAAGGAATATATTTAGACCCTTTAAAAATATAGTCAATTAAAGGATTTACAACACCAATATATGAGGTGTAGATCCATATGTTCATTACAATATCTAGGTACTTTAAACGATTTGTGAAAAAATTCTCACCATTTTCAAGACCACTAAGAAATCTATCTTAGAAACAATTGTGGTTTTTCTAGAATGATGAATTTTAGTAGAGATATAAAAAGTTAAGTAATAGGATAATTATCAATCCTATACTCACATTACCCCCAATGGGGAATTATTTTTGATCTAAATATATGATTTTACAAATGGATTGGGTTGTGTACCAATGCATGTTATCAAAGTGATAGCCTATGAATCTGGAAAACTAAATATTCATGAGAAAAACTACCCATATTAAGATCGAAGATTATCTATAATGATATTCACATTTAATATTTAGGGAAATAATCTTTACAAGGAAATGTGTTACATGTATATGGATCATAAAATCCTTAGGTATATATTCACTCAATATGATCCAAACATGTGCCAATGATAGTGGTTTGAGAATATCAAGGATTGTAATTTTTTAATCCATTAATATCATGTGATGGGAAAAAAGTGTCATATTATCTATTCAGAAAAGATATTTTAGCACTATCCATGATGAGGATAGAAAGGGATTGAATATTTTGGACTTTAAATTATTGAAAATAGGGCTAAAAAATGATCTGCAACTTAACTTACACAAATAAATACTCAACAATATATTCTTTAGAGGATCAAGGTGTCCTAAAACGATTATGAGGAGCTACAAAAAATGACAGTGAATATTACATAGTTCAAATTATCTAAATATGGAGTTGTAATGTTTGGAATCTAGATATGTGTCCTATATAAAACACAACTAAAGTTGGAACTTCCGAATGACGTGTGTATCTAATACTTATTTATTCCACTAGGAAGCACTAAGATCTATAAATATCTGCAGAAAACTTTATGGTGGGGTAACATAAAGAGGGCGATTGTAAAATTTATATCATGATGCTTATTATGCTAATAAGTCAAGGATGAATTATATAAGTCTAAGGTTATGTTGAAACCATTTCCCTTACCATAATGGAAATGATAAAACATGGATATGGATCTCATCATTAGACTCCCTAGGACATATAAAGGTAATAAATCCATTTTTTTGGTAGTTTATCACCTTAAAATGTTAGTTAATTTCATTTCTATGAAGGAATATCTCTCTCTAATCCAACATTCCATGATATTCATAATGAAACGGTAAGACAATGTGGAGTGACACTCACTATTTTATCAGATAAGGGTCTAATTATTACCTTCATGTTCTAGAGAATATTTCAATTTTAATTGGTTACAGATCTATCTTTTGGTACTATACGTCACCCATAGAAGGATGTTCTATCTAAAAGAACTATTCAAACTCTAGAGGATATGATGAGTTTATATTCAATGGATTTCAAAGGATTCTAGGATCCACACCTTCACCTACTATATTTCTTATATAACAACAATTTACATTATATCATTATAATGGAACCTTATGAGGCACTTTTTTGGAACATGTTTCAGAATCCAACATTTTGGGATGATGTTTCAGAAAGGAAGCATAAGGTGCCTAACCTAATTAAAGATATTATAGAGGAGGTTCAACCCATTTAACAATATATGAAATCCACAAAATGTTGACATAAAATCTATTATGGAAATCATCGATGATACCTAGAGTTTGATGTTCGATAGAAGGTGCACCTTCATATATCGTTATAGAAGAAAATCATGTTGTTTAAAAGAATAAAAATCTTAGTATTAATTACATTATCCCATATTATATCCATGATCTCATCAGATTTATGACCTATGAACTAGAACTCCAACATAACATTTCTCAATTACAAGATGTATTACATGTATCCCTCTTTAGAAAGAATATACCATACCCCTCACATGAAATGAGTCTAGGGTTGGTACCCTTATAAAATGATATTTCATATGAGGAGAATCTGGGGGAGATTTTAGATCATTGAGACATGGTTATACCAAACAGGAAAACTAATCGAGTAACATTGATGTGGTGAAACATAGGATTGATGAAGTAGTGTGGAAACTGAAGGAGGTATGAAATAGAAGCACCCTAATCTATTTTATGGTATGAAATAAAATTCTAAGGGTGAAATTTCTAAAGTGGGAGAATTCAATGGACCAAACATTTAGAAACAGAATTCCCTTATTAAATGAATAAATGGATTTACTAAGTAATGTATTAATATTAAATATGTGTACTAATTTTGTTTTTTAAGACCATTATAAAATATATTTGTTATGATTTAAAATACCATTATGTATCTTAATCATTGATAATATATGCACTATATAGTGACAATTATGGTTAGTGAATATTAATGTCTGTGATAAAATCAAATTCATATCAATGAAAGAAGCGATTGTCGTGATTATTAGGATTGTATCCTATGATTCACATTTATCAGATCTTATGAGGGAGATAGTATCATTTAATTTTTTATTTGAATAATCCCAATCCATAGTCTAATAAAAAATTATTTAGTGAACCCATTAATTGTGTAATTTAAGGTTTATCTAGATCTTGACCCATACAATGTTCACCGAACCACACAAATAATACACCACCATCACCCATCGTACCCTTAGAAAGAATGGCGGAGTAATAAAGGGATAGTTATCTAGACCAAAGTAATATTAATTTTTATATTTTATTTTTAATGAAATAATATTATTACGTTATGAATTATTATAGAATGAGTATGATTAAAATTTGATATTTATATAAAGAAGTCCAAATTGTATTTTTGGGAAATATATATACAATTATGATAATTTCAGTATTTTTTTAAACAAATGTTATTTTAATAATATATTCTTATTAGGTAATATTTATTTAAATATAAATGAAAATATAATTTAATGATTCCTAATGTAATTTATTCAAGGGACACAATGATTCTAGTATTGTAGAAACTAGTATTTTTCAATGATTTTTTTTAAAATAGAGGTTAAAATTTTGGTTTTTAGGAAATTATTTTGATAAAATAAATATTATTTTTGAAATCATTTTGTTTAAAATACAAATAATAATTATTTCATAATTTTTTGAGATACTTTAATAATCGGGTAAAAATTAACTATTGTATAAATATATGTCATGTATAATGACATCATAATTTCCCAAAAGTAATGTAATAAATAGTATAAAAGGAATCCACAAATATAGAAATGTTTCCCCTTTAAATTAATTTGTTTCTTAAGTTATTTATGTAATATTCTAAACCCTTAACGAATCTTTTAAAACCTATATTATATTTTTCTGTTTTTAAATCAATTCATTATAAGCATGACTAACTTCCACATTACCAAGTTTATTATTTTAAGGATTTCGGTTCATGGACTTATAAAATATTAAAAACAAATCATCGTTGGAGGAAACCATGGTCAGTACCCATTATAAGGTCTTTGTTTTTATTATTTTAAAATATAGATTCCCAAACCGATATTTAGATATTTATAAATAATTTTCCACACAATTAATTTAAATAACAACTAATGAAACCACTAATATTCACTAAAATACCATTGATAACTAATTTCAATTCCCTCTCTCTCTTTAAAGAACTCCCAATGTGTTTCAAAGCTCTTCATGAGATCCTTTAAATCATCTAGAACCACACTCTCAAGTTAAGGGATCCACTCATGTTTCCTTTTTTAATTAGGAATAAATTATTTTTACTAACACTTTTGAGTTTAAATTTTTTATTTTGTATTGTGATATTTCACATATCTTTTACTTTTCTTATAATTCCCTTAAAATGAGGGTACACTTTTCACTTTGATTAACCACTTCCATGAACTTTTATATACACACGTTATGCTAAAAAAATTATCTCATTATTTTCCAGGAAAAAATATTCTTTTGTGAATACCCATGCCCATTTCTACTCAAATATATTCACCTACATAGAACTATCCTTAATGGATTGGGGGCATACATGTATGTAACAGACACTTTTTAATCACGAGATTAATAGTGTTGAAATAAGTTCTTTTGTTGTGTGATCTCTATGGCACAAAAATGATTGTACATTATATGAATGTAACATGTGGGCCAAAAATTATATATTCATCTGATGAATGGGTAATGTTTTTATCTTTTGATATACCATTTATAGAGCATTTCAGGTTTTCCTAATCAGACTAGTTTATATTGTCTTAGTAGTTAGCCTTTCCCTTTTCTTATGATATCATGTTTTATGTTGTTGCCATGTTCCCTATGTTTCCTTGATATGATCACCCTATACCATGCTTAGATGTTCAAGATTATGATTGTTAACCTTACATATCATCATCCAATTCCTCTTGAATATTTTATATTACATTTCCTTATATTATTCTTTTATTATTTATTTACTGGGATTTATAGATCACCCCTTTCTTATATTTTTCCTGAGGTTATCTTGTCTAGTATTAAAATATCAAAGAATTTTATTTAAATATTGTGGAGTTTTTTTATAATTTCATTGTATCCCTATTTTAATTTACTGTTTTATGTATGTAATTACTAAATTATACTACGAATCTACATCTTTCACGTTTGAATTATATGTATCTTGAGGTAAAAAATCTTTAATTATGGTGAATTTAAGATATGTTTTTTCAAAAGTGTAGTAAATATTTTCTAAAATTATTAATATCATTTGATGAATAAATATTGAGTAAAATCTTGAGATAATTATATAATTTATTGGGGGAATTTTTTGAAAATAATAATATATTTTAGAGAACTTATGATTACATCATATAAAGTTTTTATATATCATTATAAGTGATTGTTGTTGTTTGGAGATAAATTTTAAGTTTATTTTGGATGAAAATGTAATAAAATATTTTTTATTTTTGTGTTTGAAATTCGGCTTGGTGTATTTTTATTGGTTACAATTTATGTTTATCATTGATTTTTTAGGTTTTGTAAATTAATGTACTATTAATTTTAATGTGGGTTTATTCATTTTATTTACATAAACTAACCATTTTTAGATTTAGTAAATGTTTAGAGACATAAGGAATAAGTTTTCATCCCTTTTTTAGATATTATGAATCCTTAAAAGATAATTTTATTACATCAAACATAAAAAACTCATCATCATTATTTAGAATTTAGAATATGATATAATGTAGAGATAGAAAATTCTCAAAAAACCCAAGGATGATATTATTTGTATGGAAAGAATATAAATCAAGTAATTATATTTTATTTTAAAACAAATATTTATGAAAAAATAATTCCTCAACTGATGTAATAGGATGATAAATCTATATAGTCTTATGTATAAAATACTACAAAACATCATAGTTTGATTTTTGAATTTCATTCAAATGGATGAGTCTTATAATGATATATAATTTGTTTTAAAAATATTAAATTTTTAAAAACTAAGATTCTTAGTAGTTATTTATAAATTAACTTTTATGGTAAATTAAATAATAGATTTTGTTACTCTTTCATGATACACACTTTCTAGTAATAGATAAATAATTTTTTTTTGAAAATTTTATTTAAGGGGTTAGAAAGTAATACCAATATATTTTAGATTACCATATATCTAACAATTTATCGGTGTTTGATAGATCATTATGAATAAAAAACCTAATTAAGAGAATAAATATTTTCTACTCTCCAAAATTTAATACATAATTGATATTTAAAATAAATTAATTTGTAATAAGTGTTAAAATTCACATGAGAAAATAAAGTTGACTCTAAAGAGGCATTTTTGAACTATTTTGAAGAATTATGAATTTATATTTAATTTAATTCTTTTAAGGAATGATATAAATAAAATTTATTCATAAAATTTAATTAATGATTAATAAAATCAATAAAATAAAATACAATAAATTGATAAGTAATTACAAGTAATAATTATCCAATAATTCTTTTTTAAAAAGAAATATTTTGTTTAAAAAGATTGTTTTATCATATATGTTTTATTTAAAAGGTAATTTCTCTAATTTAGTGTATAAAAAATATGACAACTTATTTTTTATAGAATTTAAATTAATTAATTCTCTTTTATACACTAATTATAAAATTATTATAAAATAATATAAATTCAATTTAATGTAAAAATATTTATTTTTTCATAAAATCGTTTTTTTTGCGCGATGTTTGTTTATGTTATTAAAATAAATTGACCACTTTTAGAATATTGTTATGAAATTTTTTAATATTTGAATATTTTAAATACTGTATTGGCATTAAATTGTATATAAATTTATATGAAATAATATTGAGAACACTTAATGTTTAAAACTGACATTATTATATAAAATTGATATTTCATTATTTTGTATTAAAATTTATTTAAAAGTTAAATTTCATAATTTTATAATTATAACGTGATAAAAAGGGCTTAATTTTTCCCATAATAATTTCAAAATATGTTTATGAAAAATTTGTGTGATTTTTATGATACTGTATATTTTTTAATTAATGGTGAAAAAACTAATTTTACAAATACAATCTCTTTTATAAAACTATCACGATTCAATGATGAATAGAAATTTTATAAAACCCTTTTCATTAAAAACATATATTTAACAAGTAATATAATTCATTTTAATGTATATTTTTTAACATATAAATCTATTTTTGACATTTTAAAAATCTATGTAATTATTTAATTAAAATAAGAAATATTATAGTTCTATTATAATCAATTATTCACGTAGTAAAATTTGTCTTTGGATTGGTTTTTATGTCAAATAATTATATTTTTATTATAAATAATAAAATAAATTAAAATTTAAATCAATATTATACTTTATTTAGTGGAAAATCATTTTTAGGATTAAAGATGGATTTTTTAAAAATGGTTTTTCATTATGTTTTATAATTTTTTTAAAATTTTAATTATTTATACTTGATGAAATTGAATCATAGAGAGTGGATTAAATATTTGGATTCATTATTTTCTATTTTTTAATGAGTTCAATTTCTTTTTTTCATATTGAATGGTTACCATGGTAAAACTCGGCCACCACTACAAAGGCTAAAGGGTTAAAGAGGGGAAATTAAACTAAAAGATAAGGCATAAAATATTTCTAAACTTCTTTGAATATGATTATTTGAGTGTATTTAAACCATACAATATCCAATATATTAAAATTTTATGAAATTGGATCAACTTTACATGGGACAGGATTTGGTTGTATTTTAAAGTTTTTAAAATTTACAAGGGTGTCACTCCTCTCACTTATAAAAGGGTGCCTCCTCTTCTCCAACATAAGAATCAATTTAGAATAATAAAACAATGAAGATCTTACCATATGACTTCAAAATTATTTTATTCATTCATTATAGGTTCTCTTATTCCCAAAAGACATGCCCAAAAATCCTAAAGTTAAATGTTCAAATAGAGATTATCCAAGGAAGAGGTATATATTTGTACCCATATTTTTAAAGTTTATTAATCCTTAAAAATACTGAAAAACCACTAATTTTTTTAATAATAATTATTTGACTATCTTCAATATACATAAATGATATTATTTTAAAGGTATTACCAGATCCTATCTTTTTTTATCTAATAGAAAATATAAACTTTCCACATGCAGACATGCAGACTACAACCTATATTGAGCGATATTTTTCATTTTTTATGAACATATAACATAGTGGGTAATATAGAAGAATTTAATGAATATATATGAGATTTATGACATATTTAGGATTTTGAAAATATAGGGATTGTTTACCCATTTTTATTTCCATCCATTGAAAATGGAAGCATCAATCATGCGTATGTGTGAACTACTGCCTACTCGTAGTGATGTGATTCATTTTAATCACCATATTATATGTATGGTTCTAAAAATGAATATAATGAAAAAAATATTATATTTATAAAATTATTAATATTCTCTATATGTGATAGTATCATTATATAATAAAATTTTATCACTCATTCAATAGTTATAATTTGTTTCTTTTAACCAGTTTTACCACCAACATGAACATTATAATAATATTTCCACTCAGAATTATTAAGGAATTTATTTGTAGATAATATTATGTAATAATTATGAAATTGTTATATTTTAATTACTCTGGATTTTTAATATTCAAAATTATAATTACCATTAAATTTAATTCTTTTGTTAAATCAAATAATCACTAAAAATGTAATTTTTTAGCATTCTAAGGGAACCATTATCATAAGTTTGATAAAGTTAGATAAAGTTATTATAAAACTCTAAATATAATTTAAACGCATTATTTAGATTCTCATAAATATTATATATATAATTAAACTATGAACATGGTGTAAGTATATGATCCATCGAATTAGAACATGCATGGATAACTGAGTAGTAAGAAAATAAATATTGAGTTTAATGAAAAAAATAATACTAAGTGTGTGACTGAAATTTATTAGTGAATGATATATAGAAATATAATCATTAATATGGTTCTACTATATATGTAGAATAAATTAAAATTTATTATACAGTATATAAGATCACGTGGTAACTAAGATGGGAATTGAGGTATGCAATTTTCATCTCAAATTTTATTCATTAGGATATGTTTTGAATTATGAGCCTATATAAATTTATATAATTTATTTCCTTCATATTTAAATTTTTAAATTTCAAGTTCCTTCTTTCATGGTTCATTGATTCAAGGGTTACGTAATCTGTAAGGGTTTATACTGAAACGTCAATTTTTATCGGGATTGTTTATGTTTCAAATTCTATTGGGGGAATTATATGTTTATTCTATCTAAAAAATCAAATATTTTTTTTCTATTTGTTTATTTATATTTACTTCAATTGTTACTTAAATTTTCAAATCTTTATAAGTAAGAAATACAAATAAAATATTTTTATGAAAAACCAGCCCTTTTTATCCTATTTCTTTGGGAATGTTTTTATGCAATGTAAAATTGCATAATTTTTTTTCCAAAATATTGTTTTATTCACTCAAATTACTTTGTAAATTTAATTTTTAACTATATTATATTTCCCTTAAAAATAATTAAAATTTTATTTTTATTTTTTTTCAAAATGAATCACTTTTGATATTTTCTACAAAGCTAGAAAAATAATCATTTTATTAAATATATATAACATGAATAAGTTTTTTCCCACAGTCATGTCATTTATTAATCATATAAATTTATTTTAATTTTTACATGGTTTTCAATTGATATAATATCCCCATTTTTATATTGTGTTTTATTTTCTCTTAATATATAAATAGAAAAGTATATTTTTCTTTTTTTTCAATGAATATTTATAATTATCCTATAAAAGTATTTTTCTTCTATATAAATATTTTTTACGTATTTTAATCATTCACTATGAACAATATTTATATAATACCATATTATTAATTTCTAGGTATGGCCTATAAAATTAATCTTCCAAAGATATTTTCATGAAATATATTTCTTTCTTATAGGTAAATTATACTAGTATAACACCCTCATATTATGTATTTTTTTTCTAATGGATTTAATATATTTGATATCTTGTGTGACATGCAACACTAAGTTTGGATTCAATTACAAGTAACAATTATTTTACATTACGTTACAAGAATCGGTATGTTTTTCTTATATTACACACAATTTAGAGACCAGCTTTCATTACATGCAACACTGAGTTTAAACGAAATGTCGCATATAATTAAAATATTATTATATAATATGATAGTTTTGGAGGGTATGAATAGGATAACCTAAATGATGAAAATATATTATTTACACAAGTATATATAATTAGTTTTTTGGTGACAAATTAATTATAAATAAGAATAAAAACCTCTTAGAAACTAATCAAATAATTTTACAAAAAACAAATTTAATACACATAAATGAGGATTACAATAATAAATTAAAGAAATAAATTTTGATGAATGTTTTTAATGATATTTTATTAATATATATTCAAATAATTTTTTATCATTCATCTTATATGTTTTCTAGAATAGATATTTGAATTAATCAAATTTGATGCTTAAAATTGTACTTTCTAAATAATAGTTTTATTGACTTTAGTATAATTTCTATAAAATTGAATTTTTAACAATTTAAAAAAATATTTTGAAATATAATCATCATTTTTTAAATTGTAATATCTAAATTTTCTTAGGATAAATTTTTTTATTAGGAAAAGTTTCAATTTTTGAGAAATAGTGAAAATATTAGATGTTATTTGAAAACTATTTTTTCATTTAAATTACCTATGAAGTTAAATAAAATTTTAAATTTGTATCAAAGTAAAATTAATTAAATTATAAATAAATTAATTTAATTTATATCTTTTTAATCAATTTCATACTATATTTTTATATGAAAACATTGTAGACTTTAAAAAATTTTCCTTTTAAAAACATTATTTATCATCGCATATATAGGATTCATTTTAAATTAAAATATTCCGATTACATGAATGGGATTTGTAAAAATATAATAAAAATTTTTAATCAGAATTATTTTTATTATCTAATATTTTCAAATAAATTTTTGACCAAGATAAATTGTGAATACGGTAAAAATTAATTATCACATTTGTGAAAAAATTAGGGTTTATCGAGGGTTAAACTAAAAATATAATGATAAAAACGACCAATAAACTTCTCTAAAAACTCTTTTGTGGAAATATTTAGACTATTAAACCTTTAGGGTTAAATAATTTTCAATTTTTGACCCTTTTTTACATATGGTAAATGTAGGAGCACTCAATTAATTTCAAAAATAGCAAGTGTTTTATATTACCACCTTTTAAAAGATCACCCCTCCCCTATCTTCTTCAAAACTAAAAATATTTTTGTTAATAAAATTAAAAATAATATAAAATCTCATAAATGATCCTAATTTCCTTAGTTTTTATATAAATCCATCCTAATAAGTTCTATAGTGCAAACGTAAGGGGGATTCCTGAAGAAGAGGTCATTTTCATCAATGAGAAGTTTTTTATTTATTCCTCCACCACTTAAATTATTATTAGACAATTATTATATTATAACCTCAATATCATACATATAATTAGATGTTTTTATGTTAATTTAATGACCTTTAACAATCTTTATAAAACCCGGTTCTTATTTTTGAGGTATGGGTTTCTTCTTTTCTCTTTTCTTTAAGTGTTTTTTTAGATAATAAGGAAAATGGGGAAAATCTCAAATTTTGTGGGTACACGTCCTGTACTTTTCCTCACGGTATGTACTTTGGCCGTGTGGGATGTGTACACTAGGTGTGGAGGCCTGTCGGTGATGAAGGGTGTAAAAACTGACTACACGCCGTGTACGTAGTATTTTCACGCCGTGTAGTCAGTCGCAAATGAATAGTAAGGCGGTGGAGGCAGCCGCCAGCTGAGCGACAGTACATTCCGTGTAATCAGGAATATACATTGGGTACTCATGTTGACATATAAATAGTTCGGCGGTGGAAAGAAGCTTCCATAGGAATAGTTAAAAAAATGAAAAGTACATGTCGTGTAATTGAGAGTACATCCCGTGTAGTCTTTTTTTCACTTAAAAGGGGAAATATCCTCCTCATTTAGTAGAGGAGGCTTTGTGTTCGTTTTGGAGCATGGGAGGGATGATTGGATCTTGGGAGAGCTCTCGACCGCACACTGGGAATCAGTTTCTTCCACCGAAGATCATGTTAGGACGGTGCAGGTAAGCCCTTCCCTCTTCTTGTGTAGATCTTTCCAATTATTTCATGAGGGGATTATATTTTTGTTTGAATGTCCAGACGTTTATCAAAGATCTACGTCATTATTGGGCGTTTTTGGAAGCGTCATTCATGTATACCGATCAAAGGCGATCGAGGTAGGTGGTCTGATGTTATTTCCAACTATTGAGTTGAATTTTTTGAACCATTGTGCTACGAACCCATGTTTGGGGTATCGTATGGTTGAGGCCTTTTCTGATAATATATCTAGAATTGTATAGATAATCTGATGATAAATTAAAACTGTTGTTTGGGATTACTGCTTAGATCCAGGGCCACCCTGGAGGTGCGTTCTTTTTTTTAGCCGTTTGTCCTAGATACCTGAGGGTATACTGTGATTATTACATGTTTAAAGTTTTCTTGAGAGGAAATTTTATATAAATTTCTTTTTATGCATTGGGCTCGGCCCTGTTATATTAGCCTTAGGGTGTGGTTATATTTTGCCAGATGGCATGGTGGTTATATTATCCTGAGGGTGTAGTTATATTAGCCTGAGGGCATGGTTATATTTATCCTGAGGGCATGGTTGTTATATTAGCCGAGGGGAAAGGTGATACCTTTTCCTGAGGGCATGGTGATATTTATCCTGAGGGCATGACTATATTAGCTGGAGGTCATGGTAATAATTATCCTGAGGGTAGGGTTCTGTTTAGCCTGATAGAATGGTTCTGATTAGCTTATAACTAAATTATATTTAATTTTTAAAGGAATATTAAAATGGAAATGAAAAATGGTAGTGATAGTTACATTTAGTACTTACTAGTTTACTGCATTTTATTAATGCACACTGTTGTTTCACATTTTCACTGACAGTTAGGCACAAGCCTTTCGTGGGTGCCTATTGAGATTTATTTCTCACACCCTGTTTGGTTCAAGCCTTCGTCCCAAATAGACTATATTGTTGTAGGTGTTGATAGGGGAAAGGTTCCCTATACAGGTACATGATTGTTGTAGAGGTGTAGGAGGGCAGGGGACCGAGCTTAGGCTTGTGATGCTGCTGAGTTCTTATTGCACTGTTGTGTTGTTCTGTTGTACCTTTTACTTGAGTTTTATTGTATTTTATTGTAGTGTATCCTGTTTTGGATTCTTTCATAGAATTAGTTACATGCTACATCATTTTATATATATGTCTATTGGTTCTCTCTATACTTCAGTTTTTCATTTCAGTTGAATATTGTTTACTACATCCAATGTTGTATGGTGTATATCTTTTCCACTACGCTACCCTTTAAAAAATAAAGGCATAGTTTCCCCCTATCAGACCTGGTCCCTCAATTCTATTCAGTATCCTCTGGCATTTGTGGAAAAGTGCTTGAGGTCATGTGACCAACCGGGTTCAGGGCACCCGTGGTGTGGCTTCTGGATCCGGGACGTTGCAAAGTGGTATCAGAGGTTTTTTTCTTTGACTTACTATTTGGAGCCTCTAGTCAGGTATAGGATGGAAATGGTAGTTGGTAATAAGCTGTGCTTGGGAGTATCTAACCCATGTACAGGGGAAATCTAGTCTACCTCGGTTATTGCAGTTTTTTTGATTTTGAAAATTTTACAGTTGATCTGATTTTCACCGTTGGGTGACGCACTTGCAGTGTGATGTTTATATATTATACATGGGTTCTATTTAGTTGCAACCCGATGATATGATGGTCTTCCATCTCATACATCATTTAGGAACATGCTATAAATTACATGTCATGCATTATTTCCATGCCAAGTAGGTGCATTAGAAATTGCATGTTGTTGTGATAGTTTTTGTGCTAGAAAAGAATGTCCTTGTGATATCTACATTGATTAATATTTGCTATTTGATAAGGAATTTTTGTGTGAGAATTTGATAGAATGAATTCCAATCTTTGGTTTTTGAGGAGTATGAGACCTGAATGACTAGAATTTGGTGAATCATTGGCATGTTTACTTTGTTATAACATGTGTAAGATGTCATGCTTTGATTCGCGGGGAGTATGGGCCCTCACAGATTGGAATTTGGAACTTAGGTGTTTGTTATAGTATTTTCTCAGTTCCAGAGTAGTTTCTGAGGCTTACTATCAAGAAAACCTAGGATACGTGCTGTGTAGTTCTATGGACACATTCCATGTGTTCTTCTGTTTGGGAAGAAATGAAAGAAACTTAAGTACACACCGTGTGCCCTAAGCACACGCCATGTAGTATCTTACCATTTCATAGGTCATTTGGGTAGAGACACAGGATATGGGAGTTTTTTATTAACACAATGTGTATCTTTTGTACACGTCGTGTAGTGTTGACCTGGTCTCCACCCATGTAACTAAAAACACGGATGATGAAAACTTATTCCATACACACCATTTCTACCTTGAACGTGCCGTGTTTTTTGACCTAGGTACCCAGACGTGTCACTTACACCACGGGTCGGTGTTATCTTTTCTATTACACTTCGTTTACTCCAGGAACAAGCCGTGTAGTGTCGGTCATGTATCCGGCCGTGTAGCAAGCAACACAGGTTGGTCTAGGGCTTCTTTGTACACGCCATGTCTTCTTGGAACACGCTGGGTTGGGTGACCTGGGTACACAGTCTGTGTCATTAATAACATGGGCTGGTAAAAGATTATAGAGTACATGCCATGTACCTTTGGGACATTCCATGTTGTTTTGTTTTAGGAGAGCCGTGTGGCTTATCCATATGGAAGTACTCGGGTAGGGAATAAGGATTCAAGTACATGCCATGTATTGAGAAATATACGTCGTGTATTGTGGGTGTTACATGGCCAATTTAAGTTGGTTTTCACACCCATGTGGATGGATTGTGGGAACACTCCATGTAGTATTTATACACGCTGTGTAGTCATGGTTTTTAAATCTTGAAGTATTTTTTCTCGTATACCCTTCTTGGTCTCCTAGTTTGCAGTCTTTGATAAATATTGATCTATGGTGTGAATTTGACCTTGTAGATTCATGCCACTGAGACGACCACCAGTTTCTTTCCAAGAGAGCGGCAATGATTATGCTCCTGAGATGGTAGACCGTGGGCTACCAGTGGATCCTCCAACAGTTCCAGATGCAGTGCCAACTGTTATACCGGACAGAGGTGTATATGTGCAGTTCCGTGAAGGCTTCACGTGGTTCATGCAGGCCTTTTAGGGAGCACCTCCAGTTGCCACATCTACGGTAGAGCTCACTCATACATTCCAGCAGCAGCATCCGCCTAGGTTTTCAGGGGAAGGCGGACCACGGGCTGCGGAGTCGTGGTTGGGTTCATTGCAAACTATCTTCGAGCATCTTGAGACGCCTCTGGGGCTGAGGGTCAAGCTCACTACATACATTCTGCGTGATTCTTCCAAGAGGTGGTTGGATGTTACCACCCAGACTGAGAATGATCGTGACATGGCATGTGGAAATTTTTTGGATTCCTTCTATGACTTATTATTCCCAAAGATTCTAAGGGTAGATCGAGCTTGATAGTTCATGAATCTGAAACAAGGCACCATGTCAGTGATGGAATAATCTTCCCGCTTCCCTGAGCTACAATGCTTTTCTCTTATTCTGGTGAGAGATGAGGTGTTAAGGGGTCGACACTATGAGGATGGTCTTCAATATGAAATACGAGCACTGGTAAACGTTTTCAGGTTTCGCACAATACATGCTATTATGAACCAGGAACTGATTTCCAAGAGGAATCTGCGAGAAGCTTGTGGTATGGGCCAGCGTGGTATGGTAGTAGTTTCTGGTACTATATACATCGACAAGAGGAATAAGCAGACATAGTTCTCTCACTGTGGCAGTACTAGCTAGAGGAATTATTCAGTTGGCCCGATAATGTGCTACTAGTGTGGTAGAGTGGGGTACAAGAGACCTCAGTGCCCCTATGACCTAGTGGAGTGCCGAGCCTGTGGCAAGATGGGTCATCTAAAATGTTTTTGCAGGGAGTTTCTACCAGTGGCTAGTGAGAGGGGTTCTGTGCCGACTCTACATGCGGGAGCAGGACCAGTAGCTTCTTACCAGTCAGAGAACTGGAATACATTAGGGTGTGCGGGCCAAGATTGTGGTCGTGGCCATGGTAGCCAGGCACTAGGATCTCAGAGGCAATAGGGTAGGTTAGCTTAGGTTATCCAGGATGTGTCTCAAGGTCATGGCACTAGGCAGGAATATGTAGTGAAACAGACCCAACAGGAGTAGGATCTTCGACCTTCTACTATCAAAGGTACTATTCTAGTAGCTTCTATTTTGTCTTCAGTACTTTTTGATAATTCTGCTACATATAGCTTTATATCAATGCCCATTTTGGTGAGCCTTGGGCTCTATGTTTCTTCTTCATATGATATTATGACACTAGTCACTTCGTTGGAGATTAGAACGACTGCTGTGTGTTAGTGTAGGGATTTCTCCCTAGAGTTTGGTGGGTGTCACATTCTATGTGACCTTTATGTTTTAAAGATGACGAGATATGCCGTCATTCTCATGATGGACTGGTTGGAACCCTTTCGAGACTTTTTATATTGCTATCATCACAGGGTGAGTTTCAAGTCACGAGAGGGTGGAGAGTTTCTATAAAAGGGCGAATGCGATGTCCAGGCAAGCCGAGCTGGACCAGAGCATCATGGGAGAGGTGGAGTAAGAGCCCTGATTGCAAGTTTGTATCTGGATGATCAGGGAACTTGTTAGAAGGATTTCCTCCTAGTGGTAGATCATTTTAGGGATGTCTTCCCAAAAGACTTTTCAGTTCTACCTCCAGAGCGTGTGGTGGATTTCTCTATTGAGCTTGTTCCAGGAGCGGCATAGGTGTCCATTCCTACTTATAGGATGGTTACACCTGAGTTAGAGGAGATCAAGAGGCAGTTAGAGGAGCTACATGCAAAGGGTTTTATCCAACCCAATACTTCTCCTTGGGGTTATATGGTCATTTTTGAAAAGATGGATGGTACCCTCAGACTCTGTGTGGATTATCAAAAACTGAATGAGATGACTGTTAAGAACTGATATCCCTTACCGAGGATTGATACTCTTTTTTATCAACTTCAAGGAGAACAAGTGTTCTTGAAGATTTAATTGAGATTTGGATATCATCAACTGCGCATGAGACCATCAGAAATAGTTCTTACATCCTTTCGGAGCAGGTATGGTCTCTATGAGTACTTGGTCATGCCGTTTGGACTCAAAAACGCACCAACATTTTTCATCGCTCAAATGAATCATGTGTTCCACCCATATCTGGATTTGTTTGTGGAAGTCTTCATGGATGAAATATTGGTGTACTCTCACATTTGAAATGACCATGCCACCCATATTGAGATTGTACTGAGTACACTAAGTGTGTATCAACTATTTGATAATCTCTCAAAATGCCACTTTTAGATGGACCATATTCACTTCCTTGGTCATATTATCTCAGAGGCTGGAGTTTCAATAGACCTAGAGAAGGTGAGAGTACTATTTTCCTGAAAGCATCCTAAGAATGTGTTTGAGATATGGTGTTTGTTGGGGATGGCTGGTTACTAATAGCATTTTATACAGGACTACTCCCACTTAGCGACGTCGTTGATGGGTTTGACTAAGAAGTGTGTGAAGTTTGTTTGGATAGAAGCTTGTGAGACAACCTTTCTTGACCTGAAGGGAATGTTGACATCAACACCAGTCCTGATACTTCTGGAACAAGGGAAAATCTATATAGTTTACTGTGATGCATCAGGTATTGGGTTGGGAGCAGTGTTGATGCAGGGCGATTGAGTTGTTACGTACGGGTCTCAGGAGTTGAGGCCACATGAGAGGAATTATTCGACGCAAGACCTCGAGTTGGATGCAGTTGTTCATGCCTTATTCTTTTGGATACATTTTCTCTTGGGAGATCATTTTGGGGTTTTCACCTACCACAAAAGTAACAAGTACATCTTTACTCAACGTGACTTCAATCTGAGACAGTGAAGGTGGGTCGAATACCTTCAGTCCTTTGACTTTGAGCTTGCTTATACACCTAGTATGGGTAATGCAGTAGCTGATGCACTGAGAAGGAAGACTCAAAAATAGGTAGTGTTAGAGGCATGCGGTGAGTGTCAGATTATATATTTGTTCTTTGAGATGCATTTGGAGGTGCACAATAGTCAAAGGAAAACCTATCTTTTATCGTTAGCCGTGACATCTACCCTCCTGGATAGAGTGACGATGATATAGCTATCAGATTCAGAAGGACTAGTTCTGCAAAAGTCTGTGGCAAGTGATTACCCTCCTCCTGGTTGGACGATAGGCAATGACGAAGTAATAAATTTCCATGGATGAGTGTGGGTTCCAGGGGATATACGTGAGGAGTTGATGTGGGAGTTTCATGCTTCAGCTTAGGTAGTTCACCCCGATGTTACCAAAATGTTCCGTGACTTGAGATGTAATTATTGGTGGTCGGGTATGAAAAGTGAAGTAGATGTTTTTGTTACGAGATGTTCCACCAGTCAATAGGTGAAGGAAAAGCATCAGAGGCCAGCCGGACTGTTACAATAGTTACCCATTCTAGAGTGGAAATGGGATGATGTCATGATAGATTCTGTGACTGGGTTTCCAAGGTCACCTCGAGGTAATGATATTGTGTGGGTTTTTGTGGACTGACTCAAGAAGGTGTCTCACTTTCTACCGATCAGGGAGAATTTTGGTGTTTACATGTTTGAGAAGTTGTATATCTGAGAGGTCATATGTCTTCATGGGGTACCTAGTTCTATCAGTTCTGATAGGGACGCCCGCTTTATGTATCGTCTCTGGTAATGTTTTCAGAGAGAACTGGGTACACCGGTTCTTCTGAGCACATCTTACAACCCTCAGACCCATGGCCAGTCAGATCATATGATACAGGTGCTAGAGGACATGCTTTGTGTATTCATCCTTGACTTTGGGGGCTCTTGGGAGAAGCATATATCCCTGGTCGAGTTTTCCTACAATAATAGTTTTCAGTAAACTATTGAGAGGGAACATTACGAGGATTTATATGGTAGACCATGCCAATCACCTTTGTGATAGATGGAGGTAGGTGAGGCCGCTTTACTGGGACCACGTCTTATACAGGAGACTTCAGAACATGTCCAGTTGATTGAGAAGCGGGTGGCTACCAGACGACCTCATCAAAAATCTTACATTGATCGTCGCGGACGACCCTTCAAGTTCGTGGTTGGGGATCAGGTTTTCTTGCGTGTTTCAATGAGGTTGGGACATAGGTGGATCATGAGACATGGTAAATGTTCACCAAGGTATGTGGGGCTGTTTGAGATTCTGAATAGATTCGGGTCGGTTGCCTGTCGTTTGGAGTTACCACAGAGGTGTCGGGTCATGAACGATTTCTTCCATGTATCCCAACTGCAACGTTATCATTCAGACCTGTCTCACATCTTTCAGCCCGAGGAAGTTGAGATTTAGGTCGATGAATCCTTTGAGGAGCATCTCATTTTTATTGTTGATTAGAGCATGAAGGTTTTCTGAGGTCAGACAGTTCCTCTCGTACGAGTGTTATGGAAGCATGGCCGAGTGCAGGATGAAACCTGGGAGTGGGAGACCGAAGTACATGCTCAGTGGAAAAAGTTGTTCATAGTATTGTCTTCATGACCCTTGGAAGAGAAATTAAGGGACGAATTTCTTTAAGGAGGTAAGTTTATAAGAACCCGGTTCTTATTTTTCAGGTATGGGTTTCTTCTTTTCTCTTTTCCTTAAGTGTTTTTGAGAAAATAGGGAAAATGGGGAAAATCCCAATTTTTGTGGGTACAATCCATGTACATTTCCACATGTCATGTACTTTGTCCATGAGGGATGTGTACATTGGGTGTGTAGTCCTGTTAGCAATGAAGGGTGTAAAAACGGACTACACTCCTTTTAATTTGTATTTACACGCTGTGTAGTTAGTCAACAGGTGAATAGTAAAGAGGTGGAGGTATCCACTAACTGAGTGACAGTATACGCCATGTAATTAAGAATACACGCCATGGACTCATGTCGACAGATGAATAGTGCCAAGGTGGAAAGAAGATGCCTGAGGAATAGTTAAAAAAATGAAAATTACACACTGTGTAGTTGAGAGTACATGACATGTAGTCTGTTTTTTTCAATTAAAATGGGCAGTAGCCTCCTCATTTGGTAGAGGAGGCTTTGAGTTTGTTTTGGAGCATGGGAGGGACAACCAGATCTTGGGAGAGCTCCTGACTGCACACCGGGAATCTATTTCTTCCACTAACGATGACGTTAGGACCACGTTTGTAATCCCTTACCTCTCATTGTGTAGATATTTCCAATTCTTTACCGAGGGAAATTTATTTGAGTTTGAATGGTCATGTGTTTATCCAATATCTACGTCATTCGTGGGCGTTTCTGGAGGTACTGTTTGCGTATACCGATCAGAGGTGATCGAGGTAGGTGGTCTGATGTTATTTCCAATTGTAGAGTTGAATTTTGTGAACCGTTGTGCTACGAACTCATGTTTGGGGAATCATATGGTTGAGGCCTTCACTGATAAGATATCTAGAATTGTATAGATAATCTGATGATAAATTAAAAATAATGTTTGAGATCATTGCTTGGATCTAGGGTCACCCCGGAGGTGCATTAATCTGTTTAGCCGTTTGGCCTAGATACCTGAGGGCATACAGTGATTTTTACCTATTTAAAGTATTCTTGAGAGGATACTATATATAAATTTCTTGCTATGCATTGGGCTTGGACCAGTTATATTAGCCTGAGGGCGTAGTTATATTTAGCATGAGGGCATGGTGGTTATATAGGCCTGAGGGCGTGGTTATATTAGCCATAGGGTGTGGTTATATTTATCCTGAGGGCATGGTGGTTATATAAGCCTGAGGGAAATGTCATAGCTTTGCCTGAGGGCATGGTGATATTTAGCTTGAGGTCCTGACTATATTAGCATGAGGGCATGGTTACAATTAGCCTGATGGTAGGGTTATGTTTAGCCTGAGGTTATGGTTCTAATTAGCACAAAATTAAATTATATTGAATTGTTAAAAGAATATTAAAATGGAAATGAAAACTGGTAGTGAAAATTACATTGAGTACTTACTATTTTACTCCATTTTATTATTTCCCACTGTTGTTGAACATTCTCACCGACAGTCGGGCACGTGCCTTTGGTGGGTGCCTAATTGGATTTATTTCTCACACACTGTTTGAGTCATGTCTTCGTCCCAAACAGACTATATTACTACAAGTGTTGATAGGGGCAAGGGTCCCTATATAGGTACATGATTATTGCAGATGAGTAGGAGGGCAGGGGACTGAGCTTAGGCCCGCGATGCTGATGAGTTCTTGTTGCACTATTTTGTTGTTTTGTTGTACCTTGTACTTGAGTTGTATTATATTTTATTGCAGTGTATCCTATTTTGGATGCTTTCATAGAATTAGTGACATGAATCATCATTTTATATATATGTCTACCGGTTTTCTCTTTACTTCAGGTGTCCATTTAAGTTGAATATTTTTTACTGCTTCCGTTGTTGTATATTTTATATCTTTTACGCTGCACTACACATTGAAAAATGAGGGCATAGTTTTCCCACTATCAGATTAGGCCCTCGCTACTAGTCGGAAACCTATGGAATTTGGGGAAATGTGTTTGATGTCATGTGACTAACCGGGTTCGGGGCACCCATGGTGTGGCTTCCGGATTCGGGACGTTACAATCTCCACTTCCATTAAATATATTTCAAAATCGTTGTTCGTGTGTACCATGGACAATAGCCTTTTTAACTGATGTCATTCATTTTTTTAGTACCTCCAAAAAAGGATGGTTGTAATGATTGATTTATTTTTTTATATGATATTTAGGATTTTATTATTAATCTGTAGTTATTATATCACAAATATCTTCAACATCTTTATTTTTTGGGAATACATTAATGTTAGTCGTGTGTACGGCAGACTACCGCCTCACAAGTCAATGTGATTCGTTTATTCATTAAATAGAAGATATTAAGGATTATTTTAATGAAAATATTTGATATAAATGAATTATAAATTATTATTAAATTATTAAGTATAATTTAATTTTGTTTAATAAGTTATGAAATGAAAAGAAAAATAGTGTTCATTCGTATGTACGACCTACCAATTCCATGAACGACATATTTCATTTTTTATCAATGAATTTCATGGTTAAATATGAATACCTATATAATTAATATATATATATAATTTAAATCAATTTTAATATTATTTATATTATTAAACCATTTTCAAATTAAGCAGACAAGATATAAAAAATCAATACATTTTGGAAAAACAAATCAATTATTTCCCAAACGTGACTTTAGCATGTAATTATTAATTAATATGTAATAAAAGGTCATAAGAAAATAATATGTGGTATGATATATATAGTTACTTTTATTTAATATATAAATAATTAATAAATATTTATTATAAAATAGTATTTAATATGTACCGAAGAATTCAAGACCCAATGTAATAGATTTCCATCTCAAATTTTACATCCAAGAGACACATTCTTGATTCACCACATATCTCTTGTATGTAGTGTGTATACTACACATAAATGTATTTCATTGTTATTCTACTAAGAATTATTTGGATTTAAATATGAATTTGAGTATCACCCTTTCATGTTGTTTACTATTAAAATGTTACCAAATCAGTAGGGGATCTTTGTCTCAATTTTCATTCTTCAAGACATATGTTATGTTAAGCACTATACTCTTTTACATAGTATATATATATCCCATTTGAAAATTAATGTAATAAATTTATTTACCCTCAGGATATTTATTTTTTCTTTTAATTTTATTTTTTCATTGGGATTACGATTCAACATATTAGAGTGGAAATGATTTTACGTTGAAATCTCATCATTTATCAAGATTAATTATGATTCTGTTTCTGATGATAAAATTTTATGATATATATCTCAATTAGAAAATGAATTTTCTTCTACTCTATTTATTCATGATATTTTAAATTAATATTACCATTTTCCACACTTAGCTACATAATATAATTGAGAAACTATATTTACGAAAACATGACTCAGATTCCCCCTTTGTTCGGATAGAATTTTTATTCCAAAACAATGTTTTCAAAAAAATTCAAAAACGTATTATTTTCATCCTATGATTTTTTTGTAAAAAAAAATTTTCAAAATGTCGTATTTTTTTAAAAATATTTTAAAATAAATCTTCATGTATGATTCCAAAACATATTATGTTTTAATTTTACAAAATATGTGAAAGGAATCTTAATTTTAATGTGTATAATAAGAACCTTATTCTCTGACAACATAATCAGTCATTTATTTTAGGATTCCATTATAATATTCCAATGTTATTTTAAAAGAAAATAATTTTAAAATTGTTTCTTGTTTTAAAAATAATTTTTATAAGTGAAAATTATATTTTTCTAAGGAAATTTTTTAATTTATCTAAAATATTCTTTTAATTTTTTCATGTTTATCTTCATAGAAAAGTGTTTCCAAAAATATTTTATGGATTTAGAAATTTTAAAAGTGATTTTAAGAGGAATTTATTTCGAGATGAAATGGACCAAGTGTCCTTTAAAATTACTTTCCTTATAATATAAAATCCTATAATGTTAGTTATGGTTTACAAGGGATAAGATTGACTGATTCCAACTCTATTCTTTATCTGGATCATTAATTTTTATGTTGATGAAATTTTTATGAAACCCATTTATTTTTAATGGGTTTTTCTATGGTAAATTAACGAAATGTTTATGAAACCTATTTTTTTTACACATGTTATGATGTAAAGATGTGTTGAATGTTGTATGATATTATGGAACACATCATTGCGATTTTCATTATGAGACGAGTGGGAAAAATATCTCCCTCTAGTGAATTGGGTGGATCTTTATATATAATGAGATAATGATGTGAAAAAAATTGATGGGCTTGATTCACTAGGGAAAATAGGTGTGTCATAATCCACTATGGGAAAACGTTGCATCCTGATCCATAATGGGAAACATGTGTTTCCAGATCCACAATAGAAAATAAGTGATAAGTCATGGTCAAATATATTGATCGTCTTGGTAGTTTTCCTTGACATGTTAAATGGATTCCTATATTTATGATGGTTTCACACTTTTAGGACATGATCTTATGGTTCATTTTTTATTTATGATTATTTCTCACTCTTTTTTCCCACATTTCCAGATTTGACAATGTTTTATTACATGGATATTGTTTATGATCCATGACTAGTTGTGTATCCAATTTGTGAGTTATGTTCATTATAACATACCCATATTATTATTTTATGATTTCATATGATCTTAGATAGATATCTCTAATGTTTATACTTATTAAGCATCCAAGATCACCCATTCTTATGTTTCCTTACTGAGGATAATGAAGAAATATTTAGGTAGGGTATTCTTATGAGTACTATGTTAGAAGATATTTGTGAGATATGTTAAATATGTTTCACTTAATTATAATATTAAGTTAGGAGTTTCCAAAGGCACTAAACTATTATTGTCCCCTGGTGTGTGTTTTTTTAATGAATTAATTATTCCTCTAAAATCATGTAATATTCATGTTTGAAAATTCTTAGTGCACATACATTTTATTAGAGCATAGGTTTATATATCCTTTGAAAACTAGGATGATAAATATTTAGTGAGATACCTAGGGATAATTATAATGATATGTCAAGGGATGTATCTAAGGATAATTTAATGATAGCCAAACTATATGAAAACATCTATTAATTTTGATAAAGGATACAGTGAGTGGTTTCCATGAAATTACATCGTATTATAGATGCTATAACTGAATATGTATTTAGAGAAAAGGCACCATGGGTTAATAGCCCTAAAAAGGTAACATTGAGATGCATTCAATCATCACAAGGTGAACGAAAATGTGCCTTTCTACACACCTTCTTTTCCACTCCCATGGGATATGCTTTGGAAATTTACAAACTCTATAAAAATCATCATAAATTATTTAAATATATGTTTAATATGAATGAATTAGGATAAACCTATAGAGTAATAGATTTAAAATAATATGTCTTTATTTTGATATCCTATAAATGTTTTTTCATGATTATTTGGTTTTCCACTATGATTAGTGTTTCTCAAAATATACTTTCTGGTTTTATTCATTTTTTGGAACCTGAATGAACCAAGTTAAGGCAGAATAAAATGGAATATTCAATGATTTCCCTCATATAAAACTGAATTTTATGGGATTTATAATTGAAGTAAATTTTTATATTGTCCTAAAAATTTCTAAAGCTATGAGTAATTTGGAACCTTCAAATAAGAATAGGTGGGAACAATGTTCTGTTCAGTCCTTTATGAGGCAATGTCTAACTTATTTTACTAGTTGCACTAATCCTATAGTTTCTGAGAAATGGGTTAGTAACAATGAAAATATATTTTCAATTCATTATTGGTTTGATAATGAAAAATACATTTTGGTTGTTTATAATTTGGAAGATGAAGCAGGTCATTAGTGGACTTGCATTAAAAACATAAGGGAACAAGAAGAAATTGAATCTATGGATTAGTAATAGTTTAAGGGTATATTTCAAAGTAAGTATATATAATATATTCCATAAAATAATATAAATAGTGGATTCCTTGAACATAATAAATAGTATGATGAACATATTGGCCCCTATGAAGCCAATTTTACAATACATGAAATATATTCTTCTAGTTTATTCATCATCATTGAAATAAAAATTGATCAATTCATTGGTGACCTAAAACCAAGTATTTGAAAAGGCTGGGATATAAGGGAATTTAGTGGCTACTTAGTATTCATTTTATGTGAAGTAAATGTAGAAGTGGAAATTGGATATTCCCACCATTTTTATGGTTATGATAAGAAATGTATGACTTGGTCTCTTGAAAAATCGAATGGTGGAAATAAATTCCATCCATATATATGCCAAAAATGTACAAAGAAAAATCAAAAGAGTTTATTGAATGAAACCGGGAGGTTATTTAAATGTGGAAAGGATAATCATAAATCTTGATAATATAGAAATGTGATTAATGGTAAGGTTAAGGAAATGGAGGAGAGGAGGACACTAACTAATGCGCCCTCTAAACATCAGTGTTTCAAGTGCATTGATATTTGGAATTATGTGAATGAATGCTCTAAACCAAGGTATACTGTTAGTTATAATCCATGAAAAAATATGAATAAAAAATGAATAAATGGAAATCTAATGCATTCATAATTGATATAGGGTATAAGGATAATTAGGGCACACTTATCCTCCCCTGATTAGTTAGAAATTTTATGTTTGATTTTATATGAATGATAAATATGATGATCTTATTGTTCATAATTATGTGAGATTTCATGTGATTCTCTCTCTCTGTAGGTATTCTTGAATAATTAAATCACATTTTATACATTATTGGTATAAGGCTGTACCCAAGATTGCAATGAAAATGTTTTTGTATTAAATAATATATTATTTAATAAAGAAAGGGTGAATTATATTATTAATGTATATACATCACTATTTGAAATTTACCAAATAATTATGGATACCATCATGAGTTTATGAGTTTATGTTTGAAAATAAGTTAAAATACATTGAAACCCTAGGTTATATGTGTGGTATTTTATCAATATTAAAGATATTTTAATAGATATTTATGAAAATACAACCCTTTGGTGTAGAACCCCATACATTTTTTGGTATGTTTCTCTTAAATACATTCTAATAATCACTGTGTTCCTTTGAAACAACACTAGTTTATTTAGGAGATAGTCAAGACCTAGCAATTAAATATAAATTTTCCAGTTCTATGTTATGAATTTCAAAAAATGGTCATCTAGAGTTGTGATCAGTAATTCATTTGGAGGCTGATAGAACAAACTTGATTTTTGGTGAATAGTAACATAACCTTATGAATAGTAATATGACCCTTATGAATAGTAAATAATAATAATATTTTATTTTCTTAAGGCTATAAGATAATGAGATATTAATTAATTTTTCAATGAGAAATAAAACTAATTGCACTTTAAGATTGTTATTTTTCGAATTAACTATGACTTTATTTAACAATTAAATTAATATTATTGAGAAAATTAATTTTGAAAAATGGAGTTCATTTTTGAATTCTGCACATCGAAAAATGTTTTGGGTAAATTTTTGGTATTTTTCTGAAATTCTAGAATTTTTGATAAATAGTGAAATACGATAAAATACCGTATATGCAAATTATCAGTTAAATACACTATTTAAGACATCATAAGTGATGAAAGGACACTTGGTTCAAACTCACACGCACTTATTACTGTTAGGGGTCACCTGAAACAACACTATTGGTTGTCTTGTGGGAAATAATTAAATAATGAATTAAATATTCAAAATTTACCCCTCTCCTCCACTATAAAAACCCCTCACCACTCTCTCTTCTCGTCACTCCTCTAAGCCTTGAAGCTCCTCAATGTTCGGAAAAAATATCCTTCCCTATTTACTCCCCATGACCATGAAGCTATTGGTATTTCCAAAAGAATAAAATCCCGTCCATTAAAGAAGTTCTTGAGGAAGTTATTTCAAGAGGTAAAACACCTTTCTTTTCCTTTTAGTTTCATTTGAATTTATCTTCTTTTGTTATCCACTCCTCACCTACTCTGTCAAAATGATCATGATAAATCCATTATAATCTATATACTGAATTTATATCATGTTAATGGAAGAACCATCATCAATATTCTTACTCCCTCCCTTTTATTTTTATAAACAAAATCAACGTCCATGAGGTTCCAATTTATAACCTTTATGGACGACAAAGTTTTGTTCTTTAATCATTCCTTCATTACTAGTCATGAAACCATATTTATTTTTGAACTAGGTCATAATATATTTATTTTATCTTGATTAATTTTATGTAATCTTTACATGTGCATAATATGGAATAATAATACAAAACAAGTTTTTTTGATCACAAGACTGCCAAGACAAATTCAAGTGTTTATTTTTAACTCATCGAATGAGTCATCCTCATGGTATATAAACAGAATAATTATAAAATCATTTGTATCTATTTAATTTCACTAATAAATTATATTAACAATTCCGGATGTTTAATCATATTTCAAACCAAATTTCATTCATAAATACAAGTAAACAAATCATGAAACCAAGTAAGAAAATGCTTCCAAAACAATAAAATTGAATCTATTAAACCCATAAAAAAAATCCATTAATGGACTTAATAAGGTTATACCATATCAATTACATGTTTATTAGGTTCTGGAATTATTAATTAATTAATCTAAATTTGATTATTCATGTCATTAAGAACAATCAAGAACACCTTCGAGCATAAGGTAAGGGATCCTCTCTCTCACTTTTGTTTAAGAATCTCCCCTATGTTGTGCCCTTTTATTTTTAATTCCTAAGGATGGGGTATGTTTTCAAACCTCCCCCATACTGTCCTTGTGACATATAAATAATGTAATACTCCTTTACCTCTCATTAAGCCCTCGTAATAACACTTTTTACCATGCGGAAATGTATGTAAGGGGTTTCTAATCTCACTTTCATTTCTGTGAGATTTTTGTTGTTCGCCAATTATTTATTGTATGTGGTATATGTGTACTACAATTCGATATATAATAACATTATTCAATTAATATTCATGTTATTCGATGATTCATTTGAGGGATATCTGTTCTGTTCATACGATTCGACCGATTACATTGTGGTAAGGGCCTTTGTCTCAACTACCATTTTGTTGTCACTAACTTTGTATTGTGCACCTAATAATATTTATGTGGTTTACCTGATTCCCATTTGAGATCACTTTTCATTTGCAATTATATTGATAATAAATATCCATAATCTCATATCATGGATATGTTGTTCTCTAAAACTTAGACCATTTTAAATATGGTGTTTATTTTGGAAAGTTATTTTAATTATGGAAATATTGATGAATCTGTATACTCTACTCCATAAGGATATTGAAAAGGCATATTCCTCTTGTATTGAATCAACTTATATGGAATTATTTGGAAATGTATTGGTGGGTTGGACCCGCTATATCCCCTCGATGCATTGGTATGTCTCATGAGACAAATCAGTTGGCGGCAAACCCTTTGAGTTTGTTTCCAAAAATCAGACTGGTTTCTACACATAGAACTAAACCGTTTTAACGGTATTATGGTTTCATGTGCTAGGTACATGACATCCAATTAATAAGAATTCTTTTTATTCATTATCAGTCATTATTATTATCCATGTGGTTTTAACTATAACAAAATCTATGGATGCAGTTTCATTCTCAGTTTATTGATGGAATTAGTTATTCTTTTATTCTCTATTCCATATTGATTATGTCATATTTATTTTGATTCACTAATTATTGTAGTCATTCTTCCTCTATTTTTAACCTTTAATGAGCATTTGATCTCACCCCTTTCATTTTTTACTTTCAACAGGTGACAAAGAGGAGATCACTTATTGAGTACTTGTGGATGCAGTTTTTAGTTTCATTATGTATAGTATTTATTAACTTTTCCAATGTATTTTGAGAACATCTATGAATCTAGTTTTTTCAAGGATACTAAACTGATTTTTTATTCAGGTTTTTCATTCCTTCTAACCTTTCCAATATCACAAGTAATCCACCGGCTCCAGCATAGTGGAGTCGAGGTGTTACATTTGGTATCAGAGGAAGTTTAGTAGAAAACATAGAAGCTTGAGTAGGAAATGTATAGTTGGGAAAAAATCCCTAAGGTAGTATTTGGGGATAAAAATACAATAACTTCATGGTATTTTGGTAAGTAAAAGATTAATTGGATCATTCAAGCACTACATCCCTATCTGGATATGAGCAGGTAGAGACGGCTCTGGAACAGATGTATCTAGGGGTAAAACCTAAAAATGCCACTTTGAGCTAGACTTGAACATGAACTGGTGTGAAACAACAGGCCTTGCTGCACACTTGGATACAACACTCCCATATGATATACATAGGATAATTCACATTTTCTTTACAAGCCATTATGAAGGAGTTTAATGTAAATTTGTCCTCTGAGGAACCATGTTTATAAGACTAGCTATGCATAGAATTTCAATCTATGTTGAGTACTTTTTGAGAATCATAAACTAACCTAGTATATCCCATTATTTATAATTGGAATCTAATTTAAAAAAGCAAGATCTATACTCGTGGGCAAGGTAGGTATCTCCCTACTGAGAAATTCAACACCGTCAATGTTGGAGCAGATCAGATCATGACCATATTGGGACAACTTACTCAATTTGTAACGAATAACCATTCCACACCTGTGTTGGATCGTTTCATGCTATAGAAGCCCCCATTTTTCAGCGGGACTACTAATACAGTGGTATCTAAGAAATGGATCAAGTCCCTTGAAAAGATATTCATGGAGTTAAAATGCAATGAAAATGAAAAGGTAGTACTGGAAGTATATCTTCTCATGGGCGATGCTGATCAATGGTGGACCCTGATTCAAAATACCATAGAGGAAGAAGAAATAGAAGATATGGAATGAAGGACTTTTAAGGAAATATTATTTGAAAAATATTTCCCTCATGAGCAACAAACTGAAATGAAGAGGAATTTCCTTGGATTAAAACAAATGGAAGAAGACGGGGTTGTAGAGTATGATGCTACCTTCACAATGCTGGCCAGGTATGCTATAGATTACGTACATGACTCGACAAACAAGATTTATCATTTCTTTGAAGGTTTTAAACTATGTCTTTGAAGCGAACTGGCTTCACAATCATTTTCATCATATAATGAAATTGTATCATGTTCCATAATAACAGAGAGGGAATTTTTTAGATTCAATCTTTTCAAAGGATGCCAAGATAAGAAGCGATACTCTGATAAAAAAGGAAAAGGAGAATCACCAAAGAAGAGAAAGGGAACAAATCTATTCCCATTATGCGAGAAATATAGAAGGAATCATCTCATGAAATGCTTGAAAGGCATGGGAGTTTGCTATAACTATGGAGAAAAGGGTCATCAATCTGATGAATGAAAGGGGAAGAAACAATTCAATGATATTCAATGCTACAATTGTAGTGATATGAGAAACTATGCAAATGAGTGTCCAAAGCGTCAAGGAAACTCGACTCAGAAAAGGCCAAGAGAAAAAGGGAGATCCTTTGGGATTATATCCACGGAGGTTGAAGTTCTTATTGACGTGGTGGCAGGTAATTTAATTGTTTCCTTAAACTTAGCCAACACATTATTTTATTTTGGATCATCGCATTCATTTATATCTTCCCATTTTTCCAAGAAAATTAGATATGTCCAATTTGATTTAATAAAGTAGATGTCAGTCAAAACTCCTAGGGGGTGTATCATTGCAACCAAGTAATATCGACTAGTTCCCCTCTAGACACCAAATTGTGCTCTAGTTTCTAACCTTATCATTATACCGATGACTAAATTTGATATAATTATTAGTATGGATTGGTTGTCAAATTATGATGGAAATATTTATTGTAAGAATAAGGAAGTTACAATTTTCGAAAATGGTGTAGAATCCCTTGTATTTAGGGATGAAACTTCGCCACCGGATTCTTATCTAGAACCACACATATTAGCTCTACTGAATAAAATACTTGGAGAGGATGATAAACCAATATCTATGGTCGAGGAAATAAATATTTAAATTGAATATGTGAACAAAGTGAAAGATTACATTGATGTATTTCCAAGGGATTTACCTGGAAATCCTTTAGAGCGGGAAGTTGAGTTATATATTGATTTAATTCCTGATGCAAGACCTATATCAAAGACTCCCTATAGAATGGCCAGTGTGGAATTAGTAGAGCTAAAGAAATTACTAGAGGATTATAGTGAAAAATTATTTATTCAACCTAGTGTTTCTCTATGGGGAGTCCATGTCCTCTTTGTCAAAGAGAAAGATGGATCCATGAGGCTTTGCATTGATTACAGGGAAATCAATGCTATTAAAATAAATAATAAGTATCATATTCCTCGGATTGATGATTTATTTGACCAACTTCATGGAGCTCAATACTTTTCAAAGATCGACCTTTGATCTGGATATCATCAGTTGCATGTGAGGAATGAAGATATTCCTAAGACAACATTTCGGACCAGGTATGGGCATTATATGTTTACAGTGATGCCTTTTGGACTGAAAAATTCTCCCACTATTTTCATGGATTTAATAAATATAGTTTTCAAGTAATATCTTGATGACTTTGTTGTGGTATTCATTGATGATATCCTCGTATACTCAAAAATCTATGAAGACCATGCGAATCATTTTAGGGTTATTGTGATGACTCTTAGAAGAAATAAATTATATGGGAATTTTAGAAAGTGTGAATTCTAGATTCAATCATTTTCTTTTATGGCCAATATTATCTCTATGTATGGAATCCTAGTTGATCCTACAAAGTCAAAGGCAATCCAGGATTGGACCACACAAACAACATAAATGAGGTACACAGTTTTATTGGCTTAGCAGGTTATTATCAACGTTTCATTCATAATTTTGTCCGACTGGATAACCGGATAACCAAGATCACACGTAAAGGAGTTAAGTTTGTGTGAAAAAAATAATGTACATAATGCTTTGATGAATTGAAAATAATATTGGCCAATGCTCCAATTTTGACTCTTCTATCTGGAAGTGATAGATTTGTAATATACAACGATGCATCAAAGAATGGATTGGGTTTCTTCCTTATGCAAAATGATAAATTTATTGCTTATGAAACAAGACAATTTAATACTCATCTGAAAAATTATCCAACTCTTGATCTTGAGTTAGAAGCTATAATCTTTGCTCTGAAAATATGGAGGCATTATCTCTACAGAGAGAGATGTGAGATTTATACAGACCACAAGAGTTTGAAATATATTCTCACACAAAAAGAACATAACATGAGGCAGTGAATATTGCTAGAGTTACTCAAAGATTTTGATTGTTCAATACACTACCACCCAGGAAAGGAGAATAAGGTGGCAGATGCATTAAGCAGGAAAGATCATGGCCTTCTGACTCAAATGAGGATTAAAAGAGATCCTATGTTCATTGATCTAAAAAAGTTGGATATGGGAATTGTTAAGGAAGGGGAAACATCAATCCTATTTCAAATGATTGCTAAACCATCTTTACTAGAGAAGATAAAAATTTCTCAATCTGATGATTATAATCTGCACAAGAAAATAAATGCAGTTAAGGATGAGAGACTGGCTGACATCATGTATGAAGAAGGAGTTTTGATGTTTGGGAAGAGGTTATGTGTTCCATTAGTACCTGAGCTAGATAAGGAACTATTAGATGATGATCAAAGCTCAAATTTCTCTGTACACCTAGGTAGCTCTGAGATGTATAGAGATCTAAAGGAATATTTTGGGTGGGATAATATGAAGCGAGAAATTGCTGACTATGTGTCAAGGTGTCTAGTTTGTCAACATGTGAAAGAAGAGATACAACATCCCAACGGAGCGATTCAACCTATACCAATTCCTATGTCAAAGAGGGATAACATTATGACGTATTTTTTCACCGGACTACTGAGGACACCTAGAAGGAATGATGCAATTTGGGTAATTATTGATTATCTCACAAAATCAGCATATTTCCTTCCAATAAGAGGGGATTTAGAAATTTAGTTCCCAACAAGACTTTATATTAATGAATTTGTGAGACTTAATGGTGAACCTCTATCGATTGTCTCCAATAGAGATCCCCAGTTTACATCAAAATTCTGGAAAAGTTTCTAGAAGGCATTGAATACTGAGCTTTGTATGAGTACTGCATATCACCCTCAAACTGACGGACATTCTGAAAGGACTATTCATACTCTCGAAGACATGCTAAGATCATGTTCTCTTGACTTCCATGGTATGTGGGATCAATACTTGCCTTTGGTGGAATATTCCTACAACAATATTTTTCATTATAGTATTAAAATGGCTCCATATAAAGCATTATATGGAAATAGATGTCAAACTCCAACTTGTTGGGATGAATTTGGTGAAAGGAAACTTATAGGCCCGTAACTTACTGAAGAGACCATGACAAAGGTGAATAAAATACAAGCCCATATTAAAGTAGCCCAAAGTAGGAAGAAGAGTTATGGTGAAAACTAGAGAAAGGAATTCGAATTTCAAGTGGGAGATCATGTATTTCTGAAATTATCTCCATGAAAGGGTGTCTTAAGGTTCGTTAAGAAAGGGAAACTGTTCCCTCGGTATATCAGACCATTTGAAATTCTAGAAAGAATCGGTGTTGTCGATTACCGTTTAGCGATGCTGCTAAATCTCTCTAGAGTTCAAGATGTGTTTCATATATCATTGTTAAAGAAGTACATGCCAGACCCAACGCATGTACTCACATATGAAGAAATAGAACTGGAACCTAATTTTTTATACTGTGAAAAGCCTATTTGGATTTTTGACACAAGGGAGAAGGTATTAAGAAATCAGATAACTCGTCTATTAAAGGTTCTTCGGAGAAACCAAAATATAGAGGAAGAAACATGAGAACCAGAGGATGTTATGAAAAAGAATCACCCATATCTTTTTGGTGGGATTTATATATAAAATTTCGAGGATGAAATTTCTGATGAAAAGAATAATGTAGTAACCCAAACATTTTATGGTATGTTTCTCTTAAATAAATTATATTCATCACTATGTTTAATTGAAACAACACATGGATATTTAAAAGATAGTCAAAACCTATCCATTAAATATAATTTTTCCATTTCTATGTTTTGAATTTGGAAAAATGGTCATTTAGAGTTCTGATCAGTAAGTCATTTGGAGTCTGATAGAACAAAATTGATTTTTTGTGAATAGTAAAATACCCTTATAAATAGTAATGTGAATAGTAATATGACCCTTATGAATAGTAAATAATAAAATTATGTTATTTTCTTAAGGAAATAAGATAATGAGATCTTAATGAGTTTTTCAATGAGAAATAAAACTAATTGCACTTTAAGATTGTTATTTTTTGAATTAACTATGACTATATAAAAATTGAATTAACAATATTTAGAAAATTAATTGTGAAAAATGGAGTTCATTTTTGAATTATAAACATAGAAAAATGGTTTGGGTAAATTTTTTGGGATATTTCTGAAATTTTAGAATTTTTAATGAATAGTTAAATACGATAAAATACCGTATATGCAAATTATTAGTTAAATACACTATTTATAACATCATAAGTGATGCAAGGCCAGTTGGTTCGAACTCAAATGAACTTAATACTATTAGGGGACACATGAAACGACACTATTGGTTTTATTGAGGGAAATACTAAAATAAATAATTAAATATTCAAAATTTACCCCTATCCTCCACTATAAAAACAGCTCACCACTCCCCCTTCTCTCCACTCCTCTAAACCATGAAGCTCCTCAACGTTATGCCCAAATATCCTTCCCTAGTCACTCCCTATTACCAGGAAGCTCTTGGTATTTCGAAAAGAACAAAATCCCTTTCTTTAAGGAGGATCTCGAGTTAGTTATTTCAAGAGGTAAAACACCTTTATTTTTCTTTTAGTTTCATTTGAATTTATATTCTTTTGTTATCCTCTCCTCACCACTTCTATTCAAATGATCATGATAACTCCAGTATCATCTATATACTATATTTATATCATGTTAATGGAAGAAACATCATCAATATTCTTAATCCCTCCCTTTTATTTTTATAAACGAAATCAATGTCCATGAGGTTTCAATTTGTAACCTTCATGGATGACGAAGTTTCATCCTTCAATTGTTCCTTCATTACTGGTCATGAAACCATATTTATTGTTGAAATAGGTCATAATATATTTATTTTATCTCGATTAATGTTCTGGAATCTTTACACGTACATAATATGGAATAATAATACAAAAAAGGTTTTTTTGAGCACAAAACTACAAAGCCAAATTCAAGCGTTTATTTTTAACTCATCGAATGATCCATCCTCATGGTATATAACTAGAATCATTATAAGATAATTTTTATCTCTTTAATGTCGCTAAAATTTTTTATTAACAATTCTGGATGTTTAACCATATTTCAAACCAACTTCCATTCATGAATACAAGTAAACAAATCATGAAACCAAGTAAGAAAATGCTTACAAAACAACAAAATTGAATCTATTAAACCCATGAAAAAGGCCATTAATGAACTTAATAAGGTTATAAAATATCAATTAAATGTTTATTAGGTTCTTGAATTATTAATTAATGAATCTAAATTTGATTATTCTGGTTGTTTAGAACAATCAAGAACACCTTTGAGCATAAGGTAAGGGATCCTCTCTCTCACTTTTGTTCAAGAATCTCCCCTATGTTGTGCCCTTTTATTTTTATTTCCTAATTATGGGGTATGTTTTAAAACCTCCCCATGTTTCCCTTGTGACATATAAATAATGGAATACCCCTTTACCTCCCACTAAGCCCTCACAATAACACTCGTTACCTTGCTGAAATGTTTGTAAGGGGTTTCTCATCTCACTTTCATTTTTGTGATATTTTCATTGTTCGCCACTTATTTATTGTATGTGGTATATGTGTACTACCATTTGATATATAATAAAACGATTCTCTTTATATTCATGTTATTCAATTATTCATTCAAGGTTTATATGTTATGGTCATACGATTCGACCGATTACATTGTTGTAAGGGATTTTGTCTCAACTACCATTTTGTTGGGACTAACTTTGTATTGTGCACCTAATAATCCTTATGTGGTGTACCTACTGCCCCTTTGAGATAAATTTTCATTTGAAATTATATTGATCATAAATATCCATAATCTCATATCATGGATATTTTTTTCTAAATCGTATACCATTTTACAAATAGTGTTTATTTTTGGAAAGTTATTTTAATTATGGAAATATTATTGAATCTGTATACTCTACTCTTTACGAATATTGAAAAGAAATATTGATCTTGTATTGAATAAGTGTATAAGTAATGACTTGGACATGTAGTGGTGGGTGGGGCCTGCTATAGCCCCCCGATACATCGGTAGGTATCATGATACAAATCAGTTGGCGACAAACCCTTTGAGTTTGTTTCCAAATATCAGACGAGTTTCTACCCATAGAACTAAACAGTTTTAACAGTATTATGGTTTCATGTTCCAGATACATGACATCCAAATAATAATCATTCTCTTTATTCATTATTAGTCATTATTATTATCCATGAGGATTTCACTATGACAAAATCTATGGATGTAGTTTCATTCTCAGTTTATTAATGGCATTAGTTATTCATTTATTCACTATTCCATATTGATTATGTCAGATTGATTGTGATTCACTTATTATTTTACTAATTATTCCTCTATTTGTAACCCTTAATGAGAATTTTATCTCACCCCTTTCATTGTTTATTTTCAACAGGTGAAAAAGAGGATATCGTTTGTTGAGTACTTGTGGATGCATTTTTTAGTTTCGTTATGTATTGTATTTTGTACCTTTTCCAATGTGATTTGGGAAAATCTATGTATATAGTTTCTTCAATACTATTAAAATGATAATTCCTTTGGGATTCTCATTCCTTCTAACCACAAAAATATTACAATTAATGCAATGGCTCCATCTTATAGGGGTCGAGGTGGTACATTTGGTATTATATATGGTTTATTGAAAATATTATTTTAGAGAAATTACATTACACTTTGTTTGTCTATAGTTGTAGGTACTAATAGTTTTTAGGGTTTATCTTATATTTTATTTTGAGTTAATTATGAGCTGTAATCGATCACCTTATAAATTCAGCACACATCATTGATATCATAGAAGAGTCATTTTTGGATCAAATTTCCATCATATATATCTATAAAGTATAAAGGTTTCATGGGGGACCACATTCAATTGTATATGACTAGGATTTTATGTTTTTATTAATGTTCTTGGAAAGACATCGGTATGATTTGGATAGCAATTTGAGTTTTTACTTTGTGTATCATCCTCAGATAGATAGTTAGAATAATTTTGACTATAGAGGATATGATATGATGTTATTATATAGAATTCACTGGTGGTTGGGTTCAAAACAATTCTCAAGTTTAATATTCCTAAAACATCATATTTCACTCAATAATACATATGGATCATTATCAATCCCTCTATCTAAAGAAGTGTATAACTCCAACATAGTGCGATGAAGTTGCGCAAAGAAAACTATTGGGACTTAAGAAAGCCGGTGAGATGGAAGAGGAGCATATATCCATGCAGCAACATGCAAGGAAAACAAAAATTTAACAAATATGTTATGTTGATAATCATCAACATGATCTATAATTTTATTTTAGTGATAAGTTGTTTCTAAACATTTCTCTATAGAAGAAATAATGGAAAACTAATCCCTTGGTATATCGGTCCCATTGAAATTCTGAATCATTTTGGGATGGTGTCTTATTTATTGGTTCTTCCAATGAACCCCTCTTGGGTTCAATATATATTCCATTTATCTCTCCAAATGAAGTACAAAATTGATCCATCATTTATATTTATATCAGAGGACATACTGTTGGAGCATGATATCTCTTATAAGGATGAATTGATAGAGATTCTGGATCAAATAAATAATTATCTATGAAAAAAGATAAGTAACCTTATTAATGTTTTTTTGGATAACCACTAGCTTTATAAGTTATATGGAAACCTGAGGACATAATGCGGATTATGTATACATTGTTTTTGGTACCAAAATGGTGAATGTTGAGGTAAAAATCATATTAAGGGGGGTAGAATGAAACATCCAATGATTTTGTGAAATATATATTTTCAAATGAATATAATCATTTCAATATATTTGTTTACAAGAAATAATGAATTTTTCTTTCATTAAATGTAATATTGATTTTATATTTCATTATACTCAACACTAAGATTAGCTTGTGTTACACACAATACTGAGTGTAGCTTGTATTAAAGGCAACATTGAGTTTAAATTAAAAGTTATAGACTTATAAAATATTATTATTTAATATGATAGTTATTGGGGTATGAATAGTATTCAACAAATTATGAAAATATATGGTTTAAACGTGTATATATAATGATTTATTCTATGACCAATTAATTATAAATGATAGTAAAATCATTTTATGAATAAAGGAACCCATCTTATGAACAGTTTTTTATGCACATAAATATATTTACCAAAATTAATTAAAAAATTAAAATTTATAGAATTATTTTAAAAAAAATTATATATTATATATTAAATCAAATGTTTAAAATTCATCATATTTTTTTTCTAGATAATAGATATAAAGAAATCCAATTTTATCCTAAAAATTGTATTTTAAAAAAAATAGTTTTATCACATTTGGAATGCTTATATTAACATTATATTCATCCAATTTTAAAAATTTGTTTTAAAAAAATTATATTATTTTTTAAAATTATAATATCAAACTATTATTTTATTAATTTTTTTGGATGTTTCAAAAAAGTAACTCATTTTAGTAAAAAAGAGAAATATAGAATTTTAATTGAAAAATCCATGTTCAATTAATTTATTTATTAATATAAATTATATATTGAATTTATTATTATGTAAAATCTGTTAAAATATAAATCCATTAATTAATGTTTTTTCATTGGAATCAATTTCATATTGATTTTTGTATGAAAATATTGTAGAGTTTTGAACATTTTCTCTTTAAAAACACGATTTCTCTTCCCATATGGAGGATTAATTTTAAATTCTATTTTTCCACTTATATTAATGTAATTTGGAAAAATTGATTCCATTTATTTTATAATAATTAAATATATTATCTAATATTTTAAACATAATTTTTCACCAAAATTAATAGTGAATGGAGTAAAAATTAATTATCTTTGTTAACGTAAAAATGGTTTTACTAGTAGATTCAATTAAAATGAAATGGGTACGAATAACCTATATTATTTTCAAAAAAAAAACTAGTAGAAGGAAATATTTCAACCGTTAAACATTTAATTTTCTATTAATTCTCATTGTTTACCCCTATGTCATGTGAAAAATGTGCATGTAGACAATTGTGTTCAAAAATACCCAGTGTGTCATCTCCCCCACATATAAAAGCCCACCCCATCTCCTCTATTATTCACACTATAAAACACTTATGTTCAACCCAATTACTACCCAAATAACATCCCAAATTCCCTCCATTAATCTTATAATCCATATTTTGGATATAAATACACCCTAGGAATGATTTCCATGAAATAATAAAAAGGATACCTGAAGAAGAGTTAGCATTCATCAATGATCATTTTTTGATTTATTTCTTCCTCCACATCTAAAAATTATATATATAACATGATTATATAATAAAACATTTATATTTCATATAATTAGATGTTTTTATATGAATTTCAGGACCTACAACCGTCTTCACTACATCAAAAGGGTTACAAAATCATCGTTTCTCTGTGCGGTGGAATACCACCTCACAAAATGATGTCATTATTTTTTCCATTACCTTATCTAAAGTATGGTTGTAATGATGGTTTTCTTTTTAATATATTATATTTAGGATGTTATGATGATTCCAGAATTATTATATCACACATACCATAATACTCAACATTTTATGGGAATAAGAAAACGCCACTCGTGTGTATAGAAGACTAAAGCCTCATAAACGTTCTGATTCATTCACTATTTACATGTAAGGTATTAAGGATGGGTTTAATAAAAATATGTTATATATACAAAAAAAGAATTATTTTTAAATTATAATATATCATTTTCTTTTCTTTCTTTCAATCTGACAAGAAAACTAAAAATGTGTTCATGCGTACGTATGACATCCCGTCTCCATGAATGGTGTATTTCATTTTCAATCTGTAATTTTATTGAATTACTATAAATAAACATATAATGAAGAAATATTATATTTATATAATTGTTAAAATTATTTAGATAATTAAATAATGATCAAATCAAGAGGACCAAAAATAAAAAATTAAGACATATACAAAAAATAAGAATAAGTTATTACCTAAATTGTAATGTTAACATGGAATTGATAATAAATGGGTAATAAATGGTAAAAATAAAATAATATGTGGTATGATATATATAAATTTTTTCTATAAATTATTAATAATAAAATTATATTTATTATACATGAGGTCTTAACATGTACAACACAAGTCAAGACCCAAGGTAAGGAATTTCTATCATAATTTTTTACTTTCATGAGACACATTCCATATTCACTACAAATTTAATTTATATGGTAATTATAATTAAAATAAATTTATACAATTATAATTATTTATATTTACATATCCATTTTAGGATCTCTCATTCATTGGTTTTATAGTTAAATCATTTCTAATACAGTGAGGTATTTTTTTCTCAATTTTTTTCTTTGAGACCTATGATATGTTATGAAACTACCCTCTTTTATGAGTTGTGTACACAACCTATTTGACATATAATATAATGATTTTTTTTACCATCTTGATAATTTTAGTTTAATTTAATTTTATTATTTCATGAAGATTATGACACAAAGTGCCAAATTGGTAATGATTTTACATTATAATCTCATTGTTTGTCAAGATTCTTTATGATTATGTTTTCATGGATAAAATATTTTGATCAATATCTTAATAAATTCTCTAATTTCCTTCTCCTCTAGTTTCTCATGATATTTTCAAGTAATAGTACCATGTTCCATTGTTTGGTACTTTAGATAACTGAGAAAAAAATTAAAGAAATAAAACTTTATTTCTCATGTTGTTAAAATACATTTTATCCCAAAACTATGAAATATAAAAATGTTTTAAATTTTTTATATCCCTCTTATGTTTTCTAGAATTTATTTTTTAACAATGTTTTAATTTTAAAATATAAAAATGAATCTTCATTTATTTTTCCAAAACAATGCTTGTTTGTATTTTACTAAAAATGTGAAAAGAATCTTATTTCAAATTTGTACAGCATGAACATAATTCTAAAATGTCATGGTCAATCATTACATAAATTATTCCTTCATAATCATATAATATTGTTTAAAAATGGATTTTGAATATGTTTGACACTTTAAAAATTGATTTTCAAATAAGAATGGAAATTTTCCACAAGACATTTTTAAATGATTTTAAAAACATTATTTATATTTCATAATGGTTATTTTCAAATAAATTTATTTCCAAAATATTTTATTCATTTTTAGTTAAAATTTTTGATTTTCAAATAAAATTGTTTTCCTCAATAAATGACCCATGTATAATTTCAAAATTGTTTTCCATCTAAAATTAAATCATCTAATGTTACTTATAATTTTTTTGATGATAATATTGATTCATACTATCCTTATTCTTTTTATATATGGTTAATTTTAATGTTTATGAAATTTTTATGAAACCCATTTATTTTTCATGGGTTATACTATTGTGAAATGATTAAATGTTTATGAAACTCATTTTTTACATGGTCTATGATGTAATCATATGTGGATGGTTTTATGATATTGTGGAACACATTGTTATGGTTTTAATTATAAGATGATTTAGATGTATATATACGTCTAATACATTATGTAAATCTTTATATCACATTAGATAAGTATGGGAAAAAGTCGGTGGACATGATCCACTATGGGAAAAATGTGTTTCATATTCCATTATGGGTAACGGGTGTGTCCTAATCCAGAATGAGAAATAGGTGCCTCCTAATTCACAATGGTAAATAGGTGAAATGTATTGATCCACTATGTTAATGGTCTTGGTAATTTACCTTTAAATATGAAAGGGTTTCCTATATTTATGACGGTGTCACACTTTTATAACCTGATCATACGGTTAATTATTTATTTATGATAAATTCTCTTTTTTATTGACCATGTATTCTAAAATGAAATAGTTTTATACCATGACCATTGTTTAGGATCGATGACAGGTGGATTATGATCTTCATTAGTTATGTTTGTGATAACATAACCTTCTGGTTATCATATGATTTTATACGATCTTATATTGATATCAGTTATGTTTACCATTACTATGAATCTATGAATTCCCATTCTTATGTTTCCTTCCCTAGGATTCTAAAAAACGTTTATGAAGTGTATACCTAATAATGGTACTATGTGAGATGATATTTTTGGGATATTTTGATAATAATTCACCATATTATAAGATTATGTTTCATGTTTCCAAAGGAACTAAACTGTTATTATTTTCCTTGATATTTTTTGAAATGTATTAAATATTCAAATAAAAATATATAATTTCCTTGTATAAAAATTTTGGGATACTGTTGTTAAGAGGAAATGATGAATGTTATTGTTATACTTTAGCACACCTATGTATGGTTTTGATTATATTACAGGGGGATTTAAATTATATAAACATCATATGTATTGGGAAACGTTTTCTATCTCTAGGGATAATGATATTTGTGCGTGAAAATGGTTTTATGTAGTTTTTTACATGTTTTTAGATGGATTTGATTATGATCTACTATATTAAAAAGTTAGTGGGTTTACATGATTGAAACTATTTTCAAAATTTTGTTGGTGGACATGACTATAGTTAGATGTTTTCAAAATGTCATGATTCCATATGTTTTAATTTACACTAAAAATTCATGTCTTCTAATTATGATATTCTCTTATAGCTCATGATTGATTATCAATGATTCGATAATCCTATAACTCATGTATTTTATTATGAAAATTCCTTACACTAAGAGTCATGATTTCTATTGTATGAATTTTTATGTAATTATTTATATGTAATGATCATTTTATCATTCACATATGATTATAGTATACTCACTTATGATCTTTAACTAATAATGAATATGTTTACCCTTACTGTTCATTTGATCTCACCATTTTTATTTTTAGATATCCCTAGATTATGATGAATTATATTATGTATGATATATCTAAAAGGGTATAATGTGTGGAGAATTTTGTGAGAGATTTTAAATACTTATTATGAAATAATATTTCTTTGTTATAATGGATAAAATACCCATTGTATGGGAACGACATGGGTTTTATTACTGAATAGTTTTTCTATATTTGTATAAAAATTTCATCCTAAAGAAAATAATTTGATATGTATGTGGACCAATATTGTCATTTTATATTGTAATTATAGATGGTTAAAATTCACTATTCTTAGTACCAACACCAGTGTGTAAGGATTTAGGATTTTTATAATAGCACTAGGAGATCAAGTCTTATTCTATATCAACTGGGGTGGTTCCCATCCTCACAATGTTGGGGGAAATGATGTATATAAGAGAATGGACTAGATCAGTGATATGTTTGTGTTATTTTTCACACTCTTTATCATGAATACATCAGTTTTTTTAAATTTTGAATGTATTTTATACAGAAGAGGTTTACATTGGTATTTTAGATGGAATTGGGACACAAGAATCTAGATAAGTCATACCATAATGATAGAATATACATGATTGAATAATTTTAATACAATCTATTTATCAAATTTTTACACATTTGGTTTATAACTTATAATTATTCTCTTCTTCCCTAAGAAGGGTGACATTCACCTAGGCCTTGGGACCTCCAATAATATAGGGCAATTATCTACAACTTTATAGATAATTATATAAATATGAATTTTTATTGGATTGTAAGATCCAATATCCATTTATAAGGGAAATAGTTGAGGTAATTATCAAGACCAACTTCATTTGGTTTATAGATTTTAGGTAGTGTGACCATGTTGTGCTCAAGTAAATAATAAATAATCCATGAACTAATTCATGTTGAAATAATTATTTATTTATATTCCTAGATTTAATATTATATAATATGTGATTCCCCTAAAAATATTTCAGGTTTTTATTCATGAACATGTGTTACTACTACTATTGAGGTCTAGGTGGTTATGCATAAGGAAACATGACTAGTTTCTGAGTTGAGGTTGGAAAAATTATCAGATAAAGGGTGGAAAACACATTTTGTTCTTCCCATGAATTCTATTATAGGTCAAGGACTCTAGGTGGGATTTCAATATGGTCTAATGGATAACATCTTTGTAATGTTATTTATTTTAGTAAAGCCTTATAATCTAAATGGATAATTATATAAAATCATTATTGTTTCCAAATCATCTTATACTTTTTATATTAATATTTTTTGAATATTATTTTGTATAAGTTTCACCTCTAGGAAAGTATTTAAGCCTTATAACTGAGGATTAAAATCAGTTTCACAATTATTTCATCACAAATTACATGTTCTGAATAATGATAATTCTCAACATTGATCATAATAGGTAATGGAACATCCATGAGGTATCTTTTTATCTCTAAGTATATATTATTTTTAGGTTACCATATCAAATTAATATAGGACTATCTAGTAGATGTGAAAAAAAATTAAGCATGGTTTAGTCCTTCTATTCTAGGGCTCCCGATATAAATCCACAAAAGAAGGTGAAATGAGTGTGATACTACTTCATGTCCCATACCATTTAAGGATGGATATTTAGAGTATTTGGAATTAAATAGTTATGTGGTAAATAAAAACATTCAGTATATTATTTCTTTTTTCGATATACCAATACAAGCCTTACATCCATTTTCTCTAGTTATGTGGTTAAAATATTGAGTATTTTGTACTATAACATTATTTCATATATTAGGATATGTATTAGAAGAATAAATTGAACAGAGGATTGAATATAATTTAAGGATTAAAATCTTTTGTTCCATTTGAGATTTGGTTGCGGAAATATACTAATGTTAACAATGTTTTTTAGGCAGGTAACCTATTCCCCTATATGTCAATAGATTACATTCTACCTAAGATAATTTAATAGAATACGATGAAAATTCACATGAATGAAATCTTTTTTTAAATATTAAATTCAGATATCTTGAAATTTAATTTCTAATGTTTTTTATACTTCAACCTTAACTAGGAAAGCTCCTCCTCGATAGAAATATCCTTAGTAACTCTTCTTGGCTGAGAGATAAGGATATGGAAAATCTCCTAACCTTATCTTTATTAGCAACTCGCTAAGATACGGGTAAGGGTATATTGATATGGGTTCTAATTTATTTTATATATATTTGTTTTCAAGTATGTACACTACCTTTTAGTACTTCACTGTGATATTTATTCCTAAATGATGGGTTATCACTATCAGGTTTGTAATCAACTCCATGTGTTGTGGAAGCATTATTTTAAACTATAGTTACATGTACTATGGAATATAATTTTATAATCTCTTCAGTGTCTACATATTTATAATATAGGGCTTTATAAATATTGGAATTCAGGTTTGGGTTTTCTATGTCTCCGTCTCTGTTATCCAATCTACTAATGGGGATTTTTTATTTTTTTCCCCTATGGTGTTTCCCAAGACATTTGGGATAAATATCCATGATGAATTAATGGAAATCTATTATAAATGACTTTAAGGGAATCCCCTTAGACATCAATTGATCGTATAACATTAGGGGAGTTCAATTATTTGACTTTTTTTATGGCGACCAAATATTATGAATAGTTATCACATTTATAGATTCTCAAATACAACTGAATAAACTTTTAACTTTTTATATATTGTATGAGATGGGGTATGGGATAAAAATGATCACATCCCTATATCTTGAGAAATTCCTTAAAATCTTATTATAGTAGTTATAGGAATTTTAGATTTGAAAAATTATATCACGAGAAGCACCAAATGTAGAGATTTTTTCAAGTATTCCTCAGGCTCAACCAATGATGCTTGAGAAGAAATCAGTATACAGGGAGTCATAAACATTTTATGTCATACCTTTCTATGATTTTATACCACTATTTCTATGTGTAAGGATTCATCAATGATGTTATCAATTTCTTGATATTTATATGATCATCTTTTTTTATTGGATAAGGGTTGATCTTATTGAGTTGGATAATTTATATTATATCCCCCCAAATATAATATTGTGATAGTTTCACTATTTTTCTTAGACTTGATATGCCACCATGGGTGAGAAGATTGCACACTTATTATACTTATCACTGAAAGGCAGTAATTATGATTGTGGGTCCATATATTGATTTATAAGAGTGGTAAAACATAGTATTATATATACTCTTCATAATTTTATGTGTATGATATTCTTCAATTATTTCCCCAATTTTCTTATTTTTATCTACATTCTCATGTTGGATATGCTCAAATTTCTTATAGAACATAGGATATTTAGCTATAGGTAGAGAGGTTAGATTGACTTATTATAATTGTTCATCGAAAATTTTGGTGAATTCAATATATTCTACAGATGTTATATGTCGATAGTGAATTTATTTATTATCCCACAAAAGATTTGGTAGAGGCATTGAATAAGACACACTATAAAAAATCATTTATAAAAAATTGATGGGTGGATGGAGGACAATGTATAAATTTAATCTTATCACTAAGAAATTTCTCAAACATGTAATTTTTCATGGATCATATAATTATTTTGACCATAAGGGTTATGCATAAACCTCATTTTTTAAGAATGGAATTAGTTTCATGCACACCTTTGTCCTAACAAATATTTCAGAGGTCTGGAACTAGAACACGTGATAACCATTGTCTTAGAATATTTATGAATTGTATCAAAATTCCATTGGCCAATGTTGGATCATCTGAGGGGTTTAATCTTAACCCTATGACTATATCCTTTTAGGAGTCATTTTTCCATGTCAAGGGAATTATACAAACAATTTATTCTTAGTGATATTAATTCAAGAATTAGTTATTCATTTCCAAAGTAGTATGGAGTGAATGTTAAAATTTTATTACCCATATAATTTTTTTTGGAGAACTTCTAGTATAGAAAAAATATTTTCCTTAGCTTTGATCAAGCTTGTGAATTGTAATATATGATTTAGTGGAATAAAAAACCATTTATGCTTATCTAATCGTGGAATTAGGTAATTAATAAGGAGATAATATTTGGTTATACCTGGAAATGATTTTCATTGGCGGGTGATGTCTCCTAGTTGTGGTTCTATGACATCATTATGGATGTGACCTCCATAGTTGGTATTGTCTCTTAAATTAATGGAATTAGAATATGGGTATATCAAATTATTATTGGTATGTAGTAGGGACCATAAAACTAAATAATATTTAATCTCTCCCTAGGTTATTTTCATTGTTGGGAGATAAATCTCGCGGTTTATGGTAGTGATGATGGGAGTAGACATATTTTGTGTAATGGGGTTATATTTCCAACAATGGGATTTCTATCTATTTTCCTTGTCCTAAATTATTAGTGAAAGAGTTCAATAAATATCATCATGTGAATGAGGGATTGAATAAATGTGGATATTTCCATCATTTATGGAATCCTTCTTATGTGACTTCTATGTAGAAATATATGGGTGAAATCCAAGTAGGTTTCCTCCAGGTGCAGGAGGAGGGATCTATTACACTTAAGAAAGACACTTCTAAAACTATTGTAGGTGGAGAATGAGGTAACCTACCCATTACAGACCTATTTAGGGGTGTTATATTTTATGATTTAATCCCCTAAAGTTTTTATCACACCACTAGGAAGGTTGGTATTATAAAATCCATCATGTGTTCCTGCACCAGGGTATAATAATTCATTGATGGATATTCTGAATAAAACATAACAAGTATACGTACCCAAAAGAAAATAAATTATTTGTAGTGGTTATAGGTTTGGTTCAATCCATTTATAGGATAATTAAATTATTATTCTATGTTTATGAATTTATAGTATACATTGGGTTTCCCCTAGCCTATTGGAATCTACAACAGCATGGAATCCACCATCAAAAGTTATTTTGGATTTTATATGAATTAGAAACATCAAAATATCAGTACATTATCATAAATAAATATTCACTATCAATAAATATTTTAAATAAGTAATATATTTCTCATTAGGTTTTCCAATTATTCTTTAAAAATATCCTTTCTCTTCGTTTTTCTATTATACTTGGTAAAAAATAAATTTCATCTAATATGTATTGAATGTGCATATTAAAACTGATAGGTTGTGTTGTTGACTCATCCCATGAATTAGTTTAACATCTGGTATATGGATCTCTTCTATATTTCCATATTTTTTCTAAAATCCTTTACAATAACAATAATAGTTTTTTCTATTTAATTATTGTATTTTTAAAATGAACACCTCTTATAAAATTTATTGGTGAAATTTTATTGATTATAATGGAAACTATATGATTTCAAATTATACCATGTTTGAAGAAAGTTTCATCTCATTTTAATCTCATAAGGGAGTGTGAATTATTACACTATAATTTAAATCCATTTATGGAGGAAATCCTAAATTAAAAATTGTTCAGCATAGTGTAGAATGGTAGATATCATAGATTAAAATATATATGGAATGTTTTGAATGTTTGATGCATATAGTAATCACACATAACAATCCTTTACTAATTATCTCATTACCACCGAATATGTTAGTCATTCGTTATTTTAAGGTCCCCTTGAAATAGTTAATGTTGCACTGAATTTTAGTGTTTCCCAAAAAATATTAAGGGTTAAATGGTATATATGGTTCCTTAGGAAAAATTAATGTAACACTATAGTTCCTATTAGAACCTGACCCAATGAGGCCCAAGATGAAACTCTTAATCCTGCCTCAAATAGGATTGTAGCTGGTGACTAGAACCGAGTTGGAATATCAAACAAATGGGATGACTTTTCCTATGGTAAATTTTATCACACACCCAAAAAAATCTCTATGAAATACTGAAGAGATATAAAAAGATGAAAAAAACCAGGTATACATCCATCCCAAACCAGAGTATAACAGAAGTAATGAAAGTAGAGAAAGGGGGAAAACACCCACCAAAAGCTCTAAAAGTGAGCAACATGTCCATAAGTAAGGGATCAAATTTAAATGAAACTGACGGAAATCACCTCATCCCATATCTAGTAAACACCATAGTCAGTCAATTCCATTATGATCTATCTACCTTGGTTCCTCCTATGACTTCGTCGAAATGCATGTGGTTTGCACAAGACACAACATATAAGGAAAATTCCTATGGTGGGGTGAGTATAACAATACTCAGTAGGTTCCCCAAAAACCCAAAATAAAAGGTTGAAAATGAAAGGCATAAATCTGCTCTACCCTGCAAGAGGGAACCCAAATTAGGGAGAAACTCCATCTCGAACCACCCTTAGTTATACATGAATAGTCATATCAGTCCACATGGGGTGTCAACCTATACACTTGAAAAAACAATAAGTAATCCCAAAATCATGTAGAGATAATCATCTCATATTCTAAGTCTCACGACGTCTTGAAATCATAACCAGCTATAGGATTCTACTCAACACTCTAAAGGTAAAATACAACCAAGAGAATGCAATCCATGATATCATCCATCCGAGATGGAACCTGACCAAGTGATAAAATCCATCGAGAACATATCTACCATTCTTGATGGTACATCTGAGAGAATGTTCTCCATTGGGAATAACTCACTAGGTCAAACTCTAGTTCTTATCACCAGAGGTCCTGTCATTGCTTCCTTATTTTCCATGAAAGTAAAAATAAACCCAAGTGGAGAGACCTTCTCCTCACTACTAAAAACTATTTATGGAGTACTTCTCTATACTATGAACTATGTGAATCTCCAATAATGAGTGGCAATGGAGGGAACCACATCACACCACTACCTTGAATTCAAGGGAGTACTAGATACTAACTAACTTATGAAGCCTTTGTCTCTTCTATATAGAGTGTCCCACACCTCAAACTATCCAGATAGAACTAACTTTTAACCATATATAAAATGTAATAATGTAGAGGGTCCCACTCCTCATAACTATTCTCCAGAGCCGAGGGAGATATGACTTTAGTGGAAGACTCACTCCCTACCACTAATCAATGATATGGGTACTACTCTATAGATTAGGACCCATGTTCTATTAGAACAGGGGAGTACCACTCAGTAGATATAGGACTCACACCTTGATATGATGGGGAGTAAAAATCCAGAGATAGAGGACCCTCACCCTGGTATGAAAAGAGATTAATACTCTATGGCAATAGGACACACACCCGAGCATGACAGGGGAGTACCACTCTTCTATCATGATCTCTATATGGTGCCCACTCCCTGGAATGCTGGGGGAGTTCTAACCCCATTATAGAGGATCTACACCTAGATATTATAGGGGTGTGCCAAATCATCCTGAACAAATGATATGGAGGACCCACACCCTAGAATGATAGGGGATTTCGAATACCAAAAGAGAGGACACACAAACCAACATAGTAAGGGAGTCACCACTCTATATAAACATCAAATATAGAGGACCAACACCTGGTAATTTGAGGGGAGTTCTAAATCCATGGATAGTGGACCCACACCTTGGTCTAATTGTGGAGTACCTACTATATTTGGCCATCTAGTATGGTGGGACCACACCCCAGCATGGAAGGGGAGCACGATCTCCAACTATAATAATTTTGTCAGGAAATCCCACCTTATTCCTTTAGGGGAGTACTGAACATTGAAACAATTACCCATGTATACTAAACCCACACCCAAAATGTCGAGTATTTTTTCTCTACCAAATCGGAGAGTTAAGGGAAACTCGCACCCCAACACCATAGGGAAGAACCTGTCTTAGTGTCTCTATCTAAGAACGAAACCAATCTCTACCATAATCCAAGCTCCATTGAAATGAGATTCATTCTTATCATACCCAACATCATAAAAATATCACGATTAATGGATCCATTACCCATTACAATAGTGGAGAAATTCTCCACTGACCTAAAGAGTCTAGCGGGGCACATATCCTAATGTGTTAGGAAAGGGAACTGACCCTAGTGTCAACCTAATGATCCACCCTAATCACTACACAAGTTTTAGAACCAATACTTCATATTTCATGATCGAATCATGATAAATTATATCCCACAGGGCACTATATAGGAAATCATCATATTCTATATTAAAATAATTCTCATGATAGGCTACTCTCAAGTCTGAATCCAAGCTCTGAAGAAAGAGATATGCGAGGTGGAAGATCCCTAGAAGATCTCAACAAAGTATATGGTAAGAAATGGGGTCCACATGGCATGTGAACCTACCTAAGAACCTAGTTTTTCTCTTTTTTGTATAGATTAACTTGCCATGTGATTATACACAATGTTTACATGTAGTAGACAACATTTCTCACCCCCCCCTCGTAGTTGTGTTCTTCCTCCACATGGATCATCCAACTATTTCTCCCATATGATGTTCAACCCTGGTACATGGTCTGTCCCAATAAACCAACCACTTGGCCATGTATCTTTATCATTCACATGTCCATAAACTAGTATCTATATACCTTTTCAATGTAGTTCTACACAACCATGTCCCATGGCATGACATATGTGGCCATGTCCTATGGCCACACAACCTGGGGTACCTACACATATTGTAACCCTAGTAAATGTTGTATAGTCTCAAAAACTCTTATTTCCATAATTGGAAGAACACATGACATGTCTCATTGGTTTACATGTAATGTAAATGGTAATTCCTATGGTAATTTCTCTACGAGCCCCCCAAATCACCCAAATTCCCCCCAAAACCTACAGATCGACCAAGATAGGATCTATAATAATATAGAAGGGGATATACAACATCAAAACAATTAATAACAAAGTCGACCAAGATATAAAAGCAAACTATTCTTTCCACATGGTGAAACACTGAAGATTTGGGTCCAAAATGATTTTCGGATTGTTTTTCTCCTCGATCAAATGATGATCGACATCAAAAATGGGGATCAATGGCACCTCGTCACCTTGGATCATACTCGGTTAATCAGTTTTACCCAAAGGTGGAGTAGGGGGATGTACCTCAACTATTTTTCACACCAAGGGTTAGGGAGATATTTGTTATTGATTTAATTTCATTAAATCTGTACATCTCATTTAACTCCCCACAAACACACACACCACCATCTCACCTCTATCCTAGCACCTGGTGATAACCAATTTTGTAAATTTATAGGCTAAAAAAGATGTTATAAACTCAATAGTGGTCTCAGAATTCTAATATGAGACTCTACAAGGAAGTTATTTCATGTTTCCAAAGAAACAATACATAGGTGAAAAAATATACTTACTATTTTAGATATCACCACACTGAGGTTATTGAGTCCTCAAAATCTCATGAAGACTTAGAGCCTATAATCAAAAATATTCTTAGAATTAATTTTATGTCTTACAGGTCAAAACCCAAGTCACTAAATTCACCCCACCTTACAAATTTTCAACACCTAAAAAACATCCTTGTTACAAGAGAAAAAAACTGATCTATCCACTAGAACTACCATGTCATATAGCTCGCCAAGGGATATTGCACCACTTTCAAGAACTAATTTAGGGGAAACCCATAAGGAAAAACAACAACCATGTCTAGATCTAACAAGGTAGACATCATGAAACAAGTCGAACATGTCTCCTCATCTACAACATGTGTCAAAAAACCAAGCACCATGGTCCATCTATAGTCATAGGGTCTAGCTATACACAATCTCACTATCCTAACATAGATACTGTCATAATCAAGAAGTTTACACCCATCCCTAGATGTACTACCCAATTAAATCCTAAAGAATATTTCATATGAAGTTGATTCTAAAAAAGTGAACTAATAAACAAACAATTTAGAGCTACCCAAGTGTAAACGCTAGGTCTCACTGGGACCTTCATCTAGAAACCTATTACTATAACACATCTTGCCAAACCAGAAATAATTCCACACCCACTAGTGGCATCCCAACTGATAACGGATTGTATGAGACCAATACATACTACAAAAATAGTTTATGGGACCATTACCGCTACATAACAGTTCTATGAAGTTCTATTCCTCCACCAGGCCTTCGAATCACACTGGTCAAACTAAAAGGCTCCATTAGAAATTCCAGGACCTTCTCTGACACTATAGAGAACAACCTATCTTCGAACACCCAAGTCAAAGGAACTCATCCCCCACACCATGACACTATCGTTTTCTCATGGAACTAACCCTCCTACATGGTTTTAATCTCATAATAAAAATACCTATTAGTTGAGAAATTTTCCCTCTTCCTCGTGAGTCTATAACTACATTAAGCAACATAACCTTAGGGTTCTATCGATGCCTTTTATTATACTAGCTAAACCTAGAGGAAGAATCAGAAAGATAAGATTACCTCAAAATATTTTCTAACAATTAATACTTCATAAAGTAGTAAGGATACTGAGTGTACCTCTATTCATCCTTAGAGCCTCTAGTTCAAAGGCCTCAGTGGCCTGCAGCTGTCCTCACCCACGTCTTCTAACTCCCTGATCCTACCATGGACTACCTGGGGATGTTAGTGGTAACACCTTGAACCCTAAAACCTATTTCTACTCTCCCATATCGTCTGTCATGTCCACCATCATGAAGAACTCGCTGATTCAAATGCTACCTCTTCCATGTTGTTCTGTCAATCAGTTCCCTATCTGTATCTTGATGAGTTGGATGATCTCTAGAAAGATGTCCCCATCCATCAAAAGAGTAACATTTACCTTCTTGTGTATGACTAGGTCCTTGGTGTGGCTCCTATGCTATAGTCCCACATGCCTAGGTTTAGTCATGTTTATTCCTCCTACATCATGACACTATAATCTATCATCTACCAACTACTGCATAATTATCATCCTTGTGACCACCAATGTAGACCACATCTACCAATCCCTCCACAAGGAATCTCTTTAATACCATAGCTCACCCCAATACACTCATATAAGAGATAAGTAATGAGGACGCCACACATGCTCGAATATCTCTCCATAGGCCCTTCTCAAAGATTTTTTCTTTAAAGAATGGGTCTCAAACCATATATAGGGAGTAACATGACATGTTTGTGAAGCATGATAAATATTCTTCCAAGTCCATGAAACACTTATGATTCTATAGAAGCTATTGGATACACATTGATCATTATGTGGATGAATGAAAATATTCTCTGAAGACCATTAAAACTCCACCAAAGTGATTATTTCCTCATCATAATTCCACATCACAAGACTCCATCAGCACCCATATGAACCCTACAGAAGGATCATCGCTAGGACCAATATCTGATCAGTAGTTGTCCACATAAGGAGGAAAACATGTCAGACCACCTCATCTAGTCATCAGATTCTTGGGGTTCTAGATAATCCTTTATAAATCTGATTTTATTAACTCTAGAACTCATGTAGTGAACCCATCCATAGCACATCCTCATCCTGAACTGCCGACAAAACCTGCTGCTCATATTGTGGTGGCTCAACTGGAGAACCACCTTGAGGTACCACCGCAGAACCAGTACCATGTACTGAAGCCTCATTTCAAGGAATATCATCATCATAATCCCATTGTGGAAGCCTGTATGGATGTCTACATAGTGAACTCATGAAATTAAATCAAGATGATCAATGGTGAAGAGTATATATGTGGATAAGACTTAAGAAGGACAATGAACCCACAACTCAACCCTATATGACGCATGTACCATATTTCCCTATGACCAATGACCTAATGTATAAATTTAACAAGAAGCATATCAAATTTATGGTGAATAGACACAATGGATTCCAAACCAACACAGGAACCTCTAGCATGAGAGATTAACACAAAACAAGCTATCATTATCGCTATGTAAGCCAATCCACTCTCAAGACAAGATGGTCAGAAAGTGGAACACAACTATGATACCACTCTGTCATGACCCAACCCAACATGGTAAAAGTAGAAATGCCACTATCCTACCTCTAATAAGCTAGGTGAAATAAAAATAGATCCAAGCAGGCATATCACAAAAAATGGGAGGCTTTTTCCTAAGGTACTTATATTCATCCCCCCACAAAAAACATCTTAAAATAGTGTAGACATATAAAAAGATAAATATAAAATTGCATACATATATATATCTCAAACTATAGTACAATATAAGTGTATAAATAGGAAAAATGTAAAACTCACCCCCACCAAAAATAGTAAATGCATCTAACCTTCTCTGATGGGGTGGATTACTGGTAAATGAAACTGTCAAAAATATCCCCGGCCTAGGTCATGTGAACACCTAAGTCGGTCATGTCAATTAAGATTCACCTGGATCTATTCCTCCTAAGACTCCATAGAAATGAATGTGGCCTGGAAAAGAAATAACATGTGTGGTAAAATACCATATATGTTTGTGTATGATAATACTCTATAGGTGCCCAAAAAATGAAAGGGAAATGGGGCAACAGAAAGGAATTCATCCACTCAACCCATCTAGAGAGAACCTGAATGTGATAGAAACATAGTCTTGAACCATTCTCACCTATAAATCAATAGTTAACTCAGTAAATAAGTTGTTTGAACCTATATATGTTAAAACACCATAATGACTCTTATAATAACCCATATATACACATCTCAGACTCCATGTCTCATGAGGTCTCAACCTTATATCTAGAAAATAGAATCTAATCGAGGCTCTAAAGGTAAAAAAAACAAGAGAACACAATCTATGAGCTTTTTAACCCCATATGGAACTAGTCCAAGATATACACTCCATCAGAAGAATCACAACCATTCATGGTGGTATGTTCGAGATAAAGTGCTCCTTTGGGAACAACTCACTAGGTCAATCTCTAGTGTCGAGCACCAGAGTTCCTTTCATCACTACCTTACATCCAATGCAAGCTAAAAGAATCCTAAGGGGAGGAGATATCTCTTGACCAATACACATTATTTAGGGAGAATTGCTCCAAAATATGCATTGTTTTTATACCCTCTAATTAGAGAAAATAGAGAGACCCACCCCTCACCACTTCCCTATAGATGAGGGAGTATTTTCTATTAACTATCATCCGAAACCATTATTGCTTCAATATGGTGTGGTCTGCACCTCACTCCATATAGGGAACACTAACTCCTAACTATATATCACAATTAAATAAGAGTAGGGTCTTGCTCATCTTAACTACCCTCTAGAACAAAGGGATATTTGAGTCTAGTGGAAAATCTACTCCCCAACGCTACTCCAAGATAATGTAGTACTACTCCATAGATGGGGACCCACACCCTGTTACATTAGAGGAGTTACACTCAATAGATAGATGATGCACACCCTGTTATGACAGGGGAGAGAAACTCTGTATAAATAGGACCTACACCCTGGTATGATAGGGGAGTACAACTATGTGGCTAGAGGAACTGCACCCTAGAGTGATATGAGAGTACCACCTTGTCAGCATGATCATTATGGGGAACCCGTACTCGGACAAGGAAGGGGAGCACTGACCATAGGCTAGAGGACCCTCTCCCTTGTATGAATAGAGAGTACCAACTATTATATAACAATACTTATGGAGAAACTACACCCAAGAACAACTAGGGAGTTATGACCCCAAAGATAGATTACCCACACCCTAACACGGTAGGGGAGTACCAAATCTTTCTACACATCACATGTAGAGGAACTGAACCCTGACACAAAATGGGAGTACTGAATCTGTGGATAGAGGAACTAAACCTTGATTAATCAAGGTAATACCTACTAAATATCTCCAATGAGTATAGAGGTCCCTTATTTTTATTTGGTATGGAAGATATGTCTCCAACTACCTGAATGATACAGAGAATTCATGTCTAGGTCAGTCATGGGACTACAAACATTGGAAAAACTACCCCAGGGGTAGAAACACTAAACCTATGATATGGGGATTACCATAACTACCAATGAAGAGAGGCAACAGAAACTTTTTCTCTAATTCTATAGGGGAGTACTAGTCTGAGCATCTCACTCTAAGAACCACACTAATCTACAACATCAACCAAGTACTTCTGAAAAGAGCATCATTCTTATCGAACCTTGCATCATAACACTACCAGGTGTAGGGAACCCAATCCTTGTTACAATAGGTGATCACCACTCTCCCAGCCTAAAGAGTCTAGGGGACCCACATCATAGGTGTTTAGAAAGGGAACCAACCCTAAAGTCAACCCAGTGATAAACCATGATCACTACCCATAGTTTAACATTCTATTATCATTTCATACTTGAATCATACCACATAATATATAACAGGACTCTATGGTGTCCACCATCATGTTATACATGAAAAACTAATCAAGATATGCTACTCACAAGCCTAAATTCAAGTCCCATAGAAGGTGACATACAAGACAAAATATCCCTATGAAGATCTCAAGAAAGTACATGATGTGCACTGGGGTCCACATGGCATGTGAACCCACCTAGGAACATATTTGTATCCTATACTAGAATTCTTGGTTTCCTGTGTGGGAATAAATGTCATGTACAGATGGAACATTGCATTTTTCACTTACCTTGTCCCCTCAACCATGTTCTTCCACCAAACTTTTGACCAACCATGTCACCCACACTATGTGAATGTTTGGTACACACTGTCTCTACGACCTAACCACATGGTCAAGTCTCTTTTCAATTCCCATGTCTGGCACCCTATGTCCTTGTAATTTGGTTTTATGGTTATACACGTCCATGTCCCATAACATGGTATCCCAGGCCATGTCCCATGGCCACACGGCCTAGGGTCACTACATGGTGTGTAACTTAGGTACTCAGTGTCTAGTTCCCAAAAGTCATCTTTCCTAAATGGGAATAACACAAACTGTGTATCACTTGTTAAAACACAATATAAATAATAATTTTGACAGTAATTTCCCTACGAGCCACCTGAATCCCCATGGTTTCACCTAAAACATATATATCAGCCTAGAAGGGATAACTATAAATCACAAAAGAGAACTACAACCTTAAAAAATGCATAAAGATGAGATCAGAACATAAACCCAAATCTACCAACCTTGTTGTGAAAAAACAAATGTTTTAGGTCGAAAATTATTTCCAGATCATGATTCTCCTTGATATAATGATAATCAAAATAAAAAATAGGGATCTAAGGCCCTAATCATCTCAAATCGTCCTCAGTTCATCTGTCACCTCAAATGGTGAGGAGAGGGTTCGATCTCCTCTATCATGAAAACCAATGTGGAGGGGAAGTTGGGTTATTTATTTAATGTTCCTAAATCAAAAACTCCAATTTAACTCCTGACAAACACATCACCCGCCAACTCGCCCCCATCTTGGCACCCAATGTAGAACAATTTTATGTCTCATTAACTGTAAACAATACATGTTGGACTCAACCATGGTATCATAATTCCAATATGAATATCTTTTTGGGAATTATTCCATGTTTCGAAATAAAATGCATGCATGTGATAAAATATATTTAATTTCTTTAATATCACCGTATAATGGCTCTCCAGCCCCCAGAATCCTATACTGACTTAGTGCCTAGATTCATAAATATTCTTTGAAATATTAAAAATTATTTCATGTCAAAACCCGTGTCACTAAAGGTCCATTCCAAAAATGAATTATTAAGAGTTACACTATAATTTAAGGTCCCAATGAAACAAATAATTATACGCTAGTGTTTCATGTAAGTGATGATGCCTAAGGGTTATGTTGGTATTTAAGTTACCCCTAGAAAACTAAATAACATGTTGGATTATTGTTCCATCTTGGAAGTATTAAGGTTTATTCTAGTAAATAATGTTTCATAGTAATACTTAAGAATATTATGGAGTTTGGTATTTTCATGGAATAATTATAAGTTATGTTGGAATTTAACATCTCCCAAGAAGAATTACTGATATTCTGGACTTTCTACTATCAATGAATATTTAACGGTTATATTGGGATTTATTATCTCCTATGAATACTTAATGATACCCTAATGTTTTTTTCCATTATAAAATCATATTTTTATTTTAAGGATCTAATGCCTCTTAGGAATACTTAAAGATACATTGGGTTTTCAAGCAATCTAAGAAGACTTAAGGTAACACTCAGTTTTAAGACATAAGTATTCATAGGAGCTTCATTCCATATAGAAATACTAAAGGGTTATGATAAGAGTTAGGGTCTCCAATAAGGTATTATGTTTTATTATTTAGTTTTGTTCCATCCAATACATATTAAGATTTATATTGGAATTTGATATATCCTGGGAAGAATTAATAGTCTGAATGATATTTTTACCATCTAAGAAGTCATAAGGAATACAAAGGGGCATAATATTCCCTGATGGATGAAATTAAGACCTAATATGTATTCTTATATATCTTCAATGGTGTAATAAAATTCCATAGAGTTTGGTGATGAGTTTAAACCTATATTAAAAGGTGTGATTCTTAACTTAATGGGTATTACAAATTTTATGCTCGATAATAAGGATCTAGATATATTTTAATGTAATATTGTTAGGGTGTCTCATATATTTTATGATCATGTAATTAATTAAAATATTATTTATTTTTTGTTTGTATATCAATGAATGGTTATGTGACTTTTAAATTCATGTATTGATGAATTTTTTACTTATAGTTAAAGGTTATATATTTATAAACCTTAAACAAAATAATCCTAATAATGTAATGATTTTGGGACTTACACATGAGAGGATATAACAATTTAAACTTGTATATGATCTTGGTGATAGTGTAAATCTTGTACCAAATATGTTTTAGAGGATGAAGAATGTTTGGAAATGTCTTAGTCTAGTGCTATTGGGAGTTTTATAATGTATGGAAATTAATTACTCAAATACATAAAAAAATCAGATAGAATAATTGGATTTTATTATAATAAAGTAGTTATGGATTGATAAATCCTGATAGGTACTAAGTTTGACATCATTGGGAGTACCTCCCAAAAATTCTCCTAATTAAAGTAAGCCTTAACTGACATTGGGTGAGAGATTAAGGAAAGTGTTTGTTTATACTACAATGGAATATCATGAAAGAATAATTCTGCATCAAATTCTATGTCGGGATCTAGGGAGATGGGAATACCATGACTCCTTGAGATATATGATTCCAACAAAATCGATTATTCCTTTATATAAAATGGGATGAAGAATAGTGATATGGGTTAGATCTTTTATATGATATAGAATCTCTTTTATAAAAGTTTCTTATGATTGTAAAATACATTTTGGGGATTTGAGTTGTACTGATATAAAGACAGGTTGATATCACCCTACATGATTTTATGTTGATACATAAGAAAAGGTATAAAGTCGTTATTGGTTGACATCACATATGGGTGTTAATAGGGAAATATGGATGTTTATATCCTCTGGGTAGAGAATGGAGACAAAACTATTATTTATTATGCAGCTGTATAAATAAACGGTGCACGGTACATTATTGTGTGAACTATAAATAGTTTGGAGTTTTCGTTATAAAAATTGATTGCCTATCATAAGTGGGGTACACCATGGATATGGAACATTGGTTGATGTTAAATTTAACTGAGTTGGGTTGCCTCATCATGAAATCTATTATAGGGTTTTTTTATTTCTAATATCAACATGAAGAGAATTTCATAAAAAGTACGTACCCCATCTCATACCTTCATCTCTCATGGGATTACTTGTAGAATTTTGGTGCAGCCTTAAGGAGTCAGATAAATCATGGAAATAGAGTCGATATTTGAGTTCCTATATAAATTTTAATATAATCATAATCTGTGATGAATTTTGGTATTTATAGACAAATAGACCCCTGAACATCCAATATTATAGTTTCATAGTTGTGTAAGTAAGTGAACGAGATCGATAGTCATGTGAACCTATGAAGGGAGGTTCAAGGCCATGTAAGCTGTATTTTTTTAAAAAAATTATTCTTTAGTAATAATATCTTAAAACTTATGCCCAATAATTTTAATTATAAACGAACCATTTTAGGGTTTCTATAAATACTAATAACCAAAATGATCATTTTAAGTAGATATAATCACCATGTGATTTGAAATCCATTCTGTTGTGATTGAAATGTATATTCTTAGTCTAATAGGTTCTACCAATTTCTTATGCATTATCATTTCCTCTTTCTTCCCACTTGAGTTTCCTTTTCATGAGTTCCCATAACCAAATATCTTATTATATATGAAAAAATAAACATGCATGGATAAGTAATTAATGGACAATTTAACTCACTTTCAAAGTCACATATCATTTTCCCATGATCACCAAATTTTTATCCAAACCTATAGAGATCCTTAACAAAACCATGAACCATATCTCAAGAAAATATTATTTATTTCATTAATTTTAAACATAAATAAATATTTTCTATTGGTCCCAAATAGGGTATGCAGCGAGAGGGGGTTAATTGAGGTATAATGATTTTACTCAAATATTCATCTCCTATAATCTTGCTCCATTTATTATAGGAACAATTTTATCCATCACAATAAATATGAAGTGATAAATAATGTGAATATAAATGTATGTTATTTTTACTTGGTACAGTCACATTAGACTTTATTCAGGGATCATAAAATGGAAATTTGGTTTTTTATCTCAGAGAATGCAAGGAGTCCCAGGTTTGGGAAACAATGTTCCTATTACCTATAATGATTTAGTTATTCCTTCATTGTATGACTTCACAATGGGTTTTCTATTTTTTCCATTTTGTGGGTTTATTATGGTGGCTTCTTGGATGGTTTCATAATAACCATATCTTATTTCATCAATTTGATTTATCATAAAATTCCAATGGTTCCCACATCTATAATAATGTATAGAACTTCTTTCTAAAGGAAGGTAGTCAAATGGTGTTTCATAACCAAAGGTTATTTGGAACTCACATTGGTTGAGAGGATGGGTAGTCAGGATCATCTCACCATTTTGGGGATAATTATTTCCTATTACGTGAATCTCTTATAGATTTAAGATATGTTTGGGACTCTCTTCGCAATCTCATTACAGGTCTGATTACCCTAATAAGATGATCAATTATTGAATCATTCTATATATTAAGGGGGTCTATTAATGAGACCAACTATATATATCATAGTTTCTTTATAAATTTATCATTATTGTTAGGATGGTATGTGATTGAGTGTGATATACTCTATAATACCAAACGTCGGATCGAAATAATAATGAGATTCTCATATACAAGAGGGGGGTGAATTGTACCTTTTAAAAATTCCCTTAGGAAATTTTGAGGACGGTTATTTATAACAAGGTTAAACTATATAATTCACAATACCTCTATGCGTTCTAGTAGCTTTCTTGATCCCATAAAAGTGATTACTGAAGTGGAACTTAACTAATGTTACAAAGATTAGGATTCTTCCTTAAAGTGTATAGAATCTAACTATATCAGAGTACAAGGATGAAGAAGTATAAGAAAGTATACTTTCCTAAACAATAAAAAAGGTTGCGGAAAAACTTATAACAAGAACAAGTAACAAGTATAAACTCTTTTATCACAAAGAGGAGGTTATCCAACAACCTTGGATAAAGGTCCATTGATTTGTACATTCAAGAAAGTCTTTCTGACCCACACCAGGGTAAGCCCTCGATAGTAAGATCAGAGTCTGTCTTGTTATCCCCACAAGCCCTCAACTATCAGGTAGTCGGAACCTCTGTCTTCCTCAGAAAGGTAGCCCTCAAATTCAAGGTGTTAGAACCTATGTCTTCCTATCCCAGGAAGCCCTAAATTGTACACAACAACAATCGATGTTTCACGAAGCAAATCTACACAAGGAAAAGTTTGAACACGCCGTTCAAACTTTCTGCATGATGCTTGAGAGTTTATAAGAGCCTCTCTCTCTAGAAATCACTTCAACAACATTTAAGCACCAACATCAAAGATATTGTCAAGTGTTTTTGCTTATTTTCAAATGAGATACTATTTATAGCCAAAGCTCCAATGGTTATCTACCTCCTCCAATGGTCATATTTCTCCTTGAATTTTGGAGTGACATGTACACGTGTCAATAAAACAACGGTAAGTTAATAACTGAAAGCACGACATCATTTTGTATTATAAAAAGTGTAAGAATAAGTAAAAATGAATATCAGAATGAATTTAAATAAAAGTTCAGAATGTAAGAAAAGTATGAATGTTCATAGTCTAATTTAAACATAGAATTCTGAATCTACAATAAAGAGATATTTGGATTCTGTTCTGTAAGAATTTAGAACCTGACTTCTATAGAATTCCTGAGTCTGAATTTCTATGGAAATTCAGAGTCTGGTTTCACATGAATTTTGAACCTGAACATACAGAGTTCAGAGTCGAACTTGTAGAAGTTCGAAGTTGAACTAGTAGAAGTTCGGAGTCGAACTCATAGAAGTTTGGAGTCTAACTCATATATGTTTGGAGTCTAACTGGTAGAATTTTGGAGTAGAACTCATAGAATTTTGGAGTCGAACTCATAGAATTTTGGAGTCTAACTAATAAAAGTTCATAGTCGAACTCATTGAAGTTTAGAGTCGGACTAATAGAAGTTCAGAGTCAAACTCATAGAAGTTTGGAGTCAAACTCATAGAATTTTGGATTCGAACTAATAGAAGTTCTTAGTCTAAATCATAGAAGTTGGGAGTTCAATTTGGAGTGGAACTTTATGAGAGTTCGTATCCAGATTTTGGAGTGGAACTTCCTGAGTGTTCATATCCAGAATTCAGAGTAGAACTTTACATAAGTTCATATCCATATTTCGGATGCTAAAACAGAATGATTCATGTCTATGTATTATATGATTCAGAGGTTTTTAGATATGAATCTGATTTCTATACTTAAGAAAAATATTGATATGAACAATGAACAAGGTAGGGGTAAATTTTCTTTGGTAAGGAAATTCTCCTTATGGAAGTAAAACATGGGTAAAATGAAATTTTCCTTAAGAAAATGTGTTTGTGATTTTCAAAATAAGAGGAATGGAAAAGTCATAAAAAAACCTTGATGACTTATCAATCTCCCCCATGAATGAAGGAATGGAAAAGGTCATAAGGATAACCTTATTGACTCAATAATCTCCCTCTTTTTGGAAAGAGAAAACATTATTATGAAAAAGAATGTAAAGACTTAGAATAAATTTCTAGACTTGTAATTAAAGCTTATCTCTCTTTGTTTATGATCAATGGATAATATGACTAACTACCCCTTAGGATTTGAAAATATAAGGATCGTATTATAGATTTTGAGAATGAGATATTTCATTTTAATGAAGAATTCGTAATGAGAACCCCCCCTTACTTAAGGATAGTTCTTATTAACTTAGAAATTTTTCTTCTCACTTTTGGATTTTTCCTTATCCCTTTTGAGTTATTTTTCCTTCTCCCCCTTTTTGATTTTCAAAAAGAATTTGATGGAATGGAAAAACAATAAAGTAACAGAAACATTAGTAAAGACATACAATCAAACAAACATAGAGAATTCCATTTTGATTGGATGTATTAGTACAAGGGAAAAAACAGTACTACAAAAGATTGGAATGGTCTATTGGTATTATTTTTCCTTAGGGATTATCTTCTTCAGAAGGGTTTTCAGTTTCATTAATTCATTGTGGTCCTCCTCAGCTTTCTTCTACAAGATTGTGATCCTTTCTTCATGATATTTCAGGACCTCTGCCTGAGAATTCATGGCCTCTTCTTGAATCTTCAGCAATTCATCCTGCTTTACAAGCTTCTCTTTGATCTCAATCGGAAGATCTCTTTCCCATTTCTATCTTTGAGCAATAGAGTTAAGCTTTCCATTCAGATCCTTCACTTGTTGATTATGATTATTTTGCTCAAGGTTCATCTTTTCCTGAAGATTATTCATCTTGGAATACATGGTATCAAAAGCATCTTTCACATCATTCTGAAAGGTATCAAGATATGTCAAATCCTCATCTATTTTCTTTGACCATAAAGTCAGTTTTATACTATATTTTCTTTGGACCTCATAATTGATAAGAAAATTTTCATGAACAGCCTCAATCTTCACACATTTATCCATTACCATGGATAAGGATTCTGACTTTTGATTCTGGCTATGTTGAAGCATCTGTCATCTGGAGTCTATTGTAGGAAATATCAGAATGGTGTCTACCAATTTCTTCAGGGATACAACCACAAAATAATGTCCCAATGCAGATGATTCTGAATTAGAAAGTTTTCTAGGAGAATGTTCTTCTTCTATTATCCACCAGCTTCCTTTTATAAGAACCTCCAACATGATTTTTCCTTATGATATATTTCGTTGGTGTGTCAACAGCTACTTTCGTACCCTTATCAACTTTCGGTATGGCTTCCTCATCAAGAGATTCCTACTCACTCTCAGATAGTTGTACAATGTTGTCTTCATTAGGTTTATCCTTCTCTGCTCTAGCTTCATCTTCCTCAGGATGTATAAAGTCATGATTGTGAATTTCTTCCTTATATGTCTTATTCACTTCCTCTTCACCCTTATCATCTTCGGCAGGGGTGGCCAATTTAGAAGATCCATCTTGAGATGTCCGGAGTGAGAACTTCTCAGAAGTACTCCCATTTTCCTGATATTATCCGACTTGCCTAATTATATCATCATAACCTCCACTCATCTCATATTTTTGAACTTCGTCCACAACTTGATGAACTTTCTTCATTACTTCTTTCTCAACATCCCTTTCTTCATCAACGTTTTTTTCGAGATTTTTTCGAAGTCATGATGTTCTTTCCCAGAGTCTCTGGTAAACTTTCATCCAAGAAAGACATTGGAATGGGAATATTCTCGGAGGCTATTTATGTGGCTTTCAAGAGGGATTGAACAATATCTACCTCTGACATCTTCTTATTCATATTCTTCTATTTAGCTAGCTTCTCTAACTCATCAGAAACTTTTTCGGTTAAGGGAATAGCCTCACCAGGGTCCAAGACAAATTGTGGCTCCCCTTCCATCCTCTTTTCCTTGAGCTCTCTCCACTTTTCAACTACCTCATCTGGTTATGCCTTCTGTTTCTTAGGATTGGGAGGTGCAGACTGAGATTCCTTGGCTTTGGTGGTTTTATCTATCTCTTCCACTTCCTTCAGCTTTCTATTATTACTATCTTTCTTTGAGGGTATAGCCTTTTCCGCATTTTCTGGACTGACTTCTTACTCCTCCTCTAGCAGATCATAGAACTCACCTGTCCATTTTGAAAAACTAACTTTCATCCTCTTTAAGGTTTCTTCACTAATCAGCATCACCTTTAAATTACTGGGCTTTGAGGTGCAGAAAACCTTGAAATAATCAAGACACCGAATAATAATCTTGGATAGAAGAGCAGGATACATAATAATTTGAGCTTTCAAATTTCCATTCTTGATGTTCTGAACTATAATAAGGAAGTGCATCATCAAATTGGTCTTTCTTATATTTACCAACAAATCCCAGATGTAAATGTAACTTTTCTTTAAGTTATCCTTGTCACCACTTCTTGGAACAAAAAACCCTTGAACCCACAACTGCAAAATCTAATTATTGGTGGAGAGATGGAAAATCTTTTCTGTTTTTTCATCTTTGAGTCCAAGGCATTCCATTACCTTCACTTTGCTGAAACTTCCATGAACATACGGTAGATTATGGGAGAAAAATTTAGATTCTCCATCATATGAGAGCCCCACCAAGCTCATAGCCTTGGTGTAAGAAATCATTTATGTTTTCCATAACTCTTAAAATAGAATTTTTCTCTTCCATCTTCATCATAGAAGCAAACAGACTCATAAAATTCTACAAGAAAATCTATATAAACAATATCCTGATCCCCTGTCTTTGATATCCAGAAATCTTCCCATCCATTGAGCTTAATATTCTTAGAAATAAGAGAATCATACTTAATGAAAGAGTTCGGATGGAGAAACCTTTCCATGTAGACTAACCAACTTGAGATTGGCTTTATAGTAGAAATTTCTTGAGAAGTGGATTCTACAGACATTAGGAATAGAGGAACACTGAAGGATTCAGAATGGGATTTAAGAACTGAGGAAGAGCTTCGAGATGCAAGAGCTTTGAAAACCTATGTGGGACACCATTGGGGTTCCCTTTATATAAGCGACGGTGGTGACCTTTCAACTTCCAAAAACAATCTGATAGTTGAAAAACTCTCTAATCTGATCTAATGGTTGAAAACATTCCCACAAGAAAACCTTGAATCCGATCTTTTGATGTTTTAAGAAAAACATTCAGATTTAAGAAGAAACGAATCCGAGAAATTTTAAAAGAAAAAAAAACTACCGACAACTAAAAATGATTACGAAAACTTAAGTAAGGAAGTCATAACTTTCGGATTGGCTAGGAATTTTATTCGTAATAGGTGATATTATTCTTGAAGAAAATTTGACTATGAAAAAATCTCACTACAAAAAACATACTACGAAAAACATAAGGTCAAAAAATATTTTATGCAAAAACTTTAAGTACCAAAAATTGATTACTAAAAAATATGAGTATGAAAATTCCCATTACAAAAATTTCCAGTATGAAAACTTAATTACGAAAATTTCTAGTACGAAAAATTCATTACGAAAATTTCTAGTACGAAAACATCATTACGAAAATTTCTGAGAAACTCACAAAGAAATGTACTCCCCCAATGAAAAATAGTTTATTATTGTAAGGATACTGGTTTAACAAAGAGTTAATCAAGGAAAAATACCTTACAATAGTCATTCCTAACTTTTGTTTAATATATTAAAATCTATCGGAATGTAAATATTTTGTGAAAATGTCATCAAGTTGATCTGGAGTTCCTATGAATTGAAGAATTATATCTCCTTTTAGTGTATGATCTCTAAGAAAGTGATGCCTAATATCTATGTGTTTTTCACGAGAGTGGTGTGCAGGGTTTTTACTAAGGGCGATGGGACTTGTGCTATCACATAAAATTTGAGTCTTAGTGAATCTCAAGCCATAATCTGTGAGTGTGTGCTGCATCCACAACTCTTGAGCACAACAAATTCCAGTTTCTACATATTCATCTTCAGCAGTGGAGAGTCTAGGACAAGGTAATTCTTTCTCCTAAGGTCTTCTAAGTTTAGTTTGTAAACATTCTCTTTCCTAGGAGTAGAATGAATAAACTCTTACTTGGAATTGTGTACTAAGAACTTATCATTCCTAAAATTCACAAGGTAGCATTCATCACATAATTGACTTATGCTAATGAGGTTTTTCTTAAGACCCAATTTCTTTTTGAAATCAATGTTTTTCCAAGAAGAATGATATTATCTATACCAATAATTTCTCTATGAGAATTATCTTCAAAAGATACTTTTCCTCCTTTAGTTTTGATAATATTTTCAAAATATTCATTGTTACTAGTCATATTCTGAGAATATAAAATATCCATGTTCCATGAATTGTTGTGGGTACATTCCCTATTTTCCTGAAAATAGTAAAAAAAATTAGGTTTTCAGAATCCAAACATGCTTGGATCCAGAATTTTTAGAAAACAAAATTTTGGGTATCCACGTTTGTTTAGAAAAATATTCTTTATGAAACCCAAGAGATTGAACTCTATTGAAAGATCAATTTTTCTTCTAATTCCCACCACTTTGACACTTAGTACAAAAAGGGGCTTCAGAAGGAACAAAATAGTTGTTTTTAAAAACAGGTTTTTGGTGAGTATAACCTAATCTAGTAGTGTTTCCTTGAGGTTTAATTTGATAATACATCTTGTCAAAATTTTCCTTCCCAGCGATAAATTTTGCAAGGAGCTTCTTAAGGGAAAATATTTCAGATTTCAGTCTGATGACTAAATTCCTATCCCCAGGAATAATTTCCTTTGAGTTAGATTTTTCCTCAAAAACATTTATCTCTAAAATATCATTCTTAATATCTTTATAATGTTAATTTTTAAAAGAATTTTCTTTCTTATGGTCTTCAGAAAGTTTTTTCTAAAAGAATTTCTTTACCTATAAGATCTTTAGAATGATCTGAAATCTCTTTTGTAAGAATTTCTTCCCTAGTATTTTCCTTGTCTAATTTCTTTGAAAGTTTACTATTTTTCTTCATGTAACATGGAAAATCTAGATACTTATTCATATAAAGGTTCTTCATTTTCCGAAGACGGAGTATCTTCATTGGAGTACTATTTTCGGAATAGTAATTCTTATCAATAGATAAATTTTTTAAAGCCTCGGCAGAGCGTAACATGGCCATAAGACATGTATACGGGATAGATATAGTAGCAATGACTCCAATATTCTTCTGAGCTGATGAATCATATTCAGAAGACTCATTTTCTGAAGAGTCTCCACATCTAGCACTCCAAGTAGCATTGGCTTTAAGACTTTTCTTGGTCTCTAAACGATTGAATTTATTTTTTTTCCTCTCTGAATTTATTTATTTCTTTTCCTTCTTTTTCAATAAGGGAAAATCAGGTCTGATATGAAATGTTATTCTACATTAATAAAATGTAACTTCTCCATATTTCTTGTCTTTCCTTTCCATCTTCTTATATTTGGATTGAAAGTTCCTTTGTCCAACTATCTTGTTCATCCTTCGAGCAAGATTTTCTAATTCATTTTCTGAGGATTCTCTTCCACTAGATTCGGATTGGATAATAACATTTTAAGATTTAGAACTTGTCACTCTCTTAGGAGTCTAGGAATTCATATGATTTTAATTGGTAGTAAAAGATACACTACCATTTCCATTCTTCTTCATCACAATATCATCATCTATCTTCATTCTAGTCTCATTCTGAAGAAGAGTACCAAACAGCTCATCAAGGGTTATCTGAGTAACCATTCCATTCTCATCAATTGATGTCCTTTTATATTCCCACTCATTCGACATGATGTCAATAATCTTTTAAAAAAGTGCTTCATCATCCAAACCTTTTTCACCCATTGATTGTAAACTATTAACTATAGTCATGAATCTCTGTTGCACCTTGAATATGGGTTCACCATTTGGAAAAATGAAACCATGATACTCAGCTCTAATCATGGATCTTCTAGTCTCAATTACTTTGTAAGTACCAAAATGAGTAACATTGAGTTTCTTCCAAATAGAATTTTCTGCTTCACAAGATGAAATTTGGATATATATATTTCTAGTCATTGAAAAAGTAAAGTATTGCATACCTTATATTTAAGTTGTTAATCATGATTTTCATGGCTTGTAAAGGCACTTACTTCTTTATCAGGGATCTTGTATCCACCAGTAAGTATAAAAAAAAATTCAACTCCAGTGTTGATAATTAAAGTCTTCATACGATCTATCCAATATTCGTAATCATTACCATCAAATATTGGTGGTCTAGTTGGATTAAGATTGTCTATGGAACCAACATTTAAGCCTTCCATCCTTATGAAAAACTTTGTCACACAAAATTGTTAGAAGTAAAAATATGTAAACAAAAATAAAATATTCTAAGAAAGAAAAATTGTATCTCTAAGAAAAAAGTGAATCTGAAATATGAGTCCAAAAAAATAGATTCCAATAAATATGAATCTATAAGTGTGAATCCGAAAATTCAATTCCGAGAATTATCTTCTGAATCTAATCATGAGATTAATTCAGGTTGAAGAAAATGATCTGATACCAATTTTTAGATTGGTATAGGGTTCAAGGAAGTCAATCTTAGAAAGAAAAAGAACTTGAGTAAGGAAAACTTATATGTGAATATAAGTATTTCAGAAACATCCTCAGATACCAATTGTTAGGATGATATGTGACTGAGTATGATATACTCTATAATAGAAAATGTAGGATCTAAATAAGAATGAGATTCTAACATACAAGAGGGGGGGTGAATTGTACCTTTTAAAAATTCCCTTAGGAAATTTTGAGGAAGGTTATGTTTAATAAGGTTAAAAAAGATAATTCACAAGACGTCTATGTGTTCTAGTAGCTTGCTTGATTCCAGAAAAGTGATTCCAAAAATGGAACTTAAATAAAGTTACAAAGATTAAGATTCTACCTTAAAGCATATAGAATCTAACTATATCAGAGTACAAGGATGAGGAAGTATAAGAAATTATACATTCCTCAACAATACAAAATTATGTAGAAAAACTTGTTAAAAGAACAAGTTACAAGTATAAACTCTTTTATCCCAAATAGGAGGGTATCCTACAACCTTGTATAAAGGTAACTTGATTTATACTTTCAAGAAAGTCTATCTTACCCACCCCAGGGTAATCCCTTGATATAAATATCGGAGTCTGTCTTTGTATCCCCATAAGGCCTCAACTATAATGTAGTCGGCACCTTTGTTTTCCTCAATAAGGAAGCCCTCAACTTCACAGTGTTTTAACCTCTGTATTCCTATCCCCAGAAGCCCTCGATTATACACAGCAACAATCAGAGTCAGGCGAAGCAAATCTGCACAAGTAAAAGTTTGAACAAGCCATTCAAACTTTCTGCACAAATCTGGAGAATTGATAAGAGACTCTCTCTCTCTCTAGAAATCACTTCAACAACATGTAAGCACCAATGTCACAGATGTTTTCAAGTGTTGTTTCTTCTTTTAAAATGATCTCTTATTTATAGGAGAAGCTCCAACGGTCAGCTCCCTCCTCCAATGGTCATATTTCTCCTTGAATTTCAGAGGGATCTGTACACGTGTCACTCAAACAACGGTTAGTTAATAACTGAAAGCATGACATCATTTTTTATTAGAGCAAGTGTAACCATAAGCAAAACTGATGTTCAGAATGGAAGTAAATTAATGTTTGGAATGTAAGAAAAGTATGAAAGTTCATAGTATAATTAGAAAATAGAATTCGGAGTCTATAATAAAGATATATTTGGATTCTGTTTTGTAGAAATTTGGAACCTGATTTCTATAGAATTCTGGATTCTGAATTTCTAAAGAAATTCAGTGTCTGGATTCACAATAATTTGTAACCTGAACTTACAGAGTGTGGAGTCGAACCAGTAGATGATCAGAGTCGAACTAGTAGAAGTTTGGAGTCGAACTCATAGAATTTCGGAGTCGAACTCATAGAAGTTAGGATTTGAACTAGTATAAGTTAGGAGTCGAACTCATAGAAGTTTGGATTCAAACTCATAGAATTTTGGAGTTGAACTAATAGATGTTCGGAGTCAAAATCATAGAAGTTCAGAGTTGAACTAATAGAAGTTCGGAGTCAAACTCATAGATGTTCGGAGTCAAACTCATTGAAGTTCGGAGTAGAACTAATAGAAGTTTGGAGTCGAACTCATAGAAGTTTAGAGTCGAATTCAGAGTGGAACTTTATGAGGGTTTTTATCCAGAATTCGAAGTGGAACTTCATGAGATTTCGTATCCAGAATTTGGAGTAGAACTTTACATAAGTTTGTATCAATAATTCGAATCCTGAAACAGAATGCTTCATGTCTATGTATTATATGATTCTGAGGTTTTTAGATATGAATCTAATTTCTATACATAAGAAAAATATTGATATGAACAATGAATAAGGTAGGGATAAATTTCCTTTGGGAAGGAAATTTTCCTTATGGAAGTAAAATAGGGGTAAAATGAAATTTTCCTTAAGAAATTGTGTTTGTAATTTTCCAAACAAGAGGAATGGTAAAGTCATAAGGAAACCTTGATGACTTATCAATCACCCCCATGAATGAAGGAATGGAAAAAGTCATAAAGAAAACCTTATTGACTCAACAATTATTCCTTTTTAATGGGTATATGATAATATTTTAAATCCATATAACCTTGCACTCTAGAGTTTATTTCCATATAGGAAGGTGATTAATATTTATAGGATGGGAATACAAATTTATGAGGTGTCTTAAATATCCTATTTATAACAGGAATCAAAACCCACATACTTTATTGAAACTGTGTATTTTAATATCATGTGTAAATGAAAAATATGAGGGAACATTGGCACCAGGTATTGATCTCAATTTTTAGATAGGTGTCGGAAATATCCTACTTATGATAGGAATTGTAGTCTAATTAGTTCAATTTTCCATTAGGAATTACACAAAGATTTATTCCCTTGTATCAGGGAATTCATATCATGCCGCTGAATGGGGATTACACACTAAGGTATTCCTAGATTAGAGATAATTCATGATGTGAATGATATGATTTTGTGAATCCCTAATCTCATTTGATCCATGTTGGGTGTGGAAAACAACTGATAATAAGTAATCAAAATCACCGTAAATGGATATGAGACTTATTCGTTGTGGTGGACCTTATGAGGTACTTCTCATGAACCGTCCCCTAGGGCCCATGTCATGACCACCCCAAGCCAGCCTTCCATAGGATATCGGTTGGTGACTTTCACCCAAAAGGTGTAACCCAAAAAGGGAAGACATTTCCCTTTAAACCTGTACACATGCATACAGATTACACACATAATGTAGAACAGAAGGCACCACTACTGAGAGTAAAATTAAGTACTGAAAGTAAAGGGGCCAGTATACAGGCCCAACTGAAAGAATCGAACAACGAATTATAAGAAAAAACAAGCCCCAATGATCGTCTGGAAGGGATCCTACAAGAAGAGTAGGTATAAATCACAGTCTGGCATCATTGTACCTCACCACATCTATCGATCACCTCCGAGCATAATCTAGAATGGGGTCCCCAAGTCATAGTCAAGCTTCCCATCGTCTGCACTGGACACATCAGGCGCGGGAGAGGCCCATGCAGGGGTGAGTATAAAAATACTCTGTAGGGACCTTAAGACCCCTGAAGGTCTCTTAGAAATCCTAAAGGTAAACCAAAAAGAATTATCTCAATAACAAGTCACAAAGTAAAAGATATCTCACACAAGGTATACAACTTAAAGAACAATAATAAAGATAATTAGTCATAAGATAGAGTATCTTATTCTGTTGAGAGGTACAACTACTAATCCAAGAAGGGTTGATCCACTGCCGATCCACAAAGGGTTCTATGCCACTGATCCATGATGGGTTTCTCTATGCCCGGTCCACGAAAAGTAGCACTACTACTGATCCACATTGGGTCGCTCTCATGTCGATGCATGGAGGGTCATGCTATTGTCGATCTGCAGATGTTCATGATACTTCTGATCCATGGAGGCTCTCTCTTTATGATTCATGGAGGTTCGCTCCATTTTTTATTCATGGAGGGTCGCTCTCATGTCGATCCATGAAGGGTCGCTCTTTAATTGATAGCTAGCAAGTGGATTTCTGAACCTTGTACACATTAGTTCCAAAGGTTATTCTCCTCAATCAATCGAACATATTTTAATCACTATGAAACCTCAATTATATGTAACGAAAATATTTTTCTTGTCCTAAGGGTTCCATTACAATAGATAGCACGTCAATTAGAAGACCGGTCTGTAAGTTATAGGGTTTTAGCTAAAAGGGCCCAGTTGGATTTGAGTCTGACCCACCCGGCCATACTCCAACATATGCCAATTCCCAAGAGGAGTATCCCAAAAGAACTACCTCCTTGAAAGGGTCCCCGTGCCATAAATGGTGGGTCAATCGAATGCCCAGTCTGCAAGTTATGATTGTTTTAGTGAAACAGGGTCAGTCAGGTTTGTGTCCGGTCTGACCCGATCAGACCGACCAAACCCAACATTTTTTGGGGGTTTGGTGTGGGTCTTACCTATCCAGAACATTGGGCACATGGGTCTGGCTCTGTAGGATTGGTCTAAATTGGTAGGATGGGTCCGGCCCAGTTTTGAGTCTGGACCGAAGTCGTGGGTCCAGCTCAGTGGCGCTGGTACGGATTGGCAGTGCATGTAAGACCCACAGGTGGCATAACCCATCTGGTGGGGAGCAACCCACCAGAATAATCTATACCCACATAGTGTGGTCTGGTTCTCCATCACAGATGCAGGCACGTCTGGTTTCCACCTGGCAGCACCAACTGGCGTCGCCCCTTCACCCAGCATGGCTGGAAGGCGGCCAGCCATTTCACACGCATTCATACAGGGTCCGCATGCCCCCCGCTCACCCAAGTGGACCATTTGGGCCACTCCTCCATGTGGAATTGATGGGCACAATGAGTCCTCGTCATCATAGCTAGAAGGACACAGCCTCCTGTTGCTGCCACAGGCCCCAGTTGGTGGCCCCTTCTATGGGCCACCAGAGCTACACCAGTGGTCCGTTTCTTGAGCTGCTTGAGCCTACAGCCTCTGTAAAATGCCTTCTTCAATAAAATGTCCTCAGAATCATGATTCTAGAGACATTAATGTTTGGACTTTAAAAAATCACAATACATAACTATGGAGAAGGTTCGATACTTGTTCGTGTCAGCCTACGCCCTCCGTGTTAGAGTTTATGCATGGGGAAAAGTATTAACCATAGATAAAAAGTAAAACCCCAATTCAAATACTCGCATTAGAACCTCCCGCAAAAACAAATGGGTCATGGATAAACCCGTTATTTGGTTGGTCCACATTTGTTGTTAATTTGTAGAACGAGGAAGGAATTATGAATTACAAGAACACATAAACCCCTACATGGAAATGTTGGATCCACTAAGGATGAAGTAAGGGTTGCACATCATTGTCGATCCATGTTCGTTGGCGTTCGTCACCGCTCGTCAACTTCTGAATCCGATCCTCCAACATTCATTTCATCATTATTAATTAGAGAGGTATTCCACTGGCAGTTTGTCAGAGATTACCCACATTTTCTAATCCTCAAACTACAAAATGTTTTCATACTAAAAGAAAATATGTGTACTGACATTGAGCTCATTAATGATCCTCATTAATGAGAAAAGTTTAATGAGCCAGTAAGATAACATCTTTCTAGTTACAAAAGAGCAATTAATGAACCCCCATTAATGATCCTCATAATTTCACTACTATGCCCTTGTCCACTACTCAATGATGATAGAAGAAATAAAATAATTATTTTAGATTATTTTATTTTTATTTTCTCGACAATTATTAAAAAAATTCATCTCAACCCTTATAGGCCGAAGTTACGTCATTTCTACGAGAATCTCGGTGTTCCGAGTTCAACGATGCCCTTAGAGTTTTTATCTAAGAATCAGTTTAAAAGTTAGACCCCCCCCCCCCGCATGTTTACTATACGTACCTTAAAAAAGTTCAAAATTCCATTCTAGGCTCACCATGCCTTGGAATCACGTTCCTTTAGAGCGTGTGGTCTTAGAATATTCCATATAATTAAAAAACATTACACCAAATTTCTGAGAAATTACATTCTCCACACCTTAGGGATTTACATCCCTAAAATCCAAAACAAAAACTAATCAAACAGGTGAGGGTAATGAGCACGAATCTGAGCCTCCCACTCACATGTTCTCTCCTAGAGATTCACATTTTTCCACCGAACACACACCAAAGGAATCAAACTCCCACATTAGACCTGATCCTTTCAATCCTCTATCTCCACCAGGAAATCCACAAATGTCGCCTCACCATCAATGTTCAGCTTTCCCTAGTCAATGACGTGCGATGGATCATGCATGTATCTCCTCAACTGCAACACGTGGAAAATTTCATGCACCCAGTGCATCTGTGGGGGGAAGAGTTAGGTGGTATGCCACAACACAAACTCTACTCAGGATCTAAAAAGGTCTAATGAACATATAAGATAGCTTTCTGCCCCGTGAAAATCTCTAAAATCCTTCTCAGGGTGAGACTCGAAGGATTACGTGATCACCCTCATCAAATTCCAAGGGTCTCTATCTACTATTGGCATAAAACTTATACCTGCTCTGTGTAGTCCTCGTATACTCTTGGATGATCTGCACCTTCTCAATAGTATCCCATACCAACTCTAGACCCATGAGTGATTACTCCCCTGAGTCTTTCCAGAAAAGGGGTGATCTACAAGGATGCATGTACAAGGCCTTGAATGGTGCCATATCAATTGTGGAATGATAGTTTTTGTTGTATAAAAACACCACCGGCGTAAGGTGGTCCTCCCAACTACAACCAAAATCTAGAACGCAAGAACATAGCATTTCATCCATGGTCTGCATGGTCTACTCCATCTAACCATCCATCTAGGTATGAAAATTTGTTCTCAAGGGAAGTTGCATCCCAAATGCCTCCTGTAATCCCCTTCATAGAAGGGATGTAATTCCATTGTCATGATCTGATACGATCACCAAAGTCACCCCGAGAATCCTCACTTCATCCTGAATATAGAGGCATCCTAATCCCTCTACTGGTCCCTGCTCCCAGATTGGTAGGAAGTGAGCGATCTTTGTGAGTCATTCAACGATCACCCAGATAGAGTCATGGACTCAGGATGTACATGGTAACCCCATCACAAATTACATCAAGATATTATCCCATTTCCACACCGGTACCTCGAGTGGTTGGGACAAGCCTACTAGAACCTAATACTTAGCCTTCACATTCTGAAAAGTGAGGCATCATGAAATGAACTCGGCCACCTTGTTCTTCATCCCTGGCCACCAGTGGTGACGTAGGAGGTCCTAGTACATCTTCACCACTCCATGATGTACCACCAAATGAGATATATGGAACTCCCTCAATAACTCCTCCTACAACATCACTGTAACTAAGGTGTGCCCTTTGAAATGATGACATGATCCCCACCTATCAAAAATCCATCAGGTGATCGTCCTGAGGATAATTGAGAACATCGGGCCTCACATTCAACATCCACCAGTTGTGCCTCCCAAACTCTCTATATGATTGGGGGAGTAACAATCATCGAATGAAGTCACGAAGCTTCTCCATAATCCACAAAGGATACCTACATTGCAGCCATCTACTCTGTCACCTCCCACATCACTTGTAAATCTGTCCTACTGAGTGTGTGTTCCACCAAGTTCCCCTTTCTAGGAGTATAGATTTTTTTTTAAATTCATAGTACTGGAGGAACTCTAACCATCACCACTACCTCAGGCTCAGGTCCTTCTAGAATAATATATAAAAGATACTCTTGTGGTCAATGTAAACCATAAATTGTTCACCCATCAAGTAGTGTCTCCATACCCTCAAGGAAAATACCACTACTGCTAACTCTAGGAAATGGGTCACATAGCTCAGCTCATGTTGTCTCAACATTCATGAGTCATAGGTGATCACTACATTAGCCTGTATCAAGACAAAAACTAGTCAAGTCCCTGATGGATCTCATCAAATTAGATATGAAACTCCCTCCTCTGTTAGTCTCATGATGTGGGCACTAGTCAGTCTCCGCCTCATCACCTGTAAACTCAACTGACATTTCTCCATCCACACGAAGGGTTTTTTCATCCATGACAATGAAGATAAGGGTGTTTCTACTCTGGAAAAGTTTATCATGAACCTCCAATAGCAACCAGCCAACCACAAGTAGCTCCACACCTTAGTCATGCTCCTGGGAGGCTCCCAAGAGAGAACCACCTCTATATTTGTCGATTCCGCTGCAACTACAGCCTCTGAGAAGACATGTCCTCGAAAGAGGACTACACAAATCCAAAACTAACACTTTAAGAGCATGCCATAAATATGGTTCTCTGAGAGTGTATCTTGGACTATCCACAAGTGTGTAGCTTTCTCCTCCTCTAACGTCGAGTATACCAAGATGTCATCAATGAAGACCATAACAAACTAGCCAAGGTAAAGCTGGAAGATCCTGTTTATTAGTCATATAAACACTTCTGGGGCATTGGGAATGCCAAAAAGCATCACCATGAACTCATAATGGTTTTATAGGAACCTAAAGGTTGTTTGCGGCACATCCTCATCCCATACTCGAAGTGGGTGATATCATGATTTGAGGTTAATCTTTGAGAACCACCTCTCTGCCTTTAGCTGGTTGAAGAATTCATTGATCTCTGGTAGTAGATACTTGTTCTTCATGGTCATCTGGTTCAGGTGCAGAAAGCCCATGTACAATCTCAAACTTCCATCTACCTTCTTGGAAAAAATCATCAGGGCAACCCATGATGAAATGTTGGTCCTTACGAATACATAATTCTGTAAGTCCTCTAGTTGTACCCTCAGCTCACGATCCTCCATAGGAAACATCTGATATGTCTGTGTGGATATCGGTGTTGTCCTAGGGTATAGGTTGATGCATAATTCTACCTCCCTGCAAGGAGGCGATCCCGAAACATCCTCAGGAAAAACAACCTCGTACTTTTTAACCACTATAGGAAATTTGGGACTACTCTGATAAAATATTATCACAACCCATCCTATGGGGCCTGTGTTGTGACTACCCCAAGCCCGCCTTCCATAATCCAGGGGTTGGTGACTAGAACCAAAAAGGCGTAACCCAAAAAGGGAAGTTGTTTCCCTATAAACATGTACACATGTAGATAGAGTACACACACAAATCAGAACACAATGAACCACTAATGAGAGTAAAAGAATGTACTGAAAGTAAAGAGGCTAGTATATAAGACCATCTAAAAAAATCATACAACAAAAGGAATGAAAAACAAGCTCCAGATATCTTCCGTTGAGTATCCTGCCTGAAGAGTAGGTAAATCTCACTAATTGACATCACTACAGCTCACCACATCTATCGATCCCCTCTGAGAACCTTTTATCCCTGGCTCCACAAGTCTCAATCAAGATGTCTATAGCCTGCACAAGATATATCATGTCTGGGAAAAGCTCATGCATGGGTGAGTATAAAAATACTCGGTAGGGATCTCGAGACCCTTGAAGGTCTCTCTGAAATCCCCAAAGGTAATCCAAAAATAATAAATTCAATTACAAATTACAAAGTAAAAGACATATCACACCAGGTATAAAATGTAAGAAACATGAATAAAGATGATTAGTCATAATATGGATCATCTTATTCTGTGGAGAGGATTGACTACAAATCTGAGAAGGGTTGATCCACTATTGATCCACAAAGGGTCACTCTGCTACTCATCTACGACAGGTCTCTCTACGGATGGTCCAAGACGGGTCATGCTACATCTGATCCACAGAGGGTCGATCCCACACTGATCCATGGAGGTCTCACTATTTCCTATCCATGTAGGGATGTTCTACTATCGATCCTTAGAGGGTCTCTCTCATGTCAATCCATGTAGGTTCACTCCATTTCAAATCAATGGAGGGTCTCTCTCTGGATGATATATAGAGGGTCTCTCTTCACATGACAGTCATCCACAAGATTTATTCTCCTTGTACACATGAGTTCTGAAGGTTCTTATCCTAAATACATCAATCATATTTAAATAACCACTTATTCTCAGAAATAAGTAACCCAAATATATATCTTTTTATAAGGGCTCCAATGCAACAGACAGCCCGTCGATCGGATGCTCGGTCCGTAAGTTATAGGCCTTTTAGTAAAAAGGGCTTGATTCGATTTGAGTATACTACAACCCATATGTACTCCAAATTCTATCAAAACTTAAGTGGATTATCTCAAAATAACTTCCTCATTGAAAGGGTCCCCACGCCACTGATGGTACATCAATCGGACACCCAGTCTGTAAGTTATGATCGTTTCAGTGAAACGGGGTCGGTCGTGTCCAGGTGCGGTCCGACCAAGTCGGACCGACCCCACCCGACCCGTGTATAGGGTTTTGGCATGGGTCCGACCCAGTCGTCCAATTTGGACTATGGGTTCGGGTTGGTTGGATGGGTCCGACTGGGTGGCAGCTCTGGCCAGGCGACACAGGTTCGACTCGGTGGCGCAAGTCCATCCCGGTGATGCAGGTCTGGCCTACTGAGCCACGAGTCTTTCCAGCGGGTGTCCTAGCCCATGGGGTGGACCACGGCCCACTAGAATAATCCCATCCCACATTGTGAGGGATGGTTCATCATCTTGGATTTGGGCACGTCTGGTTTCCACCCGGCAACACTAGCTGACTTTGCCCCTTCACCCAGCACGGACGGCAGATGGTCAGCCCTTTCGCACGCACGCAAATGAGGTCTGCATGACTCACGATCACCCGAGTGTCCCAAGTGGGCCACTCCTCCATGTGGAAATGATGGGTTCCGTACCTCCTCACTACCGCTACCATCTAGCGACATCCTCTTTCCACCGAGGCACGCCGCCTGGCGCGCCTATGGAACCTTCTACGGGCCACCAGAGCTACCCTGGTAGTCCGTTTCTTGATCCTCTTGTGCCTATGGAACCATATGATTCATTTTTCACTGAGAAGTCCTCAGAATCAAATTTCTTGAAAATTTATCCTTTAGAGTCAAATAAATCACAATAAAAAAATATGGGAGAGGGTCCGAGGCTTGTTCGTGTCGGCCCACCCGCTCAACATTAGAGTTTAATCATGGGGGAAAGTATTAACAACACAGAAAAAGTAAAACCCCAATTCAAATCTCTACATTAGAACCTCCTACAAAAATGAATGCGTAGAGTATCATCCCGTTAGTCAGTTGGTCGACATTCATTGTTAATTTCAAGAACAGGGAAAGAATTATCAATTACAAGAATGCATAAACCCCAACATGTATATTTTGGATCCACGGAGGAAGAAGGAAGATTTACGTGTTGTCGTTGATCCATGTTCATTATAGTTCTTCACCGCTCATCGACCTCTAGATATGATCCTCCAACATTCATCGATTCATTCTTCATTCTTAATTGGACATGGATTCCACTAGCGGTTTGTTAGTGATTCCACTCATTTTTTAATCCCCAAACTTTGACACATTTTCATATTAAAAGAAACTTTGTGTTATGATAATGCTCTCATTAATGATGCTAATTAATGAGTCAAGTTTAATGATATTTTAAGATAACTGCATCACAATTAAAAATGAGCCATTAATGACCCTCCATTAATGATCCTCGTCATTACACCGATGCGTATCCTTCTGTTGCTCAATGGTGAGAAAAGAAAAGAAACAATTCTTTTAAATTATTTTATTATTTTTTTCTCGAAAGTTCCAAAAAAAAACGTTTCCGCTCGGCCCTTGTCAGTCAAAGTTAAGTATTATCTAGGTGAATCCCAGCATTCTGAGTTCAACAGTTCCCTCATATTTTTGATCCAAGCACCAGTTCAAAAGTTATAAAAAATATCCCGCATGTTTACTAAACGTACCTTAAAAATGTTGAAAATTCCGTTTCGGGCTCCCCAGGCCTCGGAATCACATTTATTCAGAGTTTGTGGTCTCATAATTATTCCATATAATTAAAAAATTACACTAAATTTCCGGGAAATTATAACACTTGATATGGAGCTCGAGCCTTAGGAATAAATCCTATCTACATTTCTTATCCCCAGAATCAGAGTACTCATATTTCAATCAAGGGTATGACAAAATAAGTTCATTGGATAACGTTTTCATGTCTTGGGATGACTTCTTGACACATCCTGAATGTTTTACTAACATGTCATAGTTGTCTTCCTAACATGTCTGAGGATGTTTTGACTTGTCCAATGGTTTTTTTAACATTTCTTGGTTTTACAGATGGAATTTCCAAACAATATAATATGATCTATTGACTTTCTTGGAGGACATCGCATGATCTATATAGCTTGTTTAGAGGACATCACATAACCTAGATGACATGTTTGGAGGACATCTCATGACCTAGAGAACATTTTTAAAGGACATAGAATGATCAAGGCTAACAATCCTGGAGGACATCGCATGCTCTTGGATGGTAAGCCTAGTGGAAATCACAAGACTTAGGTGACATTGTGCGGTAGCATGACTTTCTTGACATGCCCGAAGGAAATATAATGGCTTAAAAACAAGTCTAGATAACTTTAAATGGATTGGTTGACATGTCAAAATGATTTCTCAATACTTGGATGATATGTACAATTGACTCAGAAAGACTTGGTTTACATGGTCAGACAACTCTAAAAGTCTTAGTTGACATGCACAGAGGAATCTGCGAGACATGAATGAAATTTTAAGAAGACATCACATGACCCACAGGGAATCATTGGAGGGTTTCATGTTACTTGGGTGATATTCCCTCCTATTGTTGCTTGCTCTAGGTAGGTCATGTGAAGTTCAGGAAGAATATTGAATCTATCTTCTCTTAATTCTTCCATGTTTTTTATTTTTTTATTATTTATTTCATATGTGCCTCATAGTTTATCATGAATTTCTATTTTTAGGTTTCGTGTGACCCTATCAACATGAAAAAACTCATTCTCATGATCTACATATCCCATATGAATTTATTCTCATGATCTATACGGTGATTACATAAATCACATATTCATTCTATTCGATCCAAAAGCTAATTCCCTAAATTTTACCTGTTGTAAGACCCTTTTGATCATATGACTTTCCTCAAATAAGTCTTATCATGTACTCTCATACAATAGTCGTTGTCGTGTTTGTGTGTGTGGTAGTCTCATTTTTTTATGAAGGGGATATATAGGCCTCACCACCTCAGTTATATGTCATCTTACATGGAAAATATCTCGTATATATGAGCTGGAGTTGGTGGATATATTTTTTCATCATGTTCTTTGCATGATCTAGGAATGGGTCATCCATGGCATTAGAAGATAACAGTAACCACAAGAAAGTTCCATCATTACAATGTTTATTGGAAATTATCCAATCAAAGGGATTTGGAATATACATGTTGACATGTCAAATGGTCTTTTCACCATTTTGATTAAATTCATGATATCCTTCACAATATTAGGATTCCTTCAGAATCTATCTTGTGTGATAGAGGAAGACTTATCTAGGGTCCTTCATGGGGATAATATAGCATGTTAAAGGCCAATAGTGAGATCACATTATCTTTTCAACAGGTATTCATGATATCAAGAAGGCTTGTGAAAGGGCCCTAGTGTGGTCAATGGTGATCCCTCAAGGTTCAAAACCCCTTTTTCATGAAGACCAACATATCTTCCCTTCACAAGAAGCTTCAAAATTTTCCTATTTTATTTTCTTCCTTATTTTACAAGGAAATGGGATATCACATTCTTGTGAAATAATTTACGTAGAAAATCACTATTCTAGTTTTTGATTCATCATGTGATCATTAGTATATCTCACAATGACATGTGATCATTTCCATGTACAATCCCTCTATCTGTATATAGAGCCAAAAGGGCATTTCGTGTATGAATGTACATGTCCTAGGTCCTTCAATTGATAAAGATGACTATCTATAATGATCATTCATTAAAAGGTGAACATGTTGTTAGGGAATCTACATGGTTTTGTGAGTCACACAAGCATGTCCCATGATAATAAATATATATCACCTTCATAAGAGGCCTCCAATTTTCTCAATGTTCATTTTATTAGGATTTTTGGATGACACATAGAAATATTTTGATTTAAAAATTTCATGACCATAAGAACTCATCTAGTATCCATATCAGGATCACCAGTTCTTTTTAGGATGCTTTAGAAATAATATTAAGGATTTTCACAGGGGGTTTTCATGATCATAAGAATATCATTCATAGTGCATGATCCATTATCATGAAATGTTGAAGGTCATGCAAACACATGTCTTTATAAAGGTTATTCAATCCATGTAATTCATTCACATTCCCTTTTTTTGTTTTATTTGAGAAAATAATGCCCATTATTTGGTAATGTCATCAATTCTTGAGTTGTTGATGGTTATTTCGTAACAACCCCCCCCCCCTTAGGAGCAACATATGCAAGGACACACAGTTAGTTCTGAGTTGAGTAAATTTTCACATGAGACCATAGGCCTGCCACCAAATGGTTTTTTCTGTGACGTTTGGTCTTCTAGGTGAACTTAAATATTCTGAATTTCACTCTATAAATCTGGAAGTGAGGGACATATCATACCACTGGTGAAATTGAATTCTAGTTCTCTTGAAATTCTTTTCATCACATTTATTATTCTTAAGACATTTCCACAATATTAGTTTCAAAATACCCCGCCGCAATAATAGATAGTAAGAACGGATTGCAATATCTAACCACAAGAAATATTTATCATACTATTTAAGTATATTCATTCAAAATATCCAATAATACTCTATTTTTTACCATAATACTTGTTTTTAGGAACCAAGACTTATTTTTTAGAAATTTCTTGAACTTTGGCCTAAGTCCTCATCCGTATCGCTACCTTTAAAGCCTTGCATGGGCCGCTGGATCGGTCATTTGATCCCTTTGATAATTATGCTATTTTTGTGACCATCTCAGTGTCATGTGTTTTTGAGTCTCATAATAGATTCTCATATCATAATATACTATGAAGTTTTTATAGTTCATGTGATATATATCTAGTCATAATACCACGAGACTTGTATCAGGTCATGAAATCACAAATCCTTGTATGGTTCATGTGATTTTCTTAATACTATCAGAGTCATGCACCCTTTTTGGTATATTTTTTCCCTCATCTAAAATTTTATTATTACTTTTTTATATATGGGTTCTTTATTTTCAAGATTCTTCAAATAAAGAAGATGTTGCAGTGGTGCCTTGTCAGAACTCAATAATTGCAAGTATGGATGCTAGGTATTTTCATGTTTTTGATTCATTATAGACAAGTATTACAGAACTAATGGGGATAAAACTTTAAAAATATCTACTCTTATAATTCATACCCCTCTATGGGTTTGGTCTTTATAATTAATCTCCTACCCTTCACCCACAATCATCAATTTCTACTACTTCATGGATTATAAAAACTCATAATACATTATGGGAAAACAACTCCCATATAGATCATTTAATTACCATAGATAAATGATTTGGATGGTATATGATGAAATTCATACCTACAAATATGGAAAAGAATCATCATGTACTTTATTTGGACATACACATGTGCCACTAAATAATGCAGAAATATGCCATAGGCTAGAGGTTTGGGTGGCTATCCAAATGGGAACTTTGATTAGGAGGGATATTTGGAATTGATTGGGTCATTCCCTTTTAGGTGTAGAAAATTTACTTTTAATTTTATGAGAAAAAAAATATATTTGGAAGTACAATGTTTTCTGGATCTACCAAACCTTTTACAACTATAATAAGGTCTTGACAGCAAATTTAATCGGTCGATTGAGTCCAGGGAAAAAAATTATACATAATTCCTGATGAAGTGGGCATAAAACTCTAGGAATTAGAGAATTTTTATGGTACACCCATTTTATAAGGGATTTAGAATGAGTTTTCCCCCATATTCCGTTTGGGATAATGTGGATAGGACCCATCCCTCTTTCAGGGAGTTTATAAAATTGACTGAAAAAAATATGAGAAGGACCTTATTCCTATGATAGATATCACATTTATGAAATGGGTAGGACATTTTATCATGAAAGTATATTTTTGGCCTAAAGAAATGATGCCAAAGGCATACCTCAAAAAATAATCCCATGATACAGTGGGTGCCTATTAGCCCCTAGTTAAGGAAGTTTCATTCACTAGCTAGGGTTGTGAGGTTATTCCCAACATTAACCAAACTGTTCAGTTAGATGACTTTCATTACATGTTCTTAAGTGGGTACCTACTATTGAAAAGGGAAAATGGTTGATTCAAGATCTCTACCTTTACGATGGAAGCCTCTATAGTAAGAGGTAATTGTTATGGGTTATCCATTCCTTTATTGTACAAATTATATAACATCTTGCACAAAAATTACAAGGGAAGATCCCCACATGGAATTTTTGATCCCTTTTAGGTATTATGGGATTTGATGGGGGCTCACATAGGCCGATATGTTTACTTGAGAATCCAAAAATTCCCTGGTGTTTTTTTCAAACAGTTTTTGATGTGCAATGGTGGGGTGAGACCCATCATGATAAAATACCTATAAATAAGGAGATATATGAACTATAATGACCTATGTTCCTTCAAACATTATGAGACAGTGCCCACTAGTAGTATTTTTGAAAATAGTGGAGGTTCCATTGTGGTTCGAGGCTACATGATGTCGAATTTTGTGGGAGTCTATTCATCCCATATTGATTGGGGAATTCTCTTTGAATAATATGAACCTTTTAAATTTAGATGTTAGTTACTGTGTATTAAGACAAAGTGTTTTACACCTCTTTACATTTTATCTGAGAATCAACTGTTTTTGGATTTATAGTTCTAGATAATGTTTACTGGAGAAAATTCGGTCTATACAGACTTTGCTCCCCGTGATGATGAGATTGGTTTTTCCCAACATTATGCAGATAGTTTGATCTACTTGTATCCAAATTGGAAATTATTCACATCATTATGCAAGGCTGCAAAATTTACCCTAATTTTCAATGAAAAATATGATGAATAGAAATATTCTTTCCTTAAAAAGATCAAAAATCCTAGAAATACCTCATAAGGAAGTGAGGTGATTATCATAAATCTTGTGTCCAATAGAAGAATCAACTATCATGGACACAGTGAGTGTGGAACACGTGAGTGACGTCGCACCTCCACAGTTATTTCAAATTTCATTTCAGTGATGGATGACCTAGAGAATAGAGAACTCAAAGGATAATCTCTAGGAAATATTGTGCCAAGAAAAGTCACCCTTAGAATGATTTACAATTGTTACTTCATGTATAGGTGTCAGTTTCAAATAACATCCCACTAAGGTCAAGTATTTTCTTTGAGAACATGTTGAAATGCTATAAATTATGAAGGGTCAAATCAACAATTCACCTTTGGTTTAATGAATGGTTGTTCAAGGAAAATTATATATTATTATGTATGAATAGTGGTATCCCATCATTGAGGTATTGGTATAATTATTATTGAAATTTTATTCAAATGTCCATGGTATTTTTTTACTCTAATGATGTTGTTGTGTTTCCATTAATATGAAAAAAAGCTATATGAGATCATCCAATCCCATTATACTCATAATATTCTCCTAGGGGTAAGAGTGTTGGAGCTGAAAGAGGTTATTAAGAGACTGATGATGGGGTTTTACTATGTCAATTGGATTTGTTGAGTGTGGTGGTCACTATCCTTAGGGCATCACAATACATACTTCCATAAGTTCCATCCTCAACACCACATGCATTGACACCTTCCGAGGATCCCTCCTCAGAGAGGCAAGGGGAAATAATGTCCTATGAACTATCATTACCCTCTACCAAAAAATTCTCAAGTAATAATTGAACTTTACATCTCTATTTTAGACCATTCTAGTAACACATCTTGGTCTGTCAATAATGAAAAGATCACCACAGAGCCTACCTAGAGGAACACACATCTATTCCTGAGGATAGAGGTGAGTGTAATATTTATCTATTAGATCATTCACTATAAGGATTGTCCCCTAATGAAGTAAATATGGATGAATTTACAACTAAATTATGGATAACTTCTACTACATTTTTTCCACTAGATAGTCTATTTGATCTAGAATGGGAGAACACACTTTTAAATGAAACTGATGCTGGTAGATATTATGCTACCAATTTATCTTTAATGGGGGGATGTTTTGGAGAGGTTGAGAACATATTATTACAAATTACATATAATTTAATTTTAATTATGTTTTCTTACATTTATTTTTCTCTTTCATCCCTTAAGGTGACATGAAAACTATAAAACATAGAAAACCTTGTCATTTCTACTAGGCGACACATCATAAGAGGGAATTTTCTCATCACCTAAAGGTGTGGTTGGGGAAGAAAATGATTCCAATGATGAAAAAAAATATTTTTCCAACATTGATCACATATGTTGTTCAGCTAATGGAATTGTGCCATTTATCCACTAGCTGATAAACCTTTGTTACTCTTATTGTAGTTCCATTAACCCGAAGCTCATATGTTCTTGTCCCTTATTCCTTGGGGATTCCTATGACTGATTCAACCAATGTAGAAGTTGTCTCCACATGAAATTCTTCAAATACTATGAGTATGATACCTCTCCTTAGTGACTTAGTCCCATAATTCATTATTTTTTTTGGTTAGGCTTGAGTCAAGGCTCAAAGTCAGTATCACTTTATCATATGATGTATCGGTAAGTGTAGATAGAGATTTGGACCTTATATTTGGAGGATCCCTTAGTTGATATAAATCAATGACTACTTCATATTATTTTTATGTTTACCATCATTGGTTTTGAGGTTTTTGATTATTCCAACCATCATGCCTGTGTGAAAGTGGTAATCTCTCTAATGGAGAAAAAGTGTCCCCTTTAATTAAAGGTAGTATTAGTATAGGCTTATTCAATGGTAAATTGATGTTTAGATGAGGTCTCAAACAAATCTTCCATGTGAGAAGTGAAGGAGGTGATTCAACAAGATGTGGTCAGCACTGGGAATGGTGAAATTGGTCATTTAAAGTCTAAAATAATACATGTTCAAGAAGATTTTTATATATTTCGTAATATTCTATAAATATTATAGAAAACTCTATCATATAAACAGTGACTTCTTAACATGAAGTAGAAGGATATATTTGATGTTATTTCTTGGTTAGAGGAATTTAAGCAGATCGTGGATGTAGAAACTGAATATATTGATCAATTTTTCCAATCCATTACCTCCTTAGAGCATAAATATGTATTGATCAAGGAATCCTCTGAGTGAATTCTATGATGGGATTATACCCCATATTTTTTATTTATGGGAGAGATTCTAATATGTGGAAATTTTTATTATTTATGAACATTAGCAATGAATGATTCAGTGAACATTATATATCATTGTCTAGACTTCATTCAATCATGATACCTAGGAAGTTTCATTGATCTGATATCACATGAGTCATAAATGATACCCATAATTTTTATAATATCATGTAAACATAAACTTCTACATTTTAATGATTAAAGAACAATATATTTTTCTTAAGGAATGATCAATAATTCACAATGACAATAGATTCCTCATTAATATACTTTCTCCTGATATCTTTAGATGACCTAATTTATAAAAGGATACATTGATTAAAATATATGTCCATGAGGAAGAATTATCTAATTTGTTTTTCTAAATCAAGTGGACTTAGTTTCCATATCTTGGTTTTTCTATAGAACAAGTGATGATCTATAAAATCTTTCCATATTTTCATTTATATAGCCTTGATTTTTTCTTAATATTAATATTGAGGAAGGCATAGTGGGTGTGAACTTGTTTGTTTCTTTGGATTCCATCTTAGGTATTCTTTCCAGATTTTTTTTAATTTTCCATTTTATGAGTGATCAATAATTTCTAGAGAAGGAAAAGTGCATGTTTAGTGTGTAGAGACATTTATTTTACCCATGATTCCCTTTTCATGTTTTCCACCTAATGAGAATTGTGCCTCTTTTAGTTGGGTTTTAAGGTCTTGTAAACTAGACAATTTATATGATATTGTTTAGGGTCTTCTATATTAGAAATTATTTTTCTAGTGATATACCATCTACAAAGAATCATTATCTCCGGGGTTTAATGTCATGTCGTAAGGAATTCAATTTTGAATTTTTAATCTCATATGGTAATAACATCTTCTATGTAGTATAGCATCATGCATTTAGGGTGTAAAACTAATATTCAGTTTAAATTCTTCCCTCTAGGACGTGATTGGTGAAAATAAAATGTAGTATACATACCATGAATGACCCAAAATATCCTAAGGTGATGATTTCTAAGGTTTTTTTTTCTAGGTATCACAAGGATTGGAGTTCCTTTCCAATAAGGTGGATATGCCTCTAGTTGGTGGATCACGAACCCTTATTCACGAGCAAATATGGATTAAATTCATGGCCATAAAGAGGATTTATGCCATTTTCTAAAGTCCATGAATGATTTTTAAATATTTTATTTGTTGATGTTATCATATTGGGGAATTTGAGTCCACCTATATAGTTATAATATGAATGGTGTAATTTGTAAACCCATAAGTTTGAATCAATGAATATGGAATGGCTAAAAAATTCCAGGGATAACCCAAAACATCCTATGTTTTTGAGCTCTACCATGGTGTTATCAAGGCTCACTAGGATTATAGTTCCTTTTCTACAAGAGGATATTCCTCTAATTTGTGGTTCATATGACCTTATGCATGATTCCTTATGGGTTACATGCATGGCCGAACAAATAAGATCTTCACTATTTTCCGAGGGCCATGAATGATTTTTGAAGACTCAATAGTCTGGGTGATAAAGTTAGAAATTGAGAGAAAAATATATATGAAGGGTTCTAAAACCATGGGGTAGGATAACTTTTTAGTGATTATGCACAGGTCCTATTCCATTTGGTTTTGAAACATGTGGTGTGGCCCACTAAATAGTTTGGTAATGGAGTGTCACATTTCTACTTTGAGAAATGGTAAAATACACAGTGATGAAATGTCGAGGATGAAAAATATTATTAAATAGTTTAGTTACAAAAATTATAAATCATGGTCCAATTTTATTAGGTCTTGAGGATGGTTTGGGGAATCTATGGTAGGGATGACCCAAGAAAACATAAGTTGTTGCATTCCTCCATAGTGATGTGAGGTATCACCAAGACCAGGAAACACTTTTTTCAAGATAATGATGCATTTGGATAATTTTAAGAATATTGTATATAAAAACCATGGGTAGGAATGAATAGTCAAACATAGGGTCCCTTCATGCTAGTTGTCCTTTTCCAAGGGCTATGGATTGTTTGTGGAAACCCGAGATGCACAAATCATGATGTTTGATTTATGGAAAATGTAATATTAAAGAAGGGTTATTACACTGTAAAAGTAGTTTTTCCACCAAGGGAACACATTTTATTGGAATGGTTATGTAAAAAATCATTACTCTAAACACTTTCCTAGAATAGTGGGTTGATCTAACATAGATCGACTGGGGGCCAAAAAGTGGGCCTAATGAGAATTATACCTCATTTATTTATAATATAATGTTTTCTTAACTACTTGAGGTGAAGATTTTAGTGAGTGTAGACATGAATTTTTTTTTTCAAGTCACCCTTGGGGGGTTTCCATCTTGATATGTTCTATGTCACCTTCACTTGTAGTTCAAGGTCATGCAATTTGAACCGTTAAAGTAAAAATTTGGGATCATATAGTTTTGCACAAATTTCCTGAAGATTAAGGTCAGGATGCACTTGGACATGGTATGAGAATAATATTACAAAAAAACTTAATTATTGTTCCCATTTTCAAGAGTACACCAATATATTTTTAATTTTTCGGTGAAAATGTTGTAAATCAGGGATCGAGCTTATCAAGATATGGATAATTATATGGTAAAATCATGTTGTGGATGGACCAGAAGACCATAAGGTGTTGAGTTATACCATGGAGGTGTTAGGATCACATGAACTAAAAATCCATTTCTCTAAGGCCAAGATGTCTATATTTGGTAGGTCAAACCCCTTAGTCATCACATTCATGGTCAAACAGAGATATATTTTTTCATTTCCAAGGTCCATGAAATGTTTTTAGAAACCCTAGGCTCTCAAGGAATGAAGTGTGATTTGTGAGTTGAGCTACTTAGAAGATGATAAAAGCACCCCATACTATTATTGAACAGGGTTGGGCTCTTAGGTTACTTTAAGGAATGATTATGAGTGATGGTATACATAATTTAACATCATGTAATGAGGACATGCCTGTCATGTATTTTATCATCATGTGACAAGGATGTTTCCATACAACATAACATCATGCACTGAGGACTCTTTCCATTCATTGCAGTTTAATTTCATCCAAAAAATGCATCATCATCAATCTAAGATATGACTCAATCTTGTCATCTATAGTTGTTTTCTAGGTTCCATAATCTCATATAAACTATTCTTAGTATGAGAAACAAGGGAAAAATGGGTGGTTGATTAATCTTCATGAGAGAAAGTCTATGATTTTTCACTGCATAGGTCTAGACCATATATTGTTATGGGTGAATTTTTATCATTTAATTTGTCATTCATAAAACTAGTATTGAAGATAAATGAATCAATATGTATCTTTTGATGACATTAATAATTCATACATATTTCTTGAAAGAAATTTCTATGTATGGGACTGGCCTGTACACATGTAGGGGGAATTGTTTTATAATAATGTCGTTCCCAGGATCAATGATCTATGAAAAACTATATATCCTATAATGATTGGAATCCTGAAACATATAGTTCAATAATAGAAAACAATCCATGTAGGTATGACCTATATGAAGAGGGGGAATTATTCCCATTGATTGTTTTTATGGGACCCAAGATTGTAGATCTTGATGATAACACATATCCCATGGTGATAGTAATCAAAATACAAGTAGATATTAAATGAGAAACTATCCATGTAGGTCTGAACCATAAGAAATGGGTATTTTTTCTATTTATTATTGAGACTAGACCAAGGATTGGGATATACGGGTGTTACTATGTATCTTGTGATAATAGGAGTCAAAACATAGGTAGTTCTTGAATGAAAAACAATCTTTACTAGTCTAACACATACATAGAAGGTGAATTTCTCCAGTTGACAGTTGTGGTTGGACCTAGGATTAGAGATATGTGCATCACTACGTATACTATGATGATTGGAATCAATCCACATGTAGTCCTTTAATGAGAAACTCTCCATGAAGATCTGACTCATATACATAGAGGGCATTGTTCCCATTTACTATTGTGGCAAAACCCAAGATTGGATATCCATACATTACTGCATATATTTTAATGAAAAGATCAACCCATATGTTATTCTTGAAGGGGAATCTCTCCTTGTAGGTTTGACTCATACATAGAGGTGGCTTGGTTTCCATTGACTATTATAGTAGGACCTAGGATTGGAGATTCATGTGTCACTACATATATTATGATGATAGGAATCATTCTGCACGTAGTTCTTAAAATAGAAACTATACAGGTCTGACCCATACACTGAGGAAGGAATTTTTCCTATTGATTATTATGGATGGACCTCGAACTAGTTATAAAGGTGTCACTACATATCATTTGATGACTGGAATAAAGAAACATGTTGTCCTTCAATTTAAATATCGTTACATAGGTTTGACCTAGACATTGAAGGGGGAATTTTTCACATTGACTATTGCATTTAGACCCATGAATGGAGATTCAGGCATCACTACATATCCTGTGTTGATAGGAATCAAGACTCACCTAGTTCCTTAAATGAAAAAATCTCTATATTGGTATGACCCATATGTAAAGAGGGAATTGTTCCCATTAAATATTGTGGTAGGACCCAAGATTTGGATATTCGGGATTTACAATATAACATTTGATGATAGGAATAATTATACATGCAGTTCTTTAATGTGAAACTATTCATGCAGGCCTGACCCATGCACATAGGGGAATTGTTCCCATTGACTGTTGTGGTGGGACTCATTATTGGAGATTCATGAATCACTACATATCCAATGAAAACCAGATTCAATCCACACTTAGTTATTGAATGTAGGTGTGGTGGAAAACTAACACCAAAGATAGTTCCCAACTTGGGAAAGGTCTATAGTAAAACCCAGTTTTGTTTCATGTCAGATACGTCAAACATGTATTTTAACATAATGTTGAAAAGAATTATGGTGTTTATTTATTTATATTTCATCCAAGACCATGACAAACCTATCATAAACTGATATTTCTCATCCATGAAATGAATCCTTTACTAGAGTTCCTAATCCCATATGAGCATTACTTAGTGTGAGAAATAAGGAATGGAAAATGTTTCTTTCACCACACAGAGGTGATTAAAATAATAGATGAGAGAATATTGTATCATATGGTGGATGATCCAAGATATAATATATAAAAATCTCTAAATATTTTAATGAAATTAGAATCAAACCATAAGTTGTTATTAAAAACATGTATTTTAGTGTCATGTGTTGTGTTCATCAGACTTTTAGTTTAACATCATACGGTATGGATGATGGTTACCCGACATGAAAAATGGAAAGGCATGAAAACCAATTAATGATGACTGGGTATTCAGGAAATCATCTCATGGGAGGAATCTTGTGTTTTTGATATTATACTTCCTGATCTATTTTCACAATTCATTACATGATTAATAACCATGTTAAGACTACATTTTAATTTCTTGTGCCAAATAAGTTGTCACATATCCTGATATCTTTTGCCCAATAAATATATCTTCTGCATTCTCCCAAGAATTGAGATCTAGGTTTAGTCACATATCTTGTGATGATAATAATAAAGTCACACATATTTATTGAATAGATAAATTCCCTATGATGATTCTACTCATACACAGGGATAAGGGAACTTCATTTATATTTTACAAATTTTTATATTGTGTGTAGTAAAATGTTGGTGAGAAAATTATCCCCATGTGATTTAACACCATATGATTAGGACATATTCTATTCATTTTGACATTCAATTATAAGCACATATAGCATAGTTTAACGTAATGAATCTAGGACAAGAGACACTGTTCAGATTATATTCTTTCTTCCAGGACATTATCTGTATAGTTTAATGACATGTGTCTTGGACATGGGAGGCTTTGATTGTGGCTATGAAAAGTATTTCGGAAGAAACCTCACATTGGAGGGTGGTGTGACATGTTCCCCATCCATTATTGCTAGTGAGTAAGAACATTTTCATGTAACTTATATATTATATAAGGACCATCCCATTTAGGTTACATCTTTGGAGGTTTCTTTTCTTGTATCATTGGAGTTGTAAGAGACAATACCAATTCACATTTAAGGAATTAATAAAAGAAAAATTAATATTTAAGGAATGTGTGATCTGATTCTATGGACCTCAATGTTTTTCAATGTATGCAACATTTTCTCATTGATTTGTTTCAACTCACCCAACCACTTTTGTGTTTGTTCATCATACACTAGTTTTACATAGAAACCTATTCGGAGTGAGATAAACTGGTCATCTATGGGAAAGAGTACCTCATTTATGTACACCATTAAATATGTGGATTCTTATCTAACATTGTATGTGGTGATTCAATAGACTCATAAATCATAAAGGAGCTTGTTTGGCCATGACTTCTTGTCTTTATCTTCTATATTGTAGATATTATTTGATCGAGTCTTGTTGAAGTCCTCTATCTATTAATTTTATACTACATTATAACTAGATGAGTGTTTGGACTTGATATCTTACTCCTAGTACAATTTTATCAACTCAATAAATCAAAAGCTGGTGTCATTCTTCAAAAATGTGTGAGGGACTCCAAATCTATTAATAATTCTGAATTTTACGAATTTAAGGATATTATAAATATTTACTTCCTTGAGTGGTATTGTCTCATCCCATTTGTAAAATAATTTGGTTTTAATAAGGATTTACTTCATCTACTATGTGTGGTTGTGGAATATGTCCCCACAACATCAATACCCTATATGAGAGATAACCTCGAATATTTATCTATATGTAGAAATTCAAAGGGTTGATGGATGTTATTTTCATTAATATGGCATGTATGAAACTTCAAGGTCAATTCCACGTAGTCCTTTATCATGTTTTTTAGTAGTAACCATGCCTTTTAATTTGATGGTACATCTTGGTCTCAGATTGATAATCATCGTAAGAGCCTACATGGACTTCTTCCAGGACAATGGGAATATATATTTATTCTATAAACCTGTGGATAATTCCATCAAATAATCATTTTTATAGGGCCTTTTCTCATTTCGACAATCCAAAAGGGTGAATCTCATTTCTTGGATTTGAGTCAGTTCTCTTATGGATTGGTTTGGGGGGGGGGTATCATTTATAAATAATCAATTTTATGCTTCTTCCATCCAATGGTGGACACCAGCTAATCATGATCTGGGTAAATATTGATCTAATTGATATCCTCCATGACTAATGATCCATTAATTTGGTGTGTGATGCATAAAATCACATCATATTTATCATGGTCTACTAAGATTATGGATGCATTAACTAGTGCATTGGTATGATCATTTTGTGATCTAGGGACATGATGCAACATTGGTTCAAAAGAGAACTACACCATAAGTCCTCTGATATAACCAGTTAGATGATCCAATTCCACTTTCATTATGGTATATTCTCCTCTAATTTTCTTTATCAATAACAATGAATCCCCTTTTATTTTCAGATAGGCTATCTATAGATATAGGTCTTGTTCCAAGCTAGTAATGATGGATTGGTATTCTACCTCGTTATTGGTGAATCCTTCATATGGTGAGAAAGATTAGTGAAAAAATAAATTATCAATAGAAATAAATACAATCCATAATCCAACCTGATTAAAACTTATATTTTCATGTCTCTTACTAATATAAGTTCAGGAGGCACTATCAAAATACATATCCCGTGTTCATAGAGCATTATGAGTGTAGAAAAACTCTTCTTCTGGTAGTTTAGTGTCTTCTAATGTTATTTCAAGGGAAGTATGGTCCTTGAGGAAATCAATAAGGTAATTCCCTTTCACTTCCATTTGTGACATGAACTAGATATCCTAGTACTTCATAATGACTACACCATGAATAAAACACTCATTAAATATTGGGAATCCAAGGTTGTACTTGACTGGGTCAATACACAAGACCAAATGGACTTCATAGTGATATAATTATTGCCTCATATTTAGAACTAAAAAGATGATCATGGGTAAATAATTCCCAAAATTAAAATATTGGGTGTCAATACCTACCAACATTAGACTAAGGTAGTAGATATTGTTCACATTCCCCACATAATTGTTCTTTGTGAGAAGAGCACCAAGTTATCATTCCATGGAGGCCATATATAAGATGAGTGTAATTCCTTCTATAGTAATTATCAAAACTAGTCAGTGTATAATGTATAACTTAAGACTCTCAAATGATTCTTATAAGTCTTAATCCCATCAGTATATGACTCCCTTATTCCTTAATATAGTAAATGGGGGATATTTTTTAGGTAGGTTAGATATGAAACATTGAATAAGAGTGAGTTGTACTTATATCTTCCTTAGTTATTTTATATTCATATGAGTTTACATCACCATTATTGTTCTAGAATATTCTAGGTCATCCTAGATGTCGTGGTGACATACCACAAAGCAAGGTAATTTACTGGATGTTACCCTGAAATCACATTTCAATATATTCAACTTCAGACTGCACCTCTACTACTTTTCAAATATTGTTTGAAGATCCATGAATTGATCACATAGATGACTTAATTTTACCACGAGTTCATTGACATGGATTTATTCTATTCATCCCTAGAAGGTCATAATTATATGATGCAAAACAAATTGACAAACAGATCCAGCATTCTATAATCCAAGGGGAAGGACATGGTAGAAAAATATCTCTTATTGTGCTCTGATGGTCGTAGAATCCTCATCTTCAGGGCCATCATTTTTTTATTGTACCCTAAATACCCATCCATGAATAAAGTTTCTTAGAATAAAAGAGTTTTATCAATAACGATTTATTTTTTTAGTAAAGGGAAATCTTCTTTTAGTAAATGTCAATTTATGTCTCTAAAAATGATGTAGGCCCTATCCTTCCTTTTATTTTTTAGATGGGGATGATGTTGGAAATCCGTATTGGGTATTTCACATCTTAAAAAAAGTTATATTTGTTCAATTCTAAATTTTTGACTCTACATTAGTAGAATAAGAGGGTTGCATCCACTAGGATAACTAATTGAAATCTTGATGGTTAATAGGTAAGACTAAAGGGTGTATGGATACCTTAGGGATCATCCCAAGAATTTCAATGTTGTTTCATGAAAACACACATCCATATTTCTTTCAAAATAAAATATACAACTCTCACTCCTCATGATGCATGGAGGAACTAATCAACATAGGTTGAGGGTCAACTTTTGTTACTTGATTCACTAACTTGAGCTCATCGATGGTTTTGTAAATTCCTTCCTCAAATGAAGGAGGAGTATTCCTAAGGTCATCATCTTCTTCATCAAACTCTGAGTCCATAGAGGAATTTTCATTCATGGTAGGTAATTTGAGGTAATCATTATCATATTTTATGTGAGAGAGGAAACAGGAGGATACATTGTCAGTCCAAACTGACATAGTCATTATAAAGTTATTCTGAATCATGTTATCTTACTTTAATCCATATCTGGGGGTTATAGGACTCTATACATTAGAGATTATGTTTATTTTCTCAAATAGGTTTAAAGGTAGCACATATTTTTCATCGATCATACTCTTGGGATTTTCAAGAGCAGCACCCAATTCATTTGGGGTTGAAACATGTATATTTTCATCCAAAATTAGTTGGTTTCCCTTCCTTTTATAGAAATATGCCTCAATATATATAGCTTCACAAGACTAGAAGGGGGTGTTATCACCTTGTAGTATGTTGACCTTCCCATTGATTGGAAATCTCAAACACTTGTGAAATGTTTAAGGTACTGCCACATGGTAGTGAATCCAAGGTTTTATGAGTAGGAAATTATATGCTATGTCTTACTAAATAACTATGAAATCAATGTTTTATGTAAGATCCCCAACCTATGTTTTTTGTTTTCTATTCCTGAGAGGTTTTTTCTTTCTCTTATCAAACCCTTTGGTGGTTTTCTTTATAGGATAAAAATATCCCACTCTATATCCCATATGTATAAGGGTATTGACCAGGATGATATTGATACTAGAACCGTTTTCAATTAGAGCCCATTGGATATTGACATAATTGATTTTTCCAAAATCATATTGGGGTTTGATATGTCCCTGGATGACTTCCCCATGATCATGACCTATGCATGGGATGATGATAAGGAATTATATTGACATAGTCTCTACTTGACAAACCTCAATTGTTGTGACTTCTATATCAAACATCCATGGGATATTGAGAACATAGATAAGTGCCTCTATAAGTAATTTTTAAATATAAAGAGCATACAATATTGATATTTTGGTTGGACTAATTTTCAATTATTTTAGAATATCATACTTTTATGCATAATGTAATTGGTTCCTGAGGTGGGGCATGTTTTTATTATCCTGATCTAGAGATGGTTTATTTTTGGTGGATGTGTCTATTGATTATAAATAGTAAATGGGATCATCAAATTTCTATGGTGTAGGCCACATCAGCCTTCCCTGTTATCTATGATGATTAGACAATCGCATCCCCTCCAGTGGGTTGTATAATATGACTAGGAGGGTTGATAGTGAGATGAATCTGAGAAACCTATAAGTTTATTTTGGCATTACAAGTGTTATCCCACATGGTTCATGGAAGTTTATATGTCATTTATGGGTATGTGACAATGTTTCTAATTTCAACCATGGTAGAGTTGTCCCTTGTATCCTCATCTCCATTACCTTTATCCTCCAGCTACCTGATCAGGTATGAGGAACTCATGCTAGAATGAACATTCTTTATCTAATATGGGTTATATAAAGTGTATTATGATAATATTACCAAATATTGTTTCATCATGTGATGAGAATCCCATTTTTTGTATTCTTGTTCTGTTAGGGATGTTATATGAGAGAAGTCTACAAGAGTCAGATCTTGCGTAAGAGATAAATATAACTATTCTTCTTCTATCCCCTATCGTGTCTAATCATTTCTTCCACCTCTCGAAGGAATATTTGATTTCACCTCCCTAGGTGACCAGACCATTTTAGGATTATGAAGTTATACCCCTCAATTGACTATCTTTCAATTTATCCAGTTATTGAACTTCTGACAATTCCTATCCAGAACCTTCTTCCAATTACTGTCTTCTTTTAACTCAGTGACGGTTACACAAGTAACATATTTTGGGGATTTATCTAACATCTCCTTTCAATAATAGACTATGTTTTTTTGGATTTCTTTGAAGATGAATCAATCCTATATGGTGTGAGCCATCCACCTATCGAAAGGTAAGTAGTCAAGAAGATTAGTAAGGATGACCTTGTTGGGTTTCTTGGGCTAAGACAACATGAGTAGATTATTTTCAATGGATGAAAGGAGATAAATGGGGACTTGATCATTTTATAAAGAGTTTTCTTTATTCATTTATTCCTTAAATCTAAAGTGATCGTGATCACTTTTTTTCTTCTGTATGAGGGTGGTTTTGTTATTAATGTGGCTCTATGGGAGGCACTGTGTGATTTAGGGACTGTTTAATTTATTTAATTTTCACTAATAATGGTTTTAAGGTAAAAAAGGTAGTCTCTACATTACTGATAATTTTACCCTATGTTAAGGGAATGATTTGAGGCTTTGCTTGGATATGCTAAATCGTGTCTTTCAAATATTGTGTTATTTCTACAAACTCACAAAATATTCCTAGATACTTCATTAGGATTAGAGGTTTCAACAGGTCATCCCTATGATTATTATCATAGAGTTCAAGTAACTAATCCTATGAGGGAATGATTCTAGTTGAATAGGTTAAACTATTCCATCTGGATATAAATTAAGACACCATATCATTTTCACACTTCTTATAGTTTTTTAGTTTGATAATTATATGTTTACTTAGTTTATATATGAATAGATACTGGAATTTATGAATAAGGTATTACAATCTTATAATGGATCATGCAGGAATGATATTGTCCCAAATGAAGGTTTTACATTTATATTTTACACAAAACATCTCAGCTTGGTCTCCTCATGTTTATATAGAGGGAAAATCATAGAAACACATCAGGACATGGAGTGGGTGAGATAATATTTTGGGTCTCATATTCAATCAATGGTTGAGAATTTAGGATTTAGAAAATTCTGTGGGGGGAAAATTGTAATTCACCCATTCATGATATGGATTCCTCTCAGGCTTCTTGAGTGGGTTTCACCCTTCCATGGATTCCATTAAAGCAGCCATGGATTCAATGGCACTAATTATTTTCAGAGTTACCATAGTTTGGGTCATCTCATGTCTATAGGGAGTGGCCAAGGCTTGATTATTTGGCCCCATTTTAATCTCTCACTGATTTTGGATATGTGTTAAGATAGAATGATCTCACTGGCATGGTAAAGGTTGTCATCATAATGGAGGTAAATCACAATCATCTTCGACTTCCTCATTTATGTATAGAAACAACCTAGATCCATAGAAATCATGACACTCATATGACACTCTTGAAGTAGGATTGTATATTTCATGATTTGTGGGATGAGGTATATTCATCTCATCATAAATATGATACTCATTGGGAATATTTTCATGGATTATCTCCTTGTTGAGTAGTCTATGATTTTGTATCACATTCATGTATTATTAAAAGTTCTCATTCATGGATGTAATTTCAAATATTCTAGTTTAGTAGTGGGATATACAAACTTTTTTCCATTTATAAGTGGTAGTGTTCTTCTATATATAAGGAAACTAAATATTTAGAGGTGCTAGGTTTTGGATTCACCTCTTGTTATGTGTACATGTAGCCTCAGTCGGATCATCGAAATCACCCTCCCCTCAAGGTATATTTTCTATATTATGTCTCTCTATATTTGTATCATGATCCACATTGTTCATTATATTGATGGTGATGAAATTCAATAAGGTGTATCAAGAAATGGTATTTGACCCATTACTCTCAACCCAGTTGGGTGGTTCTTTACTTCTTGCATCAGGTTTGTTTTTCCAACCCCTGATATATTGTAATTTTTTTAATTTTTCATCTTATGGTGTTTGATTTCCATTTTCATAGGCTCCTCCAATATTATTTTGTAAAATATGACCTTAAAGGAGTTTTTTGTTGTGCTTGTAGAATATTCATTAAATAGAAAATGTTCATCTTGAAGTTAGAGGAAATAATGGGATGTTGACTATTGATATTTGCCTCACCACCTAGAAAAGACTAATTCTTCCTATGGTGATGATTATGATGATGAAAATGACACCATCCCTATTGTATGGGATCTATTCAAGGATTCCATTGGAATTTATTGATCTTTCTGTTGAGGATATAATGATTCTGATCAAGGTTTCAATGACTCCTATGATGAGAATTGAGATTGAAATTCCCCCATCTATGTAAGATGAGGTTGATCTGGAATCACCACTGATTTCTCTAGGACCCTCTTAAGATGGGATGAACTTAGTGATGTCTATGAAGATAAAAATACCACTAACCCTATGGTTTGGGGTTGGTTTATAGTTTTCACTAATACATCCCAAATCCTCTTTGAGATTAATGAACCAAGGGGTGGAGGTGGTGTAAATAATCCCCTCCCCCGATGGGTTGTGTTCACTCCTAGATGGATATTATAGAATCTTCTATTGTGCCCCATTTGATTTTTTACAATTATGGTTTTGAATGAGATGGTTTCAATGGAATCCCATGGTGGGAGTTATTTTATATAGGAAGTTATCAATTTTGATGTAACTTAGGATTCCTTATCTAAAATGTGTCCCCATTTTTTTGAGGTGCCCAGTATAAGAATCTATTAGCAGTCATGTCCCCCCATTTGTGAAGTCTTTGCATCTTTAAATAGTGGGTGATCCATTTTATTGACCGACTGAAGCATACATTCCCCTATACCTTGATATCATTGGAGGCTATAAGGTTATAGGATTCAATATCTGGGCGGGTTATACTATTATGGAGTCACAATGAATTGAATTGAACTATATTTCCTCCACCTCCAGACACATACATCTGAAAGGGATATGGAAATAATTTGTGAGAGTTTTCATTATATGAAGAATAATAATATATAAGAATTAGTCATTTTTTCCATTCATGGGATCCAAGATATGGAAAAGGTGTCCATATCCATAAAAAAATTATATTGATGGTATGAAGGTGACCCTTGTAACCGAGATAAGGGAGGTGCCTCTCCATTAACTACTGATGAGTTTCCTACATATTTTGGAATAGTTAAGGCACACATTATTTCTCTAACTCATCTGGGGTCTCATAGTCTAAAGTAACAAGGGGCCAGAACATAGTTGGGAGGTTGTTTCCAAATAACTCTCTCCATATTTCCATGTTGTATTCCTCTTCATCGGACTTACATGCCTCGATTTTGTCAACCCGCAAAAGTTTCCTCTCTAGGTTGCCTGTTAACCATGGTGATTTGTTTTTGTTAGTTGATGGGAAACTATATATGATTTACCCCATTGTTTTAAGAACCACTCTATATGATATTGTATGAGTTTTCAGAACCTATCTATATAGTGGTATCTCAAAAATGGGTGGATTTCCTTGTCCGAGTGAGATATCACTGTGGGGATTTTAACCATAGCGGATGTTAGGAGCAGAGTCTCATCCATCCATATCCAAAATACCATGAGGAGTACTATCAAAGTAATGATAATATTCTACTTATATTCAAGATTAGGGGACCCTTTTGGTGTTTTATATATGTGTCGAATAGCATAAACAATATTATCATTGATTAGATCGGTAATATGAGCCTCATTAATTGTTGTAGCCGAAATAAGTCGACATTCCTTTTGGGGTCGAGTAAGGATATGAGCCTACTACATGAAAACTACTAGAATATATGAATAATCATATGGTGATGTGAGAATATGATCTAAATATTTATAAGTTTCTAGAGTATATGAGTTTGATTCTATATCATCAACAAGAATATGAGCCTACCTTTGAGTGGTTACCAGAATATGTTGCTCTACCCTGGATGATGGGGGAATATGATCCTAGTTCAAATATAATTTCCCTAAAAGAATATTACAATGAACCAACTAAATGGGACAATTTATATGATTCTCCTCCTATATATCCTCTAAAGTATGTTGGTGTAGTTATTCGTCGATGAAAGTAGTCATATGTGCCTTTCTTTTGTGAGCTACTAGAATATGCCAAGTAACTTCAGGGATAGGAATATGAGCTTGTCCCAACGCATGTGACATTCTCACTTGGTGAGACATAGTATGATCAGGGGTATGAGATCAACCCTATGACATTAGAGTATTACACTAGTCATTTTCCATTGGAATATGATCCAGTCCCAAGGAATGTACCACTCACACTTGGTGAAACATGGTTAGAAAAGTAATATTATCCCGGTCTAGTGCCTTTTGGAGTATGTCACCAATAATTTTCAATATTAATTTTTACCTATCATGAGGCATGTTCGAATATCACATGGTGATATTTGGTTGGAATGATAATATGATCCTGGTCAAGTTCCTCATCCTTTGTCGAAATATGGTGATAATCCTCGTATACTAGAGTAAGAATGTGTGCTTTCTATATAGAAGCCACTTGTCCACATAGATAAGAGTGTTTTTTCTACCCTTGTTGTTTGGATAGGAATATTTGATTGATCCTATATTTTTACAAGTTCTGAAATATAATATTATAATTTATTAGTTGTTTCTAGAATGCACTTAAATTTTAGCAAAGTGTGCATAGGAATGTAGGCCTACACATTTTCTGACTCCAATATATATCGAAAGATATCTTCGATTGAAGCAGGGATATAATCTTAATCTTTTACACCTTGTTCCAACTTAACATATAAATGGGATTCATGCATATGGTAAGAAATATGTGCCTCCCCCATGATTGGTTTATGAATATGCCTTATTACTTTATTTTAGTGATCAAGGATATGATCCCCTCACTGGTTACCACCAGACTACACCAATGGGATTCATCATTGTATGTATGGATATGATCCCAATACTGATTATACATAGTATTCCACAAACATCATGGCTTCCTTAGTACCTATTCCTGAGTATCTAGTGAAGAAATCTATTGTGTGGTGCACTTGGAAGGATACTAAGAGGCACTAGTAGGATTATACTGGCGATGGAAGTTTACAAGATCCATCCTTGGTGGCTCCTGAACTAGAATGGAACCATTTTTTACCCCTTGATCTACCTTCCTTAGATATAGAAGGTTCATATAATTACACTAGAGGGATAATCTTTTGATTAAATTGGTTATGTCCATGAGCACCACTAGTTTCATAGTAGCATTTTTTAGATGATACAGACTCATCAATTTAACCATTTGGAGACCGTTACATTCAAATCTAAGTTTCATGATCATACAATGTTGATGGTATTACTAAAAAATTGTTTTTCTACCCAATGATGAATTTTTTAGGTGGTTTTGGTTATTCTGAAACCCACAGGGGTTTGAGTCATGAAAAATTTTCCATGATATTCTCTATATTAACATATGTTCTTAGGTTAGGTTTTTTTAAGATGGTAGTATCTACTATCATGAAGACAATAAGGAACAAGGTAATCAATTAGTTTATCATCATTGTCATGATTTATACTCAATAAGATATGCACATGTAACATAATTTTACTTTCTTATTCCCAATTGAGCCATTTTTTCATGTGGACAATACATAGTGATAATGAGCTTAACTCATGGGAATCCTGATTATGTAGGATTTCACATCAGACATGCCATTTTTGTTTCTATAAGTTAGTCAAAAGAATAGTACATGCTGCATGGTCCATGGATCATTGTTCTGTTTCAGATAGTCACATCAGGTTCACCATTTTTGTTTCTCTTAGAGATTAATATTGTCCCATATTTTGGAGACAAGGTCTCGAATGCATATAAAGATTCAGTTATTCTGTCATTGCATTCCTTTACTATGGGTATTCCATTTTTGATTCATTTCAATGGTTGATTTTGGGGGGTTCTAAGATGGTCTCACAATCATCAGCTCCATGTTCACCATGTTCATTTCTTAGAACCTTCCAACAACTCCCACATCAATAATAATTTATAAACATAATTTTCAATGGCAGGTGATAAATTGTGGTTTCTTACCTAATGGTGCTTAGGATCACACATTGGTCGAATGGATGGGAGGTCGAGCTCATCACACCATTTTAGGGGGAATTATTTACTAGTCATGGACACTCTTAGAGATCTAATATTTTTCAAGAATCACTTCTTAATCCCGATATGGGACTGGTTACCATAAAAATGATTAAGTGTTGAATAGTTTTATATATAAAGTGGGTTCTATTAATGACACCATCAATATTTATCAATGATTATTCATCCAATTCTTATTATTTATTAGAAGTGGGTAGTTTCTTATATTTTTAATCCATATAACGAGGCACTCTAGAGTCTACTTCCATCCAGGGAGGCGATTAATATTTTGAGGATATGATTGAACCTTTGAGAGGAATCCAATAAATCCTATTTATATTATTAATCAAAACCCACATAGTTCAGTAAAACTATGTATTTTAACATCATTGATAAATGGAATATTTGAGGAAACTTTGGAATTTAGTATCAAGAACTATCTGTAGTAAGGATCCCAATGTGTCCTACTTATTACAGGAGTCAAAGTCATCATTGTTTGATGTTCCTTCGGGACATACCCTGATGTGGATTCACTTGTTTGGGGTAAATCATATCAATATGATAAATGAAGATTTCATAATGAGGTTCACTAGATGGGTGATAATTCATGATGTTAATTATATGATTGTTGTAAATCCCTATGTGCATTTTATCCATGCTCTTTGTGGGAAACAAGGGATAGTAAGTAATCATACTCACTTCATATGGATATGGTAATTATGAACCAGGATATCCTTATGGGGTTCTTGATATAGATATTAGACCATAAACATAACTTATACATAACCTTTTTATAACAGGAATCTGAGTACTCATAGTTTAGTAGGGGGTATGCCTGAATATGTCTATCAGACAAGGTTATTATACATTGGGAACTTTTCTTGACATGTCCCGGTTGTCTTCCTGGCATTTCCTAAATATCTGAGAAAAATGTTTTAGGATTTATGGACATGTCTAAGGATTTCCAGACATGTCATGGTTTCCTAAGGTTCAATTACAAATAAAATCACATGATCCATTTGACTTTCCCAAATGGCATTGCATGATCTGGATAGAATGTCTGGAGAACACCATATAACATGGATGGCATGTCTGCTGGACATCACATGACCTATATGACATGTATAAATGATGTCACCTGATCAGGGTTAAAATGTCTCTAGGATGTCTCAAGATCTTGTTTGGAAAGCATGCAGGACTTATCAAGGTATTTTTATGTCCTGGAATTCCTAGAGGACATCACATGACATTGGAGACATGTCTCTAGGAACTTACAAGGCATTGTTTACATTTCCAATGGACTTATAAAGACTTGGTCTGCATGTCCAAATAACCTTGTAATGGTTGTTTTACATACCCAGTGGACTCTTTAAGACTTGGTTGAGATTCCTGGACAACTTAACAAGACTTGGTTGAAATTTCCAAAAGACATCAAATGATCCAAATGGCATGTGTGGAGGGTGTACCATGGCATGGACTGGTGTTCTTTCATGATATGGGTAGGTCATGAGAATCACATGAATATTAGAGTATCCATTTTTTTCATAATTATTCTCTCTTATTTATTTCTTTTAGTCTTCAATATATATGTTCCTAAATTTTTCTCCAGTAATAGATTATATAGGTTTCGTGTGACCTAGTTGACATACAGAAACTCATTTTCATGATCTAGCCAGCCCATCATAATTCCCTCACATGGTCTATAGGTAGATCACAGAAAGCACATATTCCTGAAATGTGATTACTTAAGCTATTCAATGAATTTTAGATGGTGGAATAACCTTGTGTCTGTGTGAATTTCCTATTTTAAATGTCTCCTCATGTACTCCCATGCATCATTTTCCATTGTGTTCTTGTAATAGTACCCTTTTTCGATGTTGGGGGGGAATTTATAGGCCCTTTTCACTTTTTATATATTTTATTTCATGGTTCATATCCCACAAAAATGAGAGAGAGCCGTCATAGTGATTTTTTAATCACACACATCACATGATCTTTTCAGGGGTCATCCATGATGTTTCATGATAACAGCGACCACAATAATCTTACAGAACTTCCATGTTTATTGGGCCCTAACCAATCAAAATAAATTATAATAACCATTTTTACTTGTCAGATGGTATTTTTACCATTGATCTGACTTTCCCAATATACGTTTTGAGATCAGGACTCCCACATAAAGGCTCTGATGTGACCAAATAAGACTTGCCTGGGGTCCCCTGTGAGACCAATATTGCATGTTAGAGGTCATTCTCCAGATCACACTGGCTTGTCATGGAGTCATTGTGATATCGAGGTGGATTGTCAAAAAACTACACGTGGCAAATGGTGATCACCCAAGGTGGATAACCACTTTCATATAATGATCAACTTATCTTCCCTTCTTGAAAAGTTTACACCTTTTCACACATTATTTCCTTTCTTATTTTACAAGGTTACAGGATCTCGTGACATAAAGTGATAATTATCATAAATAATCAATTTTATTGTCCATGACGATTCATATGATGAATTATGGATCTCGAGATGATATGTGAGAATTTAGAGGGACAATCCCTCTTCTGGTATTTGTAGATGTAGGAGTATCACATGTTTTAATGGAAATATCTACAGTCTTTTGCATGATGATGGTGACATGCCAACATGATCTTTCATGATAAGGTGGACATGATGCCAGGGGATCCACAGGGTCTTGTGAATTTTATAAGAAAATCACATTAAGATTAATGTAACTATCCTTAACATTATTATTACCCCTTTCTCCACCTTTACATTATAAGGGGGGTTCAAATGATGTTCAAGTGACTATCGATTGACAAGTCACATTATTATACGAACTCATCTGATGACCTTTTCATGATTATCAATGATTGTTAGGATGATTTCACAAGAACATGAGGGCTTTCCATATGAGATTTCTGTGATCATAAGTATATCATTTTTAGAGAATTGTTCTTTTTCATAACTTTCCGAAGTTCAGGCAGTCACATGTCCTTATGAAGGTTACATGATCTGCATGATTCAACCACCTTCCCTTGCATAGAATTTTTGATATAATAACACCAATGATTACAGTAAATCATTTATTTTATAATTTAAAATCCTCATTTGGTAGGAAACTATAGTGACGAGGTAGAAAATTCACTAATAACATAACTTATTTTGTTATAATTTAGAGTAGTGACACTAAACCTCTAGATTTACGACCCTCATAAAGTAGATAACTCATTGTTCTAAATCACTTAGATCCTTATTTATCCTCTAAGAAAAAACATCTCAATAATCATGAATAATGAATGATATTAGCCAAATTATGGTACATCAATAAACTACTCTATCATTTACATGATGAAATTCCTTTACCTTCAAGTGAGATAGACACCCCGATTTCCCTTTCTCCTCTCCATCTCCTTTCATTACAGATCTAGAATTATAACTCTTATATTATTTGTACTATCCCCCTTCCCTATTTTGGAGATAAATATATCTCTTCACCCTTGAGATAATATCTAATTTTAACCTTAAATTAATATTAAAAATTCATTTATTGGTATGTGATAATTTACCTAAAATAGATCTTTAATTTCAATTAAAATTTCCATAATTTGATTCACACAAAATTTATAAAAGATAGTGAATTTGAATATTGGATTTTCTTCTTCACTCAACATTATTGTGATGTAAAAAAATAATCACATTTCAATTCCTTTATTCACACAAAAAACCAATGTTAATATTACTCTAATAAAATAGATCCATGACATGATTATCTCATTATCAAATCAATTCCCTTCACTTTCATAATTTAAGGGGTTTCATCCTACATTCATAGTTTTTGGTGATAATAATAATTCATATTTGACTAACCCTTCATAATGTGAGATTATTTACCTTGATATTGCCCCATATTCTAGTAATATAACCATATAAAAACTCATTCTTTATAGTGGGGAAGTATGTCCTATAGTGTTATTTTAATTCTAGGTTCATACCTAAATGCACTAATTTTTCGTGGGAAAACTATCATGACATGAATAATTACTTGAAATACTCACCTTTAAAATAGATTAATCTAACACAATAAATTTTTGGAATGGAAAATATCATTGTACCATGATTTTTTGGCATTAAATAATCTATATATTTAAAAAATTCTTATATATTTTCTAATAAATCTAACATAATTCTAGATTTAATAATCAGTATGTTTTTAATATAATGGATTTATTTCTCATGGAAAAAATCACTCTTCTAGCCACAATACTTTAATTATACATGAAACCTTCCATAAAATTATCCATATAGTTGTAGAATGTTTTCTTATCATATAGGTAGTGAATTTTGTAAATACTTTTTAAACTCATAAAATATCCACTTTATCAGTACTTCATGACTTCTTAAATGACTTAGGATGTCTCTCCATTAGTTTTATCAATTTTCAAAACCCAATGATACTTCATGTATATTTTTAGTATCAACATCTCCATTTTTTATTTTTTGAGTATTCGTCAAAACATCATTTTATGAAATATAAAGTAGTGAACAACAACACAAGATAATGATTCATTCATTTACATAATGCATTAATGATTCACTAATAATAAACTCTAAGTTCACAAGAGTTAATATCATTTTATAAAAAAGTGTTAAATAAAAAAATCATTATGAAAAAACTTCCTTGATTATAGTACACTTCAACACTTCAGAGAAACATCCCTTCAATAGATATTAAAATTCTAGCCGCTTTACTATACCTGCACCTCTTTGTTTCATGGTGTTTCTCCACTATTGTTAATAAAAGATAACAAATCCATACATCCCCAATCATGGAAAACCTCTATCCCTTTATCAGAAAACCCAAAGATATCTTTTGTGAATGTCAACAAGAGATGTTTAGTAATCCAAAAAAACAATCCTTGATAAGCATCATACCTTTCCATAAATTGAAAAACCATTGTTTAGAGGGGTTAATTTTCTAAGATATCTATTTATATAGATGTAGTTGGGATCCAATATGTAATACATTCCTTTAAAAACCATCCTTACATACTGTAATAATTATGATGTATATGATTAAATATTTAAACATAATCCAAATTCATAAATACATGATCAATCTTATCCTAGATATAGTGATAACTCTTCTCAATATACTTTGACAATGAGTGATGGATAATATTTTATTAAGATTTATTGAACTCGAGTTAATAAAAATAATTGAAATAGGATATTTAAAACCAACTCCCGTATCATCACATTTTTTTCATCTATTGAAATTGTCTAAATTCTAGCATATTCACCATATATTTAGATTCTACAATACTCAATGAAATCAACTAGTTTTTCTTAATTATCTAAGTAATAGATAAGTCTCTATGTTACAATGTACTAATTGATATCAATTTATGCTTATCCACTGAATCGACCAAATCCACCTATGTAAATACCAACAACTTCTTATCCAAACTATTATTATTAAAAATTATAGAATTAATCCGAGATTTGATATACTATAATATCCCTTTAGTTACTTGTAAGTGGATTTATTTAGGTTTTATTTGGAACTGTACACCTTAATAAGTGGAAAACACAATTCTATGTTGTGGTTTTATTAAATATAATAAGAAACCAATAATCTTTTTATATTATATCACATTAACCAATTTATAATCATTGTCCCTTGAAAACATTATCTAGGTGGATATTGGGGTATTAAACACCTTGGAATCATCCCTTTGATATTTTTTGATTACCTCATTCTCATATTTAGATTATGAAATAAAAAATACATTCCTTCTTTTTTCACTTACAAAACAAATAAAATTATCATTTCTCTAATAATTAACATCTCAAACTCAAACCTTATTAATTTCACATATTGATTACGTTATATTTTGTTTGATCCTCCAAATATAATTTCCTCAGCCTAAATAAGAACAATCATTCTCGTATCACTCTAATTTTGGATATAAAGAATATGATGAACTTATCCTCATTGAAGGCTATGATTTTTTATATATCAATAAAGTCCCAAATAACATTCTCATTATATATTACTAAGCACACACAATTCATTATTAATCAAGAATCTTTTTCTATATCCTCTTGAATAAGAAAACCATCTAGTTAATAAATTTAAAAATATTATCATTTTTGTAATCCATTAATAAATTCTGATTTTATATCAATTTATATCATCTTGAATATTCATTACATTGATAAGGTCAATAATATTAAAAACAATTCTAACCATTATATGGGAGAAAAAAATCTCATATACATTAATTATCTTCATTATATAATACCACTTTAACAAACATACTATCATGTTCCAAAACAATTGTCATTTTTATTGAATTTTTCTATAAAAAAATCACTTAGTTATGACGAAATTGTTTTCTTCTGGTCTTTGAACATTTTCCCATGTTTGATAGTTTTAAATTTGGTTAAGATTTTAATACTAATCCTTAATCCAATTTCTATATTTATAAGTCTCTTAATTTTTTGGGTTTCCTATACATAATAATTTTCAAACCCTCAAAATTTCCAAATTAAAAAAATACACATTTTACATAATTAATTCCCATTAAATAATATTAGTTTTGAATCATATGTGAAGTTAAACTACTATAAAAAATTGACACCCCTGTTTGATCCATTTATTTTAAATAAATATATGTAACATTCACCTTATCATTTATTATTTTCATAATCTATATCTTATTCTTCATCACCTTATTAGGTAGTGAATATATTCATTCCAATTCTAGAAACCATTGATAAAATTCATCTTACAGTGTTGATATTTTATGTGTTTTCATCCAACATGATGATTTTCCAACCACTAATATTTCCACAACAATACTTTTTAGAAATACTCATTTTTATTCCTAATGATTCATTTATGGATTTCTTTTCATAACCCGTAAAAATATACTGATTGTATGAGTTTTTCAAAAAAAAATTATTTTTCCCCAATGTTTAAAATGTATAAGGAACACACATATTATGTATATCATACCTTTAAAAAAATGTAACACCATTATTTTGGTTTATTTTTGTGCAACTAATTTTCTAGTCCATCATCTATTTCAGTTTTTAATGAGTAACCCAAGTTGATCTTCATATGAGGTGTGGGTTCTTGTGATTTTTAATCAACCATAAATACTTTTTTTTACTTGTTTACTAGAACCACATAATATTCTCACCTATTTTGAAACTCTATGTTTGAGGGAAATATTCAAACTTCTTAAATGGATCACCAAGTTTTATCTCCACATTTTTCATAACTTTTATATTCCTATTTCTCAATTTCATATTAGGAGTCAAGATAATTTCATAATCCTCAATGTTCATCTATAAAATAGAAATATCTAAAATAATATCCTTTATTTGGTTGAATTTGTCCTTCATTTTATTAGTTAGGATGTTTAAAATTCAGGCATTTCCATCAATTATTATTTTTTACTCAAATTACTTTATTAATATTTCTATATTTAATGATTTAGGAATTTCCATTATATCCTTTACCTTATATTTTTCTTATTCATTAAAATATATATAATGTATATAATCCTAATAAATACCATTGGTGCTCTTTGTTTTGGCTTTTCCAAACATCGCTTACTTCAAGAAAAAGTTCTTGTTATATGTTGTTGACCATAAGTCCTGAAATTTCAGAAACTTCAATACCACTATAACCTAGAAATATTTTTTCTATGATAGTAAAAATGAATTCTTAATTGAGGTCTTTGAAATCCTCAATATCTTAAAACTCTATCTCTTCTATGATTTCATACACTTATAAAAAAATTCATCTTAAAAAATTATTGATCTGAACTTCTATTATCTGTCACATATTTTGAAAATTTAATCTTGATCGATTCATCTTCATCATCATCCTAAACCATCGTAGGACCAGTTAAGGTGAGGTTACCAACATTTCCACAAAAATATAAATTCATATAATGATTTAATTTTAGTTTTCCATTCCCCCATTTTATGTTATATGAATGGAATGATATGACATAATTGAATTTTGTATCATCATGATCATCTTCAAAATGTAAGTTTCATTACATTATTGAACAATAAATATAGAGAGTTCTTCTTTTCTAGATCTTTCTCACTGTTTCTCATCTTTTAGGGCTATGGAGAATTTACAGTGAAACTTCTATTGGAATATTTATACACTAATAGTTTTTCAATAATTCATGATGGTAACATTCTTAGGATCATTTTTTTATTCTGACATCATTAGGGATTCCCTAATTCCATATATGTATTCTATAATAATGTTCATGAAGGACCCTTTGAGAGGGGAGGGGTGAATCAGGGTGTCAAAATTTTCTTTTAAACTGGTGGATCTTGTTCCCGCGTAGATAGAAACCAACTAAACCTACCTGATAAGAAATAACAGAAATAAAACCGCCACTTGAAATGAAAACACACAACAATTTTACTCGGTTCACCACTAAGGGTTACGTCCAAGGAGCAAACGGGGACAATGTGTTGGTCGTACCAATATCGACTAATCTTCACTAGTCAAAGAGTATACAAGTTAGGGCATAGTCACTCTGTCCCAAGCACACTACCTTTAAAAAAGTTTAGGGAAATCTCACTGCATCTCTCAGATCACCTCCGTTGACTCCCCTAGCTCACTACCATAGAATAATATGTACTCATTTTATCAATTTTAATGTCTATTCAATGGTTTGAAATTAAATCATGCATATTAAACTATAAATGGATGCTCTATTAAAGTCCCATTATCACCCACATATGTAATTTACATTCTCGCCCAATGATAGGTTATGGAAATTAATTTCACAAACTGATTTGGTCAATTTTTAGGCTTCCTTAGGTTTTCCACATACCGCTTTACTTCCTCTGCATACTGAGTAGTGGGTATATTTTATGGATCACCTCCTTTGCGTACCACTGTTGTTTCCCCATAATTTCCATCTCCTCCTCGAACAACCCAACTTCGTGCATTTCCAAACTCTATGTACTTCTCAGCTCCTCTGCTTACCACCCTCCTCTGCATACCTCCATACTTCATCTGTGAACTAAGTTCTTCCTACATGGTTGGTTTTCTCCCTTATGAACCACTAATTCCTCCACATATTTTTCTTCCTGTGAACCACTTAGAACTTTTCCATATTTCTCCCAAAATTTTAATCTTAGTCTCTCTAAAAAACTAATGGGATTACTGGTCCTTATATAGGAAAAATGGATCTAAAAAATATATTAATCCAATATTTACCAAATCTTTGATTTGGTACAGCCTTCACTGCATACCACTCTTATCATGTGAACCACAACAATATTTTGAACCTCCAAAATTTGGCGTATGACACACCTTTATTGTAAACTATCAGTACACACCATTTTCGATTATGTGAACCGCTCCGTGTATCGTTACCAGAACATGGTTCACGGCCGAAAACAATTCTTGGAACATGGTATGTGGTCCATGTTCTGAGATATGTAGTTCTCTTATTCTACTAATTTTCTTTACTGTTTTTCATATCATTCACTCCTATGTGATAAACCTTATTTTTCCAACATCATACTCCCAATTTTAAGGTCCAAATTTTTTCCAAGACTAAGAAATTGTACTACCTTCAATACTGATTTTAGCCTTAATCGTAATACTATTTTTCCTATAGTCTTATAATCTTCCATGTGTGGATTGATAACAAATACAAACCATACTCTACTATTATCCACGAATAGTATTGGTTCCAACATTCTCCGCCTTTGGGTTTTTTTGTAATCTTTATATAAATTCACTGGAGCACTGGCCGAAAATAAACAAAATCACAAGAAACAACTCAGCCATCACTCTATGTCTACGTGATCAGTGTTCGATGTAGAAAACAATAGATTGGACATTAATTGGGTTCTCATGTTTTTATTTTCTCCTCTATAGTTTAAATTTTTTACATTATATATTCTCTTTATATCTTGTATTAAGAAAAAAACATTTCAAATTCTTTATTAGTGCCATTGAATTTATCCATTCTCCCCCACTGGAAAAAACCCGAAGAACCAAAACATGATTTATAGAGCTAAAAAACAATCTCCCTTGGATCGTATCTCCCAATAAACCTAAATAACATCCCCAAATATATTAAAATAGTTAAAAAAACTAGGGAGAGGGTAATTTTGTGATGTCATTATGCAGTTAGAGGTGGTTGAACACAGAGGTTCAACCGATGTTTCTCAAACACACTCGTTGCCAGTGTATTGGTATGAATATCAACCACTTTCTCATAAGTTCCCACATGATCCATTTTAATCATGCCTTGTTAAAAAATTTCTTGATGAAGTGATATCTGATTTCAATATGTTTCATTTGAGAATGATGAACATAATTCATCATAAATCAATTATTCTCTTGTTATCATTGTAAATCACTATTGGTTGTTTCACCACATAACTAATGTCAGTCAGTTACTGCTTCATCCAAAGTGTATTCTTTTTTGTGGATATATATTCATCTTGAGTAATACTATGAGAAGTAATTTCTTGTTACTTTCTCATCCAACCCATACATTCCTTCCCAAAATAGAATTATCCACCACTGGTGGACTTTCTATCCACTACATCTCCAGCCCAGACAACATCAGTAAATGCTGATAGTTCACCATCACTTCCTACAATAAAATATAATCCAAAATTGTGAGTACCAAGAATATACCACCTGATTATTTTCACTACCTCCATATTTTCTTCTTTAAGATTACTCCAAAAGTAGGGTTCCAAGAATGTTGAAAAGATAATATCTATTTGAGTCGCAATCAGAATTAGTAAGCATCCAATGATTCTCCTATACATTGTGGGATCCATAGAAGTCTCATCTTCATGCTTTCAAAGTGTTGTTCCTACCGCAATCAGTATCGAAATTGGTTTGGAATCATGCATATTAAATTTTTTTAGTAGCTCTCTTGCATACTTTTCATAAGAAATGAAAGTTTAATCCTAATTTTGAATCACTTGAAAAGTATGTGAGTTCACCAATCATCCTCATTTCAAATTCTGATTTCATGTTATTGGAAAATTCATCAACTAATCCCTTCCTACTTCCACCAAAAATAATATCATCAATGTGCACCAATACAATGAATTTATCCTTATGAGAATTATTCACATAAATATTGTGATCCAATCCCCCTCTTTTGAATTCAATATTTTTTAGGTAAGGATCCAATCGAGAGTACCATGCTTATGGTGCCTAATTCAATCCATGTAATGCTTTATTTAATCTACAGACCTTTATTACATCATTTTCAAGCAGTAAATCCATCAGTTGTTCAATGTATATTTATAACTCAAGAATACCATTTAGAAAAGCTGTATTGACATCCATTTTACACACTTTATATACTTTTTGGATTTCCATGGCAATAAATAGCCTTATGGACTCTAGTCTACCCACCGGAGAAAATGTATCTTCAACATCGACACCTTTAATCTATAATTATCCTTTACATTATAATCACACCTTATTTCTGATCACATTTCCAATATCATAAAATTTATTCTTGAAAATCAACTTTGTACCAATCACATTGGGATTTTTGGGTCTCCTAACTAGATCCCATGTTTTATTCTTTTCAATCTGATCTAGCTCTTCATTCATGGATTTAACCGATGATTAATCCTTTGCAGCTTCTTCAAATGAGGATGGTTCCACAACTAATATAAATATATATTGTGTAGTGTTTATAATTCTCTTTGTTTGTGTAAGTACAGTCCAATATTTGATGGTGTTGGATTGATAAATCTCTTCTCTTCAATTTCTCATTTGATGTTCAATTGAATTATCTCCGGCCATGGTTTCCTCTTCCGATTATTCTTCAAAGTTAACATCATGTTGTGAATATTGATTGTTTTGTATGTCATGTTATACTTATATATTTTGTTATGATCTATGTTCATATTCTTATTCATTTTCTATTACATCATAATAATAATTCTTTAAGGCATTTGTTGTTTTATATTCAATTATATTTACATCACTGCATTCCATAATTTTTCCAAGATTTTTATAGTGGTATTTATAGGCATTTCTATTCATTTCATATCCAAGGGATATTTTTTCATCTTCCACATCCCATACTTTCCTTGACTTCCTTCTTTATTTCTGATAAAATATTTACTTTTGAAAACATAGAAGTACTTCAAAGAGGGATTTATTCCATGAAACAAATCATAGTGTATCTTGGTTTTAACCATTCAAAGACCTATTTGATTTTGAATATATTATTCTTCTTGAACATCCTTTTTCCAATAATGGAAAGAGATAAGGCTCTCAATCAGCATAGTTCGGGCCATGTTGTTCACATGTCAATTCTAGTGCTCAACAACTCCATTTTGTTGTGGGGTTTTCACAACAACCACCTAATGTTTAATTACATGCTTCTATAGGTAATTTTCAAACTCAATTGAGGTATATTATCCTCTATTTTCAGACTGCAGAACTTTTATTGTGCATCCAATATCATTTTTGGCAATTCAGTGATAAGATTTCATGCAATCAAGCACTTGTTGTTTCTTGTGATTAACCACCACACATGTCATTCTACTATAGTCATCTATGAAAATAAAAAATTACCTTTATCCATGAGTTATAGAAACATTTATCAAGTATCATACGTATGCATGGATAAGATCAATAAGATTTCATGCCCTTTTCTTATTTGACTGATAGGAACTGCAGACCAGCTCTCCACATATGCAATCATCACAAGCCTTTTCCCATTCATGATCTTGGTTAAGAATATCCATGAAAATCTTTAGCATAGATATATTTTCCATGTCTTGCTGATTTATGTGTCCCAATATCCAATGCCACACATTTTTTCTCCTTCAATGGTCATGTAGATAACATTTTCATTATTATCAACCTGATACAAGTTACCTTCTATTCTACATCCTTTCATGATAGAATACCTTGTCTTTTCCTTTATACACTACCAAAATTTCGGGTATTTGTAATGGGATATTTGTTATGGGATCCCATCGCAAAAAAACATTTGCGACGGGGTCCTGCCCCAAATAGCTTGTTGTAGAAAATGGCGTCGCAACTAGTATTTTTTGTGTTGGAATGTTGTCCCATCGTAAATAGATCCTCGATTAAATACATTATATATATAAACCTATTATGAAGAGCCTATCACAAAAAGTAGTTGTGATGAGCCTGTTGTCCCATCCCAAATAGTTTTCCGTTTATATATGTTATATATACCCAAACCTATTGTGACGGGCCCATCAGAAACACTTATTTGTGATGGGTTCTTTTACCATCACAAATTAGTTTTAAAAACTATGTATATAATCTATTTGTGATGGGATCCTCTCCCAAAAGGCCCCATCACAAATACTGAATAAAATATAAAAATTAATAAAATTATGATTAATGAAAAATAATATTAATATTATTAAAATAAAAAAATAACAATATTAAAATTCTTAATATTCACAAAAAAATATAAAAAAACATAAAATAATAATATTAGTATTATTCTTAAAATAAAAAAACATTAAAAAATATAATACTTATAATTAACAATAAAATATATAAAATAATAAAAAATTAAAAAATTAAATTATTCAATATTTGGAACAATATAAAAGAAAAAACTGTAAATAGTTCATATTTCAACAAATATTGAATTTAAATGTTTTTAACATAACAAAAATAATCACTGGGGGATAGTCTTCTAGAGAAGGTGTAGGAGTTGGAGGATATGGTCGAAGAAACTCTATCCCTAAACTATGAGTCAGACGGTGCATGTACTCCATCAGCTCATGCTTCTACTACTGCCATCGACACATCTCCTCCTCATGCTACTACTGTTGGTATTACTTCCATGGATGCATATTCTCCTTATAGTGCAGCTACTGATGCATATCTTCCTACTACTGCTTCTACTACTACTGAAGTATCTCTTCTTGCTGCTTCTGCAAACTCTATATACGCTCAGTCTGGGCTCGCAACTGCTCCTGATACTGTGAGCTAAAAGATGATTCCTCTCCATGATCTCCTCTCGAGATAGACACCAACATCCTAGTAGTACCATAATAAGTCCCTGGAGTCAAATGAGAGCTGATACCAACTACTCGGACCTTCTCAAAGGCATACTAGGTCGCCTGCATCCATGCCGCCTCATCGAAATGGTGGGCACTAGTCTGATCACCCATCTCATCCAAAGGTAGATCAGCCTCCAGAAACTCATGAAGTAGATCAGGGTCCATATGAAACACAAAATGATTTATGTTAGCAGATAGTTGGAAAAGACTATTACATATAGTTATATATCAGTAATGTTTATAACAAGCATTTTACTGTCTCAATATTCATCTTAATCATAATCTTCATATCTAATAATTTTATTTTCTTCAAATTCATCATGGACATCATTAATATCCATATGAGTTTCATTTTCATCATCTATTTCCATTTCAAATTCATTTTTAACATCATTAACGTCATCATCACCATCGACCCTTAATTGCGGAGTTTCATCATCGATATTCATGTCTCTTTGTGAAAAAGATAGATTTTGAGTAGTCTCTTGAAAATTTTCAATTCCTTGTACTTTATCAGAACCACATTTAGATTGAGTAAACTAATTTTCTTGAGATTTCATTTTTACTATGCTCTACCAGTCACTCAGGTCTCTTGAAGTATCACTATACTTTGCAAAATATATTTGATGTGTCAGTTGATCTAGTAAAAATGGTTCATTTATGAAATAAAGACATCTATATTTAATATCGACGATTCAATGAATCAAATGAACATGCAAGCCTCTCTTAGTATCCAACCTCCTACATTTAAAAATCATTATGTAATTTTTCCCTAGATAACTTAGTTCAATAATTTCTTCCAACATGTCGTAAAAGTCAACATCGGTTTCTCTATGATGCAATCCTCTCATGAAAAAACCATTATTCGTTGTTTTTTATTCCCCATATTCACGTGTATGGAATCAAAAACCATTAGCCGCATATGAATTATAAGATTTAACCATTTGGGATGGGGGGTTACTCAATATACACAGTCTCATATCAATTTTATCAGCTTGTTGAGACACTTGAAAATTTGTAAAATGGTTATCAATATAATAAATAATAAACTGAATTGATATTTTAAACCATAAATAATTTATATTACCAGTTTTTGAAACCATTGAGAAAAAACTTATTGGCATTCTTCAAGAGCTGCTACTATAATTTATGGAAGCTGTTTCTTGATATGATTATCATATAACATAAAAATAAAATAATATTACTTAGTGTAACATAACTTATAGAATAATTGATAGAATCACTCACAGTACAAATAATTTCATTTCATCATAGTTGAGTAGAACATATGTATGTGCTCTCTGATTTTCATCATCTGAAATCCATCATTCATTAACTCCACCAGACCGAAGCTCTAGCTGATTAAAAAATGATAATTGATTTTTTATTTCATCATCAACATTACCCTCGTTCTGTCCCATGTGGTTGTGTTTTATGGGATATTTAGATTCAAAATAATAAGAGAATTAAAAAGTAAATTACTCTTTCAATTATGCTTTAGAAATTGAGACTTCAATTAATGATTTGTTATGTACCTTTTTCTTCCATTTCATCATGCATCTCTCAAAATAGTCCAAGCTCTGGTCATCTGAAAATTTGAGAAATATCTAATTGGGCATTTATATTATCGTTGGTTTACATGGTGTATCTAGAACTATATGAAATAAATTATCAAAATAGATCTTCTCAATATGCATGACATCCAACATTTTGTGGGCCAAAAAATCAGACCAATATGGAAGATCCCAAAAAATGCAATATTTTATCCAATTTGGTTCTTTTCCAAAGCCATAAATTTTGTATTGGATTATTATTGACTAAAATGTGATGCAAGGTGATGAAAATTCAATTGATTTTAACTCTGTACTTGAGGTCATTTTTAGAGGTTCATCCCTTTAAATTGTTCCTTTTCTGAAATGAGATTTTTTCCTTCGAAAAGGATGACCGATTGGAAGAAATCTAGGATGAAATTTAAAATAGAAAGGTTTTTTCCATTGATGATCATAAATGCTTTTTTTCTTTCATACAGTAAGGACATGATTTCATACCATGTGTACTCTAGCCAGATAACATGTCATATGCCAGGAAGTAACTAATTATTTACACCAATGCACCTTTTAATATGAATTTTTTTTTCACAGTAACATCAAATGTTCTAACACCATTACTCCGCAATGAATTTAACTCATCAATAAATGGTTTCAAATAAACATCAATATTCTATTTCAGATGTCATAGGATTAATAAGGTCAAAAAGATATAGGGATCCTTCATCAACATCAATGGAGGTAAATTTTACGGAGTTATAAAGCTAGGCCAACATAAATACTGACTACCATAATAACCAAACGTATAAAAACCATCAGTAAAAAGACCCAATAGCATGTTCTGGGCTTTTAAAGAAAAATACAGATGTAGTCCATCAAAATGTTTCCATGAATCACCATCATATAGATGATTCAATATTTTACCAGTTGAAATCTTGGTTTTCAGCCATGACATCATTGATGTTGTGTTCTGAAACATAAATAAACACTGCAACCTCGGTGTAAGGGGGAAATATCTCAACAGTTTTACAGGAATCGATCCAGAATTCCCTGGTTGAGTTTCTTTATACTTCAATTTTCCACATGTGGGATAACTATCCAACGACTAATTTTCACCAGAATATAAGATTCAATCATTTTCACATGCATGAATCTTCTGATAACTAAGGCCCAGATTATGAACCAGCCTCTTTCTCTCATAGTAATTTTCAGGCAACACATTTTCTACAGTCAACAATGTTTAAAAAAAATAAAATATCTAATCAAAATAGTTTTTTGAAATTTCATTATCTGATATAATAGAAATAAATTTTGTAACTTCATCTAATTTTCTTATCTTGAAGCTATGATATAATTCATCCTCAGTAGACCTCAACAACTCATAAAATTCGAATGGTTCCATCATAGGAGTTAAATCAACATCATCTAGAGATTCATTTTGTTAAACAGATGGACCTGCAACATCATGTACTAAATTTTGAAACCTTGATAGATCCAATATCAAGTTATTTGTATCTTCTCTGCAACTATGTTCACTGTTCTGATACTAAAAAACATAATCTGGTTGAAAACCAAACCGCAAGATATGTCCCCCAACCTTGTCAAATGTTTTAAACATTCTCAGAGCACATTTTTTACAAGGAAACTTAATTGTGCCTTCTAAAAAAATTATTGTTTTGATGATGCAAATGATAAAAAGTATTCACCACCCTCAATATACACGGGATTTTAACTAGAACCTTTTGGATTTCTGCACTGACTAATCCAAGTGTGATCATTTAGTTATGATTGTTGTCAACTTCCTTGTTCCATATTTTTCTATAAAATATAAAATCATAACTGTTTTTGAATAATTTGAAATTTGAAAAATTGTATCCAAAAAAAGAAAATAAATTATTACAACTAATTCTTAATAATTACCATTAATTACAGGTGACATAATTTCCTGTGGATTGACTGGTACCCTTTTGTCTAACGACTCATTTACATGCAACTTTACCACATCGAAATCACAATGAAGAATCTGATCAGAGGTACGCATATCTATTCCCAATAATATGAGAATTTACAAGCATACCTCAAAACATATTCTTCATTGTGATTTCTGTGTGAGAAAGATGCAAGTAAATGAGCCGTTGGACAAAATAGACACCTTTTCGTCGATGAATCATCTTTTTGCAACTTTCACCACGTGAAAAAATTATAAAAATGTGGTCCTATGAATTCATATTCAAACTCATCCATATGAGATTGGATATGTATACATAGAAGAATACATTTCATAATGTTTTGAGTCGGTGAGAGTTGAAAGGAGAAGATTCATCGATTAAAAGGAGTGTCACCAATCCACTGGAAATTGCCCCAAGTTATTTCAATTTATTACAATTGATTTTATTCCTATTTATTCGTAATTATTACTACTTATTCTTAATTATTTCTAATTATTTCTAATTATTTCTAATTATTACTAATTATTACTAATTAATCCAAATTATTCCTAACTATTCCCAATTAATACTAATTATTTCTAATTATTCCTAATTATTCCTAATTATTTTGAATTATTCATAATTATTCTTAATTATTCTTAATTATTGCTAATTAATCATAATTATTGCTAACTATTGTTAATTATTGCAAATTATTACAAATTATTACTAATTATTTCTAATTATTGCTATCTATTGATAACTATTGCTAATTATTCCTAATTATTTATAATTATTCATAACTATTACTATTATACCTAATTATTCCCAATTATTCCTAATTATTTCTAATTATTGCTAATTATTTCTAAATATAGCTAATTATTTCTAATTATTGCTAGCTATTTCTAATTATTTCTAATTATTCATAATTATTCCTAATTATTGCATATTATTTTTAATTAAACCAAATTATTCTTAATTATTCATAATTATTTATAATTATTCCTAATTATTGCTAATTATTACTAATTAATCGTAATTAATCCTAATTATTGCTAATTATTGAAAATTATTGCAAATTATTGCTAATTACTGATAATTAATCCAAATTATTCCTAAATAATCCAAATTATTTCTCATTATTCCTAATTATTCTTAATTATTCCTAATTATTCTTAAATATTCCTAATTATTATTAATTATTCCATATTATTTATAACTATTACTAATTATTACTAATTATTCTGAATTATTCTTAATTATTCCCAACTATTGCTAATTATTACTAATTATTGCTAATTATTGCTACTTATTGCTAATTATTCCTAATTATTCCTAATTATTCCAAATATTCTTAATTAAGCTTAATAATTCCAAATTATTCCTAATTATTGCTAATTATTTTTAATTATTTCCAATTATTGCAAATTTTTTCTATTTTTAACTAATTATTCCTAATTATTGCAAATTATTTCTAATTATTGATAATTATTTCTAATTACAACTAATTATTGCTAATTATTCCTATTTATTAGTATTTATTCCTATTTGTAACAATTTATTACTATTTATAACTAATTATAACTAATTATTATTAATTATTACAATTTATTATTATTTATTATTATTTATTAGTATTTATTACTAATTATTAGTATTTGTTACAATTTATTACTAATTACTAGTATTTGTTACTAATTATTAGTATTTATTACTTATTATTTTTATTTATTACTAATTATTACTAATTTTTACTATTTATTACTATTTATTACTAATTATTACTATCTATTACTATTTATTACTATTTATTATTATTTATTACTATTTATTAGTATTTATTACTATTTACTAGTATTTATAACTATTTATTACTATTTATTACTAGTTTTACTATTTATTACTAATTATTACTAATTAGTATTATTTATTACTATTTATTAATATTTATTACTAATTATTACTAATTATTATTATTTATTACTATTTATTACTATTTGTTAGTATTTATTAATAATTATTACTAATTATTACTATTTATTACTATTAATTTCTATTTATTACTAATTATTACTAATTATTAGTATTTATTAATAATTATTACTAATTATTACTAATTATTAGTTTTAATTATTAATTATTTGTATTTATTACTAATTATTTGTATTTATTTCTAATTATTAGTATTTATTACTAATTATTACTAATTGTATCTAATAATTAGTATTTATTACTAATTATTAGTAATTATTACTAATTATTAATACTTATAACTATTTTTTACTATTTATTACTAATTATAAATATTTATTAAATTTTATTACTATTTATTATTATATATTACTATTTATTATTATTTATTACTATTTATTAGTATTTATTCTTATTTATTAATATTTATTACTAATTATTACTAATTATTACTAATTATTATTTATTACTAATTATTAGTAATTATTAATAATTATTCATATTTATTACTAATTATTAGTATTTAATACTTATTATTAGTATTTATTACTAATTATTGGTATTTATTACTAATTATTAGTATTTTTTTGAATTATTTGTATTTATTAGTAATTGTTAATATTTATTTCTATTTATTCCTAATTTTTTTTATTTTTTCCTAATTATTACCATTTAGCATTAATTACTATTAATTACTGCAAAATACAACTACTAATTACTAATTACCGCTAATTATTTACATACATTACTAATTATCGTTAATAATTATTAATTATTACTAATTACGAAAAATTAGTACTAAAAATTTCATTTTATTATTACAAAATAAATACTTATGGCAACGCAATTTAAATCTAACTTAATTACACCTAATCCGCAATAATTAAAATTAATATAAAAAATGAAATAAATACAAAATTAAATAAAACATAAATACTTTTATTCTTGATATCTTATAATGGTTAACGGCTTCAAAACTTCTTCGTAAAAAAAACTAACTCTCAAAAATATCACTATAAAATTAGACTTCAGAGAAGCAGAGAAAGTAGGAATTTAGGGGGAGGAAGGAAAAAATGAATGGGGGTATATATTTGTCAAATTAGTGGAGATGGAACTATTTTTGACGGGATTTCCTTCGCAAAAGGTACTATTTTTTTATGGGACCCATCGCCAAAATCTTCGGCCGTATTAATTACTATCGATGGTTAAAAGGTTATTTGTGACAAGACTCGTCGCAAAAAGTAACCTGCAAACACACTATTTGTAACAGGACAACATCTCGTCGCAAATAGTTTTTTACCACCACTGGGTATTTGAAATGGATCCCATCGCAAATACCCTTCGACGGACGCACGAGTTGCGACGGGGGATCCCACGTCTCAAATTGTGTTTATCACCTCCCGGATTTGCGACGGGAGGTGCCTACCCATCACAAATACCCTTCCAAATGGTTTGGCGTGCAAAACGCGCCAAACTGCACATAAATTTTTGCAACGGGTTGATTTTCCCATCACAAATAACCTCTTCGATGGACTATTTGCGACCAGATTTATTCCCGCCACAAATAACCCGTCACAAAAATCAGTTTTTCCTGTAGTGATAGAGCAAAATTTTTGATTGCATATTTTTATAAGACCTGAGTCACATAGTTGACTCGCACTAAGGATATTGTGATGAAAATCATCCACATACAGAACTTCAATCTTCTTCAGCTCTCCATTATCCAGTTTGACACTTCCACAGTCTTTTATCTTCAAATCACCATCATTATTGAACATTACGGTACCCTCATCCCTTTTCTTAACATTTGTTAATAAGAAATCATTACCCGTCATGTGGGAAGAACACCCAATATCAAGAATCCATGTGTTGTTTCTCTTTGTTTCTTTGAGAGCTACTTTGGTAATGTTGGATTTCTCAATTTTGTTCTTTTCTTTCCATGAGATATTGGATTGAGTGTTGGATATTGATGGCCTTTCAACTCTCTCTTCCATGTACACAGTTTCTTTATATTCATACTCTTCTTCCAATGGAGATAACCTATTTGAGATAGCAACACCATTCGATTAGCGATTATTGAATTGTCTCCGTGTGTTGTATAAATTTATCTTGTCATACCTCTACTTACAATAAATTACTTTATGGCCAATATTAGAATAGTGAAAATAGTATCCATTGAATGTATTTCTTCTATAAGATATAGGATATGAAATCGGTCTCCTTTGTTGACTTCCAAGATTTTCTCTATTCAAATATCTCCTTGCCTCTTCTCAATATGATATGGTATGGTCGAGATAGCCATAGAAATGACACTTCATGAGAGGAAATGTTTTCTCACTTCTATTTCTCCTCATGCCTTTTTCCTCGGAAAATAGTTTGGCTGCCTTTCATTTCTTAAAGTTTGAAGACAATCTTCAGTTCTCCTTTCAGCTTGATTTAAGGGTTTCTTTTTAAGCACTTCTGATGTCTTTTCAATATGATCAATTTTCAACTTGCCTTTATTTTGGTTCACTTTATTTGTAGCATTTGACGTTTCAACATCTCACATGATTCCTATATTTTCCAGGTATGCAGGTCTGATGACTCAAAATATTTTCAACACAATAAGAACCACGTTTTTCTCGGTATAGCAGCTCAGCATCCAAGAACCTTACAAATTTTATTTTCTTCTTTTCTTCTTTTGAATTTGATTCACTTTTTAATTTACTCCTAAGTGTAACAACTTCTTCTTCGAGACCCTCATTGTTTTTGGACATCTCTTACAGTCTCGAGGTATGGTTATTGATAGAATTAGAATATTCTTTGATTCTGAGCTTTATTTCCACTTCATCATCTGTTCTTTCAAGTATTGATGACTAAACTTTCACTAGCTCTTCCAGTCATTCAATTTCAGCTTCAATTTTATCAACATATTCTGATTATTCTTTCGCAATTTCTTTACACTTATTCATCTTTTACAATTATTCTCAATCATACCAAAATAATTCTTTAGTTTCAACTTGGGATCAGTATTAGTTGTCAACTGATTGTCTCTATTTTTATATTTTTATGGTTTTTACTTTTCAATGGTAGCCATCATGGTGGCATGTTTTCCAGTTTTAAATTTTGGTTCTTCTTCTTCACATAATTCATTATCACCATCTTCCTATTCAAAGACTAACCTCTTCTTCTATACATTCTTTCCAAATTTGAAGTCTCCCATTTTGAAAAACCTTTTTTGAGGATTCTTGATGTTTTTATCTTCGTTCTCTTCATCATCAAACTTTCTAGATAACTGAGAGGCAATGTCCCCAACTTTTATACAACTAAAACAATCCATAGTTAACTTACCATTAAATTCCCCTTTTCCCTTCTTGAACTTCTTGTAAATGAGGGAAATAATTTCTTTTTCCTCATCATCTTCATGACCACTATCTTCTGAAATATTCATTTTGTCCATGGATTTGAATTCCATTTCCTTGATCACATGATTTGTAGCATCATATGGTTTGAGTCTCATCTCATATGCCACCAAGCTACTCAAAATATCATCTAGAGAAAGTTTTGAGAGATCTCTTTCCTCAAGAGATAACACCTTTGCACTATTGAGAGGAAGAAGTATACTCAAGATTTTATCTACAATGTCAATGTATTTGATCTATTCGCCAAGCCCTCGAATTGCACCTGAAACCTATGTAATTCGATTGAAGAAAGAACATTCATTTTCATCCGGGTGTATCTTCAAATAATCAAACCTATTGTGCAAAACATTGAGTTTCACCTGCTTTAAATTATTGTCTCCTTCATAAATATATTCAAGTTTCTCCAAATTTGACTTGGCAATTTTTCAACTCAGTACCTTTAGATATATCTGATCATAAAGAGTTTTAGTGACAAAAATATTTACTTTAGTGTATGAATCAATCATTTTCTTTCCTATATCAGTCATAGGCATCCCTCTAGGATCAATGACTTTTATTCCTTATGTAGTAAAAAATAGTACATATATTCCAAGAGATCTTAGATGAGATATCATCATATTTTTTCAAATCTAATAATTACTTTCATCGAAGAGGGGTAATCCCTTAACATTGACTAAATTATCCCTGACATCAAAGGACATATTTCACACAAGTAACCTTCATCCTCTAAAACTACTCGAAGGACCCCAAAACACCTTCAGAGGGGATGGGTGAATTAGGGTGTCAAATTTTTCTTTTAAAATTATGGATCTATTCCCCACATAGATAGGGAACTATTAAACCTATCTGATAATAAAGAGATCAAAGAAAATTTACACATGAAAAGAAATGACACATCAATTTTACTTGGTTCACCCCTAAGGGCTATGTCCATGGAGCATATGCCAATAGTGTGTTTTTCATACCAAAATCCACTAATATTCACTAGTTATTGAGAAAAAATTTAGGGAACAGTCAATCTATTCTAGGCACAGTATCTTTACAAAAGTTTAAGGATAGCTCACTACGTTCCTCGGATCACCTTTGTTGACTCCCCTAACTCACTACCTTAAAATAATTTTTATTCAGTTTATCAACTTGAAGGTTTCTCCAATGGTTTGAAATTAAATAATGCATCATCTACTATAAATGGATGCTCTGTTGAAGTCACATTATCATACACAAATGTAATTTAATTTCCCACACACTGATAGGTTATCAAAATTAATTTCACAAACTAATTTGGTCAATTTTTAGGCTTCCTTGTGTGTTCCACATACCACTTTACCTCCTCAGTAAACTGAGTAGTAGCGGGTATGGTTTGAGAATCACCTCCTCCGCGTACCACTATTATTTCATCATACCATCTAGCTCCTTCATGAACTACCCTGCTCCACGTACTGCCTTACTCAACGTACTACTCATCTCTTCCACATACTGCTCAGCTCCTCCGCATACCACTCTGCTCTGCATACCTCCATACTTCGTCTGAAATCTGAGTTCTTCATCCATGTATGGGTTTCTCCTCTGTGAACCACTAGTTCATTCATCAATTTTTCTGCCCTCGAACCACATCAAACTTCTCCATACTTCTCCTAAATTTTTAATCCCAGTCTCGCTACTTAACGAAGGGGATTACTACTCCTTATATAGAAAAAATGTATCCGAAAAATCTGCTAATCAAAGATTTACAAATTCATTTATCTTGTATATCCTCCCCCTTATACTACTCTTACACCCTGAACCACAACATTCCTACGAACCTACAACATTCCATGTACCACATGCCTTCTCTGTGAACAATTCCCGAAAACCATTTTCGGTTCCATGAACTGCTCTATGTACCGTTCATGCCACCTGGTATGTAGCCACAAACCATTCAGAGAACATGGTACATGGTACATGATCTGAGGTTTGTAGTTTCCTTATTTTATTGATTTTATTTTCTATTTTTCATATCTTTCACTTCTATGTGAGAAACCTTCTTTTTACAACATCAAACTCCAAATTTTGAGGCCCAAAAATTTGGAAATCACTAGGAAACTATTTCACCTTTCATACTTCTTTCAGCCTTAATCTTAATACCATTTTACCTACAATATCCTGGTCTTCCATGTGTGGATTGAAAAAAAAACACAAGCGATACTCCATTATTCTCCATAAACTGTCTTGGTTCCAACAGTTCACCCGGTGGAAGAAAAGATTAATAGATTCATTTTAGTCCCAAAAAATCATTAAAAACTAGGAACTTTGAAATCTTAATATACTTCTTTACTTGACTCTATTTCCGGGTGAATAATATCACTGTGATAAAATTAATTTATTCACATGAAACCCCAAATTCAAGATTTTACTAATCAATGTTCTTTATGAAATAATTATGTCCTTCATAGTGTAATTTTTTTTATAATGCCCCCAATATTTGGTGAATTTATTATTATTATTATTATTTTGTTTTTATTTTTATTTATGTCTCTAATTTTATAAAATGTTTCTCTATTCTTTCGAAATTATTGAATCATGACAAGAAAATGTGTTCTATTTGATATGAAAAACATAATTTATTCATTTATAAGTAGGACATTACAACTAAAGAACATGAGGATATGTATTTCACACCATATATAATTACTCACCACAGAGTGTGTATATCCATTAAAAGTGCATAAATCAGTAGGTTACAATAGATATGAAATAATAAAATCATGACAACTAGTAAATATCCAAGATTATCATCAACCTGTAGGGTCACTAATATACAAAAAAACTGTAATGAGGAATATAACCATGAAAGGATAAATAATTATGAAAAATATATATAATAGAATGTGATTTGTTCCTTGAAAAGTGATAGTGGAAAGAAATAATGATTTAGTACGTCTATATAGAGGATTTGAATCTAGATGTTATAAAATATCATCATTATAAATGTGACATCTTGGGTTTTTGGAGAGGTTAAAAATCTTCACCGATATTTAATTTTTTGAATTGGTGGGTGTACCAATTTATTTTTCAATCAAAAGAGCCTAATTTTGAGTTTTTCTTCTACCGAATATCTTATTTTATGTTCGGTTTAGAGGCTTTGAAAGTGCGTCAAGTGTTATGATGGATTTTTGGAGTTTCAAAGGCCCCGAGGCCCTATTTTCGAATATTTAGGCTGAGGTGTATATTTTTGGAAAACCTTGTGACCTCTCAATGAAATCAATGTAGCCCAATTGTGTACTTCTTCGCATTTTAAAAAACTGTGTAGGTTAGGGAACACGTCTAAGAGAGGAGGATTTTAGTTTTCTTAGAGAGATTGCTCATGGTGTGAAAAAACATGTGCAAGCTACATGAGTAGTTCCATTTAGGCAGTACCTCAACATTGTATCACACATGGCTTGTGCACAGTTTGGGCTAATTGTGAACCTAACCTATGCGAGGTCTGGGTTTATATCAGTATGTGAAGCATGTTTTCCACCTGTATTAAAAAGTATGAAAGCTAAATGTGAAACACATTAAAGGGGTGAAATGACTAAACCAACCCTCCCTCATATTTCTTCTCCTCATACTTCCCTCCCACATGTGGTCTTCCTACCAGTCAACCATGGGGTACTCCTCCACTCCTCCTAGGGTGTGATATATCTCTTTCCTCTGACTTCCATTCAATGATCTGCCAGTTTCATTGAATCTGTCTTGGTAAGCCTCTCGATATCCATGATTCTATTTTTTTATTCTTTCCTCATGTGCAGCTAAATCCATATGAAATGTTTTTATTATTTTTATGGATTTTTTTTATAAATTCATATTTCTTACAAATTGGTCAGAGTTAAATTCTAATATCATATGTTCAAACATCTATGGCTCAAATTTAGGTGTTTAATACATTTCATTTATATTTCATGAGTGTTTGGTGGGATTAATTTTTAGTGCATCGTTGTAATTACTAAGTGAGACCCCAAAATTCATGTGGTTACTTTAAATTATTTAATTAAAACCATGTGGGATACAAAATTTAATTCCCACTCGAGTATACATGTGGTTTGATTCATGTGAGAGGCTCAAAAACTTTCGAATCTATTCTGAGGTGTTTTTTTTTATTTTTTTCTGTTTTATTTCACTAAGAGTTTCTCAATTCAATTACATTGGATTATTCCCCTTTAATTGAAGTGATATATATATATATATATTTCATGTGATGTACTTCAAGGATCCATATAATCATGAAGGAACCAGAATGAGGTTAGAAATGACTATTTCCATTAGGAAATGAGGCAATGCGATCATCAGGATGGGCCAGACCCAAGTTATAATAGTGATGTGATCATCAGTTTGGTGAAAAGTTTTTCAGTTGAGGTGGAAAGGTTGTCAAGTTGAGGGTATTATCGCTAATAATGGATGGAACTGCTATATGGTTTTAGCTATATTGTCCCAGGGTCATGAGGTGATGGAGTTGGTGTGGATTAGGTACTAAATTGGTTATGTCACTCACCTGTGATTTTACAAAGAATCATTTGAAGTCTTGTGCACACATGTTGACTTAGTGATGGGGTGGATTTGAACACTCATGTGTGTAGAGGTCCCCGATAGTGAGGAATTGGTAATTGGTTTTGGGGTTCTTATCGTAGAAGGCCATATGGATGTTGAGGAGCCATTAGATGACATCGTTGAGGCTATTAGTTGGGGGATGAGGCTTGTCATGCTTGAGTCCATTGGGCTAGGATATTTTTGGAGGATGTGAATTTCTATTCCTTTGGAAATTATTATTTGAGAAAAAAATTGATTATACTTTGATGATATATATCTCTATGCGTCTGAACTTCAGGTCTCAAGACGACAGGTGCTTTCGAGCAGGTGTATGAGGGACCAGGTTTCCATTTTTCTTGTGTGTGACTTTGGGACATTTGTTACTTGAATGATGTAATGAGGTACCGAGATAATTTTTGAGTTGTAACCTGAGGATACACCTCAGTATATTTGAAATTATGGGATGCCTTGGTACCTTGTATAAGGATCCTCTTTGCTATAAAATTCTAGCATCTTTCGAGTCAGTTGATAGATTTATGGTGGGTTTGGAGAACCATATTAGTGTGGGTTTATTTATATTCATGTTCCATTGTTTTCAATATTTATAGTTACACCATATTAATCACAAATGTGTGGTAAAAAATTTATATGTTACAATACTGAGACTCATTCTCAGAACCTATATGGGTCTTTTGAGATGCATGTATAATTTATGCTCGTGCATTTAGGTAAAGGCACAGGTTAAAGATCTAGATCTTAGTGGCCATTTGGCATGGGATGGAAGGCATGGAACCATTGGAAATTTCCTCGGTTGAGTTTATTTTTTACTTTTAATTTTTATTTCATCATGCTTGTGATATATGTATATATTGTTGTCAGCCATTGGTGACTCGTTCTGGATATTGTATTGTATGACTTTCATTGGATGCATGGTCTTTTTAGTAGATATAAGTGATATATTTTGGATGTTTATTTATTCAATTGTTTTTATTTACTTATGGTTCCACTATTTCATGCTATTTATTATGCTTCCACCATGGTCAGGTCTGGATCAAATATACTATGTCTTTTCATTGGATACATATTATATATCTACTTGTACCGTAATATCATCATCACCAGAGGGTGTAGTATCCCCATTATCACTATTTCCAGACCCTCACTACTATTTTGTGGCCTTTAGAATATGGGAGGTGCACCTAAGGCTAGTGTCACTTGACCCAGAAGCATTGTTCAGGTGGATAATTAGGTTGGGTTCTATAAGTGGCATCAGATCAATTGTTCATTAAGAATTAATAGTGGAATTCAGTTAGATACTAACGATAGAAGATTATTTACTTCTGTATTGGTATTACTATTTTTGTTATGGTATACCTGAGAATAGAATATTGTTAGAACAATGTTTATAGGTTTTTTTGGTTCCTATAGCTCCAGACATGGGAGACATGCCATGTTGATGAGGGTAGGAATTTTCATTCTATTTTTCTCAATTTACAGTTAATATGATTTCCACCTTGAGTGGTATTCTTGGAAATTTGGTTGTAATTTTTTATGGAATTCTATATTCATCCATGGCATTTAATGGAATGGAATGAGATATAGAAACCTTGTCTAGGTATGGAAAGGGGGTGTTTGTAATGAATAAAATGAATGTTTATTCTTTTGATTAGGCACATAAGATGTTTAAATTATATTTTCATGTACCTATGGATTTTTTTGGGTTATATGTGATATGTGATGATTGTATATATAGGAATTGATATTATAGGATCAAGTAGGGACATTGATAGGGGTGAGGTTAATCACTAGGTTGGGGAACGTGGTCATCAGTTTGAGGCACCATTGTTTGTTAGGACAGGTGTAGCCTAAGGAATATTTGATACATGGATCTATTAAGGGATGGTAAGGAGGCCATGAGGCCTGGATTCATTGATTTTGGTATACCATGAGGCATGGTTGGGATGAGGAAGGGTAATCGTAGTGTCATTTCATAGTCAGTTACTATTTTTCCTATCTGTGATATTTATATTTATATATGTTATCAGGTTTGTTTGATCAAGTGATTGTATTTATAATGTTTCCTCCCATATAGTTTGAATAGCGTGTCAGGTGGGTAATGGATTATTTCCACAAGAGTAAGAGTAGGATAATACCGTTAAGGTTCATACAGATTATGATTCATAGGTAAAATATCAGGTTTTGATTCTAGTTTAGGTGGGGTAGCTACCAAAGATATTACCCTTTGGTCCGTGGCTAGATGATCAGCTCAGATAAAGCCTAGTATGTGTTATCTAGGGTATCTGCATGGGATCCCATGGATCAGTTACATTGATGGTGTATATGACTTGGGAGTTTCAGTCATAGAATCCCATCTCATTCTAGGGTGAGGGTGTTCCACATCATCTGATAACTAGATCGAGTCTATGTAGATGTTTTTTTAGCATCTAGATATGCTTCATAGGTGGAGGGTTAAACTAGAAACCTACATGCTTTGAGGACCAGCTAAGAATTGGTTGGACATGTAGGTGAAGGTAGGTAGACATAAGGGACCATCCGACAAGGACTTTGAGTCTAGTTTCTTCAATCACTTCTTCCTAGAGACACTGTGGTGTGAAAGGGATTGGGATTTATTAAGCCTTTAGTAGGGTGATGTCTTTCATGGACAATGCAGCGACGTTCACCGAATTGTCTCGATTTCAACTTCGCATGGTGAGTGATGACACCTCAAGGGTGAGTCATTTTTAGAATAGTTTATGAAACATTATTAAGGTGTATTTAAACATATTTAGGTGAGCCTCATTCTAAACTGTGCTCAATCAAACTCTCGTATCCAAGGGAAACTTAATCGATAGGTTGTACTCGTTTGGAGAAGCTGTTTTAGGTGATCTCAATGGTGATGTTTTATATGGAATCAATTGAGGATGAGATGAGACCCAATAGGGAAGTCATGAAAAATATTGAAGAAGGCCACCTTAGAGTGTGTTTTTTTGCAGTGTGTTTCTAGTATGGGTAGTCAGGACATGTCTAGAGTTAGTGTGAGAGGCCTTGAAAGGAGATATGATCTTCTTAATGGGTTGGGAATTTTGATATGTTTTGCATGAAGCCTTCTTGGGTAGCCTACAGTCAGTGACCAGGGCTGAATCAGGGTTGTGGGAATATACCGTGAGTGGTACCTGGTGGTGGTAGATGAGTTCCAACTATATATTGTGGTCTTGGTAGAGACAATGGGACCCAATAGTTGGGTCATTTCCCAGTGGATTGTGTAAAACCATAAGGATGTTTGGATTTTCTATATCGGGAATCAGGAAAGGTGTGTGTCATGGAGCTGATAGGGTTAGATCATACTAGTGATTTGATGATGGTTAGAGGTACACTATTCTCATGGCCATGTTTTTTTGGTATGTCCCTTTTGAGGCATGTCCATTTTTGGTGTACGAGGTTCACATGTTATGTATGTACTAAATAGATGATGGTTAATATGTTCGAATCATTTTTTATGTGTTATATATATATATATATGAGGTGCATGGACCCATGACATATATATGAGCATTGTTCGATTCAAGATAATTGAGGTGTGTTGTCACTCGGGTATCGAGGTGATGCAGGTTACGTGAGCTGTGTTGGAATTTGGGAGTATTGGTGATGTGGTACTCAATTCAAAGGTGAGGTTCTAGGACTTTTTATCATTTCTTGAGGTGTGGGGACTTGTTGTTTTCATGTGTGATATGGGCTTGATGTGGGTATCGATGCGATGCAGGAATCTGATGGGTGTTGAGTATGACACAAGGGAATATGATGAGGTACAGGAGTGAAGATATTTCATGGGAGGATATTTTAGTCTTGGTATGGTTGAGGTGCCATCGGATTTTTATATCTTTGGATCAGGATGAAATCGGGGTAGGTCACTCCTAAGGTGGGAAAACCCCTTATGTTAGTTGACTTGTGCCCTGGAGACTAGGGTAAACTAGGTTTATCTTTACCAAGATGGGAATGCTCGGTAATTTTTTTCAGTTTTTATATATCTTGGGGATGATCTCTGTTAAGGTGGTAGATTGTAAAATCATGGGTTATTGGAGTGGGTTGAAATACTCACCCTTTTTGAGTTTTTGGAATTAGTGGGTGTGCCGATTTATTTTTTCATCATCAGAGCCTAATTCCAAGTTTTCCATCAACCCAAAATTTTTATTTGTATAGTATTAGAGGATAAAAATTTACCTTGGGTGTTTTGATGGGTTCTGGGTGTGTTGGAATCCCCATGGCCTTATTTTGGAAGTTTTTGGATGAGGCACACAATTTTGGGAAAACTGTGCAGCCTCTTAGTGAAAACTATGTATCCCAATTTTGTACTGCCATATAGTTATAAAAACCATGTGGGTTGGGGTGAATGGTCATGTGAGGAAGTCTACAGTTTTTGAAATTTTCTTCTATATGGTTTGCACGTGGTTTGGAAAACCATGCACAAGACACATGGGTAGTTCTTTTTGGAAATACCTCAACACTATCGCATGCACGACATGAGAACGTTTGTCCTAAACATGTTCTTAACCATGTGAGTTTTTGGTTTATTGCACCAGGTTCTACATGGTTGTTGCACAGTTTTTATAAAATTGAGAGATAACCGTGAGGATCATTAAAGAGGTGGAATGAAAAAACTACCCCTCCTTCATATTTCTTCATATCCTCTTCTTTTCCTCCCATGCGGGGTATTCTTCCCATATAGACATGGGGTTCTACTCCTCTCCTCCTACGGGGTCATCTCTATCCTTCATCCAACCTAAGTGTATCGATACATCAGTTTCATTGAATTAGACTCGATAAAGCTCAACTCATCCATGCTTATATTTTTTTTCTCTCACCTCACAGGCTTCTAAATCCATTCAAGTGTTTTTTCATGAGTATTTGGGGGTACATAATTTAGAACTCCACTGTACTAACTAAGGGATACCCCTAAATTCATGTGGTTTCTTTTAATTATTTTATTGATTCCTTTTGGGATTCCAATTAGAATTCCCACTAGAATCTGCAGGGGGTTTGATCCATGTGAGATTACCAAGACATTATGTATCTAGTATGGGGTGTTATTTTTATTAATTTTTTTGGATTTATTTAATTTAGAGTTGTTTAATTAAATTATATTGGATTTTTACTCTATAATGGAAGTGATTTGTATATATAATTTTCTTGTGATGTACTACTGATATCGATGGGATCAAGACGGTATTATCCCGATGTTTTGAAATGGTGATGTCCATTGGGAATTGAGGTAATGTGATCATCATGATGATCTAGGCCCAAGTTACTTGGGTGATGTGATCATCGGTTGGGTGATATGCCAATCAGTTGAGGAGGAAAGGCCATCAGGTTGAGGGTATGGCCCATGATATTGGATTTTATGTCCATCAGATTTTAGTGACATTGTCTCAGGGGAATAAGGTGTTAGAGTTGGTGTGTCTTAGGTACTAAATTGGTTATAATGATCACCCACGATTGTCCAAATAACCATTTAGAGTCTTGTGAACACAGTTTGACTCAGTGTTGATGTGGTTTTTGAAACTCATGTGGGTAGAGGCCCCTGGTATTATGGCTTAGGTAATTGGTTTGGGGGTGCTTTTTGTAGAAATGAATTGTGATGGTGAGAATCCATCAGATGAAAGTGTTGTGGCTATAGGTCGAGTGATGAGGCATGTCATGCTTGAGGTTGTTGGGCCGGGGTTATTTCGAAGGATGGGAGTAACTATTCCCCATGAATTTTCTCATTGAGACAATGGTGATTATACTTTGAAGATAGATATCCTTGTTCCACTAGACTTCATGCTTCGATCCGTCATGTGTATTCGATCACGGGTCTGAGGGACCAAGTTTCAATTTTGTTTGGGCATGCCTTAGGGATGTGTGTTACTTTAATAATGGAATGAGGTGATCATTTATGTTTTGAGGTGGCTCCTGAGGGTTAACCTAGGGTTATTTATCATCAAGGGATGCCTTGATGCATGGAAAAAATATCCTCTCTGATATGACTGTAACGACCCAATGTTTTTCAATGGAAATTACCTTCTTATAATTATGTCATAAAATAACATGAAAACACATCATAATGAACTAACACATGATTAATGACATTTAAAAATATGTTTTTCACTTCTTTCTTTGGAATTTTGAAAATCAGACATACACAGTTGTGTTCATGATTATTTTTGGAGTCTAATGAAACAAAAATAATTTTCGGTGAATAGTAACATACCCTTGTGAATAGTGACCTACCCTTATGAATAGTGATATGACCCTTATTAATAGTAAATCATCCAACATAATAGTAACCTTACCGATGAATAATTAAATAAAATTTAGTCGTCTTAGAAAGTGACAATTTGACCTTAGTAAACATTTTGGAATTTTGCAATTCATATATAATTAATTGTAATTAAATAGTTAATTTAAAAGAAAATTTATTAATTATTTATAAAATAAATTTCTTATAGTTTTTAGATAATTTTATAAGACCCCACGTAATTTTTAAAAGCACTATAAAATCAGTTTTAATCTGAAAAATTGTTTTTAAGTAAATTTTGATTTTAATTAAATATTAAATTAATAATATTTAGAAAATTATTTTTGAAAAATGAACTTCATTTTTGGATTCTACATGTCCAAAAATGGTGGGGGTAAATTTTTGGGATTTTTCTAAAATACATGAATTTTTGATGAATAGTGAAATATCGTAATCTACAAAAATAAGCTAAATAAGCTAATTATAGAGTCATGTGTGTTGTTCTACTAATGTGAGCCTAATTGGTTCGGGATCACATAATAAAATTACTATTCTTGGTCATTCAAGACTAACTATTCCTTTTCTTAGGGGAAATTAATAAACTAAGGAATTTTATATTAAGGAAACCCCTCTCCCCTCCACTATAAAAACCACCCTTCACTCCCTCATTTCCACACATCTGTCAAGCTCCAACCCTTCTCTAAAATATTCCAAAACATCCTCCCTAGACCCTCTCCCACATTCAAGAGCATATGGTCTCATAAAAATTCCAATCATAGCTTCCTTAAAGAGAATATCAAGAGGAGGATTTAAGAGGTAATTTCTCTTCCTCTTCTCCTTTAATTTTCATTCAAGTTCAAGTTAATTTCTTGATCTCTCTCCACCTATCTTCATCCAAATGGTATTTTAACTCCAGTATTATACATTTACTACAATTTTATTATGATAATGGGAAATTATATCATCCAACCCACTTTCCCTCTTCCTTTTATTTTATGAAAGGCAACGTTGTTCATGAGGTGTTACTTTATCACCTTCAAAAAACGACATGTTTTATTCATCCATTTATACCTTACGATCTGGTCATGAATCTATTTTTATGGTTGAACCAGAATATTTTATATGTATTATCTCCTATTTCAAGTTCTTGAACTAATTTATGACCATAATTCTAGTGATAAAATAAAACAAGTTCATTTTGATCGAAAAATTACACAAATTAACCCAAATAATCATCATTTAATTCTTATCTAATGATTCATCCACATGAATGAAATATAGTTCATTATAAAATCATTAAAACTCATGTAATATCATTAATAACATTTAATATCAGTTCTAGATAATTACCCATGTTCTACCCAAACATCAATTTAAGAATACAAGTTCACAACTCAAGAAAACCATAAAAACAAACATTCCTGAATAATGTTTTTAAACTATATATTTTTAAAAGGTTGGGGCCAAAGCCTCAATATATTATTACATAAAATACCTATTAAATTCTAGGTATATGGAGACCCATTACATATCCTTAATTCCCAAGGCCAAGTGGCCCAAATACAAGGCATGAAAGCCCATTTTTTGGCCCAAAGGACCCCTTGGTGAACAGTACTGCTACAGTACCCACACTCCTTTAGTAACCACCGCCGCTACAGTATCCTGCAACAGTTCTTCCACCAAAACAGTGATGCCACTACTACATCCTACCTATGCTACAGTAACTCTACAGTGCTTCTATAGTGCCCGAAAATTAGTCCATGCCCAGATTTGATCTTGGGTCTTTTGGATGCCAAGTAGGAGCCTCTACCACTTGGGTACAGGCTTGTTGGCTTTTTAAACTCTATTACTCATCGAAAGGCACATAAAATCACTTAATGAAACCATAATGAACCATATTAATGTACTCAAGGATATGGATTTCTAATTAAAGAATATAATTTCATTATAGAATACATTAAAGAGAAGGAAGCATTCAGGTAAAAGGTAAGGTGAAATTCTTGAACCCAACATTCTTCCTTCGATTTCTCCATATTTCACTCCTTTTAACATGGTTACTCCTTAAAATTATTTTGTTCATCATTATATTTACTCATCTCAGATATACATGTAACTCCCCGACCCTATTTACCCAGATTCATTGCATTATCACATAACATTGCCATGATAACAAGGAAATCATGTCTCGAAAGACTAATCAGTTTAGTATTATTGGAAACCAGATTCATTCATATGTTAAACTTTACAACTTGAAGAGAAATACAAAACAAATATATTTAATTAGGAATATCCAAGCCTCCTAGATTATGCCTGCAGGTCACTCATAACTAACTTCTTCATATCTTGGGAAAAATAAAAAATTGAAAGGGGTGAGCTCAAATGCTCTGTAAGGGTAAGTAATACAGCGGAAAATGACATACATATTAAGCATGGTAAATAATTGAAAACCACATGCCTTTACTAATAATAAACATGAATACATTTATGGGAATAATATGAGATGAGTAAAAATTTCATAATAAAATATAATCATGGGTATTCTACTAGTGGAATTACCACATGAACCATAAATATTATTTCCATAATGAGGGAATGTATAATGCCGTACATTCTGAAACATTTTCTCAAGGCCTCGGCCAATATGTCTAAAAATTATTAATGGCTTGAAAAAAACCATAAATAAAAATGGGAAATGGACTCGTCCAATTCCACGTCTAGTTGTGTCATGATACCTACCGATGCATCGAGGATCTATAGAGGGCTCCACCTGTCACTTACTAAGTCCAATACATTCCTCATATTAAAAGTTTTAAACATATCATAAACATTCGTATTAAAACTAGCATATGAAATGTCAATAATTTAACCATAAACAATGAATGGTTTAAAAATAGCACATCCACAGTCAAACACATCACAAAAACTTCATTAGAATATGAAAGATTTGAATCATAATAAATCAACTTCAAATAAACTTAAAATCCATCCAAGGATGTTGACATAGATGAAATCAAAACTTTTTTAGAGAAATATATCTTTTTTTTGAAATACTTTAATGGTCACATAATTATAAAATAAAACATTTACTTTTAAAATATCCTTATAATATTTTAAGGGAAGATTTGATGTTGTTATAACGGTGGGTAATATCTGCACCCGCCGTATAAGTTAAAAAAACATTCTTACCTTAATTCTGTCGAAAAGGATATAAAGGACCTTTTTTGAAAACGACGGAAAGATTCCTTTATAAACATCTTATAAAAAGTCAAGAAGGTTATAAATTAAATTAACCCATAGTCTATAAAATAGAAAGAAATATTTGAAATACATTATTAAGAAACATGGATTTGGATGATAAAGAGGTCCCAATAGATTATTATGTATAAATAACCTCGGATAATGAAGAGATTGTAAAATAAACCCTTAACTTGTAATTTTCCTTAGTTGAGGGTAGGTTAACCTCCTTTATAATGGGGAAATAATTGTTATTAAATTATAAAAGATTCATATACGTTAATATGGTATCATATATGATCTTATAACATTTCTTTGTTAACAATATCTTAGTATTATCATCGTTTCGGGTGTTAACTTACTCGTTCTCTTTTACAAGTTTTGTTACATAAGACATGTTTGTTATGGATAGTTTGTATCTTATTCATATCAAGAATGATATCAAGTCCTTAAACATTATTTTTAATCATCAAATGATTAATATACTTGAATGGATACGATGGAGAATGAATCTCATCGCGTTCGTAGAGACGGTAGTCAGTACGTACGCACGAGCGACAATATCATTATTTTGATATTATAATAATATATAATTGGATGGTATATCATATATACAGAATAATTATCATGTTATACTTTTTATTTACATTAATTACACATCATTATTATACCCATACAAATAATAGCGTATTGAATAACAATTACACCACGACGTGGAGACGGTAATCCGTACGTACGCACGTATGGTGACATGTCATTAAAAGGATGGATAGAATACTGAATATTGTTGTACCATATTTATAATAACATCACAGTATATAGAAGATACTAGGGTTATTGTTTTAGAATGGAAATAACATTGAATGAAGAAGTGGAAGAAGAAAAGAACTTGAAAGAGGGTGGTGAAAACGTTACCTCTTCTTCGGGTTCTTCCTTTTGATTTAATCAAAAGGGATCATTAAGATGGATTTATGATCAAACTAAGGCCTCTGGGTTTATGTGAGGTATGTTGAGAGTGTATTTGGATAGAGTTTGGCCGAACCAAAAGTCTTGGAATATGTGAATTAGTGAGAAGGGGGAGTGCCCTTTTATAAGAGGGGTGAGGGGGACCTTTAGAAAAGATAGAAATATTATTTTATAATAAGTTCATATTCGGTTTATAATGGCTACAAAGTGGATTATTTAAAGGTTAATGTGGGTATATGTCAAAAAACACTCAACCAATATAATTTAGACAGGTTTTGGTCATTATATTAACCTTATCTTTTAGTTTAATCTCTTAGTTAATTAGATTGACATTTACCATGTCACTTTGTATTTTTATATTATATAGTTAATAAACATACCATATACATCCATGTTACCCAGAAGTGGTCCATTAATGATACACCTATCATGATATAAGTCTCGTGGATGATCCTTAGATTTTTAGGAATTGAACATCAATTAATAATATAATATTTGTTTTAAAAACTCTTTTATGTCAATTTTGACATTATTCAATAATTGATTTTTGTTAAAGTTGTAAAAAATTTATTAATTCAAACGAAATTCATTTAAGAAATCCTAACATGTCATATTAGCCAATAAAATTTGTGGATGTCACCAAAACTTTCAAATTATTTTTATTTTAACATTTATAATTCCAATTATTTGATTCTTTCATTAATACTGCATCATTATTGTGTCATAAATAAATTTAATTATTTAATGTCTAAAAATTATAAATAAAATACCATTATGTAGGAAATCTTTTTATCTTTATAATTAATATTTATAATCGAAAATCCAACATATATAACCCTATGAAAAAGTTTATTTTCTATAAGATATATGCTTATGTCATTTTTGTATTTATTTTAACATAATTAATATAAAGTGTCCTTATCACCTACAAGTGGCTCCATGGGGTCCCAAAATTGACCCAAATATGCCAATGGTCGGACATGTATCAACCAATAATGTTTGGACACGTTTTAGGGTAATTTATTATTATAATAAAATTATTTCTTTTACCCTTATTTACCGAATTTACCTTTTGACCATGGTAAATAAAATATTTACCGAAGTAATTATTCAAAATGTCTAAAAATAAAAGTTACCTATTTACACAATTTGGACATCCTAATTCAAAATATGGAATTAATTTTTCCAAATTCAAAACATATAAGTGGAAGAAATTAATTTAAAATTAATTCACGTCATTAAAACAAAAAGTGTGTTTTTAAGAGATAATAACTACCAAATGATTGACACTTGTTTATGTCCGATTGTGTTGTGAAATTATGTCCAATTTCTAACATAGTATTAAATAGTAAAAATATATTCTAAATATATTTCAAAACCAATCATGTTCATAATTTATCATTGTTAATTATTTCGATTAAAAAAGTTGTTTTTAATTAAAATTTAGTAATTTTCATTATTCATCAAAATATAAAAGTTATCCGAAAAGTACCAAAAATCCACCCTAGGCTAATTTCGATATTCTGAATCCAAAAATGAAGTCCATAATGAGAGATAAAATTTATAAATTTCCAAAAGTGGGTATTACTATTCATAACAGCTACTTTGATTGGTCGCGGTGCGTTAGAATCTTGAAGTTGCATGCAACACACACTACTGTATTATTCAAAGAGAATCGTACCATGGAAGCTTGGGGTGTTACATTCTCCCCTCCTTCAAATAATTTCTTCCTCGAAATTTCTAGAATACTACCTCCTGAAAAGATTCGGGTGGTTCTTCATCATAAGTTCCTCAGGTTCCCACATTGCCTCTTTCATCTTATGGTTTCTCATAGAAATTTTACCAGACGAGTCGTCCGGTTTCTCAGCACTTGTTCTCTTGTATCAAGAATCCTGACGGGATCTTCGCAAAAAGACAGACCGGGTTCTAGTTCTAATTTCTCATAAGTGAGTACATGCGTTGGGTCAGGCATGTATTTTCTCAATAATGATATGTGGAACACATCGTGAACTTTGGAGAGACTTGGCAGCATTTCCAAATAGTAAGCTACAACCCTAATTCGTTCTAGAATTTCGAAAGGTCCTATGTACCTGGGACTCAATTTACCTTTCTTGCCAAAATGTATAACTCACTTCCATGGAGATACCTTCAAGAAAACATGATCCTCTACTTGAAATTCCAAATCCTTCCTTCGGTTGTCAACATAGCTCCTCTACCTACTTTGAGCTGCTTTGATGTGGTTTTAGATTACCTTCACCTTCTCCATCATTTCCTCCACCAGTTCTGGGCCTACAAGTTTTCTTTCACCAACGTCATCCTAGCAGGTTGGTGTGAGACATCTCTTCCTATATAACTCTTTATATGGAGCTATTTGAATGCTATAATGGAAGCTATTGTTATAGGAAAATTCTACCAAAGATAAATATTGATCCCACATACCCTGAAAGTCAAGTGAGAAAGATCTCGACATGTCTTCTAAGATTTGAATAGTCCGTTCTGATTTTCCATCTGTTTGAGGGTGGTAAGCATTGCTCAAATGAAGTTCATTATGTAAGGCCTTTTAAAGACTCTTCCAGAATCATGAAGTAAAATGGGGATCTTGATCTGAATCAATCGATAGGGGTACTCCATGAAGTCTCACAACGTCATTAATATATAGTCTTGATAGACTTTCAAGTGGTAAATCTTCCCTAATAGCAAGAAAATGTGTTGACTTGGTAAGAGGATGAACAACGACCCATATTGCATCGTCCCTTCTAGGAGTCTTTGGGAGTCCCATGAAAAAGTCCATAGTGATATTTTCCCATTTCCACTCAAGTATAGGAAGAGGTTTCATGACTCCTCCAGGCTTTTGCCTTCCAGCTTTCACTTATTGACAAACCAGACATCTTGACACAAAATCAACAATCTCCATCTTCTTGTTTTCCAACCAAAAAAGTTCATTTAGCTCTCTTTACATTTTGGTGCTCCCAGGGTGTATAGAGAAATCGGAACTATGAGCATCGTCTAAAAATTCCCTTTTTAAATCAGGTATATCGGGAACACAAAGTCTCTTCCCGAATTTCAAAATTCCTTCTTCATACACAAAGTCTCTCAATCTCCCAACATTCACAGCTTTAATCTTCTATTGAAATTCTTTATCATAATTATGAGAACTATAAATCCTTTCTAGTAAAGTTTTTTTGTAAACCATTTGAAAAAGAATTGATGTTCCACCTTCCATGTTTATTCCAATGTCCATCTTCACTATATTCATGAAAATTGGATCCCTTTCAATTCTCATATTATTCAAAAATCCATTATCTTTTCTGCTCAAATCATCTTCCACCTTATTTTCCTTTCCCAGGTGGTAGTGTATCATACAATCATAATCCTTGAGTAATTCAAGACATCTCCTTTGCCTCATGTTGATTTATTTTTGTGAGAAAATATACTTCAAACTCTTGTGATCAGTATAAATCTCACATTTTCACCATATAGGTATGTCTCCATATCTTCAAAGAAAAGATCACATCTGCTAACTCGAGATCATGAGTAGGATAGTTTTTCTCATGAATTTTCAACTGTCATGATTCATAGGCAATAACCCTATCATTCTGCATAAGGACACAACCAAGTCCTTTCTACGATGCATCATTATAAATAATGAACCCATCATTCCCCGATGGTAGAGTCAATATAGGAGCATTGACTAATCTTATCTTCAGTTATTCAAAAAATTCTTCACACTATATTTTCCAAAAAAATTTAACCCCTTTACGTGTGATCTTTCTTAATGGGTTAGCCAATCAGGCAAAATTCTGGACGAAACATCGATAATAACCTGCTAAACCAATAAAACCGCGTACCTCAGTTATACTCGTAGGTGCTGGACATTCTTGGATTTCCTTGGTCTTAGAAGGATCAATAAAGATTCTATCTTTAGAGACAATATGTTCAAGAAAATAAATCTCTCAAATCCAGAATTCACACTTGCTAAACCTCCCATATAATTCATGTCTTCTCAGTGCCTTCAAGATAATGCGCATGTGATTTTCATGATCTTCGTAGCCTTTGGAGTATACCAATATATCATCAAAAAATACCACCACAAAATCATCGAGATATTCCATGAAAAATATATTCATTAGATCCATGAATACAGAGGGTGAATTAGTCAGCCCAAAAGGAATTACTGTAAACTCGTAATGCCTGTACCTGGTTCAAAATGCAATCATCGGAATGTCATCCTTCTTCACACATAATAGATGGTATCCAAATCGAAGGTCAATCTTTTAAAATTATTGAGCTCCATGAAGTTGGTCAAATAAATCATCAATTTGGGGTAGGGGATACTTGTTCTTTAATGTGATAGCATTGATCTCCCTATAGTCGATACATACCCTCATAGATCTATCTTTCTTTTTAACAAAAAGAATAGGGGATCCCCATGGAGAAACACTAGAGAGAATAAATCCCTTATTACTCAATTCCTCTAGTTTTTTCTTTAGTTCCACTAATTATACAGTGGCCATTATATAAGGGGTCTTCGATATAGGCCTTGATCTAGGAATTAAATGAATGGAAAACTCAACTTCTCATTCTGGAGGATGTCCATGTAAATCATCCGGAAACACATCAACATATTCTTTCACAATAGGTACATACTCTATTTGAACATTCCTTTCCTCACCCATAGTTATTTCATTCTCTTCCTCCCCGATAATTGAATTTAGTTGAGCTACTGGGGGTGGATCTAGATAAGAATTAGGCGGTGACGATTCTTCTCTAAAGATAAGGTGTTCCTTATCATCATCATCAAGAATCGTAACCTCCTTCTTCTTACAGTAAATCTTCGCATCATGGTCTGAAAGCCAATCCATACCGAGGATTATATCAAATTCAATCATAGGTATGATGATGAGATCAACAGATAAAGAACATTTATGTGCTCTAATGGGGAATAATTCACAAAACTTCGATGCAATGATACTTCCCTTAGGGATTTTAACTGAAAACTCCATTTTTAAATCAAATTGGAAATATCTAATTTTCTTATAAAAATTGGAAGATATGAATCAATGTGATGATCCAGAATCAAATAATGCATTTTCTAAACTTGAGTAAACCATTAATTTACCTACCACCACGTCTTTTGGGGCTTCAACCTCAGTAGTAGTGATTGCATAAGCTTGGCCTTGATCAATTGGCCTTTTATAAGGTAAGTTTCCTTGACGCTTAGGGAATTCATTTACATAATGTCACATATTCCTACAACTGTAGCATTGAACATCGGTAGTATCTTTATTTCCTTTACAATAACCAACTAGATGGCCCTTCTGTCCACATTTGTAGCACACTTTCTTTTTAGACGAGCACCAGGGTGTTTCCTTCTGCAATTGTCACAGGGTGGAAATTCAATTATTACCTTCTTCCCTATTTCCTTATTTCCTTTCCCAGAGTGCTCTATAGATCTCTTCTTCTCTTGATTTTATTTAAATTCAAAAGACACAGAGAAATACCTTTCCGTCTTGATAGCACAAGAGACAATATCTTCGTATGACGAGAAGGATTGTGAAGCTAATGCTCGACGAAGAAATGGTTTTAACCCATCAATGAAATGATCAATCTTACTTCTTGGGTTATATATATAATATGTAGCATACCTCACTAACCCCGTAAATTTAGCGTCATTCTTTGCAACATTCTCATCCTCCTTTTTCCTCAGACTTAGAAATTTACTTTCTATATATGTTCGATGGTCACGAGGAAAGTATTTTTATAAGAAAAGCTCATTGAACTCCCTCCATTCCTTATTTTATAATTAATCATCTTTCTTTGTATTTTTTATTAAGGCCCACCATTGGTCAGCATCTCCAGTGAGGTGGTAAACTACCATGAATTTTTTTTCTATTTTGCTAATTCTTAAAGCATGGAATATTGTCTATAAGGAGTTTATCCATTGCTCAGCCACAAATGGATCTGTAATCCCATTGAATGTCAGTGGTTTTTTCCTCATTAAGAAATCCAACATTGATCCACCACACTGCGGATCAAGGTCCTCCATATGGGAAAGGTTATTATTCATATCCTGAGTGAGTTGTCCCAGTATGGTGATTAGATGATCAGCACCCGTTACATCACCAGCTCCACTATAATTATCTTGAGTAGGAGGGAAATACCAACATGGAGTGCGTGCATTGATACAGTTTCCATTTCTTCCACTAGGTTCCATTTCTAAACAATGGCATAAACTAGATTAGTTTATGAATCGAAATATATAATTCCAAACTTCTAAAATACTCAACATAAATTGAAAGTTTTATGGATACAATCCATTATCATAAAACAAATTTCATTGAGGAAGTATATACTCATAACCCTTCATAATGTTTTGTAAAGAAAATGAGAATTATCCTATGCATATCCCCCAGGAGTGTCGTAACCAAGAGTGCAGAAAGGCCCGTTGTCGTGCACCAGTTCCTATTCGAGTCTAGCTCAAAGAGGTGTTGTAGGGTTTTACCCCTAGGTACATCTATGCCAGAGCCGCCTCTACCTTCTCATATACAGACAACGATGTATTTCTCGAAAACTCACAAAATCTCTACAATAGAAAAATTCTAGGAATTTCTTCTATACTAATCCTCAAAGTCTATCTTAGGGATATGTGTTCTAATCATAGTTTATCTAAATTTAGTTTCCAAGGTTTGTACTCAACTTCCTCTTATACCAACTGTTACGCCCCATCCCTAGTTACCCAGAGTCGGTGCATTATTACATAAAATTGGCATGACCACAAGAAAATCAAGTCTCGAAAGACCAATCAGTTTAGTATTATTGGAAATAAGATTCATACATATGTTCAACTTTACAACTTGATGAGAAATACAACACAAATATATTTCATTAGGAACATCCAAGTCTCATAGATTATGCCTACAGGTCACTCATAACTAACTTTTTCATATCCTGGGAAAAATAAATCATTGAAAGGGGTGAGCTCAAACGCTCAGTAAGGGTAAGTAATAGAGTGAAAAATGATGTAATATTAAGCATGGTAAATAATTGAAAACCACATGCCTTCACCAATAATAAACATGAATACTTTTATGGAAAGAATATGAGATGAGTAAATAATTACATAATAAAACATAATCATTGGTATTCTACTCGTCGAAATACCACATGAACCATAAATATTATTTCCATAATGAAGGAATGTATAATGCCAGACATTCTGAAACATTTTTTCAAGGACTCGACCAAGACGTCTAAAATGATTAAGGCCTCAAAAAAAACCATAAATCAAAATGGGAAAGGGCCTCAGTCAATTCCACATCTATTTTTCTCATGATACCTACCGATGCATCTAGGAGCTATAGCGGGCTCTACCCATCACATACTAAGTCCAATACATTCCTCATATAAAAAGGTTTAAACATATCATAAGCATTCATATTAAAACTACCACACAAAATGTCAATACTTTAACCATAAACCATGAATGGTATAAAAATAGAACATCCAAACTCAAACATATCACAAAAACTTCATTACAATATGGAAGTTTTGTATCATAATAAATCAACTTCAAATAAACTTAAAATCCATCAAAGTATGTCGACATAGATGAAATCAAAACTTTTTGAGAGAAATATCTCTTTTTTGAAATCATTTAAAGGTCACATAATTATAAAATAAAACATTTACTTTTAAAATATCTGTATAAGATTTTAAGGGAATCTTTTATGATGTTATAATAGTGGAAAATAGCCTCACCCACGATATAAGTTAAAAAAACATTTTTACCTTAATTCTGCGAAAAGGTTAAAAAGTACCTTGTTTGAAAACGACGAACATATTCTTTATAAAAATATTATAAAAGGTCAACAAGGTTATAAATGACTTTTACCCATAGTCTATAAAATAGTAATAAATATTTTAAATACATTATTAAGAAACATGGATGTGGATGATAAAGAGGTCCTATTAGATTATTACGTATAAACAACCTCGGATAATGAAGAGATTGTGAAATAAACCCTTAACATGTACTTTTCCTTGGTTGAGTGTAGGATAAACTCTTGTATAATGGTTAAATAATTTTTATTAAAATATATAGGAATCATATACATTAATATGATATCATATATTATCTTTTAACATTTCTTTATTAATAATATCTTAGTATTATCGTCATTTCGTGTGTTAACTTACTCGTTTTATTTTACATGTTTTGTTACATAAGTTGTGTTTGTTATGGATAGGTTGTATCTTATTCAAATCCAGAATTATATCAAGTCCTTAAAAATAATTTTTAATCATCAAATGAGAATTATACTCGAATGGATACGATGGAGAATGAATCTCGTCGCGTTCGTGGAGATGGTAGTCCGTACGTACGCACGAGTGATAATATCATTCTTTTGATATTATAATAATATATAATTGGATGATATATCATATATACATAATAATTATCATGTTATATTTATTATTTACATTAATTACATATCATTATTGTACCCATCCAAATAATAGTGTATTGAATAACAATTACACCACGACGTGGAGACGGTAAGCCGTACGTACGCACGTATGGTGACATGTCATTCAAAGGATGGATAGAATACTGAATATGGTTGTAACATATTTATAATAACATAAAAGTATATATAAGATAATGGAGTTATTGTTTTAGATTGGAAAAAACAAATAAAGAAGAAGTGGAAGAAGAAAGGAACTTGAAAGTGGGTGGTGAAAACATTACCTCTTGTTCAGGTTCTTTCTTTTGATTTGATCAAAAGGGATACATAGGATGAATTTAATATCGAACTAAGGCCTATATGTTGAATTGAGGGACGTTTAGAGAGTATTTAGGTAGTTTTTGGCCTATCCAAAAGACTTTTAATCTGTTAATTAGTGAGAAGGGGGAGTGCCCTTTTATAAGAGGGCTGAGGGGCACCTTTGGAAAAGCTAGAAATATTATTTTATAATAAATTCATATTCGGTTTCTAATGGCTCCAAAGTGGATTATTTAAAGGTTAATGTGGGGATAGGTCGAAAACCACTCTACCAATAGATTTTAGACAGGTTTTGGTCATTATATCAACCCTATCTTTTAGTTTAAACTCTTAGTTAATTAGACTGATATTTACCATGTCACTTTGTATTTTTATATTATATAGTTAATAAACATACTATATACATCCAATAGACCCCCAAGTGGTCCATTAATGGTACAAATATCATGATATAAGTCTCTTGGCCGAACCTTAGTTTTTTATGAATTGAATTTGAATTAATAATATAAAATTTGTTTTAAAAACTCTTTTATGTGAATTTTGACACTATTTATTAATTGATTTTTTTTAAAGTCTTAACAACATTATTAATTCGAACCAAATTAATTTAAGCAATACCAACATGTCATCTTAACCAATAGAATTCGTGTATGTCATCAAAATGTTCAAATTATATTTATTCTAACATTTATAATACCAATTATTTGATTCTTTCATTAATACTGCATCATTATTGTGTCATAAATAAATTTAATTATTTAATGTCTAAAAATTATAAATAAAATACCATTATTTAGAAAATATTTTTATATTTCTAATTAATATTTATAGTCTAAAATCCAACATATATAACCCCATGTAAAAATTGTTTTGCTAAAAGATATATGCTTATGTCATTTTTGTATTTATTTGAACTTAATTAATATAAAGTGTCCTTATCACCTACAAGTGGCTCCATGGGGTCCCAAAATTGATCCAAATATGCCCATGGTAGGAAATGTATCAACAAATAAGGTTAGGACACATTTTAGGGTAATTTATTATTATTATAATATTATTTTTTTACCCTTATTTACCGGATTTACCCTTTAATCATGGTAAATAAAATATTTACCGAAGTAATTATTCAAAATGAATAAAAATAAAAGTTACCTATTTACACAATAGGGAAATCCTGATTACAAATATGGAATAAATTTTTCCAAATTCAAAACACAGAAGTGGAAGAAATTAATTTAAAATTAATTCCCATCGTTAAAACAAAAAGCGTGTTTTTAAGAGATAATAACTATCAAAAGATTGACACTTGTTTATGTCCGGTTTAAATGTGAAATTATATCCAATGACTAACATCGTATTAAATGGTAAAAATATATTCTAAATATTCTTTAAAACCACTCAAATTAATAATTTATCACTGTTAAATACTTTGATTAAAATAGTTGTTTTTAATTAAAATTTAGTAATTTTCACTATTCATCAAAATATAAAAGTTATCCGAAAAGTACCAAAATTTCACCCTAGGTTAATTTAGATATTCTGAATCCAAAAATGAAGTCCATTTTGAGAGATATAATTTATAAAATTTCAAAAATTTGGTATTATTATTCATAACGGCTACTTTGATTGGTCGCGGTGTGTTAGAATCTCTAAGTGGCGTACAACACACGCGACTATATTATTCAAATAGAATCGTACCGTGGAAGCTTGGGGTGTTACAATACATGTTGTTCACTAGTATTTATGAAAAAGAAAATTTTTTCCAAAAGAACTCTTCTTACAAGAACACACCTTTTACTTCTCATTCAAGATTGACGATTTTGGTAACATGTATGTTATTCCCTCATACTTTTGGGAACCCAATGTTTATGAATGAGTTTTTATGAGATGGAAACCATTAATTTTCATGATTTAATTATGCTAATGTATGTTATATTTTCATTGTGTCATGCATGATAAATGATAATGTTATGATGTGATAGGTGCACTCGGAATTATATAGCACAATAGGAATGTTTAAATGTGACAGGTGCGCCCAGAATTATACAACGCTCCAATGCATTGGGTAAAGTGATGAATCTCATGAGTAAATGTGAAATGAAGTGTGAAAAAGATTCTATCTTGTTTCACAAGTATGTGTGGTAGTTAACCACTAATACATGATGTTTCATTTTTATGCATTTCCACATTTCAAGTCTTATTTATGCTTCCTCTCGTGTACATGATCTTTTTCCAATGTTATGATTTTGATCACCCTATGCTATATTGTTCTTATCTATCCTCTTACTGGGATTCTAGCTCACACCTTTTGATGTATATCCTCAGATGGCTACATGTACTAAGGAGAGTAAATGTGCCAATAAGAATCTAGAGAAGAAGAAATTAAATAAATGATTATGCTTAAGGTAGTATTTGTTAGGTGTGGTCCTAGTTTTCCCAAGACACTAAACCTTTGGATCCTCTATGTTTAACACTATTATGTTTTTTATCTTTAAAATGATGTAATAGTAATGTAAGAAAAGGCTCGGGTTATTATAACGACATTCCAACATTGACTTAGGCGGGTGACAACTTCTTGGTCTCTTTTGATAACCATTAAGTGTGTGTTTATTTAATTTCATGTGTTGGTATTTTATTTATTTATAGTTACTCCTACATAATCCCAAATATAAGGTACACACGTATGGGTGGTACCCTACTGAGACTCATTATCACATCCTATATATACCCTTTGGGACATGTGTAGTCTTTATGATCATTCATTTAGGTAAAGGATTGGGTTTAGGAACTAGATCTTAGTGGTTGTTTGGCATGTGATGGTAGGAAAAGGACCATTATCTCTTGCCTCAGTTCATTTTTTTTGTTTTCCTTTCTATTTTAGTATGATTTTGATATATATATATATATATATATACTATATAAATCCATTGGAAACCCCTTATGAATATTATATTGTATGAATTTCATTGGATTCATGATCTGTATAGTTGCTGAAAGTGATATTTTTTTCTATTTATTTATTCAGTTGTTATTATTAAATTATGCTTCCACTATTACATGTTATTAACTATGCTACCACCATGGGTGGGTAGGGTTTGAGTCTACTATGATTTTTATTAAATTACATAATATATATATACTTGGATGATAATATCATCATCACGAGTGGGTATAGTCTCCCAAATATCACTCATTTCACACCCTCAGTGCTAGTTGGTAGCCTTAGGTCTACGGGGAGGCGTGCCTCAGGCGAGTGGCACTCGACCCTAAAGCACTATTCTGGTGTCTAATCGGGTCGAGTGCTATAGTAAATATGGTTTATATTCATATATAAAATAATCATATTAATTTGGTTTATTTTTAAGTAGTAAATTTGAAATAATATAACTCGCAATTTAATAAAAATATAATATTAAAATATTATAAATATATATGTCCGTGATACATGTAAATATAAATAATATCATTAATAAAATATGATATGATGCATATATATTATTTAAATTAAAATTCTAATATCAATGAAATACTAAAAATAAATTTATAATATAAATAATTATTTATAATGATATTTTTAATATATATTTAGAATAAAATTAATATATCTTTTTTAAGAATAATTTTGTTAAGTATTGTATATTTTATACTAATAGATTAAATATAACAAATTTAAAAAAAAATATATTTACAAAAATATTAATAAATTTTAAATTATCAATTCATTTGAAATCTTATTAACAACACTTAATGTTTAAAAATTTCATTTTTCAGTAAAATTATTTTTAATTATATTATGTATTTTTATTTAAATGATAAATTTATAAATTTTATGAATCTAAATTAGATTAATATAAATTAATTTTTATTAATTATTTAAAAATTATCATAACATGAACTTTTTATTTTTTTTAAAATAATTGATTTTTAGGTGAATAGTGAAAAATACTGATTTTTTTAATATTGTAATTTTGGTAAAATTATTGTTCAATAATTGCATGAATGTTTTATAAAACCTTTTAATAATAAAAATATATATTTTAAAAAGTTAAACTAGGTATTTTGAAATACTATATTGATATATAAAACTCACACTTAACATTCTAGCGCATTTTGATAATGTTTTACCAAAATTTAATTTTCATCAATTTCTTTTAATAAAGTTTTCACATGGTAGAATTATCTTTTGGATTGATTTAAAAATTAATTAAATATTATTTGACCATAAAAATAATTTAATTCCAATATAAAAAATAAAATTATAAAAATATCTTATAAAAATATTTTGGTTAAAAATAAAATTTCATCAAACAATAGGGTTATCTGTGTTACATGATGTAAGGATAAAATTAATTTTTCTTAAAAATAGAGATTTTATTTCCTGAAATAAATTTTATATTTAGAATAATTGGGTACAAATTATATAATAAGGCTTATTTTATTATTTTCTATTAAAAATTACTTAGGTTTAAATTAGTTACCTTGGTAATAAACAAAAAATGTAAAAATAAAAATCTAAGACTAAATGAATTAAAATGTTTGAAACATGGGAAGAAAAGAGTGGTTAAGTATTGAATGACATTTTCTTATCACACACTCGATTATTTTCTATGTTTTCTTCATATTTCTTGTAAAAAAATTGATAGATTTATATTTAATAGTTTTGAGTTCTAAATATGACTTTCTCTTCAATTATAAAATAAACCACCATCCCTCCATCTCTTCACACTTCATAATATACTTAAGATCATAAAAAACTCTTACCTATTCTCTCATAATCCTTATCCCTAGGTCATATATGAGTTTATATTTTTAAAAGTTCAATCTATTGTTCTTTAAGGTGGTGACATAAGGAGAATATCCAAAATAAATGGTTATATTTTACTCTAGATTAAAAATTATTTCTACATCTAAAAAACTAGGACTCTTATATCCATGATATTATTATAACCCCATTATTATTAATTTTTTTTTATATTTTTTAATAATGGAACATCTATTTTATTTCTTCATCCAAATTTTTTTAGAAAAATGAAGACAACATCAGGCATATATGAGGACTACCGACACCATGAATGTTGTATACAATTTTACATATCCCCATTTAATAAAGGATTAAAAATGTTTTTTTAATAATATAATATGATACTTATAAATGCTAATAATTCAAAATTGAAAATATATTTTATTTTACACTTTCCATCTGTTTTACAAATACAGGAGTATCTTTCATGTGTATGTGTGGACAACTGCCTCCACATGATGATGTTTATATTTCATTTACTGTACCAACTAACATAGGTGTAATAAAGAATTTATTTCATTTATAAAATTTATATTTACTATACCATTAACATTATTTAATGATAATATTAAAAATCTGATTGGTTATATTATAAAAAATTTGTTATAATAAATTTAACTATAAAAAATGACATATCAAAGTTAATTTTCTAATTTGAGTCCATTAATGGAAAAACCATTTACCATAATAAATTATGTACTTATGAAATAATAAAGGAAATAAAATGTAAAATTGTGGATATTTTTAAAATATTTTGAAATACTTTGACCATCTTCATCATATCAAGAACTATTTTGAGAAATTGACCAAAGAACATCATGCAACTAACATAAACAGAAATGATGTAATAAATTGGTGAAATATAATGGTTAATAAACCATACAAAAAGATATATAGACATTGAAGTTTCAATGGGACTTTTTTAATAAACACAATTTTATTATTTAGGAATTTAACGGCCCAAAATTATCATATATAATTATTGGGTTTTATGAGATGAATATTTATTACACAATATAACGATCCATGTCAAAATCATTTATGTCAAGTGCCTTTGCAAACATGAAAATCTAATCTTCCACTATTTTCTTCATTAATATCACCCTTTTTAGTCATATCATACATAATACCTTTCTTCATAACACGGGCAAAGGAAACATAAGAAAGTGTGGTATTAAATACTTAGTAAGGGTAAACTAGGGATATATTAAGATAGCATGACCATATTGGTATGGAAACATGTGAATAATATTTTAAATTCATAACCTAGAAGTCATAAATCATAAATTTGAGTTATGGAATTAAAATTCATAGTTTAAAAAACATGAATCATGAGGAAATCAATTAATATGATCCATGAGAGAATAACACTAACATTAGACTTGGAATTGTGGAATACAGATAAGCGTAGAAAATCATTTCCTTATTATTCAAGTATTATTTCCAAAAAATGATAGTGAAATTGGTTCACTCCCCAAGCCATCTTAGTATCCAAAATTCACTCCCAATAATAATATAGTGGAAAAATCCCGTTACTATACTAGGTACACTCCCCATTCCAACGTAGTTTGTCTCATGAGATATCAATATATAGCCAATGCATTGGAGAAAGATATAGGTCCCACTAATATTTGGTTATAACATAACCATAATCTTTGGTTATAACATTAGCACCATCACATAATGAAAATTATACATATGTGTGTCACAAGATCATAAAATATTCAACATATTAGAACCTATGAAAAGAAATGGTTTTCATAAGAATTTTATAATAACATAACTTGTAGTAATGAAATATGATTCATAATAAATTCATGATTCAAGAAAATAATGAGGGATGAGCCCGTAAGGGGTTCCGATGTGATTAGGGTTTCCCTTGTCGCTGCCTATATTCTCTCTACCTCGGATCCTCTTTGGAATCTCCTTATCCTCCTACTCAGTGCTCTGTGACGGTGGTTCCTCTTCCAGGAGAGGCATCAAGTTGATTTCAATGGTGTGGTTCTCTTGGTATTTCCCACTCATTGTTGTCCTATCTTCACCCTTTCCTATCTCACTGGGTAGGGCCTCATTTGGCTGTGTAGTGAAGCCAACAGTCGTTGTTCCATCCTCTCCTAGATGTGGTTCAGATCAATGGTTATGTGTCAGTTAGAAGCATGTGTAGTTATTTGAGGAGGTCTTTGGGTGATATTAGGAGGGAGGGGATAAGATATAGATATATATTTCATTTGGAATTTTCCTGTTCATGATTTTGGGATCACGTTCTCTCTGTGTTGTGGTGACAAAGTTAACGAGATGTAGTGGGATTGTCATGCATTGGTGAAGTTTTCTACGTGATTCTATTTTTAATGATATTTTTTCAATGTGTTGTGTTTCAGTTCGTGGTGTGTGATGATCAGCCTTCATTTAAGGATCATGCAATGGATATAAAGATACTGATTTGTATCTCTCAATTTTGTCTATTAATGAAATCTACGTGATAATTCCCAGTCTATGCATGACGCTAAAGAAAATTACTGAAAATTTTCTTGGAGGTTCTTATCTAAAGATTGTGATGAAGTTGCTGTTAAATTCCATTCCTGTTGTGGAATAATTTTTTGAGTATTATAGATCCATTGAATGGAGAAAATAGGAGTAGCATGTCAAATAGGGTGAGAATGAAATCAGATCACTGAGGTAAAAACGATACAAGTTATCTTGAAGGATTCTAGTGTGATGTTATTGATTTTTTTCTTATTTTATGGATTACTGTTTGTGGAAATTATTTACTTGTGTCATTGTGGTTTGAGTTTAATGGAATTTGTAACGAGTTTATCTACAAAGGGGTTCTCTAAAGGAGTTTTAGATCATGAGTTTTCACCTAGAATTTCTACTCAGATTCAGAAGTTTGAGAGGGTATGGAATTTCAATTAGCTCTCGGCCTATCTATTCATGAATGAGACAACTTGTTGAGCAGTAATGAGTAGGTGGAATCTTGTCTTCATGATTATGTTGATGGTTTGAATCCCTGTTTTGTAGTTTTGAATGAGTTTTTTGTCTTGATCTGACTGTAGAGGCCCGGTTGTTATTTAATTTGTGATGTCATGTTGGGTTCCCACTAAAACCCTTATAAGGGGGTTTATAATAATAAAAATAATAATTTTCAGTCATCATTCCATTAAAAAATAACCTGTGAAAAAATAAGTAGGTTTCAAAAAGATATTTTTCATGGTATAACCCGTGGAATAGAAAAAATTTTCATAACTATATTATCACCATAATAATAAACTATCCAGAGAAAGAATAAGAAATAATTCCTTAGATCATATCCCTATTAAATATTATGTAAAATAAGAATAAGTCATCTTAGATGGAGAATGATTTGGAAGATCACTTTGGACATTTATTGAGAAAAATAAATTTTCTCTGAAAAACAATTTTTTTAAATTAAAAGTTCAATTTTTTTTAAAATACATCTTTTTGAAATTTACCCTAAAAAGTATAAATGAATCTTAAAAATCATTTAGAATATTTCCTGATGAAAATAAGTTATTATATTTAAAAAAATTTAAAACATAAAACATTTTTTAATCCTTTTTACTAAAGATAACATTAAAAGCATATAAATACTTATTCAATGAAAATAATGGTCATGATAGTGGGAAACTTTTTTCATGTCTTACAAATAAACACAAAAATTACTTTCACATATTTTGTAAAAGACTAACGAGAACTGTTTAGGAAATGACATAAATATTAATTTTAAAAAAATTAAAAATTTCCGAGATGTGTAAAAATTTCTTTGATAAATCATTTCATGAATGTTAAAAACATTTTTGTTAATATTTTTATGAAACTTTGTTTTGGAAGAAAAATGGTTTTCGATTGAAGAGAAAAATAAAGATAACTTCTATTAAAAATATTTTTTTGAACTCATGAGTATATAAATAGAAGAAAATGAAGTGAAACATGTATTATTATTACATAATTAGAAAATAATAAAATACTTTATGTTATTGAGATAAGCGTTGTATGTTTTCATCATCGGAGACATAATCACAAATAATCCCGAGAAACAATGATATTGTTTCATAAAACTCTTACCACTTTGAAAACATTGAATTATAACCCCCATGAAATAATAACATTAAATAAAACCTAATATATTATGATACTAAAAAAATAAAAATATTATATGTCAAATGGGCTATATGTGCACCTAACGGAGGAATATTGGTTCATAATATGACTTCTGTGTCAATGAATGAGAAAAACAATACCTTACCACTTTGGTATCATTTAAACCATAAACCCCATGAAAGTGTGATCCATAAATGGATATGTAAATTCCCATAATTTTAATGATAATAAATTTAAAATAAATTTATGTTTATAGTATACACCACATAAAATAAACATGTGGTGAATATTGCATGTGTCTCAAAGAAAATGAAATTGAGTCAAAAATCACTTACCTTAAGTCTCGGCTTCCTTCGTAAAAATTCAAACCCCACATATAATAAATGAATGTTTATTATACATATATTATAGATTAATACTTATATATATCATACAATATTATTTACATATGACATTTGTTTCCCATTTATTAACAACTCTTTATTAAAGTCATGTTTTGGGTAATAAATGCCTTGTGTTTTGCGTATTTTTTGATTTTGTATTTTTGGTCCTCTTATTTTAATCATGTTTCCATAATATATAAAATTTTATAATTATATATGTATCATATATATTTATTTTATATGTATTTATATTAATCTATAAAACATATAGATATAAAGTAAAATACATCATTCATGGAGACGGCAGGTCGTGCATACTTATGAACGTTGTTTCCATTTTCTCGATAGAATAAAAGAAATAAAAATAAATAATATATTAAAATTTAAAAAAAGATTTTATATATATCTAATATTTTTTATTTTAACAAGTAATTATCACCTTTCATGAAAAGTTTATGTGAAGAACAAATCACATCACTTCACGAGGATGTAGTTTGGTGGATACACAAACGACATCATTGTATTCCCCCAAAATGGAATGTAAGAATTCATTTGTGCTATCATGATTCTATAAGTATATTGATATCATAAATATCACATATAAGAAATAAATCCATCATGATATCCATCTATGAGAGGTGGTGATGAAAAACGAATAATATTGGTTCGTGAGGTGGTAGTACACCATACACATGAATGATGATTTTATAACCCATTTGATGGAAGAGAAGACGGATACAGGACATTCACATGACATAAAAAATATAATTATATGGAAGGTACTAATTTTAATATATTATTATTCTCAAATTATAATTTATGTATTCATAATAAGAAATAAAATATATGTTTGGTTAGAAATGTTACTGCTTCAATAAAAACCTTCTTTTGATTTTAAACAAAAAAACTTCCTAGGTTTGATTTCTAACAAAAATATGGATTATAGGATGATATTAGGGAAGTAAGGGTGTTATATGGGTAAATATTTTCAGATACAATGGATTTTGGAAGTGTGAAGATGGTAGGAGAGGCGGTGGCCTTTTATAAGCGATGTGAGTGGCACACTTATAATATATTTAAAAGAAAATGGTGTACCCATGTTTTTCACCATCCACACGGATTTAAAATGGTCCATTATCAAGTCTTATAAATTATAAGGTATAAATTTATCCATAGAATGGGTTTTAATAATTATTTTTTTCATTCTTTACATATATTTCTTTAGGTAAATCCTCTAATAATCCCATTTTACCTTAACTACGGTAAATAAGTTTTTACTATTTTTACAATTCATTGTGGTAAAAAATTAGGTTTACCTTATTTGATAATAAATATTATTATTATTCAAAATATGGAATCTATTATTCTAAATTCCATTCACATTACTGGCATAATTTAATTTTAAATCAAACCTATTAATGAGATAAGAAAGTTGTTTTCTAAATAGAAAATGTTCAAAAGTTTATATAAAATTCTAATATGAAAATGATTATAAAGGAATAAATTGGATTATTTTATATATTATAGAAATATTTTTACATTTAAACCCATTTTAATACCAAAAATAACATTATAAATTCTATAAATTAAAAATAAATCTTTAATAAAAACCAGTATTTTTCACTATTCATTGAAAAATTAAACTTTTATGAAAAATCCCAAAAATCCACACTAAGATAATTTATAAATTATGATTCAAAAAAATTATTTTATAAAATTAATTTTCAAAATATATAAAAAAAAAATTATTATTTTTCACAACCAATAAATAAAAAGCATTATTTTGAAAAATAATGTTTTCAAAACATATATAGACTTTACTGAATAATAAGTAATTTTTTATCAATATGTTTTCTTTACATTGAAATATTATACTTAATATTTAAGGATTGGTTTTTCTATAAATATTTCTATTTTTAATGGATATGTTATAGTAGTCATGTTTAAATATTAATATTAATAATATATCATGGTTTGTTAAAACCCAGCGTCATGTGTAACATAACATAAACTCAGTGTTGTGTGTAAGGTAACGTATCAATGAAATTTAATTTATTAAAATATAATAATTCATAAAAACTCAAGGTCTTACATTATACCCCCACAAATATTAATATCAACATCAATATTATTTCACTATGGTACAAATAGATGATGATAAAACTACCTCATCATATCCTCAAGTTAGCATATAAATTCATCAAACTAGTGGTTTGGCCACCAAAATTTGTCCTGGTGAGTGGACTTCTTTTGTAGAACATTTTCTATTTTATCAAGAAACTCCACTATCTATTCCTCAAAATAAATATAATGCTCTAGTGGTACGACCTCTGAGTTCAGTACATGTTAAATATCAGGCCATTAATCCCCCAAGAGAGATACATGGAACACATTACAAACTTGAGAGAGGTTCGGTGGAATAAGAAAGAGATAAGATATGATCCCAATATTATCACTAATTTCAAACGTATGAATATAATTAGGTCTTAGTTTTCGTTTGCCATCTTTATTCCACATTGTGTGAGTTCTACAATTATTTCAACAAATAGCTTCATAAAGTGTTGTCTAAATACTGGAGTAAAACCTATTATCATATGAAAGTTTAACTAGAAAATTTTTGTCAATACTAAATAACTTTTAAATACATAGAAACAGTTTTTACTATATCCTCTAGGGTTTTAATTGTCATCTAAAACTGTCCATCTATCTAGGGATGATATGTAATTTTGAAACACTACTCTGTATTAAGATATTATTGAAGACCTTGAAAAAACAATGGGGAAAACTAAGATTTTAATTAGTTGAATTTAAATGTGGTACCCCATGTAACCTTGCCACTTCCATAATTTATATTCTGAAAAGTTGATCTAGAGAGAAATCTTCTCTAATAACAATAATGTGTGATGACTCTGTGAGGTGATCAATTACAACCCAAAATTACCTCATCATAAAATATGATATAATCCCTAAAGTTTACCAATACCTTTAACCATATATTCACATAGTTTAAAGGGATTTCTCCTTAAATAACATTGTCACACAAACATATACAAAAACAAAGAATTTTATTGTAATAAATTTCAATGAAAAAACCCTTAATATTTCTAAACTTATACCATATAGAACCTAAAGAGGGGTTTCAATGACTTTAATATATTGATCAACATTAAACTCATAAACTAATGATGGTATACATAAATATAATGGTAATCTTACATCAAGAACTATACAATTGAAAATTTTAATTTACACATTCTTCCTTATATAAGTTCTTATATTTTACAAAAACATTTTCTTTGGAAGCTTGTGTTGAACCTTGTACTGATAGAACAAAAATGGTGATTTCACTAATCCAAAATCCATGTAGAGGGAGATAATAAATTCTAAAAAATGCATGAAATTGCTCTAAATGATGAACAATAATATTTTCAAGGGGATCATTTATACTAAATGAAACATGAAATTCCAAACTAATTAGGGGTGGATAAGTATGTCCTAATTATCATGATTCACTCCATCCATTGTGATTTTATAAGATTTCCATTTTTCATTAGTCTTCAAATGTTATTATATATTATCATCCAAATTATCCCTTAAGTTGGGGAATTTATTCCCATAATTCCTAAAATCAATTCAATTAAAACACTAGAGTGTGGGTGGTGCATTATGATGAGATCTATCTCTCTTTATTTTATTCTTTATCCTATTCACATTAGTTCTTTATTCTTTTTATTGTGTATAAGATTCACAAACTTGTAACACCCTCTGTTTCCTCATAGGAATTCGTTGAGTGATTATTCCCAGATTTATTGAATATAGGATACTGAAATTTATTTCCATTATGTGATTTATTTTTTCTCATGAGACTATTTTCATTTTCTTGTCAAGACCATGGGAATGGTCGTAATATCCAATTTCCATTTCTACCTTTAGTGAACATCATATGGCTTATTTGTAGTAACTAAATTCTCCTATATCTAACTCCATTGTATGAATTGGCCTTAACCCACCAATTAATATATCAATTATACATTCTAGACTAATTATTAAACAAAAAGTTTACCCTGAAAGACTGGTAAAAGTATCTTTGTATGGGAAAATATATTCCCTACCCTTTTGTTTGAGATCAAAATACTCTCTCTTCATCCTTGTTTGTAGAAAAGGTGGGAAGTACATACTAAAAAATATCCTCTTAAACTCGACACATTTTATGGAGTCAATTTCCTCATCTTAACTCATATTCTAAATAAGTTTCTTGTATTGATCTACTTTATTTTCCAAATGATAGAAAAAATGACTTTTTCATGCTCCGAACACTAGAGAATGGAAATATCATTTTAGTTGTCCTGATCTGTTACACAATAACTAGTGGATCAGTGGACCCACTAAAAGAGCTTGAATGTTGCCTCATGAAGGAATCAATGTGACATTTCCCCCTCTTTTTCTCCTTTGAAATATTTTCATGATTCATATATTTAGAAAATTGTGTGAGCATAATAATGATGTCTTCTATTCTAGCCCCCATAATATTTTGTTTCTCAGGTAAAAAATCACTATATTTTCAATTTAATTTAGCATTAAGACGGTTATTTTGGGTTCTAACTATTGACTAAATCAAAAACAAACATTGTGATAAACACTAATTATATTTTAAAACCAAAAAATCATGAAAAAGTTTCTTATTGGATTTATATATAATGAAAAATTCTTTTTAATATTTGAAACATTATGCTTAACCTAGGTAATTCATGATCATTATTCAAATCCTTTAGGATATTTTGTAAATATTTTTTTAAGTAACAAAGTATATCCCATGGACTGTCAAATGAAGTGTGAAATAACACACTTTTTTATGCACCAGGTGATGATCAAGTCCATATTATTGTGTCTATTTTGTATTATTACCACCATGTACCTCTACACTAGATTCACATCCACTTGTAGTATCTATAGAGGGATGTAATTTCTTTGAAACCACTATCTATATCCTTTACCAAAATTCAAGGATATTTTCTTATAGAATGACTCATCCTTAGACATATCCTTGGACATATCCTTAATAATGACAATAATGTTTTCATATATTAGTTTCTATTAGTTAACTAAACCTATCCTCTAATGCCAATTTTAAAGAACCAAACATCTCATAATACATATTAATGCATGAATATTAATTACAACACATACCAATTCACAGTAGAACCATTTAGGTATTGTTCCTTTGAAAACATAGACACTTAAACAAATGGTCAATAAGTGAGAAATGTAATATCACCCTATGTTTTTCAAAAATATAACCCTTCTTATAAATATCATATATAATATTTTTCATCATAACTTGGAGAAAAGAAACATAATAAAGGGAGAGTTCAGATTCTTAGTAAGGGTAAACAAGAGAGTTATACATATATCATGAGCATAAGGGTATCAAAACATGAGATTAACATTTAAAAATTATACCCTTCAAATCATAGATCATAATATTGATTCATTGTATAAATCATGGTAGCTTATAAGTCATGAATCAAAAGGGAATCAAATAACATGATCCATGATAATATTACATTGACATAATACATGGAGTTATGGAATACAGGAAAGAATATTAAATAATTTACATAGTAGTAAAGACTCGTTTACCAAACTATTTGAGTGGAATGGGTTCCCTATGAAACCCATCATAGTAGTCAAATTTCACTCCCAAGAATATCTTAGTTAATAGAGCACCTTAAAAACTAGGTTCACTTCATATTTCATTCCTATTTATCTCATGAGATATGAATATTTACCCAATGCATTAGAGGGAGATTTAGGCTCGACACATCTTTGTTTATAATTTAACTACCATTATTGGTTATAATATAACCACCGTCACACAATGAGAAACATATATATGTGTTCTATAAGATCGTAAAAAATTCATCATATCAGAAACCATGAAAATAAATGGTACTCATAAGCATTTCATCAGAATATAACCCGTGGAAAAGAAACCTGTTTCATTGTCATTTTATCATTTCATCAAAATATACCCAATGGAAAAATAATTGTGTTTCATAATCATTTTATCATTGTATAATCTATATAAGGGAAATGTTTTTTGTAAAGTTCATTTCATTATAAACATAAACCATTCAAACAAAAAATCAAAATACTATCCATGGATCATATCCCTAGTAGAGTATAAGTAACATCAAAGATGTCATCTTATATGGAAAATTATTTTGAAATATCAATTATAACATTTATTTGGGAAAATATGTTTTCATTGAAAACACTTTTTATAACTGAAAATTCATAAAATATTTTTTAAAACAATTTCTTTTAAAATAACCTTGAAAATGATAAAGTAAGATTTAAAATTCATTTAAAAATTTAAATGATGAAAATATCCTTTTCTCTTTAAAAACAATTTTTAAAACATAAAACATTTTCCAAATGATTTTAACTAGAAATAACCTTGAAATAATATATAAATGAATAATCAAATAAAATATTGGTCTTGATGGCTAGAAATTTCATTCATATCGTACAAATTAAAACGAAGATTATTTTATTATTTTTGGTAAAATACAAATAGATATTGTTCATCAAAAATAGGAATATTAATTTTAAATTTCTTTCTAAAAAGTCATATATGGGGAAAAATATCTCTAATATATCATTTTAATAATGTTTAAAACTTTTTAATTTTTTTTAGAAAACATGGTTTTGGAAGGAAAATTGGTTTTTAACCGAAGAGAGAGATAAATATGACTTTGCTTAAAAATAATTTTTAACTATTAAGAACATAAGGAGTAGAAAATTAATGGAAAAAATAAATTCTCATAGAAAAACCAAATCATAATAAAATTAATGATGTTCTTGGGAGATGGATCAAAATTTATCATCATCAATAACATAATCATAAACAATCCCAATAAATTATGAGATTGTATCAGAAAACCATTACCACATTGGTAACATTGAATTGTAAGCCCCATGAAAGAATAAAATTAAATGAAAATTAAAATATAATGAAAATAAATAAATTAATGATATTAATTTTTAAAGGTTCTATACATAAACCTCATGAAAGAAGATAGTTGTATAACATGTGATGTTTCTCAAAGAAAAAAAATTGAGAAAAAAATCCCTTACAACTTTGGTGTCTTTTGAACCATAAAACCCATGAATGTGAGATCCTAAAATTTATATTTAAATACCATAGATTATCATGATAGGAAACATAAAATTAATTCATTGGAATCATATGCACCAAAGAAAATAAAGAAGTGGTGAATACAACATTTGTATCACCAAAAATAAAAGTGAGATAAAAATATATTATATTAAGCCTTGACTTCTTTCATACATAGTAAAACATACTATATAATAAATATAAATTTATTGTAAATTTATTATAGACAAAAAATTATATATTAATTTATATATATATATATATCATATGTGATTTATTTGTGACCTTTAATTACATATTTATTAACAATTCAATGTTAAAGTCATGTTTTAGTTATTAACTGGTTTGTTTTTTAGGTATGTTTTGATTTAGTATTTTTTTATCCACTTTTTTTGATAATGGTACCAAAATATTTATTATTTTATCAATTATATAAATACCATATATGTATAGTATACATTTTTTTATCATAATCTATAAAATTTATAGATATGAAGTGAAATACACTGTTTAAGGAGATGGTAGGTCGTACGTGCGCATTAATGTTGTATCCATTATCTCAATGGATTGTATTAATGAAATGTAAATATCATATTGAGATTAAATAATAGTTTAAATTACATATATATGTATCATTTTTTATTTAAACATGTCCTTATTACCTTCAATTTAATGCATATTTGATGAATGAATCACATCGCTTTATAGTGAGGTGGTCCACAGTACACATGAACGAATCAGTCGGCTTCTATTCTTTCTCAGAATTCTCGAGCGGTTGATTTTCCCTAATCAAGGAACGAGTCTCATAGAGAATTATCTGCATAGAAGATACAACAATTTTCTTGGACTCGGGAGGAGCAATCATGGAGCGAATGGATTTATTAAAATATTCTTTCATTGATTGCATTTCTCTTTCAAAAGGTATACAACCCTGGGAAAAAATGATCTGATTTCTCATCTTTCATATGTTTGGGGATTCTGGGATTTCAAATGCATTTCACTCAGTAGAGGTTTCTTCAATGTTCGTTTCCCCTCTGTGGAGTTTATCAGAAGAGAATGGAGTGTGGGTATAGTGAATTTGAGACCAGGGATATTGAGAATCCATAATTGGAGTTTGAAATTTAACTTGAATCATTTTAAGGAAACATGGTCCCTTGTTTGGGACAAAATTTATGGTTTAAAATGGGTTCTTTGGCACCCTGAGATACTATTTGACATTACTTCAGCAGTAGGAGTCCCCATTAGAATTGATCTAGCTACGAAGAGGGTGAGTATGGGACATTACAATGGAGTAATTGTTTGAAATTGACCTCAATACCTCTCTTATACATATGATGATTCTTTCCACGCCTCAAGATGAGGTATGTTTACAAATTGAATATGAAAAAATCCCCCCCTTATGTGACTCATGTGGTATAGTGGGTCACTCTATTGAGGTTTGTAGGGCCAACATTATCTGCTTCAATTGTGATAATAAAGGCCATGACTCAGCTCACCGTCGAAGGAAACCAAAGAATGAAAATGGCATTCTTGCAACAGTTCTTCCCAAAGACCAAAGTGTCATTGCTAAATCTTTGAATCTAACCTAGCCCCTTTAGTTAGAGACAAATACTAAATTGGAAACCTCAAATAATAAGTTAAACCTTGTTGATAAAACTAAACCTAAAGATACTTCCCTCCTCTGAGTAGAGGATAAATTGGAGGAATACCCTGTAACCAAAAAGAAATGGGCTGATTTGGTTGATAAAGATAATAAGCCTTGTATAATTGGATCCTTTAGAGATTCTTTATATAAAAGAATTGTGAATGAGTATGATGAGGTGGATTCTATTGACAGTTAGGCTGAAAAAGAGGTATTTGTTCAGGATAAAGTGGATTTAAACTTGTGGCAGGAAAGGAAATTGGTTGATGCCAAAGCTCAGAAAGGGAAGTTAAAGACAATCATATCTACCTTGGTGAAACTTTCTCCCATAAGGCCCTCCTCTTAAATTGATTGGAAATTAATAGGTGACCCTTGAAACAGAATCATGAAATGTGTTTCTTTTGCTGAACCAAACAACGGTATTAACTTAGTTACAATTACCCTTCAAGATCCAGATTTGGCTGCTTCTTCTAAGTAGGGAAAGGGGTTTGGGGCTGCTGGATCTTACAATGAAATATTTCACCCAATTTTTAACAGCAGTTCTTCCTCAATGTCTTCATCTTACAAGCAGGGCAGAGGATATGTAGATATTCCAGACTGTGATGCTGATGGAGAAAAGACCCATTTTCATTATGGCAGGACTTCTACTCTCTATCAGGTTCAAGAAATCTCTTCTTTTGAACATCAGCAAGGCATGAAGGTTCTCAGTCCCACTGTCACCTTCCAATCTAAAGATTAAGGATATGGCCATTCTGCTCCTGGTAGAACTTTTTTCCAATCTAGGGAAAAATTTCACTCTTATGTAAATACTTGCAACTCATTTTATTTGCTTGCCTCTGCAAGTACTGATGAATAAGTACAGAAATATTAACGTGCACTCGCTACGAAATAAATGATGATAGTAAATGATGATGAACTCTTGGATGATGGAGGTGGATCATGGTTGATGGACAAAACTGGGAGAAGAGGAAGACCTCCCTATGGCAGAGCTGGGATACTCCCTCACGATAATCTGAGCTCCAGGTTACAAGTTACTTGAGCTCCTCACCTTATTGTGTTTTGGAATGTTGTGTATTTCTATGTCCCACATCCACTTTTTAACATTCTTTAATAAAGAGGCCCCTGAGATCAAACTTATTAAAAAATTAGTCGTGAGAGGTGGTGATATAAAATGAATAACATCAATTTGGGAGGTGGAAGTCCACCGTACACACAAATGATGATTTCGTAACTCATTTGATTGAATATGAGACAAATATTGGGAATTATATTAAAATAAAAACTTTTATTATAAATAATATAATTATTTTATTATATCATAATGGTTTAATAATAATTGAAGGAATTTTAGAAAGAAATAATATGAAATTCTCGTTTAAGGATGTTACCACTTCTTTAGAAAACATCTTTTGGTATGCACCAAAAGCCTTCCTATGATGTATTTCTGACCAATGTAAGGATTATATGATGAGAATATGGAATTAAGTAAGTTATTTTGGAAGGTATTTTTTGATACAATTTTTTTTGAAGTGTTAAGAAGAGAGGAGAGTGGGTGGCCTTTTATAAGCGAGGTAAGTGACATAGTTGTAATTTTTTAAAAAGAAAAAGATATACCGATTGTTTCACATGAAAAAAGTCTCCAAAGGGGATAATACTCAATAATTAGACATTATAAGGTATATATATGTATATATAATAGATTTTTGGAATTTTTGGGTCATTTTTTATCCATATCTGTTTAGTTAACCCTTGGTAATCCCATCTTTAACACAACTGTGGAAAATAACATTTTAACATCCTTTCCATTAATTATGGTAAAAATTAAAGAATAAATTATTATATAATATAAATTAGTATTATTTAAAATATTTAATCCATTTTTCAAAATTCCAAGAACATAAGTTGCAAAATTTAATTTAAAATTAAACCTACATGCATGAGGTCAAAACTGTTTTCCAAAGAGAAAATGTGGAAATGTTTAAAATATTTTTATATTAAAATACAAAATAAAAATGATTGAAATTACCTAAATTGGATTAATTTAAATAAAATTATACTAATGTTATATTTTATCCCATTTTAAGGTAAAAATGATCATAATAAATTTATAAAATGTAATGTCTGTATTCAATAAAAACCAATATTTTCACTATTCATCAAAAAAATAATATTTTTAGAAAATTCCAAAAGAAACCATCCTAAGAAAATCCTGATATGATGATTTCATAATTTAATTTTATTATTACTTAAAAAATGAAATAAAAAATATATTTTTTAGAAAATAGAATTTTTGAAATATATAGAGTCTTTACCAAAAATTAAGTAATTTTTTATAAATATGTATTATTTATATAAAAAATCATACTTATTATTTAAAAAAATATATTACTATTGATATTAGTAATCATAAATTCTAGGTTATAGTTGTAATGTTTAAATAATATTATTAAAAATATATCATGGTTTTTTAAAACTCAATTTCGCCTATAACACAACCTAATAAGATATTTCCTTCTTAAAAAAATCATAACTTATTTTATGAATCATCGCCCATATAGTTTTTTATTATTTAATCTATTAAATCCTTCTCATGAATATTCTAAATTTGAATTCCATGTTCAAGACCTGTGTACATAATTCAATGATGAGTGTCAAAAAAATTCACTCCTCTCTTGAGAATCCTTATGATTTATCTTTAGGTTATTCCTTTAATCTTAATTGTAATAATTACTACATTATCAGTTGGTTTTGCATAGTTATGACTTATTTATGGTTTCTTTCCCTCATTTGACATGCATAATTATTATTTTAGTTATATAATGGGAGGTCTCATAATTATAAAGCACACAAGTTAATTAGGTAATGATTTATATCTCATTAGATGTTATTTATGGGATTAGGGAGTAAACCTATTCCAAGATGGGACCTTGTACACCATTTATGGTTCAAAATTTGTTAGCCTAATCACACTATGTTATATAATGCATGAGACTAGAATTATATATCTCTACAATGCATTTTGAAATGAATTATTTATCATGATATGTTATTTAATGGATTAGGATTTAAACATAATCCACCATGGGACATTTGAAAAATTTATGATGATGTATGTAGAAGTGAAAATTGAATTATGTTGGGATTTTCATGTTTTATGTTGTTTCTAAAAGTTTATGAACTTATTAAATCATTCTCTTATTCCATGACTCTATGATTAGGATCATCCGATTTATGATTTCATGTTATTCCCCATGAATCTTGTCTGATGATTTTTTAATTTTTTATTTCCATAATGGTCTGTTTTGGTCTCAATTTTTCTTTATATAATTTCTTCAGGGTATACTATGATGTTTTAAATGATATATTAGAGATATGAACACAATTTATTTTCTATATGAATAGGGTTTTTTAAAATTTATTATGTTATCATTATATATCTAATCATTTAAAGACACTATACTTATAGATCCATAATTTGAATGTTTTTGAAATTTATGTAAATTTTTTTAAATAATATTTATTTGAGGAAGGGGTTCATAGAGTCGGTATATGAGGCACAAAATAGTTATTTATGAATATTAACATAGGATAAAATTAGCAAAAACACTTAGGGATAAGATTATATATAGTATTATATCATGTAGTCTTAGAAATGTTTTGATTATGTGGTTTTCCAGGAAATTAAATCCATGTTTGTATATTGGAATGTGGATACGGCTGAATTATAGTATAATGCCCTAAAATTATAAAGTAAAACGATTATATTCGATATTGTGTATGAAACACAACACCATGAATGTAATGGATTATAATATCCCAATACATTACAGTGTAATTAATATTTTAAAAAAATCAATAAATTATATTTGTTTCAATTCATGAAACAATGATTTATCTTATGTCGCACACAACAATGAGTTTCTTCAATGGCTTGCGTTACACGCAATATCGGGTTTTACCAAAAAAAATATTATTAGAATATTATCATTTAAAATAATAATATATAACATTAATACTGAATTATTGGTTACGAATATTATTAATTATGTTTTGAAAATATATCGTCTATAAAAAATATATGATGAATTTATTGGTTACCAATTAATTATAAATGAAAATATAAGTCGATTGAATATAAACGAAATGGTTTTATGATCCCAAAGGCTTGTTCTATTATGAAATTAAATTAATTAAAATTAATGAATGATAATAATGAAATTTATATGTTACACATTCAATAAAATATTTTGAAAATGTATCTAATAGATTTGATAGGTATAAGATAAGATCAAACCCAATTTTATGGATAAAAACCTATATTTTTCCAAATAATGTTTTACTGACTTTTAATGGAGAACCTATTTAAAATCTATTTTTTTTGGAAATTTTAAAAAATTTAAATAAAAAAAAATTTATTTTTGAAATTGAAACATCAAAATTAGGTTAGGTATAATTTTTTTTATTTTTCTATGAAGATTCATTTTTTGATGAATAGTTAAAAATACTGAATTTTAATTCAAAAATACTTTTTCGTCTAATTTATTTGTAAGTAAAAACTATATTGTTTTTGGTTTTAGATTTTAATTATATAATATTTATGTTAATTAATAAAATTTATGTAATTGTAATCAACATTAATTTTAATTTTAATATAAAAACATGGAAAACTCTTGAACATTTTCACTTTAAAACCCCACTTTGTCAGCCCATTTGCGGAATTAAATTTTAATTAATTTCTTCCAAATATGTAATTTGAATTTGAATACATTTATTACATATTTGTAATCAGAATAATTTATAATTTCTAATAACGTAAACTTTGTTTTGTACAAAAGAAATATTTGTGAAATTTATTAAAATTAATTACAGCGATTAAGAGGAAAAATATCATAATCAGGGACTAAACATTAAACTTAAGGGCGAAATTGACCTAAAAAAATCAAAAAAATCCATTTTTTGTTATTATTTAGACCATTTAATTCATTTTATGTAATTATTCCCATTATTTTAACCACTTTAAATACGAAAATGTTGGTGGAATTCCCTTCCAAAAAATTTACAATTATTCTACTACTCCTCGACTATAAACATGTACTAATCCCTTACACATATTCACACATATCAAGACCTTTGGATCACCCAAACTATGCTAAAATACAATCCCAAAATAACTACTCTATTCTCTAGAAGCCCACTCTTTAGAATAAATAAAACAAAGTAAGCTATTTGGTATAAACCAAAAAAAGTTATCCAAAAAAAAGGTAACATCCTTCTAGAAGATCCTTTCTCTTTAATTTCCATTAACACACATTCAACACTTCATATTTAATGATTATATAATAACATAAGTATAGTCGATATATTTTTATGCTTTTTTGTTAAAATTTCAACAAAAACATACACAAAACTTCATCTAATGGGGAATGAACTTATTGTTCATGAGTGTGACGAACTACGACCTCACCAAACGATGACTTTAATTTTTCTCTACCACCTCTCATGGTTAATAATTATGATGGAAATTATATTTATACATTATATATATTATATTTATAATTTATTTAATATTATTTAATTTTTCTTTCATATATAATGTAATGATTTCTATTTTGTGTATATATGATAACATCTATTTTGGACGTGTACCACCTCCTCAAAGCGATGTGACTCGTTCACACTATACATGGAACGTATAAAATATGGTTTTAATAAACATATATGACATATATGACATAAAAATTATTCTATAATTATAATAAAAATATTTATATATTTCATTTACTTTTCATTCTTTGAAACCGGACATGGAAATGGAAGTAGTGTTCATTCGTATAAACGACCTACCATCCCTAGGAATAGTGCATTTCATTTCCTACCTCTAGATTTTAAGGAATCTTATAAATACATGTATACTGAATATATATTATATTTACATAATGTTTTAAATTCTAAAGATGATTAAATGATTATCTAATAAATATAAAAACATGTAACATGTTAAAACATACTTATAATTAGAGTAATTAACACCAGAAATAATTAAAATAATGAACAAATATTAAAAAATAGGTAATAATAAATTATAAGAAGTTAATATATGATATTTTAAATATTATTATTTTGAAGTAATAAGTTATTTAAAATTTTAAAACACTTATACATGTTTATAAATGATGTTCGCCCAAATGGAAATGCAAGGTAAGGGATTCTCGTCTCTCTTTTCTTTCCATGAGCCATACACCATTTTCAACACTTCTTTTGTGTGGTATATATATTGAAACTTTTTATATATTATATCATGAATTATTTAATCTTTATGTTATTTAATTTTTCATTTGAAATTATTTCTTTCTTGGTTATTATAATACTAAATTTACCAAATTGTAAGGGACTTTGTCTCAATTTCCATTCTTTGAGACATACTTTATTTTTATGCACTTATATTATTATATATGTTATACATAGTTCCAATTTGACATATAATATCATGAATCATTATTTATTAATTATATTTTTAATTTCAAATTTAATTATTTTATCAAAACGTATTTTAATTAAGCATTACCAAGTCGGAAAAAATTACCAAACCCAATTTCTTTTCTTTGAGTTATATTACTTCCGCGTTGTCATTATTATTATAAGATTATATGTGTAATCAATTTTTTACAATATTTTTTTTATTTTCAATTGATTTATCTGAATAAAATGTTGACCCACAAAATATATTTATTGATTTATTCTCACATTAACATTATATTCTTTTCAAGGGTTTACTTCACAATCTCAATTTTTCGGGATTATTTACACTTAAATCTCCATCAAAGAAGCTTATTTGATAAATTTTTTATAAAACCTTTACTATTATTATAATCTGGTTATTAATGTACATTATAAAGTAATATTACCATTTTTACTCTTAAGTAATTAAATTTATTTATATAATTGTTTTAGGAAAACCCGACTTCATTTCTATTTGGTCCAAGAACCTATTTTCTCTTAAAACCAAAATTTTCTAAAACGAAAGTCACACATTTTTTAAACCATTCCAAAATTATTTTTAAAATAATGTTTTACCCTTTTATTCTTTTACAAATGTTTTCAAAGGAATCTTGTTGTATCATTCTGAACAAGGAACTTTTCTAACCATTTTTACATGAAAAATGACTTTTCTTTTTACCGTGTATGACATGTATGGATTTAACCACCATTATTCCTTGAATGTTTCCTTTTAAAATTTAAAAGGGTAAATTTTAATGAAAATATTATTTTTTAAATGTTATAATAAAATAAATTGTTTTGGAAAGGGTTTTTTAAAACTAAATGATATTTTATCAAGAATTATTTTAAGTTTCTTCATCTATTTCAAAAGGTTTTTTAAAAGGTTTTTTCAAAACCAAATGATATTTTCCCATAGATAGTTTCTTATTGACAGTTCTAAGGATAGTATTGACATTCACTTACTTGATTAATTTTTTAGTCCCCTTGAAACATTCAATTTATAATGATCATTTTACATTATGTTTCCCATAAATATACATATCATTTATCATGGATATGATTATTTCATATACCATATATCATTTTTATATATGGTATGTACATGAAAGTCATTTAATTAATTGGGAAAATAATGATAAATTTGTATCTATTACTCTATATGAGTATTTGATAAGGTGCATTATTAAATCAATTATTCAACATATGAGGAACACTTTAGATAGGTATGAAATGGGTGGGGTCCAGTTATAGATAGCCCCTCGATGTATCAGAAGTCTCATGGGACGATTTAGTAGGTTATTCTAAGATAGGGTTTTAAAGAATATGCTAAACTGTCTTATGAAAGGTCTTTATGGTAAAGATACCTTGTAACCAAGAAGCATTGTGTGTAATAATTATGAATTTTATTCATTCAGACTCAGTTACTATCTATCCATGATATTTTTCTTCAACAAATATATGGATGCATTTCATTTTCAGTTTACTGATATAATGTCTTGTGTTTTTATTTTCTTACCTTTACATATTTATTATTCTTCACCCAATTATTTTAAATGGCATGTTTTTTAGTTATTTACCATACCATATTTTTTATCCACTTCCTCTTGGTTAATTGATTAATTAGGATACGTTTTTAGTTATTTACATTTCCACATTATTTAATCAATTACTTATCAGTTATTGATTACATGGAATGTGTTTCTAGTTATTTCCATTTCCACATTGATTATTCTCATTGATTTGTTATTTATTCCATTGTACTTTACCCTTATTGAGTATTTGAGATCACACTTATTTTTTTACCTTTCCCTAGGATTTCATGAAGTGTTATAATCTAGATATTCACAGGTATATTAGATGAAATAAATTTATTATCCTCAAAATAATAAAATTATGTTGTAATTTGGGTATTCATTTGTAATACAAGACTCATGTATGTATCTAGTTTACCAAAACTACCTTTGTTTTTAGATTTAATTTTATTTTATTCCAATTTAATGGTAGATTTACATAGGATCTTGGATTTATGGGGTTGGGACACTACATTTGAAATCATAGTAAGTTTAGTAGAAACCTTCAGAACTAGATTTAGGGGAACACATATTATATAACATAACCCTAAAGCATAATTTGAGGATATGTATAGAATAAAATCATAAATTTTTTATTAGATAAGGATTATGTGGTTTTACTAGAAATAAATCCCCACCTGGAGACTACAAGTGGATGTGGTTCTGTCATAAATTTACCTAGGGGTAATAACTCTAAAATACTTCATTAGTCCTGACTCAAGAATAATCTGGTACTCGTCAATGGGACATACTATGCACATGATTCGACACAACTATGATATATTATTAGGATAATTTATATATTAATTATAAACAATTATAAATGTTTGGAATACATGATGACAATGAATGAACTAGTTTAAACCTGAGGTGTTTTAGATTGAACTGTGACAATATTTGGATATCCTAAAAATTATTATATGTTTTTTCCGATATGATAATTTATACTCACACTTTGGTTTTTGGTTTTAAATAATTACTTACTCTATAGAATAAAATCTATTACAAGTTAGTGCCTGTATGGAAATAAATGAATGAAGTATTTATATATAGTGGTTGTATTAAAAACCATAGTTAAAATTCTATTTAACGAATATATTTCAAATATATACATATTATTAATTTTGGAAAATATATTAATATTTTTTTAGAACAAGACAAAATTTATTCTAGGTGACAACTCATTAGGTCTAGAAAGTTTGTGGGACTTGAACACATGACTAAAGGACGACAAGGGTTTCACAGCTACCATTGGCCTATGTGATTTCTTGGTCACTGTGTAATTATTTTTAGTTAAAAAGATTAATGAATAAATATTAATGATGAACCAATGGAGTTACTTTTTGGGAATAGAGATTAACTATATTAGCTTTGTATAATACTTAGAGACAAATGGAAAGACATATCACTCTTTTTTGGACCTTAATATCCATTAAACATTTATTTTATTTCTTCAGGCATAACTGTTAATTTTTGGCCATCCATTTTCAAAATAATGGATAAATTTGAAATTGATAATAGAAAAAACAAAGAATAAAAATTTTGTTTATAGAAATATACCATGTAAGTATATTTTCTTATATTATTAGGAACTAAATTAATTACTCAACATTTGAAAAATGATCAAAAATAATGTTGTCCAAATACTATATTTTTTATTGAACCAGTGGCCTTTTAAATCATCATAGATTTATGGATTTGAGGACTTGATCATTCCACTAATAATTCACTTGTTTTTGATTTATGACCTTGATAACTCCCTATAAATATTTACAATTATCCTATATGTATGTATCTCCACATTAAATTAATGTTCTCTTACTTTGAGACCAAGTTACATGTTTGTCCATGCGACCTTTGTAATTCTTATTCTCTCTTTTCTAGAGGATGTTTTATGAACCCTTATCATGATGTGTGATTTTAAAAAAGTAAATATAAAACAATATATTACCAAGATAAAGTTTAAATTTCGAATTCACAATTTATTTAAGTTGTGTATAATGTAATACCCTGAAATTTTAATGTAAGAACATTGTATTCGATAACCTGTATAACAAGAAACACCAAGCGCACAAGGGATTATAATTTATTGAGAAATTATAGTATAATTACTATTTTAAATATATTAAATATATTTTAAATATTTCAATGATTGAAACACTGAGTTAGCTTGCATCAAATACAACAACAAGTTTCTTCAATGGATTTTATTAAACACAATACCGAGTTTTTCTAAACAACAATATATTATAATTATTATATTATTACTTAATATATTAATTTATTACCTAGAAATTAAATAGTGTTTATGAATATAAATAAAAAATTGAATATATATGGTCTATAAAAATATAATATGAATTCATTGGTTATCAATTAATTAGAAAAAAATATAAACACATTGAATATAAAGGTAATGTTATTATGCTCCCAAATTCGTGTTGTCTTAATGAATTAAATTAATTTCAATTAATGAATGATAATAATGAGATATATATGATATATATATCAATAAAATAATTTTTCATTTATCCAATATATTTGATAGCCATAAGACAATAACAAACCAAATTTTATGCATAAAAACCTATATTTTCCTAAAGATAGGTTTACTTCCTTTTAATGGTGATCCTTTTTTAATTAAATTTTTTGAAACATTAATCAATTTTATTTGTCAAAATTAACTTAATTTTTTAAATAGAGAAATAAAAATTAGTTTAGGGAGATTTGTTTTGTATTATTCTGTAAAGTTTCATTTTTTTATGGATAATGAAAAATACTAAATTTTAATTCAAAATTTCTTTTTTTTATAATTTATTTTTAAGGATAAAAATTATTCTAGATTGGGTTTAAAGTTTAATTAGATAAATTTTATATAAATTAATCCAATTTATCTCATTGGAATCATTTTAACTTTTAAATTGAATATAAAAACATAAGAAACGTTTGAACATTTTCACTTAAAAAACTTTTTTTTGTCTTGTCTGAGGGATTAAATTTAAATTAATTTTAAGCAGTTATGTGTTTTTAATTTGGAAAAATTGATTCCATATTTGATATAATAATAATTTATAATAAATTACAAGTTCTATTTAGTTTTTTTGGAAAAATATTACTGAAAGTCATATAAATTATTTACAACAATTAACAGAAAAATTAGCTTTAGAGAGGACAAAACATTAAATTTAAGAGCCAAAATAGCCTAGATACTTTTACAAAATACATTTACATTCATATTTATACACTATATTCAATTTTATCTAATTTTTATCATTATTTTATCTAATTTAAAAAGTAAAAACCTTGTTGGAATTCAATTTTAAAAAAAATAAAAGAATACCAGTCCTCCTCCACTATAAAAAGGCACTCAAACCTATCACTTATTCACAACTCTAAAGACCTTTGTATCACCCAAAATCTTATCAAATAATCTCCAAATATTCATACACTCAACCTATAATCCAAAATTGGGGCATAAATCAAACCAAGAAAGTCTTTTTCTATAAACCAAATGGAGTTACTCGAAAAAAGAGGTATCGTCCTTCCACAAGCTCCTTTGTTTTATTTTCCTTTTCCACCAATTATTATATTATTATTAAATTAATATATAATAAAACAATTATTATATATATAATGTGATTTTTTATTTTAAGTGTAATACCTACACTTATACACACTTTTATCTAATGTGTAATGAAATTTCTATTCCTGTGTACGACCAACAGCCGCCTCATGAAATGATGTTGTTTGTATTTAATTTGCCACCTCTCAGGGTTGGGGATTATGATGGAATAAATATTTGTATAGTATATAATTGATACATATATAACTTATTTATGGTTCTATAATTTTTATATAACATATTCTTTAAAGCTACCAATTTTTTGTAAATACAATAACATCGTTTGTGGAAGTGTGGACTACTACCTCCTCAAAACGATGTGACTCATTCACACTATACATGGAACATATAAATGATAGTTTTAATAATACTATGTTACATATATGAAATAAAAATTATAATTTAATTATAATATATATATACATATATATCATTTTCTATTAATTATTTTAAATACGATAGGGAAATGGATGTAGCATTCATGTGTACGTACGACCTACCTTCCCCATGAATGGTGATTTTCATTTCCTATATCCAAATCTTAAGTATTATTATAAATAAATATATAATGGATATATAGAATATTTACATCATGTTTTACATTCTGTATATTCTGAAATTATGATATAATTAATAAGAACAACAAGTATCAAGTTAAAACTTACTTAGCAAACTAGGAAATTAACATCTGAAATAATAAAAATAAGAAAATATTATTAACAAATGGGTAATAAGATATTATAAGATGTTGATATATTATATTTTAAATATGAATATGGTTCTTTTTTAAGTTATTAAGAGTTTAAAACCCTTATACAGGAGGTTAAAGGATTTTCACCCAAAAGCAAACCCAAGGTAAGGGGTTCTTGTCTCACTTTGCTTTCCATGAGGAATACACCATTTCCACCAGTTACTTATTTTTTGCAGTGTATATACTTCCCATTTTTATATATTATATATTTAATTATTTTATATTCATGGTATTTAATTTTTCATTGGAAATAATTTCTTTCATGGGGATTATAATTCTAAAGTTACCAAATAGTAAGGGTATTCATCTCAATTTCCATTCTATGAGACATAATTTATTTTTGTGCACATGAATTCTTATATATGGTGTACATGATTCAAATTTGACCTATAGGTTCCTGATTCATTCAATCTTCGTGATATTTTGAGTTTAAAATTTAATTATTTCATCAATTTTTATTTGAATTAATCATTACAAAGTCAAAAATAATTTCAAAACCCAATTTATTTTATTTGGGTTATATTACATCCTAATTGTCATTAATATTATTAGATAATATGTGTAATAACTTTTTACTATATATTGTTTTATTTACAATTGTTTTTTTGGATTAACATTTGAAACACATAATCTGTTTATTGATTTATTCTCACATCAACATTATGGTCTTTTTAATGGTTTACTTCGCAGTCTCATTTTGTTCAAGATTACTTTCACTTTAATTTCCATCAGAGTAAAATTACTTGATCATTTTCTAATAAAACCTTTCAAATTAATCTATTTTGTTAATTCATTATCTTTTTTTTAATTAATACTGTCATTTTACTACTATTTGGTGTTTAACTATTTTCAAAAATGTTTTTAATAAGACATGAATTCATTTTTATCTTTGGATAGAGAACTAATTTTCTTCTACAAACACATTTTTCTAAAAATGTTTTTAAAATGCTTTTACCCTTTCATAAAATATTTATAATATAATTTTTTGCACTTCATTTCTTTTGAAAATGTTTTGAAATAAATTTTCTTGCCGCTTTGCGAACAAGGAACTTTTCTAAACTTTTTACCATGGAAAAGGATTGTTCCTTTTACCTTGCATAGAATGTATAGTTTTACTCTCCATAATTCGTTTGAATCTTCCTTTAAATGTTTAAAATGTTAATTTTTAAATAAAATATTTATTTTAAAATTTATTTTCAAATAATTTTTTTCCAAATGTTTTAAAAAATAATTTTATTCCTCAAGAGTGATTTTAATGATCTTCTTCTATTTCATCAATGATAATAACCCTTATTATTTTTACAATGGGTATGTGTCATATTGATACCATCCTTTTTCTTTTTCTGGATGGTTTCTAATTAATTTGGCCAAGGATTTTATGGGAATTAACTTCCTTGATTCCACTGTTAGTCCCCATGAATTATTCAACTTTCAGTGATCATTAAATATTATTTTCCCCTAAATAATCATATGATTTATTATGGATATGATTATTTACTATACTGTATACCATTTTTACATACGGTGTGTACTTGAGAGTTAATTGATTAACTAGAGAAATAATGATAAATTTGTCTCTTCTACTCCATACGAATATTTGATAATGCAAATTATTAAATCTATTATTCAATATATAAGTAATGATTTGGATAAATACGACATGGGAGGGGCCTTATTATAGATAGCCTCTTAATGATTTTTTAGTCTCATGGGATGAGTTATTTGTCAAGCCTTATATGGGTTTTTACATGATATACTAAATTTTCTTCTGAGAGGCCTTTAAGTTAAAGGTACTATGTACCTGGAAAACATGTAATCTAAAATTAATCATTTCTATCATTCAAATTTAGTTACTATTTATCATTGATATTATTCTTAGATATATCTATGGATTCATTTCATTTTTAGTTTATTGATTAAAAGGAATGTGTTTTTAGTTTCTTACCTTACAATATTGATTATGCATTATACAATCAATTTAAATGCCATGTGTTTTTATTATTTACCTTTTCATATTGTTTATCAACATCCTTCTTAGTTCATTAATTAAATTGATTGACTTTTTAGTTATTTACCTTTCCATTTTATTTACTCACTTCTTTTCATTTATTTATTACATGGAATGTGTTCTCATTTAATTACCATTCCATATTGATTATTCTCATTAATCATTATTTATTCTTTTTTACTTTACCCTTATTGAGAATTTTAGGTCACCCTTAATTTTTTTCCCTTTCCTTAAGATTTCTTGAAGTGTTCAACGAAATATATTTATGGATATAATAGATAGAATAAAGTTATTATCCTCGAAAGAAAAAATTGTGTTGTAATTTTTGTATTCATTTATAATATAAGACTCTTGTATGTGCCTAGTTTCCCAAGACTAAAAAACTATTTGGTCATTTGGGTCCTGATATACTTGTATCTTATGGAAATGTAATTATAGCATGACACTGGCTCTGATCTTGTTGGGGTTTGTTTTCTACACATAGATTCACCTTATGTTAATCACCCTGAAATGTGTTGGTTAATCAATGACTTGATCATCACTAAAATGCATTATGTTTAGGAATAATACTATAACTATAGCTATAAAATCCCCAGGGATATGATTTGGTTAATAATAATCTCTTTATGAACCAGTATAAAAATACACTTCCTATTTACTGTGAGGGAGTAGGATGATAAGTATAAGATAACCTTGTATAAAGTAACAAAGGTTAAACTAAAATTTATATAGGTTGAACTAAAATAATTATTATAAAAAACTGACCTGGGTTACCCTCAAACCTAGCACCCGACCCGATTTGTCACATACCTAAATGGAATTCCTGATTTCCATAGGCTAGTGAAAAGAACCGAGGCATATAATAACAAAATAGAGGGAAATATTTCACCCAAATTGAAGAAACACATGGAATATATATAAATGAAGTGAGAATGAACAGAAAAAATATAATAAAATATATTCCATGACTGTAATAAAATTGAGGAAACAAAAAAAAAATTAAAAGTAACCAAAAATACAAGAGACAAGTCAAAATATAAAGGAATAAATTAAAAAATATACTCTATGTGATGGTGTAGATGAACTCAAATCATCTCACTACCAGCTACCCAACTCACCTGACATGAAACCTCACTAAAACTCCTTTCCTTTCCCTACATTGGAAGACATACATAGGTCTGCACATCACTAACGATGTGTACTGGGTGTGACCTAACAGGCTCCATAGGATCCCACCCAGGTGTTACAAAAAAAGTATCTCCATAAAAAAATTTCTATTATCATTTTAAATAAAACATGGCATGATAATTAGTGAATCAGTTTTATAGAAAACACGGTAAACCATTCCTCTTTATCACACTTCTAGAATAGAAGTAGGTATTTTAATTTAAGATCCCATTTTCCATGTCATCTTTCACAAGAATAAACATCCATGATAAGGATAAAATAGTGCCAATACATGAAATAAAAAACAAAAATAGTAGGATAGGCATCACAACGCCAATGAATGCCACATGTCCGGAAATAGACTACCCATACCCAAAAATCTATGAATAGTGAACTATGGTACCTGAAGCTAGTTATCGACACTTCATGACCTAGGATACACCCCAAAAAGTGAAATCCCACCGCCATATACATACCTAGAGCCAATAATATACACTTTAAGAAAAGAGGAAAACCCATAAAGTGAACCCCCATAGTAAATAATGGCCTCAAGCTAAGCCTTCCACATAGTATCCAAGGTAACCCATCTACTCATTTTCACAATCATCTCAATGTTTCGAAAATAATTTCCAAACCATTTCACAAAATCCTTTTCAATTATTTGTAAATACCCCTTTTCTTTAAATTTTCAAAAACCAAGGAAAAATTTCTTTTATTTAAAATCTCATTCGAACACACACATACAATCATGCCAATTTCATACTAATTTATTTGTAAAACAATTTATAAAAATAGAGAAATGTGGTTTATTAAATATATTCTTAAGATAGAACCACCTACCTTGAAACTTGGGTTACACATTCCCATAACGGGATCCACCAATGATGAAACCAAATAGTTCCAATGGATACCCTATAATACGATCCACACATATTAGGATTGATTCAATTGAGAAAGAGGGTCGGTGGAGAATAATAAATACCACATGCCTCAAGAAAGAACACCCATCGCACCATGAAAAATCGAGGAAAACCCTCAAGAATGAGATTTTAAAACAAATATTAAAATAATACTAGAATAAACTCTAATTTAGGTCAAAAAATCGAATAACACAACAAAAGGGTGTTACCGTGATCAGTGGAAATGAAGAATCGGAAAGGTCGTTTACCGGAAGAGATGCAACAAAACTCCAATGGAGATCAAAATCCAAATATATCAATCTAGAAGGAGTGGAGTCTCCTAAAATCACATGTTAATTTCCCTAGATCAATGGAAATGATTTCTAGAAAATAAAGGAACGAAAAATATCTATTCGCATGTTTTAAAAACTATACATAGAGTGTTACATTATGTGTACCCTGGATACACGACATGTAATTTTTATAGCCTAGATTTTCCAAAAAACCCATTACCTTAGATTATAATACTAACTTTTATTAACTCACGGTATATAATAGCTGTTCACATCATGTAACCTTTCATGACTTGCATCCAATAACTCTTAAACATCGTGTAACCAAGTTACATGTCGCTAAATACCTATGAATCATGGAGAAAAATCCAGTTAAAGTTAAGAGTCCCAAAAATCTACAACTTCACCACTATAGGTATCCTCCCAATTCTTTATTGTCTCTATAAGTGCAATTGGAAAATTAAAACCATAATGAGTTTAGTGATATACCTGAAAAATCAGTAATGGGATTTTACAAAATCCCCACTATAAAGACTTTACATCCCCAGGAATTCATGTAGAAGATAACATCCTTAGAAAAAGATGAGTCCATTACTCCCTCATCAAAGAATCATGTTGCTTTGTATCATAAGAATATGCACTATTTTCTATATAACTATGACCAATAGAATTGACCTCCCATTAAATACATTATCTTTATAATCAATGATCTCTACTGGTTTCTCCAGAACAGAAACATCAAGATCTCACTCATTTTCTTCCCAACATAGAACATGAGAAGAATCAGGATGATATTTATTTAGCTAAGACATGTAGAAAAGAATATGAATTCCTAATATCTGAACCGGTAATTCCAACCAATAAGAAACATGTTCATTCCACTCTATAACCTCAAATGGTCCATCACATCTCAGACCCAACATTCCTTGTATTCCAAGCCGATGGTGAACCAACCGGGGAGAAACATTCATGAAAAAAAAATCATCAATAGAAACATTATAGGATGGTGTCACCTATCCATATACATTTTTTTTTGACTCTGGGATCTAACCATATGTCAATGTACATCTTGAGTCTTTTCAAACATCTCCTGAACCAGACTTCGTACAACCAAATCTTCTTCACCCACCTCATCCCAACAAAGAGGTGATCTGCACGATTGACTATAAAACACCTAAAAGGGATCCATTCTTATAAATAATTGATAGATATTGTTGTAAAAAAACTCAATGAGTTCTATTTTGATTTCCCATGATCCACTGAAATCCAAGACATAGGAACGAAGAATATTTTCCATAATCTGAATTACCCACTCAGTCTAACCATATATTTATAGATGGTAAGATTTGATCAAATTGAATTGAGTTCCCATTTTCATTGAGAGACTCATCAAAAACCAAAAGGTAAACCTAGGATCCCTATCTGAAACAATAGTAGAAGGACTCCCTTATCAACTCAAATTTACCTACACATACAACTTACCCAGATCATCAACCTTAGTAGTATCCTTGATTAGAATGAAATGGTCAGGCTTTGTCAATCGATCAACGACCACCAAATAGAATTCCTCCATCAAGGATTATATGGTAATCCAAAAAAAATTCATGGATACGTCATCCCATTTTCAGATAGGCACTAGAAGTGACTGAAGAAAACCATGAGTTTTGGGTAATCTTCATTTATCTATTGGAAGGTGTAACCACAGGAAACATAATCTACAATGTCACGCATCATACCCGGCCACCAAAATCATCATATTATGTCATAATACATCTTTTTAGTGCCTAGATGAATGGATTATGATGATATGTGATAACAAAAAAAGTATAAACTCCTCACAGATGTTAGGACAAAAACCCTCTTCCAAAATTAGAGTATACCATATAAAGAAAGAGACCAACCCGAAATGGTCTCCCCACCATAAAGGCATTATAAAAAATTACTAAAATCATAATCCTTATGAAGAATCTGAAAAATATACTCCAAGAGATATGATGATAACTAAAAACTAGTCATTACCATACCTAGAACATCCTCATGAAAATACAAGTGAAACTGAGTGAAAATCCCCATAAGGTTCAACTCCCCCTTCGATTACAGAATAGGATGTGGCGATACCTTCCTACTAAGAGAATATACAATGAAATTTCCTATCCTTGGGGTGTATGTGATATCTATGTTAAATTTGTGATGATATTATATAGATATTCTCTAAGAGTCAAGTCTTTCTGAGAAACTATATAACTCAAAATCTTATGATTAGAGAATATTGTAAACCATTTCACAAAAATATATCTCCACAAACATTTAAGTGCATTCATAACTAGATAAATCTCTAAGTCATGAGTGGGATAATTATTCTCTTGATACAGAATCCGATGAGATCTGTAAGCTAACACACGTTCATCCTACATAAGCATCCATCCGAAGAGAGTACTATAAGTATCATTAAATACCACATACCCCTTAACAAGATCAAGTAATATCAGAATAGTAGATGATGTTATAAGTCCTTTTAGTTCATCAAAATAATACTGACCCATTGCATCCCATATGTATTCTACCACATTTCTAGTAATAGTTGACAATGGTGACACCAAATTAGATAAATCCTTAACAAACTATTGATAATATCCTACAAGAACACATAATATTTATATCACAAAGAAATTTTTTGGTTTCTTACAAGACTAGACAAACTTCACCGTATTAGGATCAACTGATAAGTCATGTTCAGAAATATTATTCCCTAAGTACTTCACTTCCAGAATCTAGAAACTACATTTCAAAAGATTTACATAAAACTAGTGACTTATCAAAACATCCAACACCATACTCAAATGGTGCTTGTTCTCATGCTCGTATTTTGAAGAAACCAAATATCATCCACATACACTACCACAAAATCATCAAGATATTTATGGAAAATTTGATTCATCAAAGACAAAAAAATATAGAAGCATTAGTTAGACCAAAATACATTAAAAGATATTCATAATGACTATACATACTCTTGAAAGATGTTTTCGGTTTATCAGACTTTTGAACTCTTAGAAGATGATATCCCAACCAAATATAGATCTTTAGAAAACAATTTTCATCTTAAAATAATATAACAAATCATCACAATGATGTAAAGTATATTTTTTCTTCAATATTACCAATTTCAACATATGATAGTCTATAATATATCAAAGTGAACCATCTAAATTCTTGAAAAATAGAACAAGGGATGGCCAAGGTAAAAATATAGGGTATCTAAAACATTTTTACAACATATAATCCAACTTAATTTTGATATTTTTCCACTCCACCGATTCTATACAATAACATGGTTTCAATATTATCTATGTACCTAGCACCAGGTCAATCGTAAACTCTACCTCTATCTCACTAGAGGAAGACTGGATAAGTTTTCTAATAAAACATCTAAAAAGTCTCAAACAATAACGGGAGGATTATCAATAGAAAAAATTTCATTGGGCTAAAATGAAATAGTAGACAACAAACTCTTGAGCTCTAGTGGGAAGGTCCTGCATAGGCAGACCTCATGCCCCACTCCCCATGAAACACATGAGATCTCACATAGATAGCATGAAATAAAACATGCTAATGATAATAATAAACCACAAATCAATTAGAGATAATCCAATACATACCAATGATGATGTCAAAAAAAACAAATCAAGAACGAGAAAATCCCAAAACAACTTCGTATCAGATATCATTAATGAACAATAAGTACATTGAAACCCATTATCTTTACTCTTTCTAATAAGTTTCTCTAAATCCATTATAAAGGGAATAAGTTTCAGTGAAAGATTAATAATATAAAAAAATGTGCATTTATAAATGAGTGGGAGGAACCAATATCAAATAAAGCAATTACTACGGAATTTGAAATAACAATATTACCTCTCACTATTGTCAGACCTTCATTGACGTCAGTTACATATAAATATACTACGTAAAGTGCCTCAATCTGGAGGCCTATGGCTGGAGCCATGTATTATTTAAAGATTTTGACTACACTATAGTAGCCTTTAGATTTTATGAACCTTGGCCATAATGAGGCATAGTTATAGTTTGACAGAAGCATTGTAAATGACCAACACGTTCATAGTTGTTGCACATATTCCCAGGTATAGGAAAAAAACATCTGGTGTGTTTGGCCTTTCCACTCTAATTGTAATTTAGAGGCACAATTCTAGATATAGCAGATTGTGTGGGGGATGCTCCTTCCAGACACCCACCACCACCACTTTGTGATGATCCTGTCACTTCTTCTTCTACCCATGCATGCCATTAAAAATTCTACTATATAAAATTGAAGGGTTGGGAAAACCAACCATGTCATCTATATCCATCTCGGTCATCATAGATCTATCTAGAGTCTCCACATAGGTATAAATGTATAACATAAATACCTACAATATGATATTTAGTCAAAAATGAAACAGGTACTTCAGAGCCATTTGTTTGTCATTTCTCACCACATCGGGAGAAACACAAACAAACTCTACAAACCCATTGTTGTATACTGACCCCAAACACTCTCCATATTGCAAGGACATGAAATTTAGTTACTTTTAAAACATCAAGGACTCTGGAAAAATCTAATATATGAACAAGGTTTTGAAGCCCTTTAAATCAAAGTCCACGTGTCTGTCTGCCTGGACCATATAATCCCATCATCTCTTATCAGAACCCTCAATACAAAATACTACACATTTCACCTTGATACTCTCAGGTGTCTCAAAGAGTTTTAAGATTTTATCAATCTTATCCATCCATTCCTATGACTCTTTAGGTTCATTAGTTCCTTTAAAGGATAGTTTCTTATCATGAAGAAATTCACATGATCGGCCTCTCTCTCCTCCAGACCCTAGTTGTACTTCAACTACTACATTTAGAACCTATGGTTATCCTGATCTACAACACTAACATATCATATAATATTTTTGATGAGATTCTATTATACTAATATATTCCCTTGAGTAGCTTCAACTTCACCCGCATGAGGAACTCATGGAAGAAGTATTGGAGGCATACTACTACACACTGAATCATAAGAATGATAAGAAAACAAAAGTACTCTCATTTTAAACTAGAAAACTCATGATCCTAAAATGATAATTAAAAAATCAAAACTGTAGACACATATTTCAATATACCCAGGAAACTTGAGTCTCGTCACAAAAATAGTTGGCCAAGAACTTATATCAACAAACCTCTCAAGTCCCAAAAATACTATCTCCAGTCTACAGAAACATCCTATAGAAATGACTCTTGATGTAATAACTCCTTTGATACCAAATTGTAATGAAATAACCCAGGTTACCCTAAAACCTGGAACTACATTAGATCCATCACATACCCAAAGGGAATTTCTGATACCCACGGGCTTGAGATATGTACCCGAGCATTGAGCAACAAACTAGATGGAACAATTTTTTCCAACCTGAACAAACACATGGCATATAGATACATGAAGAAGGAAGCAATAACAGAAAGAGAATAAATTAAATTCCATGACTATAAGAAAACAAAGAAAACACAAATTCAGTAAATGAATCCAAAAATCAAAGATAAAATTACAACTACAAAGGAAGAAAACCAAATAGTTACTTCATATGATAGTGTGGATGAACTCCCACCATCTCCCCACCAGCTACCCAACTAAGCTGACATGAATCCTCAGCACCTCACTATGGTGCCTTTCCTTTCCCTACATTGGAATACATACATAGGTATTCACACCACTGAAGTGGTGTGCATGTTGTTAGATAACATGATCAATAGGATCCCAACTAGGTGTTACATAATAAGTATTTATATAACAATTATTTTGTTCTCATTTTAAAAAAACATGGCATGATAAGAATTAATGTCGTTTTATAGAAAACATGGAAAAAAGTTCCACTTTATCACAATTATAAAACAAAAGTAGGTATATCAATTTCAAAGAACATTTTCTATATCATATTTCAAAAAGCATAAACATGCATATCAATCCTAAAATAGTACAAATACATGAAATAAAAAACAATAGTAGAAACACAGACATCACACCACTAAAAAATACAGAAGTTCAAGCTATAGTCTACTCATACCCAAATATATTTGAACAATGAATTTTGATACCTGAAGTGAATTATATACACTCAAGGACTAGGGAGACACCCCAGAAAGTGAAACCCCAACATCATATATGTACCTAGAGAAAATAATATAAACTCTAGGACAAGAAGAATTCCTAGAAAGTGGACCCACACAATGCAAATCATCCTCAAGCTAAACCTTCCACCTAGTACCCAAGGTAACCCATATTCTCTTTTTCTGAATCATCTCAATGTTTTAAAAATAATTTCAAAACCTTTTTACAAAATCATTTTCAATGCTTTGAAAATACCCCCTTTCTTATCATATATTAAAAACCAATAAAAATCAAATTTTGTTAAAAATATCACTCTAACACAGATAAAGAATCATGAAAATTTCATACCAATTTAATAACAAACCAATTTATAAAAATGGATGAATACTATTTATCCAACACTAGCTAGAGATCAAACCACCTAACTCAAAACTGAGGTCACACATTCCCATAACAGGATCTACCAATGATAAACCCCCACAATGCCAATGGAGACCATATAATCCAATATGTATATCTTAGGATTGATTAAATTGAGAAAGAGGGTTGTTATAGAAGAATAAATACCACATACCTCAAGAATTAACACCCTCTGCACCATGACCAACAACGGAAATATGTTTATAATGAGATCACACAACGGATATTAGAAGAATACAAGAGGAAACACCAATTTAGATCAATGGATCTAATAAAACAACACAATGGTGCTACTACAAACAATTTAAATGAAGAATTGGAAAGGTTTACCACCTAGATTGATTCACCACAACTGCAATGAAAATCGAATGCCAAAAGATTGATCTTGAATGAGAAGAGTCTCCCAAAATTTCTTGGGAATTTACCTAGGTCAAGGGAAATAAAGTCTAGAAATGAGTTGAAATAAAAATATCTTCATTTATTTTAAAAACTATACATGGGGAGTTACATGATGTGTAACCCAGTTACAAGGTATGTAACTACCAAAGCCTCAGAAATGCCAAAAAAAAACCCATTACCTTATAATAAAACATGACCTTTTATTAACTCATGATGTGTAAAAACATTTCACATCATGTAACCTTTGACAGTATGAATCCTATCTCAATTAGCATTCAGAAACTATTACACATCGTGTAACATAGTTACAATATATTACTTCACCATTATTAGAATCCTCCTAATTCCTTTTAAGCTCTATACAGACAACGATAAAAATAACACCACAACGAGGTTAAGGATATACCTAAAAAATAGGTAATAGGATGTTATAATTATGGGATAATGTGATGATGTAAAAGGTTAAGGGTTTTAAGGTGGAATAAATTTTATTTTATTATGTATGATAATCTCCCTATAATTTTAAGTTGTTTTCACTCATTTTTAAACTTTTAGTTTTACTGATGGATGGAATCGGAAGGAATCATGTTAACTATGGGTGAAAGGGATAATGTGATTATGACATCGATGATAAACCCATTAGAATTGGATATGTAATAAGAAATGTGGCTATTATGCTAAGCCAACTATCATGAAAAATGAATAACAATGTAGACATAGCTAAAATATTTAGTACACCTAAGAAGAGAATGGAGTCTTATGAAATATTTGATGAAGAACTGGGTGAAGGATATAAGACACAATTTTATACTTGTAAACAATTTGTAAATAATCAACAAGCTTATTTCCTTAAGGGTAATGAAAAATTCTTTACTTGTAAAATTGAGGGTCATAGAGCATCCAACTTCCATAGGAAACTGAATAGTTTAGTTCAAATAATTGAATGAAATACAGTTCATCCAAATGCACAATTAATTAGTCAAATTATTATGTGTGGTGAACCTAGGAATTATCAATTTCATTTTTCTTGTCCAGTGACTAACCAAGATGATGAGCATCATTGACCTCCATGATGAATAAAATAATGGAATGTCTATGAAATGACTACTCCCAAACCAAATCCTGATATTAATGGTACACATACCCCTTAATATAGACTGGTAGATGTCATATTGTAATTTTATTATAGGAACTCTATTATATCTACTAATTTTTCTATGATTATTACATCACCACCCTAATTATTTGATTGTCAACGAAATCTTATAGTGGTATGATTATTGTATTACAAGAATTATCTTATAAGAATGTGTCTTGTAGAGATGACATTTTCCCTCCTTTAGATAAATTTAACACGATTTATTGATTGATTAGTTCCCTATAGTTAATGTAAAAATTATCTGGATTAAGGAAAAAACATTCCATATTAACCTAAAATATTCTATTAATGAAAGGATAATAACAAACACTCTCTTGATAATGATTATATAATGGTGGCCTTGATAGCAAATAACAATAGACTCGTGACATGAATAGTTTTAAAAAACCCCAATATTAGGGATTATCGTATTTTGAGGATAGATATTTGTTTCAAAATTTTTTAAGGAAGATATCACCATAGAAAATATATCATGCATAGTCTATATAATTTATATACCCCTAGACTATTTTCATTAGTATTTGATAATTTACATTTCAAGGATGCAATTTATTTAATGGGGGAGAGTGTAACCTTCCTAGTTTTAGGATCCATCAACATCATTGTTGTTATTATTATTACTATTATTATTATAATTACAATTTATGTATATAATTTTATCGAATGATTATCTATTTTTCTAAAAGGATTGAAATGTGATTAGAAAATATTTCCTGCAAGATATGATCCAACCTAAATAAGATTTATCCATTTATAAGAGTGATATTACAAAAAAAGATCATAAAACTATATACTACACACCATGTATTTTTAGTCACCATGGATGATGTAAATTCATTAAATGTGAACTATTTTATAATATAAAATTGTTAAAAAAGAAGAAAATCCGTACAAATAGATACTATCATGGATAATATTTATCCTTGGGAATCATGAATATCCAGTCAAAACCTATAAAGTGGATGATAACTTTGAAGTACAAATCATTATGAAAAATCTATAATATGAAATAATTACTATTACTTGAGAATTGATAGTGGAATAAATGAATTATTTAGTATTTCTATATATAGGAATATAATTTTGTCATTATAAATATGGGCATTAAAAATATAAACATTTAAAATATGGGTATTGAAAATATGGTCATTTTTTATACATCAATAAGTATGTAAATTTTTTTATTGTTAGGGTGTAAATATAACAAAATATAACTAACAATGACATAAAAATAAAATATTAAAATTATATATATATATATATATATATTTACAATTATATTGATGTGTTATGTACACATACAAATACTATTATTAAAATAATATATGTTGTAATATATTTTTAAATAATTATTTTAATATGAATGGGGTATTAAAATTAAATTTTAGAACATAAATAAAATTTTTTCATGTTATTTGTTATAGCTTATTTAGTATAAAAGTTATATTTTTTTTAAAATAACAATTTCATTAAGTGTTTTAAATTTTATCCTAATAAATTAATTTTAACACCTTGAAAATATTATATATTTACTATCATATAATCATATTTTAAATTCTAAATTTATATGAAATAATATTATGAACACATAATGTTTTAAAAAGTCATTTTTTATTAAAATAATTTTTCATTATATTTTGTAATTTAATCTAAAAGATATATTCAGAAATTTTAGAATAAAAAATATATTAATATAACTTCATTTTTTGATTTTAAATTTCAAAATTAACTTAGCATAGATTTTTTATGTTTTTCTAAAATAATGTATTTTTTTAATATTAAAAAAATAAATTTTTCTTATACATTAATTTTTATGAAATAATTATAAAAGAAATCAGTGAAAAAATTTTAATCAATTTATTCTATAAAAAATATATTTTATAATTTTAAAATATTTATTTTGAAATAGTATGTTTAAATATTAAAAACATGCTTAACATTTTAGATAATTTTGGTAACGTTGTAATGAAAATTATATTTTATCCGTTTCATTTAATAAAGTTTTTACAAGGTGGAATTAGATTTTTGGCAGATTTTAATTTTTATTACATCTTAGTTGAATATTACTAAACATTTTAATGTCAATAGTATTAATAAAATTTATAATTTTTCCCTATACATAAATCTTATGCTTAAAAATACACCTTTCCTTAAACATGGGTTTTTTTGCATTACACAGGCATTGTTAAAATTAATTTTTCTTAATAAAATAATCTTAATTAGAAAAATAATATTTAATATTTAGAATATTTAGGTTCAAATTATCTAATGCGTTACATTTAATTTTTATTCATTGAAAATAAATTACTTTGGTAAAAATTAGTTACCTCAGTAATAACCAAAAATTGTAAAAGTAAATATCTAAGAGTAAATGAAATATAAAATGATTGAAACATTTGTACAAATGTTTTTTAGGATTTATAGACCTTAAAAATTCCTAAAATATATTATTTTCCATTTGGGATTCACATTCCATGTGAAACATGTGATGTCTTTATGCTAAATAGTTATATATTGAAAAACATCCTCTCTCCTCGATTAGAAAAGAAACCACCATTGTCCACCTATCCAAACATTAAAATACCCTTAAACTTGACCCACACTTTAAACTAGTGTCTCATAAACCCTCTCCCAATTCCCTATAATATTTTATCTTTAAATAAGAAAAAGATAAGGTTCATTAAGGTGGTGACCAAAGGAGAACATCCAAACTGAGATTTAATATTTTACACCACACCTTCATAATTATTTTCTACAAATACCACCCCAAACTACATTTATCCATGATAATATGACGATAAATAAATTTTTAATATTTTTATATTTTTTTAATACAAGTGAAAAATTAATTGTACACCATCCTCCAAAATCATTGAGATGATTGAAAACGTCATTGTGTGTGTGTGCAGGCTACTGCCTCTGTGAATGACTTGTTTAGTTTTCTATCACTAACTTCCAAATATGGTTAAAAAAATTTTAATTACTAATATGATATTATATACATATATATATAATTTTTTTGATTCTAAAATTATATCATTTTTTATTTCACACCTTCCTTACTTTCTACAAAAACGAGATAACCAGTCATGTTTATGTGTGAACTACCGCGTCCATGTGATGATGTTTCTATTTCATTTTTCATACCAATTAACATGAATGTAATAGAACATTTATGTAATGTATTATCAGACTATTTACTACAAAATTTTAATTATTTAATTAAAACATTATACATTTAATTAGTGATATTAACAATATACAGTTTTAGTAAATTTAACTACTAAAAAGAATATATCAATATACCAGTTCGGATTTTCATAAAATTGTGGAAAACATATTTACCTATAGAAATTATTTGATAATTTAATAATAAATGGAATAATAATATTCATTTTTTATATTTTGAAACTATTTTAAAATAAATTTTCCTCGGTCAACATATCATAAATGTTTTTGAGAAATTTACTAAATAATTTCATATTGCTAACATAAGAAGAAATGATGTAATAAATTAGTGACATATGATGATAAATAGACATAAGAAATATACATAAAAACATTCATTACAATTTTTTTTAATAAACCTAATTTTCTTATTAAAAAATTTCAGTGCAAGTACAAATCACTTTTAGACACACTGTATCGTTTCCTCCATTCCTAATTTGTGATATTCCTTTTACGTTTTCAATTTATTTTTTCTCTATTATATGAAATTTTATTCTCATATACCTATAATAACTATTTTATATATTTAACTTAGTTAAATACCTAGTAAAATATTATTTTCATTATAATGGTTGTTAATGTTTTTAGTTTCCTTTGAAATTACCACTTTTAATAACATTCATATTTTTTCTCACATCAAGAATCACCCTAATAAAACATGTTTAAACCTTTAGTAGATTTTAAAAAATTCATTATTTTATGTCTAACCTGCTTTGTTCACTTATTTAGGGAAAAAAATAATTTCTTTCGTTTCTAAAAATATCTTTATTTATTTAATAAATAATCTCCCATGTTGTTTTTTCTTATTATTTATTCTCCAAAGTCCATCGCATTAATTTTATACATTAGAACACGATGTTCATGAACTATTTAACTTTTAATATTTTTAAATACTAAATAAATTTAATTCCCTCTTATCATTTGAGTCCTTATGATTCAACTTTTGGTTATGATTTTAATCAGAATTATAAAACCCACTTCCTTCTCATGGGTATGATAATTCTTATGGTTTATATATATATTGTATTTTCCTCATATGGAATGTATAAGTATAATTTTGATTATGATATGGTGTTCCCAAAATTCTATATACCTCCATTTCTTTGTGTAATTATTTACATATCCTGATATGTTATGTATTGGATTTGGGAGTGATCCTAATCCACTATAGGACTTTATCCATCATGTATAGTGCATTGGTGGGTTGTCTATGCACACCCTTTTATTTGATGGTTGGGACCATAATTATATGTCTCTATAATGCATTTTTAAAGTTATATATCTCATCATATGTTATGTAAGGGATTATGAAGTGAACATAATTCACAATGAGACATTGTCCATTTTATGATGATCATTATGAGAGTGTCCCTTGAATTATGTTTCCGATATAATATTTTTTATTTTTTTTCTACATTTTTAATTTCATAATAGATCATTTCCTTATATAATATTTTCATATTGATGATCATCCTCTTTATGATATCATGTCATGCCTCTTGAATCTCATGTTATGCATTACTTTTTTGTTTATTCATTTACTAGGATTTATAGCTCCCCAATTTCCATATGTACCTTCCCTAGAGTGTCATATATTGTTTTATAATATCTGTGGGAGTTTGGATAAATTTGTATAATTTTAAATTAATAGGTTTTTTTACATTAAATTATGTATCTAATATTCTAAATACACCAGAACACTATATCCACGATTTGTTTTTATTGGAAGTATATGAAAAAAATTATTAAATACTGTGTGGTTAAGGATTGGGTCTCTATACCCTTCACATTAAAAATTCCCATCTTGGAATCTTACATAAAAAACATGGAGAAAAATAGGATTTTATCTTTGACTAACCCTTTAGGTTTTAAGCTTATTTCTATAGTGTAGACCCCATCATCCATGTATACCATATAACCTAATTTCACTCCAATATTTAGACATAGGGGCACAAATTTTCCATTAGAATAGTATAATGGTATGAATAAACCCCTATTTTACCCCACTACATAATAGGTTAATATGAAATACTATAATTTCAGCATGATACATGTCATTACAGTGTGATCTATAAGTATTAAATCTCTTACTACATTGTGTTATTTGTATGTATACTTGAATTAATCTTAAGTAATTTCTAATTTAATCTTCTATATGTCTTTTTTGATGCTTCTTCATTCCACATTGAATAAACACACATCAAAGCCCGATAATTTAATCTTCAGTGAAACGTGCTACAATTTGATCCACAGTGCTGTGAAATTCTTTTTATCTTATAAGAATAACTTCTATATCTTCTTCAAAAAAACTTTTGATATCCAATTTATTAGTTCATCATGAATTATAACCTATATTCTTAAATCTCTATATCATTTTTCAACAAGTACATACTACAAATCCTTTAATATTATTTTTATAACATTTTTTCATGACTAATTCAAAATGAATGACCTATGATATCTCACTAAATGGAATGATTTCAAAAAAATTTAAACCAAAGGTGTGTTTAGAGTCTATAAGGTGTATATGAAACTACCCTGAAAAAATAACTGTGATTCAACCCTTAAAAAATAGGTGATTTAAAATGAAATTGAAAAAATAACTTAAAAACGAATCAATAAATTTACTTACATCAATATGATTTGAGACAATATGAATTCATCCCTACTAAATTCCCTCAAGACCTATAATCCAAATAAACATCATATATGTTTTATTTCACTATGATTCAATAAAATATAAAATAAATATCTTCTTATAGTAATCCAAAATCATATGAGAAAGAATAAATAAAAATATTAGAGAAAGGAGGGGAAGAAGATATCTTTTTATAAATTTCAAATCCCCTAAACCATTCTAAAACATGAGGTGATAAAGATGAAGGAAAACGAAATAGGCTCAATCCCCTCCTCTATACATGGACAGTTCGAGTGAACTCTATGGGGGGTTTTTTATTTTTAATAACCAAACTTTTCCCTTTCCCATTTTTTCAAAAAGTAACCCATGCACTAGATTTATTGATTCTATCTACTCGATCTCTATCATAGTGATTTACTCCACATTAGACACACCAAAAAGTTCCTTGTATTGTCCTAGATAATGTCTAGTCGAACTCTCAAAAGGGGGGTGAATTGTGTTCCTAAAATTTTCTTTTACAAAGAACCACCCTCTACAGGTATGATTATTCAAATCATTTTTCCTAGTAAAATTATGTTATAGTAATTAAAACATTAATGAAAGATATTGAACACAAGATATTAATAGTGGTTTTGTGAATAGAAGTACCCTAGTTCACTCCACCAACACTCTACTCCCCAAGTTTGGTGATTTTCACTATAAAATCCATTTTATAAGGGGGTCCAAGGTGAGTACAAGAAGGTGTTACTTAATAAAAAGTTAAAAGAGCTTTGAACCAGAATCTCCCTTTATAATGCATAACCATGGTCATAAACACTCTATTACACTGTGTGTAGAAAAAATAGAACGAAATAAAACATTTATAGAATCGTTTGTAACACGCATTTTCAAGAAGAAACCAACAGTATCTTAATATTTGTTCTAAGAATATATCATTATTTATGTTTTAACTCAAGAAGATATTTAGTGAACCTAATGTAAGTAATAATCATACCATGTTCATTTAAGTTTTTTTCTTTCCTATGTAAATTCATTCAATAGTATTTGTATATAAGTGCATTCTTTAAACGTGACTATCAATCTAGCCATCTTTTCTCATATAGTAACTAACTGGTCCTTTTATATCGCATTTTGAATTTTGGTATGAGATAATCCTAGAATTCAAGATATCTATATAGTGATATTTAACACACATGCTATTAAGTATATTTATTTAATTCTTCCAAATGTAGAAATTACTTTTTCAGTAGTGATATAAGAAATTTTTTTGTTCTTTAGATCATTCCATTCATAGAAAGTCTTGTGCAGAATTCTCCTTCCATAAATGGATAATAAACTTTTCTGATACTCTTTAAAAGCATTAAATGACTGATAGAGAGATTATAAAGGTAATATAGACATTCCGAAATAACTATATCTTTATAAGATATCTAATGGAAGTAATATTCATAATAAGATAACTTTCATAAGATAAAACTTCTTTTCTTTGTAAGATAAAATCAGTTCAATACTGCATTTGATAATTTTCATTGTATGGTAAATATTTTTTCAGATGAAATACTTAGATCCATTTAATTATTCTAGTTTTCATAATAAAATGTTTTAAGAATATATTTTTTATATGATAATGTCTTATTGTATTCTCATTCTGACTAAAACATCTTATATGAGATGATTAGTTGTTATCTTTATAAGATAAAGTATTATTTAGTAGTATAAACTTCCAACACTTTCCGATTATGAGTAATCAAAATACGTTCTTTAATTCTCCTAAGATGAAATACTTTGAAGATGATTAATTAATTTACTCATTGTAAGATAAACACTTTGAGAAACTCAGTAATAAAGTCTTTCTGAAAATTAAAATCTGAAACACATAGGATAAACATATTAGAATAAAATTATGTATTATGTGAATCATAAAACCAAATAAGAATAAGATATTTTAGATCAATATATTTTGTCTAAAAATCTTCCTCTTTTTGATGTTCACAAAACCTATGAGATGAAAAATATCATGAAATGAAATTTTTTAAAAATTATATGTTGGATAAAACTTTAAAAAAATGTGTTTTCTTTTCTTATTCTATTTTTATGATTCATTCTCTTTCAGAAAAATTAATAATTTTTTTTAACTTCTTTTACCCCTTTCTGAAAAAAGAGGAAAACCATTAAAAATTAATTTTTTTGTGTTTTCCTTTACTTCTACCCCTTTTTGTGATATCAATAAAAAGTAGAGTAAGGAATAAAATTAACATTTCACATGAAAATTAGTAAACATGTAATTCCATAAAATGTGAATAGAATATAGAATTAAATAGAACCCATAATGGATCCTTAAAAATGATAAAAACACATATTGATCAAAACGATTGTAATTTAACATAGTATATAGTAAAAAGATAAAAAAAATAATAATAGAATAATATTGAATAACTTCTAATAAGATAGTATAATATTAAAATTAAATATCCTAAACGGAACTTTAAATACATTCTAAGAGTAAAATAATTCTATAATTGAAATGTAAAATATATTAAAATGTTTTAAGGATTCCATAAACAATGAATTATTCATATTTTTTTCATATTTCAATCCACTTGGAAACCCACTTCATGAACTTAAGAGAGAGATTATATCTACTTCTGAGAATTAAATTATTTTTTAGAAGAGATTTATTGAAAAAAAATAGTTGAGCATGGGGTAATGACAATGAAGGTAGAGGAGTGTCAGCATTTGTGCAAACAACTCACCCAACATTAGTAGATATGCTCTAAGACCATCTCAAACATTATGAGGAATCATTACTAGTGAAAATTTAATATTGACAAGTTCATAATGTTTCTTTTTCAAATCAAATTTATCTTCATGGTTAAAGGATATTTTAGAGAAGGGTTTAGGTATAAGTAAAAATATTTCTTCATAAAACTGGTGGTTTCCCAAGGATAGATTTCATATGGGTAAAGTATTTTAATTAAATTTTGTGATTTGAACAGATGAAAATAAACTATTTGAGGTCATGGTAAACATCTTCCACTAATATGAAATAATAAATCAGCACAAGCATTGATCTTTTTCACTGCATCATTCTTGATATAGACTAAAAGGGTTATGAATCCATTACAAGGACACTAAGAGAAATTTACAAAGAATTTTTGTATGTCTACATTCTTGGAAAAACAACTTATCAGACTCTTAAACACTTAAAAAACGTTTTCCATCATACCAATAACTTGGTCAACTTATTTTCCATATTTAAATAATTTCTTTCTTAAATATTCTACAAGAAAATTAGCTATTACTTCTTATTCATATTTCGAGGAATCTGGATTCAAACAATTAACTAGTACTTTATATAAATCTTCAACACTATTTTATATAACATCAATATTATTTTCTAAAAAACCATACATCATTTTTGGACATGTGATGATAAATATTACATCTTTATTCACTTACATTGAATTCCCTTAAACTTATAACATCTTCAATTTCAACATAGAGATAGTTTATTTTTATTACTTATCTATTGACTCAAAAGATCCTTTAGGAAGAACTACAAACCTTATCAATTCATCTATCATGCATTTATGAAGGTCTTGAAACATCTCATTTAATATAATTTCACACTATGATGAATCAAGATCTACAGTCATGTTATCTATATCTTGGGATACATCTATCCGTTTAGACTATATATCAGAACTGTTTACAGTTTATAGAGTGGATTATCTTGATAAATATTCAATAAATTATTGAACCAACAACATTACTTCTTGAGAATAAAAATTTTATATCATCTTATCCTAAATATTTTTTAAGTCATTACAATACTTAGTCACTTGATATTTTATTAATTTAAATTTTGATAGTAATTTTGAGTACCTCACCTAATCATTTTTAAAAATTATTCTTCTAATTTATAGTACTTCAACAATTACACCTTCCTTGTGAACAGAAGAATTCATTTCATGGTAAAATTATATACTTTATTCACCAATTTATTTTCTTTCTTTATCATTGGGCATCCCTTATATATGATGCGGTTCTTGAAATTCGATGATACAAACCCTTCTTACAGAACTTGTTTCCAATTCTTCATAGTAGGAATCAATAATAAGAGAGGATTTTATGGTTCTTATAAAAATGGTCATCTTCTAACCATAGGAAAAAAATTTCATGATGGTATAGGTTACCCATTCTCTATTAACATTTAATGGTAAAAAAACAGGCGCTAGAGGTGTAATCTTTTGATGAGAAGTTTGTTCTCCTAATTGAACTCCAACTCAAGATCTTCTTTACCTCACAGTCAGAGTCCCTTAATCATATTGTCTTTATCTTATCTATTTATTATGATTATATCCTTATACTAAAAATTTCATTTCTTGTAATAGGGATGAATCCGCCTAAGTACAAGTGAGTTCCACTTCAGGAACAAAGGTTAAGGGAACTAACTTGATTAATGATAAATTCTAACATGAACCACTTTTTATTAAAACAAATTCACTTAAGGTGGTCAAATCATTAAAAGTGACCCAAGTACACTCATCCATGAAAACTCTATAAATTCAAAAAAAAAGGTTAATATCCTTCTAAAAGGATATGAATTCAAAGACTTTTTCAAAACATGTAACGTGTATATCAAAATATAACATTCCAGAATTAAAAATTTTCTATCATAAATAGATAATGAAAGGTAATTTCTTGAAAAATAACTTTATCAATCTCACCATTTATTTTTTCTATTCCCAACTATATGAATTATTACATCACTTTTCATTAAGACTTTAAATCATTCATTATATTGTTTTCAACTTTTTCTATTCCAAAGAGAGGCTTCATTATCTCTAAAGTAGTGAATCCATCCACTATAACCAAGGAGGCACTAAAATATGTGTTGGAGTTGGTTCCTTGGAAAATATTCATTTGTAATTTATGATAACTTTGTTTCATGGTCTTGAAAATTAATAAACTATTTATCATATCTTGATTAATATTTTTCTTGAAATAGTTTTTCATAATGTCATAATAGTATCAGTTTCAATAAAAGGTTATAGAAGTTCCCCGATATGATTAAAATCCATAAGGGATACAACAATTTCATTGAGTATATGTTCTATAGTCATATTATATGATTTTTATGGAAATAAATTATATAGATTTTTAGGGGGTAAACTCTTAGGATTTTGAGTAACCTTCTCATGGTGTACTCTCTTGGTAATATTCAGTCGGATATTATGAGAACGAGACCCACTAGAATAAAATCCACATTATTATGTGTCATTGGATGTTCCTAATTATAGGCATGTGTATTGGCCCATAGACATTATGATTATTATATATGTGTATTATGAGTCATACAATTATATGTATTGATTAAAACTGTGATGATAGATGTTCACAGAGAGGTAGGATATGTTGGGTGTGTCACGAGTAATATTTCATTAATTAATAATAAGAGAAATGGGTTTCCCTTCTCTTCATTAATTGAATTTGATATCTCAAGCCCTTTATATAAATTATACAACCTATATAACTCTATGGCCATGGTTTTCTATATAGAAGTTCAATTTAAGGATTTTCAAATAAAGAGAAATTGAGCACATAGGTTGATGGCACTAGAATGAAACCTGCTTGATTTGAGATATCAATATAAAGGTATTGTATTACATAGTAATAATCCGTGTGAGATAACATGTCATTACAGTATTAACTCCATTCTCTATGGGTGCCTTGGTATGATGTTAGATTATAACCATGGAATTTAAGCTACTTCACCTAATGCCACTAAAAGAGGACTAGAGGGTTACATACTAAGTGTGTCCAGAATCTTAGATAAATAATATATTATTATTTAATATTTAATAGGTTTAATAAATATTATTTCTGTACATGATTTAATAATTTTTCATGCATGTTTGATCAGATATGAATATTTATTTTCTATTTATGGAATATAATATTTATTTATAAATTGGATAATAATGCAATGATATTTATTTAATAAATAAATAATCATTATTCAAGGAATGATAAATATTGTGGAGGAATAACAAACTGAGTTTAATAGTCTAGTGAGAAACAATAAATATTGAATATTATTTAATTATATGTTTTTTAATATTAATTCGAAAGTTAACTGCATGTCAAGAAAATATGACATTGTTATTATTATTTACATGGGGTTTTTCTAGGATTAAATAAATAATTAAGGGCACATGGGAAATTATTTTTTTTAACCCTCAAAATATAAATTTACAATTATGTTATTTACTCTAGAGAGATAATTCATTTGTCTTGGTTGCACACAATGGATTTGTAGAATACTACCAGGCCTAAAGTTCTCCCTTCTCTAAGAACATTCTCATGAATGAAGAACAATCCTCTTCCACCGGATCAAGGAAAATGATTTTCAAGCAGTTCTTTAATCGATCAATGGTGAACAATGCAAGAACAAGGATCTGTCATGCTATCAATTGAAGATTCCTTCAGCGATTTCTATATTATTGGAACACATGTGGATCACTGTTAGAGGAAATATATGCTTGGTTTATACAACGCAATGACGATGGAACATAGATCAATAACTGGATTCATCAAATAAGAAAGAGTTCCAACAAAGGTAATTCATTTTTTAGTTAAAGTAATAATAAAAAATATGTGATGATCATCTCTCTGGTTTTGGCATGATTACCCTTTTTCGGTCACATTGATTAAATTCCATAGATCACAGGGTTTATTGTCATGTAGATCTTGGATTAGTCATCAATTAAGAAAAAATAAATTTTGGACACCTCCCATGGAATTCTTTTGGTGTTCCTGGAACCTAAAAGTGGTATAAGAGTGGTCAAATAATTTTTTATAATTATTTAAAAACCATTAGTGATTTACATATTTATAATTTAGGTTTTCCATTCAAGTTTAGTCATTTTGTTAATATGAATTATGAGATATGATTCTTCTTTTATCATTTCTCATAGATCTAATCAGAACGATTAATTTTATGATTGACATAAAATAGAGGAAATCATCCAAATGTTCCAAGGTTTCTAGTTAGACAACACATGACTCTATGCCTTGTAACTAGAGTTACACACCCTTTAGTATTGTTCAATTGATCATAATTTATTTGGAAAATAATTCAATATTATGTATTTATTACACATTTTAACTGCACCATGTGTTGACCAGAACATAATGATGCACAATCACCTAGATTACTTTATGTTTATCCATTGTACATTAAATGTAGTCCCTTTGAGTCAAAGACAATAAATGTATTTCAACACACTGCCAACATGATTGGTGACTTTGCAATTTTGATAGCACAGGGTGTGTATCCCAATTGACACATTGTGTACGCTTTTCTCTGAGATACGATCCACATGTTGAGTCCCTAAGTGTGTAACTTGGATAGACAGTGAGAGATATACATTCTATGTATCTCAGATGCACAAACTGTGTACTTATACAAGGTTAAAAAGATTTAAAATTTATTTATTTTACTACGTAAACCTTGAGACATGTACTTGTGTGTGGTTGTAAATAATAGAAACACCATGTGATAGGTTGTAATATACCTAAATATTTAAATGTTTAATAAATATCTGCATAAAGTTCAGATCTGCATATCATATAAGACTCCTATTATATGTTGTCACTCTACATGCATTTAGGAATGACACATGCCTGAAAAATCATGTAATTCATGTAATCATGCATGATGTACATTTTATGGATGTACATGATAATTCTTGTATTCCATATATCACAGGAGTAAAATAGTAATGAGTATATTACATGTTAGGTAGAATCAAATGGGTATTCACCATGATTCATCCTAGTTACATTTATGAACAAAATTATTTTTTAATGAATTTTTTTTAAATTATAATTGATGATAATATCAAGGTAATTCGGATGAAAATTAAGATAAAATCATTGATTCACTAAAGATAATTTTTAATTTATTTGAATATTATTTATCTTTAATAATAATTATTAATAATTTAATGCTATTTTTATTAAATACATATTTTTTTTCATTCATGAGGATGATCATCATCTTGACCAAACCATTGTATGTGAGTGGTTTCATTTAATTTATTATTAAATTAAATTATTGGTCTACAAGACTTCTCGCCTCTTATTTTGTAGGGTCTTCATTCCCATTTTTTCTTTTATATGAGAAAATTTTTACCCTCACCAACATGGGATTAAAAGAAACATGTAAATTATTGAACTCCCAATCTAGTTGAGGCGGTTCATTTTTAGTGCTGAGGAGAAACCCATCCAAGAAGATACATAGGTGGATAGGTGGAAAGCTATAAATACAAACCTTAATTGGTTCAAGGTGTTTCCCTAGGTCAACAGATATTTTATCAACCACAAGATAAACTAACCCTTACTATAAGTTCATGGTCATACCCTTTATTGTTTTATTTCATCTAGTTTCATGGTTTTTCATTATGGATGTTTCGACACAATCACATAAATTAATGAAATCAACGAGCATGCAAGATAGAACTAAAATAATTTTCCTTATAAGTAAATATTATCTAAGACATGGTTAATCTATTTTATAATTCCACTTAATATTAATAGGCGTGTGATAAATATAATAATGGGAAATTTATTCATAAAAGGATAACATAAATAAATTAAATATATTAAGTCGGTATAGCTTTCCATTACTTCAGTTAAAATCAAACTATTGTTCAAAGTGTTTGACCAAACCATGTTGGGAAACATTCAATTATCATATAATTTCAACTCAAAGTTTTGAGTTGACTTAACTTAGTTCACATCAATGGTTTTCTACCAAAGAAGGACTTGGTGTAATAGAGGCAAAGGTTGAGGAAATCCAATTAAAGATTTTATGATTTGGGAGTCCACTCAACGGATAAAGGAACTATGTGTTTATGTAGTTGGCATTTGGAATGCCTATGTAAAACCATTAAAGTTTCATAATAAACCCAAGTTGGGGTAATGGGAGGGAGAATATGGATCATTTTAACTTGAATATATAAGAAACACTATATTCTAATGTCAATGGTGAGGACTATAAGGTTCTGATAAAATAGTGGGAGACTAATAAATATAAAACTTATTTATTTGTCTAAATTTTTCCAGATAACGTACTAAAATTATAATTATCTTCTTTTTTAGAAACAACATTAAAATAAAATCAAACATATCACTGCGTTCCATACATGATAACGAAAACCTTATCTTCGATTCAAATTTCCACGAGTGGAAAAGGTGCCTACGTTTCATCCTTCTCCATGAAAAGAAAATTATATGTGATGGAAGAACCTTTTCCAGTTGTTCATTGTAATGAGGTAAGTGATGAAGAGCTATATCTCTATGAGAAACATCTAAATGATTCTATATATGTTCAACAATTCATGTTATCATCCATGTCCAATGAGATCTTGAAGCAACATGAAGACATGGATGCGTATAGCATGATGTCTCACCTTTAGGGTCTCTATCTTAAGAAGTCAAGACAATAAATGTATGAGATCTCCAATGCTTTATTAACAACTATGCCTGGAGAGTCTATGCTAGTTGGACCTCATGTAGTCAATCTTATTGGATACATTTAACAAATAGAAATCATAGGGATTAAATTCTAAGATGAGTTGCATAAAGATATCATAATTTCATAACTTCCCAAGGCCTTCTATTAAATTACTATTAATTAAAATATGACAAATAATGAGAAGAGCCTTTCTAAAATTCTTACTTTAATTCACCATGTGGATAAGTAAATGATGAATGATAAACCCATAGTCCTTATGGGAAATAATAAAATGAATAACAAGGAAAAGAGATCCAAGATATATAAACATTCTCAAGCTCCCAAGAACCTTCCTTATAGTAAGAAGAAGATCCAGAGGTAGGGAAAGGAAAATGATTCAATATGTTTTTCATGTGGCATGTTAGTCTATTGGAAGAGCAATTACACTCATAAGAAATGGGAATATAAGGGTGAGTTCATTGTTTAGTGCAATATTTCAATATATACATATTGGATATTAGATAAATCTTGTGGGGATCACATATATTTCTAAATGTAGGAACCAAGTCGATTCTAAAAGATTGTTTGAGGAGAGGTGGATCTGAAAGCTTATAGTGGTGCAAGGCTGGATACTATAGACATTGGTGACTACCACCTCTCATTTCCAAATAGAATGATTCTAGATTTTAAATATTATTATTATGTATCTATATTTACCAAATACATAACTTCTATATCATTCTGATATACAAATGGGTTAATTTTGAAATTTAGAAAAAAAAAATTTCTTTTATAAGGACAACATATGTTATGGTATGGTGAATTTAAATATCAATATTTATGTATTAAATTATGAAACTAAGTGTTGAAAATTGATAACAAATCATGTTCACACAACTCATACAACACCCATAGTTGACATCATCATCTTGGTTATGTATATGAGAAGCGTTTGATAAAGCTCCGTCAAAATGGATATTTAGACTCTTTTGAGCTAAAACGATGTGAACGATTCCGTTCTTTTTTACAAGGAAAAATGACCAAACTACTATTTGGTGGACAAGGTGAACGGATAAAGGATATTATAGTATTAGTACACACTAATGTGTGTGGATCGTTTCCATTAAAAGATAGAGGTGGATATTATTACTTCATAAATTTTACTGATGACTTGAGTAGATATGGTTATATATACTTGATGAGGTATAAGTCCGAGTCCTTTGAGAAATTCATGTAATTCAAGAATGAAGTATATAATCAACTTGGTATGAAGCTAAAGTAGCATTGATCAGATCAAGGTGGCCAATATCTTAGTCAAGAGTTCATCAACCTTTTACGAGAGTTTGGGGTTCGATCTTAACTCACACCACTTTATACACCACAGTGGAATGCTATTAGTGAAAGGAGGAACCATACCTTGTAAGACATGATAAGGTTGATGATGAGTCATGCAAATCATCCATTATCCTTTCAGGTATATTCATTATAAACTAAGTCATAAACATTGAACTAAGTTCTAACGAAAGTGGAAAATGGAATTCCATTATAGTTATGGGGTTTAAAGAAAGTCATTTTGTTGCATACACATGTATGGGGTTGTGAGGAATTTTTTAAGGCCTTCTTGGGAAAAAAACTAGAACCTCGGAGAACAAAGTGCATCTTTAGTGGGTAACCCAACAAAACAAGGGGATACTACCCATAAAACCCCTCAGACAATAAAGTTATTGTCACCAAAAAATCTATCATTATTGAGAGGGAACACATCCTCAAAAAGGATAATGGGAGAAATATTGCATTCGATGAAGTTAATGCTCAAGATACACAATATTTGGAAAAGGAATAGATTACATAAGTCCTCATGGAATATGTTCTTCTTGAAACAGAAGTAATGAATTTGAGCATAAGAGAGGTAATACAACCCAAGAGATATGGTTTTATAGTCATCGAGGATGGTGACTCATTATGAGTAGACAATGATGAACCTCTATCCTATAATTATGTAATATAAATATCAGAAGATTCATGAAGGAAAGAATCCGTGAATTCTAAAATGGATTCCATGTATTAGAACCAAATTTGGGTTTTGGTCATGTGCAAGTTGATGTAAATCCTATTGGATAAAAATGGGTATTCATAAGGAAATTGGGCATTGAAGGTAAAGTAAATACCTATAAAGGAAGGTTAGTGGATAAGATGTTTTAAACAATTCCAAGTAATTGACTATAATAAAACCATTCCACCTATTTCCATGTTTAAATCCATTAGAACTATACTTTCTATATCAACTTACCATGACAATGAGATTTGGTAGATGGATGTCAAAAATTAATTTGTTAATGGTAACCATTATAAAGATGTCTATATGACACAACAAGTAGGTTTTGTGGCACTAGGCCATGACAAAAGGATTTTAAAGTTGTATGGATACATTTATGGATTGAAGTAAGAATCCAGGTCATTGAACATTCAATTTGATGAAGAAATAAAATAATTTTGTTTCATTAAGAACGAATGTGAGTTGTGTGTTTATAAGTGGTTTAGTAGAAATTTGTTCGTTGTACTAGTAGTATATGTGGATGTAATTTTACTTATTGGAAAAGACATAACATTCTTCCAGTATGTTAATAACTAGTTAAACAAGTATTTCTCTCTGAAGGAATTAGGTGACGAATCCTATGTTGTATGGATTGATATATTTCATGTTATATCCAAGAGGTTTATTGAACTATGTCAAAATACATATATTAACCAGATACTAAAGATATTTAGTATAGAACAATCCAAGTGTGGATAGGTTTTAGCGTCGCATGGTTTACATATTTCTAAGAAAATGTGTCCTCAGAGACAACATGAGAAGGAGAAAATGAGTTATAGATAATATGCTTCAGTGATAGGATCAATCATGTATGCCATGTTATGTACTAGAAATGATGTTTTCTATGCAGTTAGCATGGTAGTTATATATCAAGAATATCTAGGAGAACAACATTGGACTGTTGTTAAGGATATTATTAAGTATCTGATAAGAAATAAGGTTATGTTTTTGGTGTATGGATGAGACGAGGAGATGGTCATAAGGGGTTATAATGATGTTGGTTTTAAGATAGATTATAATGATCTGAAGCCATAATCAGGATAATTGTTTTGTCTGAACAGAGGAGTTGTGATCTGGAAGAGTCAAAGTGTTCAGTTGTTTTTTATTCTACATTAGATTCTGAGTAAACTGTGGATTCTAAGGTTACTAAAGAATACATTTGGATTTGGAAATCTATCGAGGAGCTTGATATGGTACCTAATAGTAAATACGCTATCACATTTTATTATGATAATACTACAGAAGAGGCACTTGAAAAAGATCCAAGGTCACACAAATGGACAAAGAACGTACTCTGTAAGTATCACCTATTGCGGGATTTCAATTATAGGGTTGAATTTTATGTAATCAACTTCTCAAGGAATAAAATGTGGATGACACATAGAATAAATTCCTATCTCAACATAATCATGAGAATCATGTGATAGCCAGGATATTGAAGGTTGTTAGTAGTTGGATCTAGTGCAAGAGGGAGTCTGTTGGTGTTTGTGCCCTAGAACTAACTTGTATGTACTTTATGATAATTTTTATTCATATTTTTTAATATTAAAAAACTACTTATCACATCATTATTGTTCTTATGAATGACATAGTATGTGATAATTTCCTAAGAGGAGCCTTCACACTAAATGGTCATTGTAGTTCCATGTTGTGATGAGAACTATGAAGTGCTACAACAATATTCTTGAATAGATGTTCTATAGCTGGATTATATAATTTGAGGGACACAAATGATACAATCTATCATTATTGGAGACTCATAAGACTTTTAGGTACCTTCTCATGGTGTACAACCATGTTAATATCCAGTATGATATTATGAGAATGAGACCCACCATTAGGAAATCCAAATTTATATGTGTCATTGGATGTTCCTATATATGGAAATGTGTATTGATTGATAGAATTTAATATTATTATTAATGAGTATTATGGGTCGTGCACTTAGATGTATTGATGAAAACCTTGATGAAAGATGTTCGTAGTGAGGTAGGATACGTTGGGTACGTCAGAAGTAATATTTCATTAATGAATAATGCGAGAAATGATTTTTCCCGTATGTTAATTAATTTAAGTTGATATATCATTCCCTTTGCTGGAAAGGATATATCCTAAATAAATCCATGGCCATGGTGTTCTACAGGAATGTTCAATTTATAGAAAGATAAAGAAAGTGAAATCGAGCATATAGGTTGATGGTATTAGCAGCAACCTACTTGATTAGAGATATCGAGATACATGGATTATATTAGGAAGTAAGCAGTTATATGAAGTAAGATGTTGTTGCAGCATAAAAATCTATATATATGGGTGCTTTGGTTTGTTTCTAGATGTTAACCTAGGACATTAGGCTACTTCACCTAATGCCACTAAGAAAGAGGCCTAAAAGGCCACACACTATGTTTTTCCATAATCTTAGCTAAATAATATATTATTTTTTTATTATTTAATAGGATGAATAAATATTAACCCCATATGTGGTTTTATAATTATTCATTTTTTTGATCTTATATAAATAATTATTTTCTATTTAGTGAATATAATATTTATTAGAGAATAATACAGTGATATTTATTTAATAAATAATTAGAAATTATTCAAGGCTCGGTAAATATTATGGAGGAATGAGAGATAGAGTTTAATGATCCATGGAGAAATAATAAATATTGAATATTAATTAATTAAATAATATTTGATCTTAATTCGCACGTTATGTTCATTTCGGGAAATGATATTATTATTATTATTAGTACTTGACATGGAGTTTTCCTAGGATTAAATAAACAATTAAGGGAACTTGTGCAATTTTTTTATTTTAACCATAGAAATATAAATACCCAATTATGTTATATTCTCTATAGATACAATTCATTTGTCTTGGTTATGAACAATGGATTTAGAGAATATTATCAAGCCTAAAGAGATCCCTTCTCCAAGAACGCTCCCATGACTGGATAGTAATCCTCCACCACCAGATTAAGGAGAATGATTTAGAAGTGATTCTTGAAGCAATAAAAGGCATATGAAAGAAGCACAAGGACCTACCGTGATAACACTAGGAGAATCCTTCTGTGAGATTTAGATATTCATAAACACATGTGGATCATCTGTAGAGGAAATATACACATGGAATCTACAACGCAATGATGGTGGACCAGAAATCTATCACCAGATTCAGCAATGATGAAATAATTCAAACAAAGATAAATATTTATTAAATTAAATTAATTATAAATAATATGTGATTATTCTCTTAGGTTCTAGTGTGATTACCCTTTTTTGATCTTGTTGATCCAATCCTTAGATCATGACATTTATCATCATGTAGATCTCGGATTGGTCATCAATCATGACAGAAAGAAATGTTGGTCATGGCCATCACATGATTCCACTACACCCGAAACCTACAAAAAGGGTAGCCTCCATCAGGGATTCTGGGGGTGTTCTTCTAAATGTATAGAGGTTTTTGATAGGTTCTTCGGGTTTATTGTTGAGGTAACAGGGTATTCATCATCACAAAACTAAAAAACATATGATTCATTGAACTCACAAGATTCCTATTTGAAAACTAAAAATATTTGTGTTTCATCAAACACATACTCCAGTTTTAGATAATTAATTAATTTCTTAACCAATATATTGTACTTTTCTAGCCAATCAAAATGTTACTCATCCACCCAATAATATTCATGATATATTTTGTCTTTTTGTTCATCTTGGTGAGGCACCTTCAATTTTCATTATATTTCATCAATGATAAAGGGTTTGAAATGTTCCAATGGTGAATGGTTAGGGTAATGAAGTTTTGGGTAGAGATAAAGTGGTTTCAAAGGTTTAAAAATAATTTCACATGTAGAGTTCATACACACCCTTTTTCAATTGAGGTAATTTAGGGGTCACACTATGATTTATAGAGTAATTATACTATAACTAGGTGACATGACACATTTAATATTACTAGAACTCTAAATGGTGACACAAAAATTACATAAAATAAAGTAGATAACTTATTTTCATTGACTAAAAAATTAAACAAATAAATAATGTTAAATAAAGATAAAAATTAAAAATTCTAATTTAATAAAATAAAATCTTTCAGAAGGTAAGGGTTTAGAAAAAATTTCTGATAATTGATTTTATATGAAAACAAATTCTAAATAGATATCAGTCTATTTGGCATGACCTCATATGAAATGGGGTCTCAAATCAATTTGATTTTTCCATGAATATTTTTTAAGATTAATTGAAATATTGATGGCACTTTTGTTATCACATTTTGTTGGAACAAAAGTAAAATTTAATCCAAAATACATTAAGTTGTTTTTTCATCCACAAAACATTTTCAAAAAAAATTCGTACTATAATATATTAAACTTCAGTAGTTGATAATGCCATACACTGTTGTTTATTACTCATTCAAGACACTAAAGATTTACCAAAAAAATGGAATGTTCCTGAGTCAAATTTTATATCTAGTATACATCTAGAAAATTAATTATCTAAATATGAAGTTGAATTAAAATCAGATATTTTTGAGAAAAAGTAAATAATGTGACACATTTCCTTTAAAATATCATAAAATTATTTTAGCATCATTTAAAAGAGATTATTTTGGATTGGTTTGAAATCATGCACAAATACACACTTAAAACATAATATATTGTCCAATTATAGTAATATATAACATGATTCAAATGATTACTCTATACAAATTATTATCAATTTTTTTCTAGTTTCATATAAACCATGTTTAATATTGGAGATCATAGGAGCTGAGTATGTCTTACTATTTTTGTGTCCAAACTACTTAATTAAATCAAGTATGTATTTTATTTTATTAAAAATATTTCCAAAATATTTTTGGTAAACTTTTAATCCTATAAAATAATTTAACTCACCCATCATACTCATTTAAAATTCTTTTTTATTAATTTTTGAAAAAATCATTGCACAATTATTGAATTTATTTATCCGAAAATAACATCATCAACATATATTTTTACTATAATAATATATAAATATAAAGTTATCTTAAATAATATAGTGTCTACCAATCAAATTATAAAACCATTTGATAAATGAAAAGTGATTAATCATTCATACCATGCCCTAAGAGCACTATTAAGTCCATATAGAGATTTGGTGAGTTTTAAAACAGATTTTTGAAAGTGAGGGTCTTTAAAAATTAAAGGTTTTTCTACATAAGAAATCTCCATTAAAAATAAATTTAGAAAATCTGATTGAACATCCATATGATATAATTAAAATTAATATACAATGAATATTCTTAAAGAATTATAATAGATTATAACCTATCTATGGGAGAAAATTTATCATCATAATCTATTCCTTCATATGGATTATATCCTCTAGAAACTAATGTGTCTTTTTTATAGTTATTACACCATGATCACTTTTATTTTTTCTGAGAACACATTTTTTTAAAATTATAGGATAATATGCAGGTCTTTCAACTAATTTACATAATTTGTCCCTTTTGAATTGATTTAGTTATTATTTCATAGCTAAGATCCAAATTTCATATGATAAGGATTATTATACTTATTTAGGTTCGAGTTGGGATGGATAGAATGATATTTCATCAAGATGTAATATGGTTATTCTCATTATTACACCTTTATGTAGGCTTCTTATAACTGTTTCTAGAGGATATCCTTTTTTTGATTTCTTGGTATTCTCGGAAAACATTTCTGATTCACTAGTATCTACCCTTACTAGATTTGGTTTAAATTAATAATGTTACAAATCATCATACTTTTAGTTATTAAAGAGGGGTTTAAGTGTCATATCCTTGAGTGAATCACATTGATCACTAGTTTGAATCATTTTATGATCAAAAGGACCACTTTCATCAAGCTTTAAAAGATTAGATTCTTCAACAATCCAGAAAATCTTATTGAAAACATGATGTTATTAATATTTTCATGAATTATTATATAATCCCTTTACTTATTTTATATGAAATTTTCATAATTTATGTGAAATATTAATGTTGTAATACTAAGTATAATTTTTGAGCATTTTTAGAAGTAGTCCAATTGAGTTAGTTTACTATTTTATTTATATATATCACCCTAATGATACTAATTGTTTGGTTATTGTTTTTTAATATTACTAATTATTTATCCAACATTTCATTACAAGGGATCAAGGGCCAATTCTTCCATTTGAAGGCTCGTATGGACCACACAAGAAGGCCCACAGAATCTGTGAGGAAACTGGACCATCCATGAATATTGAATTACAAGGATTAATCTATAAGTTATAATTCATTAATTCTCCAGAAACATTAGGATACCAATTCAAAGAGTAATGGATAAAAAGTTTAGGGCCCAACTCCAAGAACAAGGGGCCCAACTACGGCTTTGAGGTCTATCCCACCATTCTCTCCAGAAATTAAAATATGAACACTTTCATGAAATATCACACGGTGTAATCATCAAATCAAGCTATGATTATGTAGTGTGAAATAGTAGATATAGGTGGACTAATTTTTTTAATAAATCAGTCATATTTGAAGGCATCTTCCTATTCAAAAACCTATTCTCATTTTGGACTTCAAAAAGTTTGGATTGAAATGGATAGATTAACTTTATTTAATCAACCAGCCATAACATTGGATCCTTAAGTCCAATGGACACAAAATATTTAGAGTAGATAGAGGAGATATTTATCTACAACTTTTAAGAAAATTATATCTCGAGATTTGGCTATATAATTTATCAACTTGTCAATTCAATTGGAGGAGCAGTTTTAAAATTCAAACATCACTCAACATTGGGCTATAAATACACCCCCCTCATCTCCTTGCAAAGGGATGAAATTTAAGAAGAGTGGAGAACATATTGGCATGACCAAATCCATTCCAAAGGCTTTTTGGGACCTTCCATACTCATGTTTTCCCTTGATAGACCTTTCCTCCTCTGATTGTTTTCATTTACTTCTGTCTTCTCCTATGTTGTAATCTTGTAAGTCTTTCTATTGTAATTATATTTTAATTCAAGTCTATTATTTAATATCTCTTATTATCATCCACCTCATTTAGTTTAATATTAATGTTCTTAAAATAGTTCAAATACAGTTGAATCCCCTTCCCTTCTTTTGATTTCTCATTCAATCTAATGTCAGTATTTAATTCCCTTCATCGTTTGTGTGTGTGTACGACACACCACTCTTTTCATATCACTTTATTTTTATTATGTTATTAATTTATAATCATAATAATTATAACCAGATTACTAATCATTTTAATTTTAGAGTAAATATCCCATTTGGGTGATTCAAAATTTAGGGATGTTAAGTGATTGAGAGTATTTTCTCGATGAGTATTCTTTGAATTAACATTGTGTATGTTGGGCTTACTATGTCATGGATTAATGACTTGTTTGGTTTAACGAGTGGGTTCCATGGATTATTGGAATGATAATTACACTAACATAAACAAGATATGATTAATATTAGAACCCTATGTTATGTTAAGGATTGTATTAAAGCCTTAACACTTGGTAATTCCAATCAATGTCAACATGTGAGGTGGGTGTTAATTTAGTGAAATATAAATCAAAGCTCAAGGATATCAAAAGATTAACTACCCAATAATGAACTCACGCCAATCATTATCAATTTGTTAAATCAACCATAATTCATAAATTATTTGATAATATCTACAAAAAACCCCCCAATCAGAATACAATTAACTAAAAACAACTAACTGTAAAAATGTATCATTGCCTAGGATTTGACCCGAGTGATGCTATACACATTAGCAGAGCATCAGAACTTTGACCAGTCGATAGGCGATAATCGGACACATGTTTCAAATGGATCCGTCGTCGGGGATGGTGCAATTATGTAGTCATTAGTTTCTGGTTTTTTTTTTAAAAAATCCAAAAAACAAAATTTAAAAAAATTGAAATAAAAAACAAAGAACAACCCGACTTCTCATAAAAATCATAACTGAAAAAAAAACAGAAAGAAAATAACCATTTTCCTATTTCTTCCAACATCATTGTGAATTCCCTGTAGCCTCCTAAAAAATCCCTCAGATTTGTTTGACCTTGAAATTGAGCAAACACTTCGCCATCTTAAGAGGAACATAAGATATAATCAAATAATTCAAGAACCAGTCCTTGTCCAACCAATTGAATTAGATATGGCCAATCCTAAGGAATAAACACTTAAAGAACTCTCTTCCCATGACATGAATTACCAACCTCTTGGTATTCAATATGCATACATAGAATCTAACATGGAAATCAAATCAGGTTTGATTCATCTTCTCCCTCATTTCCATGGGCTATCTAGTGAGGATCTACATCTTCATCTTAATGAGTTCCAAGTGGAGTGCTCTACCATGAAGCCTTAAGGGGTTTATGAGGAACAAATCAATCTCCGAGCATTCCATTTATCCATAACAGACACTTCTATGTCATGGCTCGACTACATTCCTCCTGGTTCCATAACCACATTGAATGACATGAAGAGACTCATCTTAGAGAAATTCTTCCCTGCTTTTCTTATTGCTTTTATCCGAAAGTAAATAAGTGGTATACGGAAATTCCCAAGTGAATCGCTCCATGAGTTCTGGGAGTGGTTCAAAAAGATTGTTTCAACCTTACCCCACCACCAAATCCCTGACCAAATCTTGATCCAATACTTCTATGAGGGGTTATTGTCTACGGAGAGAACCCTCATTGATGCCGCAAGTGGCGGTGCTCTTATTGATAAAGCTCATGCAGCTGCAAGAGATCTCATAAGTAACATGGATGTGAACACACAACAATTCCATACTCGAGAACATGCTCAAGTCAAAAAATCCCAAGATATTCAGTCGATAGAGCCGAAAAAGATGACAGAATGGAAGAGTGAACATACAGGTCTTGTGCGACAACTAGTTGTGGCTACCAAAGCCCCAACTTCATATTCTCCACAATCTATGTTTCTTGGAACTGTAAAAAACTGTATAATCTGAAACTCTCGATCTCATCCAACTAAAACATTTCTACAACTCTTGGAGGATCAATCCGATTCATTTGGACCAATGATGCTCAATGCATCATATTCTGAGAAGAACACCTACCTCGACAATCAGGTTAGTTAATTAGAAATTTCAACTAACCATAATCTGAGCCCTTGTCTTTTACCTATAACCAAGGCCTGAGGTATGATAATTCTGTCTCTTATCCCCCTAAATTACCTCATCCAAACCCAAACCAGTTCCAACATGGTCATGGTGTTGGTAACTTCCAACAACCTTATCCTTTTATTCCTCAAACTCAAAGGAAAAGATCCTCCTATTGGATTCCAATATCCTAGTCAGCCTTCCAAATTCCAAAACCAATGAAATCGCTTTCCCAAGAACCAAAATCTAGGTAATCCCAATTCAGGACAAGCCTCTTCTTCCAAGCAACCACGGGAACGTGCAGTGGAAGATCTTGCCTCCTTCATCCATTCCATCCTCAAGAACATTGAAGCCCAAATTTCTCAACTTGCACCCCACCTTAGTTAGCAGAAACCATCCAATTCATCCCAACTTCTAGATCAACCATTACCCAACCCCAAGGGTAATGTAAGTGAAATTGCACTTATATAGGGAAAGAAAATTCCTATGGCTCATGTTGAGTCCTCTATCCCTCCTTTGAATGTTGACCCAAAAAATGAAAAGGAAAAATAAATACGAAAAGGAACATGAATCCATTCTCTCACCTCCTTCTATTCTACTTAGAAACCCAATTCCTTTTCTTCAATCCGTTTCTAAGCCAAAGATGTCCTTTGAACCCGATCTTGAAATGATCGACATGTTTAGACATGTTGAAGTAAACATTCACCTCTTAGATTCCATAAAACAAATTCTTAAGTATGCCATGTTTCTGAAGGAATTTTTCACCCATATGAGGCAACTTAGGACCTTCGAAAATGTTTCCTCCCAGCATTCTATTCCCATAAAGAGCTAAGATTCAGGGAACTTTACGGTTCCATGCCAAATTGGAAGTTCCAACTTCGATGATGCACTCATAGACCTAGGAGACTCAATTAATATCATGCCCAACTCTATATTCTCCAACATTTTTCTAGGTCCCTTACATCCAACGGGTGTTGTTATTCAATTGGCCAATCGAAGAATAACCAATCCTGAGGGTATAATCGAGGATGTCCTTGTTCATGTCAATGATCTTATCTTTCCAGCTGACTTCTATGTCCTTGACATGGAAGGTGTGTCAACTTCATTCCAATCTTCTTTGATTTTAGGAAGACCTTTCCTCATGAAATCTACTATCAAAATTGATGGCCATGATGGCATCTTATCCATGGAATTTAGTGACCAACTGCTCAAGTTAAATATATTTCCATCTATGCGATACCCATCAGAGAATGATTTTTCATTCTCTATCCGTTATTCTAAAACTCTATCTGAGAGTGTGTTGAATCCCAATCCATAATTTCATTCTTTTTCTACTGATAGAGGTGTTTGTGAATATTGAATCCTCATTAACCAAGTCATAAGTGGAGAAGTTGATGTTGACATTACAAATGAAAACTCCATTGATCTAAAGGATCTTGAAAAATCCTAATAATCTCATCTTGTCTCTGACCTCCACTTCCCCATCTTGGATGATAATGAGGAAAATGAACTAGAATACTAATTTGTTGAATCAGATTAGTTTATCCAACATTCATCATTTCCAATATGTGATTCTGAGAATTCTGTTATATGTGAGGTTAACCCTAAACAAATGTGTTTATCTAGTCCTAATGATAGTGAATGTGGTGTGACTTGTTCCCTAATTAATAAAGTGATCACTGGTGATATTTAAATTGACCCTTCTTTGTTGAAAAACATTTAAATAAAGGATATTGAAAATTTTATTCAGTCTTACAACTCCACTGACCCTCAATACTCTACATCGGTCAGTGATGAAATAAATGAGTCAAAAACAATTGGGATCTCATACTGTGGTTTTGTGTTATCTGGTCCTTATATAAATGAACCATCAGAATTGAGACGTATACCTAAATTTCCAAGCATATAAAACCATCACTTTGTGGATAAAATCATTCATCACATTGGAGGACTAAGAGAGGATAGTAATATTCTCTTTCCAATTCCATTTAATTGCAAGCACACAATCATGGAAGGGGATAAATTATCCAATGAACAACTAGGATTTCCAAAGAATAAGTTTTTCTGTAAGCACTATGGAGTAGAGAAAATGCGGTGGCCACCATTGGACTATGGGTAGTCCACTATAACTGTCCAGCTGTAGACAAATAAATGAAGCGCTTCTTGGGAGGCAACCCAAGTTTTCTTTTACTTTTATGAAATTTTAATTTATTTTTAGTTTTTCATTAGATGAATAATGATTTTTCTTTTTCAAGTAACATCCCACAATCCGAGAACCACATCAACTTCCATTGGATCCACAGTAGACACACCACTAGATGGAGATGGCGACCCGCCAAATCCAAACCAGGGGCACCTCTTCCCCTTTCTCTCTCTCTCTCAATCTATCTATCTTTCTTCTTCTTCCCCTCTTTTTTACCACTTTTTTCATTAAACCCTTTTATTTAAACTTTATCTTTTGTGTGGGTGTGTCTTTATAGAAAAACTAAAAAGAAACTAAAATAATAATAAAAAATAATAATAATTTAACAACAATATGAAAAGAAAAATCACGATTACTCACCTTAAAATTTTCAAATTCTGTCAAACCTTTTAGGGGAGTCAACAGAAGTGTTTTCATCTAAAAAATATTGAATTTTCATCAAGACTTTGTATAAAGAATATGTTTTCAAGACCAACAAATTTTGAATGCTTAATTTTTGATTTGGAAAATGATTTTCCTCTCCAATGAGAAACACCATTATCCTTCATGCCAAGTCCACCTAGTGCCATCTTTTCAAAATGTTTGTTTTTACCCCCATTTGCGAGTCCTGAGTTTAAGGACCTTCGAGCTTAATTTTATACTTTAGTGTTAATTAACATGATAGAGGCATTTTATGAACCATATGAGTATCACAATAGCCAAATAGCATCCCATTTCCATTAAATTAATCCCCCTTTTGAAAGCCCCTTAAATCCTATGAAACCCTTTTCTTTGATACCCACATTACAAGACCAATAGCTTTTCCCACCCAATAACATCATGGATTTTCATTGCATAATTTTTTGAACATTAAGACTTGGCTGGATTTATTTCATTTTGGGTACATTTTTTTTATTTCACCATTTTATCATATGCTTGAGGGAAAGCATCCATTTTAGTGTGGGGGAGAGGTTTTACTTCAGTGGGGTTTGGGAATGTCTATATTTTTATCTTGTATAATTCAAAAGTGTTCTGAAAAGTGTTAAAAAATTCAAATCAAAAAATAAAAAAAATAAAAAAAAATAAAAATAAGAATGGGTTGTGTCTTTGGTTGGTCAAAAGTCACTCTCCGCAACTTTTTATCTTTTTATACCAATTAAAATTTGTGTCGTGAGGAGATAAATCTTGGGTTCGGAGATGAGTGTAAGATCTATTTCAAGTTCAACTTTCAAAAAATGAAAACAAATGATGAACAGTTATGTCATTTAGAGAAGTTTTTTGTTTTGTAAATATTTCATCTTATCATTCCCTTCATATTTCCTTCCATTTTTTGTCTTATTACACATTTTGGTTCCCTCATAAATATGTGTTTACAATTCCTTTCATGTCTCATTTAAAAAAAATCATTTCTTTTTCCGGGCTGGTGTTTTACCCCTCTTCTTCTCTCTCTTGGACATTATATTTTTACCGTCCCATAGCCATAGAAAAACCCCTTCACAAGTCATCTTGATTATTGTGCACATTGGATAGGGATTTCAAGCTGAGAGCTCATTCAAACTCTAATATTTTTACTTTTTCTTGGTGAAAGAGTGAACCTCCACAAATGAAATTTATCATCATGAGAGGTGTGAGTTTTGAGTGTCCACAATTTCATATCTAAATTTGAGCGTGAATGAAAGAGTTTTTTTAACATTGTTTCTATAAAAAATTTGAGGTGTAATTCAATATGGATGAGTGAAATAGTCTAAAGCTCCCCTGATTTGAGAAAACACAATTTTAATATGTTTTAGCGAGTTAAAATGATTTTGTCATGTTTTTATATTTGTTTCACATGAGGAAATGCACAAGAATAAGTGTGGGGGTGATTATGTTATTAATATTTTCATTACTTATTATATGATACCTTTAATTATTTATATATGAAATGTGCATAATGTTTCTGAAATATTAATGTTTTAATACTAAGTATAATATTTGAGCATTTTTAGAAGTTGTCCAATTGAGTCAGTTTACTATTTTATTTATAATTATCCCCTAATGATCCAAATTTCATGGTTCTTGTTTTTCGGATTCATAATTCAATATCAAACATTTCTTTAGAAGGGATCATGGGCCAATTCTTCCATGTGAAGGCTCATATGGACTACATGAGAAGGCCCACATAATCTGTGAGGAAACTGGACCATCCATGAATATTAAATTATTGGGCTCAGTCTAGAAATTAAAATCCATTAATTCGCCTAAAACATTTGGATAATGATGCAAGTAGTAATGGATAAAAAATTTTAGGGCCGAAATTAAAGAACAAGGGGCCCAGCTAATGCTTTGAAGTCCATCCCACCAGTCTGACAAGAAATTAAAAACCAGACACTATTCATGACATATCTCATGATGTAATTATCAAATCATGCTGCAATTTTTCACTGTGAAAGAGAAGATATAGGTGTAAGACTTTTTTGAATAAATCATTCGGATTTCAAGGCATCTTTCTATTCAAAAACCCATTCACATTTTGGACTTCAAAAAGTTTGGATTAAAATGGACAGATTAACATTGTTTAATCAACCGTCCATAACATTGGATCCTTAATTCCAATGGCCGCCAAATTTTCTGAGTAGACAGAGGAGATATTTATCTAAAACCTATAAGTAGATCATATCTCGATATTTGGCTGTCTAATTTATCAAATTTTCGATGCAAATGGAGGGTTGGTTTTGAACTGAAAACTGCCCACAACATTGGGCTATAAAATACACCCCCCTCCTCTTATTAAACATGGTTAGAATTTAAGAAGAGAAGGGAACATATTGGCACTACCAAATATTTTAGAAAGTATTGGGAGGACCTTCCATACTCAAGTTTTCCCTTGATATACATTTCCTCCTCTCATTGTTTTCATTTACTTTTGTGTTCTTCTTTGTTGTAATCTTGTAAGTCTTTCTTTTGTAATTCTATTTTAACACAAGGTTCTTATTCAATATCTCTTATTATCATCCAAATTATGTAGTTTAATTTTAATTTTCTTAAAATATTTTAATGATAGTTTAATGACCTTCCCTTCTTTTTCTTTCTCATTCAATATAAAGTTAGTATTTAATTCCCTTCATCGTTTGTGTGTGTGTTCGACACACCACTCTTTTCTTTTCCCTTTCTTTTTCTTATCTTCTTAATTTATAATCATAATAATTATAACCAGATTACTAATAATTTCAATGTCTGAGTAAATATACCATTTGGGTGAGTCAAAATTTAGGTATGATAAGTGATTGAGAGTACTTTCTTGATGAGTATTCTTTGAATTAACATTGTGTATGTTGGACTTAACATTTCATGGATTAATGACTTGTTTTGTTTAACGAGGGGTTTCCATTGATTATTGGAACCATAATTACACTACCATAAACATGATATGATTAATATTATAACCCTAAGTTATGTTAAGGCTTGTATTAAATACATAACACTTGGGAATTCCAATCAACGTCAACATGGGAAGTGGGTGTTAATTTAATGTAATATAAAGCAAAGCTCACAGATATCACAAGTATAACTACCAAATAATGAACTCAACCCAATCTTTATAAATTTTTTGAATCAAACATAATCCATAAATTATTTCATAATCTCTGTAAACAAACACCCAATTAAAATACAATTAACTAAAAACAACCGACTATAATAATGTATCATCGCCGAGGATTCGACCCGAGTGTTGCTATACACATTAGCTGAGTATCAGAACTTTGACCAGTTGATAGGAAAAAATTGGCCGCGTGTTTCAAAACACTATAATATTTTGATGTATTAGAGTAACCTAGGAATATACCATCAATAACCGTTGTACTGAACTTACTATGATTATCCTTGGTATTGAAGATATAAACCTTTCACCCATGTACATTGTTGTATCATAACTTTTTATTATTTGGTAACTCATAGGGGTTTTTTGTGATAGGTTTTATTAGAAATATTTAAATGATGCAACATGCTATGTTATCATCCTTAGCACAAAAATTTGTGGGAATGTTATATTCGCATAACATTGTCCTAGAAATTTCTTATAAAGCCTTTTTTATCCATTAAACAACACCATTGTGTTGAGGTGTATTGGGGGAAGAGAATGTATGTTTAATTCCTTTATTACATCAATATGATTTAAATTAATGATTCTAAAATTCACTTATATGATAACTTCCTAAAGAAATTATTTTGACATCCATTTTGTTTTTCATAAGTTTACAAAAGTTAATAAAAATAGAACACACATCACTCTTAAGTCTTATAAAGTAAACCCATGTAATTCTCAATAAAATCATCAACTAGCACATAAAAAATTATTTTCCAACAAGAATTTCGGTTCATGTAGGTTTGAATAGATCCATATGGATTTTTTAAAGAGGTATAATTATAGCAAATTTTTTAATTGGTTTAAAGGATTTCTTGTGTTTATTTCCCATTTTCATGTATCACATAGCTTATTTTTGTCTAATTTGATATAAGGAAACTAATAAATCAAATTAATTTTGGAAAAATTTCTTGTATAATAAAAATTATAATTTCTAATCCTTTTATGCCAAATCTGTGATTTATCAATTTTTTCATTTAAACAATTTACATTTTTTTCTGCAAAAATAATTAAGATCTAATGATTAAATTTTGTCTATTATGGGTACTTTAAACTTGAGAAACATATATTTGAAAACTAATAATGTATATTTAGAAGAAAAAAATAACCATCGTAACAAAGATGATAAATAATTATCAGTTTGTGCTTCAATCCTTCAACATAAATACCTCTATTAATTTGAATTGACTGAGTATTTTCAATAGATCCAATTCAAACTATCAATACTTTTGAATTTCACCAAAAGTGACCTATCCTATATCTATTTTGTATTGTGAGTTTAAGTTTAATTAATATCCACTCATATTCGTTAAATAGAAACTTTCCATCAACCATTTTTCATTTCTTTTCATGTGGCCAGTTCCCTACAATGAAAAATCAAAACAAAAAATTCTTTGGTACCCAAACTCCTTTGGGTAAGGATATATTTTCCATAAGTGGCTTGTGAATCCATATAATTTTTTGTTTTCTAGAATACAATGTAACTTTTTTTGTATAATATTTTTAAATAAAATAATTTTTAATTCCAAAAGATTAAAGATTTATAATATAAAAAATATTTTCATGCTTCCTACTTACCCATAGTGAAAACAAGTAACTTCGGAATGTTTTTTATTTTTAGAATTTGGCACAAAATGTGTTCTATAATGTTTTGTCATTTTACCTAGGCTTAAAAATTAAGTAATTTTTTTCTATGTTTATTTTCACTAATCATTTTCTTTAAATGATCATCACCATTTGTGAAAACACTTGAAATATATTTGAACCTTTTAGCTACCTTCAGTAGGTTCTCTATTGGTTTATATTGTTTAGTATTTGAGGCAATATATTTTTTCAACTAAATTTTCAAATCTAAAATCTGTTTGTTCAAGTATTCCTTTTCTCTAAAAATATTATTATAGGAGTCTCTAAGGGAATTATTTTAATTTTTCATTATATCAGGATTGGTTTAAAACATGGTAAAATATTCATTTAATTCTTTATATAAGAAGGTTTCAATTTATGGTTCATCTTTATACTCAAAATAATAATATGAATGTAACTCATTAGAATGGTCCATGAGGCATATGTTAGTGTTCTAACTAATAGCTCCATCTTATTTTTATAATGATGACTATTCTCTAGAATATTCATAAGAACTCTAGGTAGCCTACATAGATTTCATTGATTTCTTATAAATAGCCTTATTAAAATATTTCTTTTTTGTCTTCTTATCATCTTTAATTTTTAGATAGTTAGTCTTGATATTTCTTATCTTTTTTCACTCATATAATATCTACTCTATGGAGTTGTTTCCTTGTTTCATATGATTATTCAAGGGTATTATAAAACCTATTATCTTGTTTTATAACTTTTTGAACTTTTAAACAAGATAAGAATGATAATTATTTGATCTATTATTTCTTGAGGAATCTCTTTCTGGAGAAGCTTCAACGATTTGCCCACTTTTATTATTCATCTCAATTTTAGAAGTAGAAACTTTCAAGGAATAATTTTATTTCTTAATAATCTTATGATCTTCAACTCCAGTATTCATTTTAGCTTTTTTACATCACGAGATTTCCAACGAGTTATTTTATTTTGAATTTATTGACTTCTATAGATTTCCTAATAGCATCTGAGATTACAATCCACATGGGTGGTAATACTTTGGAAAATTTCAATTCATGTTCATGTTTAGTAATGGGTTCTCTTATATCATCAATTATGTTTAAAATCTACTCAAGCCTTTAATTTTGATGAGTAATATTTTCTCATTAATCCATTTTGAATGTATAAAACTTAATCTTGGTTGTATCATGTCTAATAGCTTTCACATTTTTACTACATTCATATGAAACTAATATAGTGGTCCACATTTCATGTGATGTTTCACATTGTAAAACTCTATTGAACTCATATGGGCCTAATTCACATATTATAGAACTCATAGAATTAGATTTTAGATAATAATTTTCTTCAACCATTGTATCCCATTTTTTGGTTCTATCTTGGGAATTTTATATGGATTTAATGCTTTGATAAAAACATTAAGGCTAATATTATCAAAATAAATGGTCATGAGAGCTTTCCAACAACCATAATTTTCACATTAGACATACAGAGCTCTAACCATTGTCATGCATTCTTAGTTATCATCCATGGAAGCTATTTGAAATAAGATCTTTGTACTTCAACCTTTGATAGTTGAGAACTCAAGTGTCACAAGCTCTAACACCAATTATTGACCCATATAATGGCTATATAGACACTGAATTGGGGGTGATTTGAGTACCTAAAATTTTCTTCAACAAAAAACCACCCTCTTCATGTATAATCATTCAAATCCTTTTCATTGAAAAAATTTTCAATGTTAATTAACAAATAAAAGGTATTGATTGAACATAGAAGATTTGCAGTGTCTTGGGGGATATAAATACCCTTTTTCATTCCACCAACACACTACTAAATGAGTTTTCTGATTTTTACAATAACATCTATTTTACCGAGGGCTCCCAAATGATTACAAGTTGATGTCAGTTAATAAAAATTTCCTAGATATTTTAACAAGGATCACCCTTTATAAGAACTATTTGTGATATTAAACACACTATTACACTAAGTATAAAAAATATAATGAAACAAAACATTGAGAGAAACTTATTTCAACCAACATTTTCAATAAGAAAATAAAAATTGACGAATATTTGTTCTTAGAATATGATTGTATTTAATCTATTTCACGGAATGATCTTCAGTTCCCCTGATAGAACTAATAAGCATAGAATAAAAATTTTAGGTTTCATATATTTTATTTAAATGAATTTAAATGTATTTATATTTATGTGTATTTTGTATACATGACTATATATCTCATTGTCTTTTCTTCTGTAAAAACTAAATGATCCTTTCATATCTCATTTTTAAATTAGGCATGAAAAAATCCAAATGGTCATGTGAGCTATATAGTGATCTTGATAAGAAAATATATTAAGGATATGAATCCAATCCTTCCAAATATAGAATTTACTTTTGAGGAAGTGATGTCAAAAATAATCTATTTCTTTATATCATCACATTTATGGAAAGTATTTTAAAGACTGATATTTCCTTAAATGTATAATTTCATTTTCTAGTACACTTTAAAAACATGAAGCGACTTATCGAGAGATTCATAAGGTAATCATGACATTATAAAAAAGTTATATCTTCATAAGATATCGACATTATGTATTTTTCATCAGAAGATTACTTTTATAATATAAAATAGTTCTTCGGGATAATATAACCTGACTTCAATACTGTATAAGAAAATTTTATTCATTGGGTAAATATATTAATAAGATAAAACAACTAGCTTATTCAAATTCTTCTAGTATTCATAATATAATTTTTTTTACAAATATCCATTTCATAAGATAATTTTTTCCCATATTTTCATTATAAATAAAACATCTACATGAGAAAATTCGTCATTCTCTACATAAGATAAATTCAAATGTAGTAGGATAAAAATCAAACACCTTTTTATTCTGAGTAAGAAGAAGATATTATTCAATCATCATAAGATGAAATACTTTTTCAAAGATCGTATACATTACCTATCATAAGATAAAATCCATGAGAAACTATATGATATAAACATGTGATTTCCCTTGACGACTCCTTTAAAATGGATGTCTTGGGATATTATTTTGTGACCATAATCTTAAAAGGGTGTAATAGTAATATAGGTGAATTAATAAGGTTATATTTTCAATTGGAAACCATTTTTTCTGTATTATTTAAGGGGTGGTGAGAGGACCCTATTATAAGTGGATATAATGGTATTTTTTGCAAATATTTCAACATAATATAAAGAGGGAACATGTTTCGAATGTCATGTTGCTCTAAAAAATAGAAACTAATTGTGTTATGTATGATATAAGTTTGATAATAATTTACAAATTTATTTTTCAAAATGTTTTAAATATTTTTATAAGTCATTTACTCTTAGAATCTTTACTTTTACCATTTTTATATAGTTGCAACTAGTTTTTACCATGGTAATTTACTTTTTATTCCTAAAAATAAAATGGAAAATATTAACTAATTTTAAAATAAATAATACCAACATGAAATCCATTTTATCAAAAAAATATCTTTGAAATAAAACAAAATTTTAACATTAGTGCATGTAACACATAAAAATCGGGTTTTAGAAATTTTGTATTTTTCAATCTTAAAATTAATATTTGTTATAATATTACCAATGATTTTTATTTTCATGATAAAAAATATTATTATAATAGAAATTTGTGTCTTCTAAAGAAATAAAAATTCTAATTTAAAAAAAATAGTTAATTAAAAAAACCAAGAACAATTTACTTTTTTGCAATATAATACTCAAGTTTTTAAAATGATTAAGCTAGGTTTTATGAATTCTGAATATAATTTCAAAACATATAGTTTTACTCCATAAAAAATATTTGATCAATAAATTTTTTTTAAAATTTTTAGATTATTCATTTATAATGATAAATTTATAAAAGTTATATTTTGATAAAAGTTGTATTTTAACTATTCTACTAAAAATTCATTATTTCAAAAAAATAATAAAAATTATTCTTTTGAAAATATTAACATTATAAATCCAAAAAATAAGTTAATTTAGTTAATTTAAAATTAAAGTTTAACTTTTAAATGTAGTCATTAATGAAGTCACTTTACATTGTGAATTGTGTAACAGTTTTGAAATATAGTGTTTACTTATTCTAGTAAGGTATTAGGTACTATAAGATTTATATGTTATATAAATTGGTAATAAATTCTTTGACTCAGAATGAGTTTTTTAGGAGAAAATGTAAATTTTTTTATTATTAAATATTAAACATTGTACTTTTCCACAAGACTTGGTTCAAATGAATAATTGTTTTTGAATTGATATCCCAATTTTTTAAATGGGTGTATCAAAAAATCAATGTTTTTAGATAAATTAATTTTTTATTGATCATTTTTTGTTAGTATCATATTATTGTGTTTTCACATTAATATTAATATATTCAATTCATCGATGGAAATCTTACTGATTTCATACTCACCCTTAAATATATAACTACATGTACACATTCATGTACAAGTATGAAATATTGGTCATGATATAATGAAAGGGAATATGTTATTCCTTATTAGTAAAGAGTTATAAATACATGTTATATATATTCAGTAGGACACATTTTAGTGGCCTATTGTTTAAATCTAATTTATTTCTTATTGAGTTTATATTATGAAATTCATGTTGTTATTATTTCATATTTGTTTTGTTAATCCAAATACTTATAATTTTAAATTTATATAAAAAGGTTTTTTTATTAAATTAGGTTTTATATATCGAATGTATGTTTCCCCTATTTTGGATTTTTTTGAGGAGAAAACATTTCCAAAATGATTTATTTTATTCCTAATAAAATATTCCAGTCTACGTTGATTGGGAAACAGACATGGGGATTTATAATATTACTGGAATATTTATCATAATTTTATTATCAAAGATGATGTACTAAAAAATTATATCATAGTTCAAGTTTTTTGGGTTTTTAGATGAGTCATGGGATATATGTTGTCTGTTTGGAAAATATGGTGGGTAAAAATCCAAATATTTCTTTATAAAGGTAAAAACCCACTCTAAAAGATATCCGAGTAACCACAGAGTTTTATTAGCATGAGAGGTTAGTAATAACCACATAAGATTTTGTTGGTGCCAAAATATCTACAATGGATTATAATGTGAAATAATCCATGTCTCCTAATAAAAATTATATGATTTTAACCACAAGAACAATATTTTTCAAAAGAAATGAATTTATTATATTAATATAGATTTTATATTACTCAAAGATTAATGGTTTTTTAATAATGAATTTAAAAAATAATTTTCTGAAAACTTGATTGAATGTTGAGAAAAAGTGACTGGAAATGGATTATCTAAATTGAATTTCATAGGAATATAACTATAAACAGTTTTGAGTGAAGTTTATTTTTGTAATTATTTAATGAATGAATGATTATATGAATTTAAATACATTATATATGTGTTATATAAACATGACACATAAAAGACAACATATAGATCATGGAATGGTAGAAGATTAGATTTCTCTTATAAACCCTTATCTATCGAATACCATTCAATAGTAAATCCATATTATCGGTAATGAATGTAATCAAGATATTTACATAGTAGTGGATCAAGTCTTGGAGTTCTAGAAAATGAATCTAATATCATTCATGGGTGATGTCAGAGCATAATTGACTAAGGAACGGTTATTGAGAATCAATCATATATTCCAGTTCATGAAAAATCTAGATACCACAAATATTTAGTTTTCAACCAATCTAATTGACAGGAAAACTCAAATGTGGTTTTATTTTATGTCATAAGATAGATTGTATTAGGATAATAAACAGAAGTTATTCCAAGATATCTCAAATGAAATGTGTTTTTTAGAAAAGTTGGAACTGAAGAAAACTCATGAAATATTATATTTTTGGAAATTTAGTATATCTATTAATATATACTAGAGTTTACGATGAAAAATAACCTAAATTCATAAATGTTAATGGAGTGGATATGAATTAATATACAATAAAAGAATGTTTTTTTAAAGTCACTTACCTATAAAATGGTTGTTGGTAGTTAATCTAGGATAAATGTGTGCATGGAAAATGCATAGAGTGAGTGTACCTTTCTTCCTCATTTAGGTTAGGGAAGGAAATTTTTATTTTAAAAAAAGTGGAAGAAAAATTACTACTGAGGTAATTCAGTTGAATCATCATAAAAACCTATATGATAAAAGAATTTACTTGGAGGATTCAATTGTAGTGGAGTGAAAAACTAAAAATATAATTTTATGACTCTTATTTATCATTCATTTTAGTGTGGAAATATTTGGGGAAATACTATTTTTATAATGGATTTTCATAGATTATAAATAGTGGATTATGAAACATGTTATAAGGATTGAGGATTCATATTTTGGGTCATAAGAAAACTGAACCTTTAACTCATATACGAGTTGGGATTCCCACTCAAGAGGAGAGGTATGCACTATATAATTTTCAATGAAAACATATTGTGAATGATTGGGTGTTAAATTAGGTTGATATTGTTTTAGGTATTTCTATGGTATGAGGAAACTTTTTTATTTTTTTACACTAATTTTTGTATATTTTTAAAATGGAGTATCACATTAATTCATATTCAGTTGAATAAATTATAAATTGAGTTTTCAAATAGAGTTTATGTTGTCTTCTATATGGATTTTTACTTCTTTATTATAAAGGAATTAGAAGGGTTTAAAATGTATATAAATTAGGAATAAAATTGATAACCTAAAAATATCATGTGCTGTTTTCATCCTTGAGATAAAAATAGATAATCTAATTATGATGATGGATTATTTGAACATGGTCAATTTTCAAATTTACTTTCATAGAAAATGTATTGTCTTCAAGGAATAGATTGAACAAACTACACTTTCAGTGGTGAGTGTGATAACAAAAGTAGTTAGGATCACATGGAATGTGATATTGTATCCCCATTACACAAAATAGATGGATAGTTCTTGTATTAATAGAGTAAAAGGGTAAACCACAATTTACAATGGTAGAGAATTGTTATTCAAATATTAGCCACACAATTTTACTTCACTATTAATTAGTAAATACAAGGACTTTTTGAAAAAATTATTTCCTTAAACAAGAAAAATTTCATTACCATCTTAACAAATGCAATTAATGTGGTTGTGAGAGATTAAGGATAAATTAGATAAACTGGTGAAAAAATAATTCATTTTTCTAACTGCTCCACACTGGGTTCGAAAATATCCATTTTATGAGAAGGATAGTGGCAGTTTATGATTGTAAATCATCTATCAAAATATAAACTAGGTTATATTAAATAAAAAATCATTATTAAGATAAATTGATTAAATTTTTAACAGTTAAAGTGTTCTAGTTGGTTTTATAGGAATGATTTATTACTTCAATATTATAAATTAATTATAGTGTAAAAATATGTTTTGGAGATGTTTTATTATATTGAAATTGTCATTATTATTTTTTCATACCTATTGGTTCCAAAAATACACCTACAATATTCATGTAATTGAGGAATGAATTCTTCCACAATTACATGGATACCATTATAGTGGTATTTTCTTAGACGAAATCCCTATATACTGACTATTAGATGAATACCATGGGTGGTATCTAAAATTATTTTATATATTCTTTGTGAACATAATATGTATGATATATTCTAAAACTATTAAATTAAAATTAAAAAATTAAAATTTACGGTCTATGTGGTTTATAATAAAGAAATATCTTTTTATCATAATTAGGTAAATGTGTTTTCGTCTTAGATAAAACCCAAAAATAATTTTAAATATATATCTACCATAGTTTGGTCAGACAATAAAAAAATTTATCAATGGTTTTTTATAATTGGATTCTATCATTACCACTTTGACTTGGAAAGGAGTGAAGCTTTATTATATTGTGAAGTGTTAGTTTACTTATGAGGAACTAAATCAGAGGCTTACTTGAATTCTATATTTGATTCTTCTTGATTTAGGAAATGGTTATGAATTGTATTGTGACACTTCTGGATGGGATATAATATTTAAATTATATAGGTAAACAAGGTTACGGTGTATAGATTGAGGGAATTAATACCTCTTGAGAGAAACTATCTAATAAATGATATGAAGTTAACTAGAATGAAATGTTTGGTGTAAATGAATCATATGAGTTTTAAGTATATTTACTCATAGTGTGATATTAAATTGAGGTAACCAACGAGGGTGGAATATCTTCAAAATATTCATTTTGATATTATATATATACTGGGAAATGTAAATGTAGTGGTTAATGATTTTACATGGAAAACTCTAACTCAATTATTGAAATAAATTTTCTATAATTAGAAATTTATGAGTTTGTTAGTATATTTACATATAGAAGTAGTGGATGTAGTAATCATTGTGGTCATATCTAGTCTCAATAAGAAATCCATGATAACAGGATGAGTAATGGATAGAAAATTATTTCCGGATGAATGTAGGTATATGTTTTATTCTTTAAATAGTGGGTAGGAAATTGATGAATAGACTATGATATTGGATTCATTTTTTACTCTAAATGATGAATAATAGTTATTGTAGATACATGGAATGAATTTCAAGAATCTTTTAAATATTATAGTTTGGTTCTGCATCCCGAGATTATTAAGATATATCATCACATAAAGATATAATTTTTGTTTCCTAGAATGATGAACTATGTTTCTAATTTTTTTTTATGTTTGAATTGTCAATTGGTTAAAGAAGAGAATCAATTAATTGTAAGGTTATTTTAAAAATTATCTATTATAATTAGTATGTAATAATATATTTTTATAGATTTCATTATTGGGTATCCCATATCACTGTGGAAGTATAATGATTTTTGGGTAGTAACAGATTGACTCATAGGATATTTAAATTTCAGTATCATTTGAAAAAAAATATTTTGTTAATAAATTTGGTAATATTTAATGGAATGAAATAATTAGTGTTATTTTAAAGTCCTTTTTTTACTGGGTTAAAAAATGAATTTTTTTGATCTTTTTCATATGTTGAATGGGCCGATCTTAAAACGAAGCTTCGCTTTGATGTTCTACGAGTTGGGACCATTTAAATTTGTTTATATAGGGCTTCGGTAATGTCTGGAGGAGTTTCTTGGATGCTTGATTGGAATTCAGGAGCATCAGATCAGAAAAAGTTGGGCTTTTACGAACTATAAAAAGTGTATGGTTGGCGCATGACATATTAAACCATGCAGCCTGCTATAGGAAACCGTTCAACTTAATTCTTGGAGACAGAGGTGCTCGCACAGTCTGCACCTAGTTAGGAAAATAGTGTGGGATAAACTGTGTGAGGTAAGTGTCTTAAAAAATGATGCTCACATGGTCTTTGAATAGTTAGGAAAACCATGTGGGATAGACCATGTGAGGTGGTTTCCTTATATAGAAGGTTACAAATAGTTTACGCATCATTTTTCATACCATATGAGTCAAACTGTGCGACTAACCTAGTTTTGGGTTTCATATTATTTTTATTTAATTAAATTCTGTGTTGAGAGGGAATAAATTAAATATTGTTAAAATGGGGGTTTATTTAATTAAATTCAAGGTTGAGATTAATTCAAAGATTTTTTGTAAAAGGGTGATTTTATTTAATTACATTGTATTGAGAGAATTTAATTAAGTAATGATGTGTTGGAGAATTTATTTAATCAAATTCGATTGAGAAGAATTTAATTAAATGATGAATAATTTGGGAGTTGGGGTTTATCAAATATGTGTAATATTAATAGGTAATAATAATAATATAATGGTTATTATTATTATTATTCTATTAATTCTTATATTTTCGTTAGGGTTTTTTGGGAAAAAGAGCACAAGGAGGAGGCACACAAAAGGTGTAGTGTGACCCCTTCCCCCAACTTTCTTATGGGTTGCGCACCACCCAATTCTCCCAGCTCCCTCTCCACATATTGTTTTCTCACAGAGTATTCATGGAATTTTTATGTCTCGATGAAGCGATTCTGTCCCCATGTGTTTCGTTCTTCTCATCATCAATCTCATCTCTCCTTCACCAGGGTTCCATTGTGCTGAAACCCTATGTTCAGGATTAACCTGGATTTCATAATTCATTTGATCCTAGGTGGTACAAAATATTTCTCAAGACCCTTTGGTCCTATTTAGACAACCACTACTGAATGCATGGCGCTTCAACTTGATTTGGTTCACCACCTTCATTTTCAGGTAAGGGTTTATACCCGTTATTTGGTTATGCACCCCTTGAATTATATTCTTATGGTATATTTTTGGTTGTGGTTAATTAATTAGAGGTGGTTTGGTCATCGCCGCACAAATTTTAGGTGTTGGTTATTGTTGTAGGGTGAGGCAACCAATTCCAAGTGAGTAAAAACTTTTGTGGAGGTCCATGTGCATGAAAATTTTGCAGTTAAAGTTCGAAAGCATTGGCTCACCCAATTCCATGAGGTAGGTTCCTCAAATTTTCTCAATTAATAAAACATAGTATTTGTTTAATTACTATTGATGATTATTTTTATTGAAATTTATGAATGAATGGTTTATTGATATTAAATGAATTTTTAGATTAAAAAATCACATTTTTGTAATAAAAACGGAGGTTTGTTACCTTCAAGATAAAAACATAATGTTTAAAATGATGGCTTCATTTAGCATAATGTTATAGGATTTAATATTTCTTCCCTTTATATGTTGAAGCATTTGGGGTAAGTGGTAATTATGAGTATTGGGAGGGATACGTTGTGATAATTAATTGAGAATTAATTATGTTCTTTGAGAGTTGAAATCGAGTTAATTAATTAGGGGGTTAATTTTAAATTAATGAATAGTATATATTTATTGATATAGTTAACGATGAATCAACTGCTTGATTTAATATTTGACTATAGATAACTAACTAGGGGATTAATAATGAGAATTTGAATTGGAGAATTGAGATAATTAATTGAGGGATTAATTGTGACATATTGATTTGGCTAAGTTGAGATATTCAATGGTGGATTAATTATGTTCTATTTCAGTACTGATTTAGAAAATTAATTGTGGAAATTAATTGTGGAAATATGATATTTAGAAAGTGATAATTAATATTGAATTAATTATATGCTTGAGGTTTTAATATATATAATTAATCAGGGGATTAATTATGAGATGTGGAATTGGCTATCTTGAGATAATTAATGGTGGGTTAATTATGTGCCTTGAGGTTTGTTCAAGATGATTAATTGGGCGATTAATTTTTATGGGTTGAGATTTGAATTGGATAATTAGTTGGGGAAATTAATTATGGAATGATATTTGGGTTGATTGATTAATAAATTGATGAATTAATTAATGGGATTTGTTTACTTAGAGAATTGTGGAGTTAACTAATGGATTTGATGTGTTTCAATAATTGTTGGATTAACAAGGGAATGCGTGTGGATAATTATTGAGGAATTAGTTATTTGGATTGGATTAATTAATTTTTTAATTAATTAATGACTAAGAATCAGGTGCTAGACATGGCATTCAAGAAATATTGAGAAATTTGGTGCATGATATGGTATTTTAGACTGATTGAGAGGTTCGGGCGTTAGATAGGGTATTATACCCCAAAAGTGATGCAAGTGCTTGAGATGTGTGGTGGTAGACACAACGATCTACACTGATTGAGAAAGTGGATTGTGGGACATGGGGATCTACACCGACTGAGATTGTGGAGCACGAGACATGACGATTTACACCGATTGAGATTTGGGGTGTTTGTCATGGAATTCAACACCAAATGAATGGAAATGATAAATTATTAATTGAACAAGAGAAATGAATTAAGATTGAGTTAAATGTGATTAAATAAGGATTTAGAATGGATAGAATTTCTACATGAGTTGAAGTAGGTACTAGGTTATTGAATTACCTAGGGAACACTTCGGGTTCCCACATGAACTGAAGTTAGTATTGAGATACAGGTAACCATGGGAACCTTGAATATATTAAATTATTAATTAAGAAATAATTGTTTAATTTTTAATAGGTGTTTATGCTTGATAAATATGATTGTATGATTATTTTGAAGAATATTATTCCAGCTACGGGCCAAAGCAAGTATTGTCGTTACCTGTCCCTTGGGAACATGGATGGGTTGTTGATTATTTATTCAGTTCTGATATTGCATGGTTATATAATCACACTATTTTGTTATATTTCATTTTATAGATTGAGATATAAAATCTATGGTCCTGAACTACTAAGATTTATATCGCACACCCTACTCGGGCCGCCATTTCACTGGAGTACCTGAGTAGACCTCCTGTATGTAGTACTGTGGAATTGAATTTTTTGTTTTCTTATACTTGGGAGTTAGAAGAAAAGGATCAAGCCAGAGCTCACAAGGATCGTGGATATATCCCTTTGGGATTTTAGTATTTTCATTATTCCTACAATGAGATTTGTAGCATGTTGTTTTTTTACTTATTTTAGATATTTATCACCATGAAATTCATGCACTGTATAAATTAGCATTTTCCATTTTCATTGTTCATTAATTATTGCTTACATATTCTTCTACTATTATCTATTTCCGTTGTGCACTCTGAATATGACGGTATATTCTCCCCACTCACTATCCATAGACTCTCGCTACTAGTCAGTAGCCTATGGCATATGGGGATATGCTCTTGAGGTCGTGTGGAGACCAATCCGGCTACCAATTCAAGGGTAAGTCAGAGAAGTTACAAAGTGGTATGAGAGGTTCAAGTTTTATTTCTTTTTTTCCTTTGTCTTTCTACATTGGGTTGGTATATAGGAGACTAGGAAAGTAATAGTGCTCAATTGATAGTCGTGCTTGGGACTGATCACCCCATGTTTGAGAAATGACCAACTGGCCAGGGATGGGAATTGATGTTTATACTATTCGAGGTTACAGTTGATATGATTTCACCTCGAGTGACTAATGTATTTACTACTATTTATTGATTTTTATAATTTTAAATACATTCCTTGGCCTGATATGGCAGGAAAATTTCATTACATACATCATCTTAGGAATACAAAAATTCACATTCCATGCATATGACATGACATGTAGTTTCACTAGTATGATGCCTACTAATATTGATTGTGTGCCTTGGGTGGAATGTCATGTTTTGATTTTATTTAGCATTCCTATTTATATCAAATTTTTTGGTGATATATTTAACATGATTGGATAATTATATGCCACATTGCCTCTATGATTAACAATTTTTTTTGTTCTTCAATTCTTCTGTGTTATACCGTGTTGTTGTGTTACTTCTTATGATAACATGAAAGATATTTTTTGATGTGTAAATGGATTCATGATTGGAAATTAATTGATTTAATTTACCACAGGATCCAATTTCTATTGTAAGGTGTATGGGCACATTATAACTGGAAAGGGTAACTCGTGTATTCAAACTATTGAAAAAGTGGATGCTAAAGTTAAAATGTTAAATTCAAATTTTATGTGATAAATGGGAGCCAAATGTCAGCAGTAAGGTGCATGTGTGACTTATCGATTGGTGGTTATCCACCCACGTGATTGAGCCTTAAATAGCCATTATGTATCTAAAAATGGTTATAAATGTAAAACTATTGAGTTTTGATTGAAATGAACTGTTATTGGGTTGCTTTTTGAAGAATATGGATTTTAATAATGGGACCCTCAGAGGTTGCCTTTTGTTAAATGGAGTTTAGATGATAAATTTTCTGTTTAAAATTAAATGATGTTTGATGGTAAGTGGTAAAGAGGGATTTTTTTATATCTTTCTTATGTTTCCCATGGGGTGTTGTTTGAAAACTAAGTTCGTTATTGGGGAATAGTACATGTTGGTTTGTTAAAGTTATTTCGAATGTTTAGATGTTGAAATGAATTAATGAAATGAATAAAATAAAGGGGGTCTTTGAGCCTAGTGTTTTCTGTTTTGTGTGACCAAGAGATAGGGGTGACTTGTAAGCTTTGTAAGGGACCATCACGTGGTAGGTATCACCCTTATATCTTGATATTCTTTGTTTCTGTTGTGAGATTTTTTATGTTAGTACCATTTAAGTGTCGTTTCCTTAGTAGTACTTTTGGGTTCTTAATAATGTCACCCTTTTTTATGGGTTGACATTTTATTTTGACTCTTGATATGAGAATAATCACTAGGGAATGCTTGGTTCAGTAGGACAGACATGCCTCGAGCATGGTCAGCTATTAAGAATGTCCTTGGGTTCACTACTAGAAATTGGCACATTAGGGACCTCCATTGGCGGTCGCTAATGTTATTTAGAGACCTCCTTGAGACTTCCAATCTCAGTCACATTAGGTTCATCGAGGTAGGGCTACAGAGACCTCCAATGGCGGTCTTTGTAGGGGACATAATGCTCGGTCGAATTGTGGTCTCTATTGGGATGAGCTATAGCGACTACCGATGGTGGTCGCTATAGGAGACCTAAAAATCATCCCACAATGACCGCCATTGGGGGTCACTGGGCATTGGGAAAAAAATCCAACCATTACAGACCTCCATATGTAGCCTCTAAGATGGGAAATTATTTTAAAAAAAATTATAGTGCTACTTATCAAACAACAGAAAAATAGCTAAAATTAGAAAAAAAAATCAATTCAAAATAGTAGAAACACAAGGATACTAAAAAATAATAAATGATATACATACTTTGCCACATATCCAGTGATCCAAATAGATCTTGTCCATTCCAATATTTTTCTTCAACAAAAATACAATAAGATACAAAAGAAACAACTAAACAAAGAAAATGCAAATTGAACATATTTATTTAGTTAGTATTTTATAATAATAAAATTGGGCAATTAGGGTGTTAGGGCGTTAGGGTGTTAAAGAGTTAGGGAGTTAGGTCATTAGGTCGTGAATCCATTATGGTGTTAGGCCATTAGGGTGTGAGGTCGTTAGGGCATGAGTCTGTTAGAGCATCAGGCCGTTAGGGCGTCATGCCTTTAGGGGGTCAGGCTGTTAGGGCGTCAGGCCGTTAGGGCCTGAGGCTATTAGGGTGTTAGGTCATTAGGGTGTCAAGACGTTAGGTCGTTAGGGCATTAGGGAGTTAGGGAATTAGGCCATTAGGGCATTAGGCTGTTAGGGAATTTTTCCATTAGGGTATTTGTCCATTTTGGCATTTGGGAATTTTACCAATTGGTCTAGTCTCCATTTATCCAATTGGACATTAGGCTAATAGGATAATATTCCATTAGGCCATTTTTTCATTAGTACAGTAGGTTAATATTCCATTAGGACAATAGGAAATTAGGTAATTAGGATAGTAGTCTATTTGGCCAATTTTTCATTAGACCCTTGTGTCGTTAGGCTATTAGGGCATTAGGCCATTAGGGCGTTTGGCCATTTGAGTATTTTGGAATTTCGATAATTTGCCAAGTCTCCATTTAGCCAATTGACAATTAGTACAATATTTTATTTGTTACATTTGTACAATACACTAACATTCCATTAGTCCAATATCCTAATGGGACATTAGGCCAATACGACATTAGTTAATTAGGACAGTAGTCCAATTGGATAATTTCCTATTAGGCCATTAGGTCATTGAGCCATTGGGTCATTGGGTTTTTATGCTGTTAGGGCGTTAGGCCATTACATCATTAGGGTGTTAGGCCATTAGGGAGTTTTAATGTTAGGATGTTTGGTCATTAGGGAATTTTTCCATTAGGGAGTTTGGCCGTTTGGGTGTTCAGCTGTTAGGGCATTAGGCCTTTTGGGAATTAGGCCATTATGGCATTTGGCCATTTCAGCATTTTTGAAGTTGGCCAAATGGCCAAGTCTTCATTTATCCAATTTTCCATTTGGTCAATAGTCTAATACGTCATTAGGCTATTTTTTCATTAGTCCAATAGGCTAATATTCCATTATCCCAATAGGGCATTAGGTAATTAGGATAGTAGTCCATTTGGAAAATTGTCCATTGGGTCATTTGGTTGTTGGGAAGTTAGGTCATTGCAGCATTAGGCTATTAGGGAATTAAGGCATTAGGCCATTAGGGCGTTAGGCCATTAGGATGTTTGTCCATTTGGGAATTTGGCCAATTTTACAAATATCCATTTATCCAATTTTCCATTAGGCTAATTTGGACATTAGACTATTACACTCACTACTCTACACTAGTAGGGAACTACTGTGTTGCTCGTACGTGATGATGCATCATGCGTGGTCCTGGTTGCTACCTCTATCTGGTGTTCCAGGGGCCTACAACAAATAAAAATTATATATATTTTAATAATTAAAATTATAGATAGTAAATTAATAAATTCAGTATAAACCTTCATTATATGATCCCCTGCACCATCATCCAGACACACATATTTCTGCAGTGTTCTAACCTCAGTGATCAATTATACATTTACCGCCTCAGAATGTGAAACCGTACCTCAAAATCTGACAGTTTCTGTGTCATCTGAGAAAATGTATGACTAAAATCCTCATCATGTGATACTACAGAACAAGTAATCCTCATTCCATAGGTAAAACTATATCCATGACCATCACGACCAATAATGTGATGGAAAATCTAATCCCTTCGCATGGGAAGTTGTCGCTGGTCCTCTGGCATCTTTTCTAACTCAGCTTCAAATTGAGCATGTGTAATATTTGAATTTATATACATATATATTTTTACATACAGATACATGTAATTATTGGTAATGAGTACCATCACTTACTATAAGAGCTGCAGGCTCTGAATCATTTCAATCACGAGTTCTCATCCACACTGACATTTTTTCAGTCACTGCACCTTGCTACCATTACTGTATACCAATAAAATATAAAAATATAACACAAAACCATATTAAATAAAAAAATTAAAAAATTAATAATAAATACATCATGTCGGATATGATACATGTGACGAGTTCCGAGCCTGTGAGGTGGTCCTTGCAATGCTCGATTCTCGGAATAGCGTGATGACACCTCATATATTCAATTAATTCAAATTTCGAAAAAATATAATGTCACACATTCAAAAAAATATATATACCAAAAATAAATATACTAATTACAACAGCCTCATTAGACCAATATGCAACTAATTCACACCACTGATATGGGAGAACACATCTCAGGAATTTTTCCAGAATGTTGGGGGCATCCACGTTTGGTACCCAGTGCCCCCTCTTGACTTTTTTTTATAATATTTCCATGTCTTATGAATTTTTCTCATACAAAATTTCTGGAACTCATCAGGTCACACTTTCAGATTATTCTATTTAAGAAAAAAATCACACATGTTAGTATTTTTTAAACATGGGGAAGAAACTAAAATAGTCTTCTTACCTGAACTTCCATCCAAATTCAATCTAATGTATCCTGATGGATAGAAGACCAGTCATGTATGGTCAATAGAAATTGAAGTAGGTCATGTAATATATGACCCAACTGATGAATAAATGCAGGGGAATTCAGTCCCATGGGATGAAATCACTCGTCAAATGAAACATCAAAGGCCGTGTCAGAATTCCATGATGAAATGTCATGACCAAGACCTCTCTTGATAGAGGAAGAAGTGATCAAGTCTGTTCCTGTTGGAAACAATTTTATACACCATTTTACAGATGTAAACACACACACACACACACACACACACATATATATATATATTGTGTGTTCGTGTTTAGCAATTACATAAAAAACAAACACAGTTACATTCAAACATACCTCGTCCTTGAGATCTAGATGGCTCAGATGGAGGATGTGGATCTGCTTCTTGTTCCCATGACATGTCTGCAGTCATAGAAAACATTAGTAAGGGGACCATCCAAAGTGTCAAAAAGATAAATTGAATTGATTTTAAAAATATAAAACGTGTACAGTTGTTAATAAAACAAAACGATGTCTAGTTTGAGGAAAAATAAAAATGGTTAAGAGGGATGGATATTTCTTTACAAGATACAAATAATGTGCATGAAGGTCAAATAAAAATTTTGAATAATGAATGTGGAGATAGGGTGAATTCTCTTTAAAATCATAAGTACACTCTCAAAATTCTATGTCTAGAGTTGGATGTGAAACCAAACAAGTATGGAAAGAACCTAAGTTGGTTCTTCACAATGTGTTGAGAGAAATGATGTTGCCACACAAAATTTTAAGGTGAATCTTACTTCAAAAAAGACTCAAAATGGTATTAAGAAGATATGTGAATAATATCTTGATCAACATTCAAAGTTCTCTTAGAAAAAGGTATCCCACAACCCTGATAAAGATCTTTACACTGAATTAGTTTTTTCTACTAGTGCATGAGTAAATTAAAATATTATACAAATGTGGAAGGATAAAATTGAAAATAAATTCACCACATCATCAAGGGTGAATGTTTTCATGTTTAAGAAGAGAAACTCCACAAATAGAACAAAATATATCAAGGTTTCCACCCAAAAATAGAAAGCAAGTAAATCTGTCTGGGGGTGGGTGGGGGAGGGGGGTTGTCCCGGGAGGAGGTGTAGGGGCTATCCAAGTAGAGGGGGAGGGTTTGTCTAGGTGGGGGGGGGGGGGGGGGTTGTCCAAGTTGGGGTGGGGGTTGTCTAGGGAGAGTTTTGGGGGGTGGGTTGTCCGAGAGTGGGGCAGTACAAGGGGGTTTGGGAGTGGGGGTTGTCCAAGGATAGAGGTGGAGGGGCTATCCAGTGGGAGTAGGAGGGGCTGTGTAGGTGGGGGGGGGGGTTGTCCAAGGGGGGTTCGGAGTGGGGGATGTCTGGGGCTGGGGGGTGGGGACAATCTAGGTGGAGGGGGATGGGGTGGGGGTTGGCTGGGGTTGGGGGGGCTATCTAGGTGGAGGGAGAGGGGCTGTGTAGGTGGGGGTGGGGTGGGGTGGGGGCTGTTCGAGGTGGGGGAGTTTTGGGGCGTGGGTTGTCTTGGAGGGGGGTGTTGTCCAAGGGGGTTAGGAGTGGGGGATTTTAGGGGCAGGGTGGGGGGTGGTGGGTGGGGACCTGTCTAGGTGGAGGGGGAGGGGATGGGTGGGGCATTGTCTGGGGTTGGGGGTTGGGGGGCTAACTAGGTGGAGGGGGAGGGGCAGTGTAGGTGGGGGTGGGGGTGGCGGTGGGGGTGGGGGATGTTTAGGGGGGAGTGGGGGCTATCCAAGGGGGGTTGGAGTGCGAGCTTTCCGAGGCTGGGGGATGTCTAGGTGCAGGGGGAGGGGAAAGGGTGGGAGGGTTGTTTGGGGCTAAGGGTGAGGGCTATCCTGGTGGAGGGTGAGGGGATGTGTAACTGGGAGTGGGGGTGGGAGTGATGGTTTTCCGATGATGGGGGTAGGGGGCTATCCAGGTGGACGAGGAGGGGCTAGGGGGTGGGGTGGGGCTGTACAGGGGCTGGGGGTTGATTCTGACAAATATTAAATAAAAATGTTTATGTACCAAATTAGTTTAGGGTTGTTTAAGCAATTTAAAAAGGGCTTTAAATTGAAGAGAAGGAAAACAATTATAACTTTCATTACACATGAAAATCGACCATTTCTCCTTCAACGACCACTCTAATATAATTAGTATCTTCTTCACATTGAACTATGGTCTATTGATTAAGTTGTTGGGAAATAAAGGGAACTGTCTTAGTTTCATATTATTAAAATAAAAACAATCCTCGCCCAGACATTTTCACAAAAAATTGCCAACTAGGATTTGAAGGCAAAGTAACTGATAATACTTGTTCCGCTGGAGATGTGAAAAGGAAAGGTTCATTATCAAATCATTAATTTTTTATAACATATTGTTAAAATTCAAGAATGTAAACTGATATTGATTGACATTACTTCCATGCACTAGATCAACCCAATTATACGTTAACAGTATGTAATTCAACCGATGTGTGTATACAACATCAATGATGTCTGTCAATTGAACATAGTAATAACCAGAATCGACGAATGGAAAATTGAAATCACCGTTTTTTTTGCTCATCTCTTGTCAACATCTTTAATGAAAAATCAAAATCCATTAGCATCTATAGCTTTATAATGACGAGCCATTATAGATGTATCCTCAGCTAGTTGGATAAATTCTTCTGTTAGTGTGGGGTCACCTAACTCCCTCAGGTTATGAGCCTACATAATTCATAGAATTCAATAATGATTTCTGTAGAAATAAATTAGTATATTTTTTCACTAATAATGAAAATCAATTTATACCTATAAAATCATTGAACTAATCGTGAAATGACACATAATGATATTGTTGAATTTGATACTCAGTCACACGAGACATATCTTCTTTCAGCTCATTAATGTGTTTCCTGCAAATGGTAACACAATGCATAAATAATTAACTTATGAAAAAAACATGTAAAATTTAAACAATAAAAGCGATAAGACACTTACTGCATTAATGGTGCAATTGATTAAGTATTGAACAAGATATATCTATGCTCTTATATATACTCAATGTTGTCCATATCAAATATGGTTCCTTCTCTAACTAGACCAACATGAATTTGAGATGACTTATCTAATTTTTTTCAACATCCATAAGATATTTTTCAAAAAAATTAGTACACTCATCCATTAAATAACAATTGTCTATTGATGCCTCTAGACAAGCTCTATTTAATACAAATCGTGTCACTATATTTAGATACCACTAAATATGAAACATGCACCTAAATTTCACTAGACCATAATCCATTAATTCATCAGTTAGGTGCAACGTTAAGTGAACGATAACATCTAAAATTGAGAGGGGAAACAGTTTCTCAAAGTGACGAAGTGTTAGTACAATTTGGTCCTACAATCTTTTTAAATTAGTCATTTTTTGATTTATTAAACAATTTTTTATAAATAATTACTCATCTCTATCAATGGTTGAACAACATTGGGGGATAGAAAAACACAAATTGTGATTAGAATCAACTACTAAAGTAGTATGTGATTTTCATGAATTTTCATCCCTTGTAATCTTCTGCTCATCAGATTCACACACTTTGAAATATTAGAAGAGTAACCATCATGAACCTTGAGCATCTTAAAAATGGAAAGAAATGTCTCTTTCTCCATTGTAGTCATTGTATATTATGCCGCATGCATATATTTTTTCCCCTCATCTAACTATAAATGGATCTATTTACATAAACCCATTTCTTCCAAATCAAGACTTGAATTAACACGGTCCTTTGATTTTCCACTGACATCTAAAGTAGTCCACAATATATTATCACAATCATTTTTTTCAATGTGCATGACATACAAATTATTCCTTAGCATGTTAGTTTTCCAATAGTAGAAACTGTATAAAATACTTTTCTTTTTCTAATTGTGATTGCGCTATCTACCCTCACCACGAATATTAGGTAATAGATGTGCCACCAAATCTTGAAATTCATATATCATGTGGATATTTTCTTCCTAAATATAAAATAACATTTCGACTCATTTCATGATCTTTTGTGGTGGGTTGAACTATCAACATCCATCAAATGTCACTCTGTCCTTTCTCAACCTGTGCTGAGGGGGGAGAAAACGACTCCAACCTAGGTATGCCAATTTTTTGGAATGTTTAATAGATACATATTTTTCACCTTTATTTCAACAAGGGAATGAAAATTCCCCTTTCGTACTTCAGCCTGATAAATATGCACAAGCCGGGAATTCATCGATTGACCACAATAAAGTAGCCTACAGTTTGAACATTTCATTCATTTCATAGTCATAAGTCATCACACCATTTCCCCAAAATTCATTCAACTAATCAAGTAATATCTGAAGGTAAACATCAATCTTATCCCATGGACTTCTAGTTCTATCAATAAGAGTGGGAAGTAATATTAAATTTTGCTTCATACAAAGCGATGAAGGAAGATTATATGAAACCAAATCCATGATCCATGTGCTATGAGTTGCACCACCATAAACTTAAATGGATTGAAACCATCTATTTCTAAGCCCAATCGGACATTAAGAACATCTTTATCAAAGTGGGTGTGTATCCAATAAAAGTCTTCCCATGAACGAGAGTCTGCTGAGTGGGTTAACATATCACTTTCTTGATTTATTTACACATTCCATATCATTAAATTAAAAACATTAGATGACATAAAAAATCCTTTCAACCTTAGCTTTAGTGTAAAGTAATGCATTTTCTTTATAGTAATTAGTTTACCCTATTTAACAGTCTGACATTGATTAGTCTGATTTCCCCTATTCTCTTTCCACCTGGAAGAACCACAGACTATACAAATATTCAAATGGATAGTTTATTTTCTAAACATCAAAAATTTGTTTGAAGATAGATATATGGTATCATATGTTAAATATAAGTTCTTTTTCAACTTACAAGAATGGTAATACTACTCGGGAATCATAGAGTCAACTTGAAGAACCTTTTTCAGTAACCCAAACAGCATGTTGAATGATGTGTCTGAACACTGATTAAAATTAATCAAATGAAAAAAAGTCAACAATAAAAGTTAATTTATTATAAGTAGTACATATAGGATATAATTCTTTTTTTTTGTATCATCAAATAATTCATTTAACCTCCTGAAATCACGATTTCCGCTAGAGCACAAATTTATCTCACCGTTCAAACATTTTGGATGTCAATGCCTTCAGAAGCCAACCCACATACCATTTCAGTAAGAATTTCATGCATTATATCATTCATCCTCACATCAAAATCCATCTGAACTGCATCTGTATTTTGAAAATTAATACATTCTTCCCCATGAAGATTCCAACTCTATTAATTTTTTAGAAATTAGATCAAGAATAGGTGATCCATCATGCTATCTTGTGTGAATTGATATCTTTTTGTAAATTTTCTACATGGAAAAGTAATACAGTCACTTTTAAATCCTCTAGTGAACTCAATAAAATGCATAATTCCATTGAAATATTCTCTAGACATTCTATTTGAAAGATCAATCTAACTCTTATCCATAATAATATCTGTATAACAAACATTTACAAAAAACATCATATGAAATACATTTTCCATATAAAATATATTTAAAATAAAGGCTAACCAATTTCATGTGGACCATTGATGAAATAAACAATTTATATCTCTAAATAACAAATAAGAGAATAGATAATGGGATGTAAGTGAAAGCCTGTGTCATCAACACCATGTTGGTATGGTAAATCTAATGATGATTCTATATTCAAGGAACTATGTTGAGAATGAATTTGGTCTATAATTTTATAGAGTAAACTTTTTTGAAGAAAGAAATATTATAGCTATGGTATCTCATTATTCAAACGTCATATATAATAATTTTTATACACTACTATTTAATTTTTCACAATCAATGGTTAAATTTTATCCTAAGGTAACTGATTGGGTCATCCATAGTAAGGTTGTCAGTATTGAGCTGTGAATTTTAGGTTTGGTTCTCAAATGTGTTTCCATAAAGTGAATCACAGTTATGATATTATCCGCCTATAAACATGATCATTTTGGTTCCATTCCATATATTGTTCTTCATAGTATGGATTCGGATAGATCATGGGTCATATAAAATGACATTACTTAACTCATTTGATCGGATTGGTGGGGGATTCGACCAGTTAAAAAAAATATATTATATATTCGGTATAGTAAAAAATTGTAAACCAACATTAATAATATGGAATATGTGGTCCACTAATATCATAATGCATTAATTTTGATACACTATAATCAAAACATATAAATAAATAATAACTATATAATGTTAAATGATAAATAAGAAAAATGAAACACAACATATAACCTGTATGCATATGTGGTACATAAAAAATTCATCAAATACCAATCTTGAACTATCAACCTTAGTGACAAAGTTAATCCCTACCAATAAATCAACAAATATAATTTGTGATGAAAGTACCCAAAATCAATTAGTGATGAACATTCTTCCCAAAAGCAGAGAAACTGTATCTTTTTGCAAATAATGTCTCGCCCCCTCTTGGATCCATTCTGCCATTGTGCCATCAGATTCAGTAAAGATTTACCATCAATGATCGCAATAAATCTCTAAGTTATGGAAAATTAACTAATATATATCAAGGATAACATCAAATATATAATATTCTAGAACAATTAAATACAAATCTATCTTTACTTATGTTATCAATAGATAATATGTGGGACAATGAATGTGATTCCCCATGCTGAATTATAGGGTCCAAGATAGTGTTCCTAATGGCCTCAAGTAGGTATCCTTTTATGAAAGATGTTTATTACTAGCAGTAAGGGTCTGATTGTCATCAGTGTAGAAAATATACCCTTGGTATCAATAAATAAAAGAATAAAAAATAAAATAATTGAGTCAATAAACAATGAAAAATCATAATCCATGGTAGGTATCTCATGTCATATAGTAAAAACCCAAATATCCCCAAAGAGTAAGGTTAATAAATGTGTGGGAAATAGAAATAATGTGTAAAAATATTGTTACATAACTCTAAATTCCATCCCAATTCTACCTCTAAACACCGTTCTTCGTATCCCATCCCCTATCATCATGGCCTTTCCCTTGTATTCTAGACTATGATGTCTTCCAATGCATTGATATTCCCATGCATGGTGGGAATATGAAAGTAGTAGGAAAAAACCAATTTGTCCTTAGCACATGTGAAATGGTATAATAGTTTATGTTGTGACAATAAATTAATGTGCATGAAATAAAAAACACAACCATGTTCAAAGTGTTCATGCACTAAAAACTTTGGATCCATGATGGAAATGTAGTTATAAAAAAATTCATGAACTTAGTCAACCAAAATGTCACAATGTGTATTCCAAAACGTAAAAAAGGTAAGAGTATAAATTCAATCCATAGAAGGCCATCAAGCCCCATATATCTCTTAGTTAATTCATATGGACAACACATTTGTACACTCCCTTGTGCCTTTGTATCCCAAAACTACTTCTAAAGTCATGTCCTTGAATACCATCATGCCCCATTTTCACCTCAACGATCAGATCACATAATTATACCAAGACCCTATGTGAGGAAAAAAAAATACTATATACCCCATAATCTATCTCAATCCAATCATCATGGAACATACATCATCTTATCACGCTTCCCCTTAAGGGTACTAGGCCAGGATGAGTACACCGGTAACATTGGTACCATGCATAGAAAATCACCATATAAAATATAAAAATTACACCACATTGAAACAAGGAATATCATATAGAGTAACAACATATAATATTAATAACAACATATAGTATCGAAACACATGTGATAAAACTCAAACATGAGTCTCATGGGCTAAGCAAGCACACACATGTGGTCAAACATCAAACATTTTCTCAAGGGATACACACACACAAAGAGAAATGTGATAAACTCAAAAATGGTATAAATAAAATAAAAACGCACCTTAATATCAATACAATCAACATATACATGAACTCTACATTGTATGTTACTTCTAACCATAATTAAAGTGTGAATTCTTCTCATACACACACTGCCAACACACATTGTTTCATAATTCTTACAGAAAATAAACACATATACACATGAACATTCATTTCCACACTTTTTATTCACACAGAATATTCATATAATCTTTATGCATGAAAAATTTGTTCAATAAATTTCCCAAAATTAAAAACCTAAACATATATTATAGCATACCTAATGGAATAAAAAATTAGGTATGGAGGGGATGTAGAGGTGGTGTTGTGAGGGAGAGGAGGGGCAACAGAGGGGAGCCAGAGTCAGAGGCAGTGTGATGATGGATGGGATGGGCGGTGGTGGAGGCAGGGAACCAGAGGAGGAGGCGGTGAGGTGCAGTCAGTTTAGTGAGGGTGGTGATGGGTGGTGCGGCGAGGGAGGGGATGGGAAACAATGTCGGTGAGGAGCTGGAGGTGGAGGTGGTGCAGTGTCGGCGGTGCTGTGTTGTCGGTGCAGTGAGGGAGGGGACAAGCGGTGGCAGTAGTGCGGTAAGGGAGCGGATGGGCGACTACAAGGGATAGGGTTCAGGATGAGGCGCAAGAGAGGGGAGTGCTAATGTATTTTTTTGAAGCCTTGCAACTGCTAATGGTGGTCTCCCATGTAGGGGGTCTCTAAATCCTCCTTTTCTAGTAGTGGTTAACTCTATAATAGAATTTTTGGGCACTAAATAAAGTTCATTCTAGTGCTCTGGGGGACTTTTTTGGACTCAGGTGTTTTGACCCACCGATAGGTTTAAGTTTAATCATTAATGCGAGATGTTAACATGGTGATCTTGGTTAATGGAACGTCACACATTCAATTATGATATTTCTAAAAAAGTGTGCTTGAGAGTAGCTGGTAATTTTTTTGATGACATGGACACTCTAAAGGTGGTTAATGATGCAGTGTTAGGGGGTTTTAAGAGTTTCAGTGGAAAATATTGAAGGAACATGGATGATTTGGTTGATACAGGCATCGAGGTTTGGTTAATGATGCATTGGCAGGATAAGATGAGACTTCTTGTAAATATTGGACCGCTGATAGATAGACTGATCTTTTGGTGTCTTGGGATTATTCCTAGTGTGCTCTTCTATATGTGACGAGTATGCCCCTTATCTTTAACTCATATTGGAGGCACTAAGACAACATCTATCATACATTGTTCTAATGTTTTAAAAGTTTTTTGGATTGGTGAGAAGTTATTATTTGGGTTGTACACAGGATGTGTGGTTCTTTGTGTTATGCCTTTATTTGTGCTTGGGAATGAAAACTATAAAGTAGCCTTGAAATGGATTCACTCAAGGACATCAGAGGTCAATAAAGTATTTCGATGTACATGTGGTTGCTGATTGAATCTTTTTAGTGGAACACAGTCGATTTAAGGGTGAGTGTAGGTTTTATGGGTTGGTGATGACTTTCAAGGAAATCGCTGTGGTTTAGGAGATTGATGTCAAATTATAAGTCCATTTTTGGAAAGAACCAATGAGCGAGTGGTTGAAGAGACGTTGGAGGGATCATGTCTCTAGTTGTGTGGGCTTGGTTATGTTTCGTTTCAGTGTTTTGGGTTGGATTTAGAGATTTGGCATGGGTTTTAAAAGTTTTAAGCCATTGGGCTTAGAAAATAGATAAAGGTGTTTCTGGTGTTTTGAAATTAAAAATGAATTTTCAAATGATAATTTATGGCCTTGGTGGGTTGGTTAATGTTGTAGTAGTTCCCGATGGATTCTTGGGGATGAAAAGTTTTTAAGCTCGGAAGATTATAAAGTTTTTTGTTTTCAAATCGGGTTAAAATACTAATGTTTATAAACTATTTTTATCGGTCGGTATTAGAACCAAGATTTGGGTTGATGTTCTCCATGTTGGGATCACATTAACATGTTTATATCAGGCTTGGGTAAAGGCTTAAAGAGTTTCCTAGATGGCTGATTGGAATTAAAGATCATTAGACCGAGAAAAGTCGTGTTTTTAAGGAACTATAGTGAACACATAGTTGGTGCATGACCTCTTAAACCGTGTGGCCTACTACAAAAAACTGTGCATCTTGATTTTGGGAGGTAGAGGCACTCACACGTTCTATGCACGGTTAGAGAAACCAAACTAGACAAACCATGCGAGGTGATTGTCTTAAAACAAGACTCTCACATGGCCTCTTCATGGTTAGGAAAACCATGTGAGATAGATTTTGTGATGTTGGTTCCTTAGACAAAAGGTTCCGCATAGTTGGCATATAGTTTTCCAGACCGTGCGAGTCAAACCATGTATCGTACCCAGTTTTGGGTTTTGGGTTATTTTTATTTAATTAATTTCCAGGTTTAGAGGGAATTAATTAAATGTTGTTAAAATAGGGGTTTTATTTAATTAAATTCAATGTTAAGATGACTTTAATTAATTATTGTGAAAAATAGATTTTATTTAATTAAATTATGTTTAGAAAATTTAATTAAATAATTATTAGTTGGACAATTTATATAATAAAATTTGGTAGAGAGGGGTTCTACTAAATGATTTGTAATTGGGAAGTTGGGGTTTTTTAAAGATGTGTAATATTAATGGGTAATAATAATAATATATTGTTTATTATTATTAAAAAATTATATTAATTCTTATATTTTAATTAGGGTTTTTAGAGAAAGAGAACACAATAAGAAGGAGGTGAACAATAAGTGTGGCACGACCCCTTCTCCATCGGCTCTCCCATGGTTGGCGCACCACCCATTTCTCCCAGATCCCTCTTCGCATGTTGGTTTCTCTCTCAGTATTCATGAAAGTTGTCCTTCTTGGCGAGGTTAGTCTATCTCTGTGTGTTTCATTATTCACATCAGTCGTCTCGATTCTTCTTCTCCAAGGTTTTGTTGTGTTAATACCCAATGTTAATGATTAACTCGGATTTCTTATTTTCTCCAATCCTTGGTGGTGCTGAAGATGTCTTAGGGCCCGTTTGTCCATATTTCCAAAAAATATACTAAAGGTGTGGCAGTTCGGCATGATTTGGTTCACCGCCATTATATTTAGGTGAGGTTTTATACCTTTTATTTGGTTCTTCACCCCTTGAATTAGATGATTATGGTATATTTTGGGTTCCAGTTAATTAATTGGAGGTATGTTGGTCCTCATCGCAGTAATTTTGCATTTTAGTTATCATTGTAGGGTGAGGTGACCAATTCTGAGTGCATGCATGATTTTTTGAGGTGTTTGTGCTTGAGAAGATTGCAGTTAAAGTTAGAAATCATTTGCTCAACCAATTCCTTGAGGTATGGTCCTCAACATTTCTCAATTAATAAAAAAAAAGTATTTTAATTACTATTGATGATGAATTTGATTTCAATTGATGGATAAATGGTTTATTGGAATAAAATTATTTTTTAGATTACAAAATCATGTTTTTGTAATAAAACTCCTCCAACAGAGGTGTGATGCATTCAATCTAAAAACATAAGGTTTATACTAATATGTTCATTTAGATTTCTATTATGAGATTTACTATTTCTTACATTTATACGTTAATGCTCTTAGGTTAATTGGTAATTATGAGTATTGGGAGAGATATGTTGAGATAATTATTTGAGAATTAATTATGTTCTATTAGAGTTGAAATTGAGAAAATTAAGAATGGAGATTAATTATGAATTAATGATTGGGATATATATTGAGATAGTTAATAGTGAATTAATTGTGTACTTTGAGATTAGTATTGGGATAATTAATCGGGGGATTAATTATGAGAATTTGAATTGGGGAAATGAGAATATTAATTGAGGGATTAATTGTGATATATTGACTTGGATAATATAGGTTAATCATTGGTGGATTAAATATGTACTTTTGAAGTACTGATTTGGATAATTAATAATGGAAATTAATAATGGGAATATGAGATTTATATTGAGAGATTTAATTGTGAATTAATTATGTGCCTGAGGTTGTAATATAGATAATTAATCCAAGGATTAATTATGAGATATTGAATTGGATATATTGAGATAATTAATGGTGGATTAATTATGTGCCTTGAGGTTTGTTTAGGATTATTAACTGTGAGATTAATTATGACGAGCTGAGATTTAAATTGGATAATTAATCGTGGAGAATTAATTATGGAATGAGATTTGGGTTGATTGATTAATTAATTGATGAATTAATAAATGGTATTTGGGTACTTAGTTAATTGTGGAGTTAACTATGGGATTTGACTTTCTTCACTAATAGTTGGATTATTAAGGGAATGAGTGTGGATATTTCTTGAGAAATTAATTATTAGGTTTTGATTAATTAATTTACGAATTAATTAATGATTGAGAATTGGTTTCTAGCCATGGTGTTCAAGACTGATTGAGAAAGCAGGTGCTAGAAATGGCGTTTTAGACCGATTGAGAGGTTGAGGCGTTAGATAAGGCATTCGACCCCAACAGTGACACACGATCTTGCGATGTGTGGTGGTAGAAATGGTGATCTGTACCAATTAAAAAAGAGCAGTGTGAGACATATGGATCTATACTGGCTGAGAAAGTGGAGTGTGAGACAAGGAGAATTACACCAATTGAGATTTGGGGTGTTTTTCATGACATTCAACACCGAATGAATCGAAATAATAAACTAGGAATTGAAATAGAGACACGAATTAAGCCCGAGTTAAATGTGATTAAATAAAGGATGATATTGGTTAGAATTCAGAAATTAGTCGAAGTAGGTACTAGGTAATGAAATTACCTAGGGAACACTTTGAGTTTCGGCACAATCTGAAGTTAGTATAGACGTACGGGTGACCATGGGATCCTTAGTGATATTAAAGTATTAAAAAGATAATAATTCGTAAAGTGTAAATAAGAGTTTATGGTGGATAAATATTCTTTTATGATTATTTTTTAGACTCTTGTTCCAGGTACAGGCCGAAGAAGGTATCAGCATTAGGTGCCCCTTTATAATCTGGATGGGATGTTGGTTATTTATTCAGTTTTGCAATTTCCTAGTTATATTTTTATATTGTTTAATTATATTTCATTGTCTATATTGAGCTAGACAACCAGTGGTCCTGGCCTACTAAGATTTATATCCCACACCTTACTCAGGCCGCCATTTCTTTGGGTTACCCGAGTAGACCTTCTTGTTTTCAGGACTATGGACTTGACTTTGTTATTGGATTATACTTAAGAGTTATGAGAAAAGGACTGAGTGGGAGCTCGGGATGCTCGTGGACATTTCCATTGGGGTTTTGAGTCATTTATTAATTTCTGTTATGATATGTATAGAATGTTGTTCAGTTTACAACTTTCAGATCAGTATCACCCTAATATGCATGCATTTTATAAACTTTTATTGGCCATTTTCATTGTTTAGTTTATTATTACATACATCTGCTTCTGTATTTATATATTTATACTATGGACTATGAATAAGAGTGTATTGTCTCCCAAATGACTATCTATAGACCCTCACTACTAGTCGACAGCCTTTTGAATACGAGGAGATGTTCTTGAGGTAATGTGCCGACCAGTCTGGATACCAGTTCAAGGGTAAGCCGAGTCAGGATGTTATAACTCCCATATTTTTTTTGTTTTATTATTTTTCTTAAAGATGGTTGATTTAAATTGAGATTATAATAGGAGTTAAAAAATTTTGTAGGGTAACAATTAAGGAGTAGGTTGACGTACTATCTTTTTATAGAGAGACAACCGTAGTGAGCTATTAAAATTCTCGATTATATTCTTTGAGAATGTATGGTTGGATCTGGGAAATCATGGGGATACCAAATAAAATTTATTGAGGTTTTATATAACAAAAAATAACAATCATTAATCACCTTGGTACCATCATTTACATTGTATGGTTAATAAAGTTTATAATAAGTAAATTTGAAATAGATTGGTGATATAACACTTATAGGTAATATTTGAGTATAATAGACAATGGATTTGTTAAATTAATTAAAAAACAAATGACTTCCACTAAAATTTTAAAAAATTATTATATTGGACATCAATAAAAATCCTTGATATTTGATGTTGGGGACCATATATTCTATAATTTTTTAGGTATATTAGTGCATATAAAGCTTGGTAAGAATTTGGAATAAAATTAAAGGTATGTGATTACTTTTGAAATCAATAAATATATTGTTGAAATGGATTACTAGAAAAAAACTATGTATAAATTAATAACATTTTTTGTAATTTTAAATTAAAAAATTATCAACTATATAAAAGTCATTGGTTGAATAAGGAAACATTTTACTTATATCATGACACATCTGACGTGAAAATTTTAGTTTTGATTATAGATCAAAGGGATAATATTCATAGAGGTTTTTGTATTAATTTTGTTTTTTTATTATACCATCATATATCGGTCGAAATATAAAGATTATTAGGAAATGGTGGTTGAGATATGGTATAAATATATATAGATATTTGTAATGATGAATATTCCCAATGAATATTAAAGGATGAAAATTTATATGGTGGGAGAAATTAAAATACTATTATATTTTTATGTATGTTAACTTTTTAAGCAAATTAAATTTATAAATCACGATTTATATGATCCCAAAAGTGAATTTTTATAACATCATTGGGTTGGTAATAGATGTTTTACCATGGGGTTCAAATTTTTTGAGCATATAAAATTTTAATTGGGTATGGGATAAGTTTTATCAAGATGTATGGTTAGTACAATATTTTAAGAGTATGTGTAAATAAACCATGAATTTATATTTTTATAAGGTAAAATAAGTTTCATGATTATCTAGAAGTCTTTATAAATAATGTATTTTGGCTTTTTCGGTAGGTAGGGATATAAGGTTAGTTGTATGGTTCGAGAGAATATTTTTCTTAACCTTGTACGCATAATTATGATATGATATTTATCTTCAAATTACTTCTTACTTTCCAAATCAAACCATTCTTACTCAAAATATCTTTCGTAGTTCTATAAACATTTTATGATTACTTTGATTGTGTTTTATCCTCTCCTTAATAGATTAATTGGGTTGACCAATGAATTTTGATTCAAATTTAAGAGTATAATCAAGATATTATTTCTATCTCTCTATTTTTTAATTCTATTGATCAATTCTTTGATTTTTTAGAGTCGTATTTATGGAGTTTTGGAATTTAATAATTTTATAACATTCATCATGGTTTGGATTTGAGGACTATTATTGATAGTGTGAGCTTAGACTACGGATTTAGGGATTTCTGGTAAAATATTCTTAGGTTGGTGGATTTGATCATCTATTTTAGTATCAGATAATATGATTATTATTTATTGATATATTATTATTTATTCTTGACATAAATTGAATGATTTGGTTGAAATCAATATATTTTAATGGAAAGTGATTAAACATAAAATTATTTATCATATAATAGTGGTTTTATATCTATAAATTATTTTAAATAAAATTCGTATTTATGAAATAAATTTTAATTGATTTATTGAATTATGGAATATTAAAAGTGTATACGAAAATGAGTAATAATTTAGATTGAAATTTTAAATTATGTAATAAATTGGATTTTTTAAATAATAATCTTTGTAAGGGGATTCTATTAAAAAACTATTTTTGTGTGATTTTTTGTATTCCTTTGATCTTATTTCATGATAATGTTTGGACATTGGGAGTACCCATGATGAAAATAAAGAGTCAATGTGGCTAGGGTTGTATGGCCATCCCCTCCCCTATTTTTTTAAATCAGATCATTCAGTGTTGATGTGTAAATAAGTGAAATCTCTAGTCACATAGAAATGGGCTAGTGATGATTCTATTCTAGTAAACTTATTAAAGATTCATTATAAGTATTTCAAATTTGTTGATATTAGATTATTCTTGATTTGTCCTTATAATAATTGAATTTTAGGAGATGGGGTTCAACTATTAAATTTTTTGGAAATTAATTTTTTTGATATGGGATTCTAGAAATTAGTAAGTTACTATGTGATATTTGAAAAAAAAGATGTCTTTTACACATAGTTTGATTTTTGGTAGAAAAAATGTTATGTATTAAAAGATTTATAATTGTTTGATATTGTAGTTTTATACAAAAAATAATAGTAAATGGAAAAATATTATTGATTTCATAACCTAATTTTTGATAATGGTTTATTGACAGAAAATGGGTTTTGATTTTTTTTTAAAAATTTCACTATTAATGGAAATCACATTGTTGGCCTTTAAAATTTTTGTAAATATATTAGAGAATTAGAGAAAACTACTGAGTTTAAACTCACCCATTATATATACATTTTTGTGTATGTATTAACATTATTGCTCAGGATATAGGGAAAGTAAATATTTAATTCATTTTAGTTAGATTATCATTGATCCAAGTTAGGTATATATTATTAGATATTTTCAAGTGTACTTTGGCTTCAAGACTGCCTATTTCATCTTAATTTTATATTTCACATGTATAGAATTTTCATTTGATGTTGGATTTTTAAAACCAAATAGTTTCTATGTTAAATCTATATTGAAATGTTGGTTCTTAATAAACTTGGTTATACTAATCACATCCATTATTTTTTTTTATTTTGGTTTATATGGTAAATCATTCCTCAAAATGATTATTTTATCCCTAAAAACAACTTTTTTCCTCTAATAATTGGAAAGTTCACATGAATCCTTATAAAATCACTGGCTTTGGTATTGGGATTTGGGTATCTAGCTATGTGTGTTACACGGGGTGTGTAGTTTTTATGTTTGTGTGTGTGTCTACATATATAATTTATAAGTTAAAATATTATAGTTTATAAAAAAAATAAAAAAAACAAAGAGGAAAATTATCCCTCCCTCTAAGTTTGCATCTCCACATTGGTTCCCAGTCTCTCTCTCCTGTCTTTCTTCTCCGTCTATCTCTATAAATATCATCTAAATTTTATTATTTTTAACTAGATCAATCATCTTATAATTTATGATACGTTAATTACAATAGGATTGTGTTCTTGATTAAGTGGGAAACCCATTTATTTGATTTAATTTTCTATTTGATTTTTATTTACCTAAATAAACCCTCTATTATCCTAAAATGTATTAATTATATGATAATATTTTAGTCTTAAAAACTTTAATGGGGTAATTTATATGTGATATTGTCAAATTAATCTCAAGGTAGGTGAGTATACCTTAATTTTTAATTATATTTTATTGATGCATATTTTTTTGTGGTAATTGGATAATATATAATAATTTGATAATTGTAAAAATGTTGGATAAATAAATTAAGAATGTAAGATATGATAAACATGATTGGATATGATTATACATTGGATTTTTTATACTATAAAAATATGTTTATTTATTTTGGATGTGAAAGATTTATTTTTTATTTTTGAAGTTCAATGTGATGATAAGAAATTAATATTTATTGAAATGTTGGAAAACTATTTTGATTTAAAAATAATAATTAAAATTAATTACAAAATATCTACATAATTGTTATTTTTTGTCATTACTCATTTATATCATGAAATAGTGTTATTCATTTTGATATACTAATATAAAATAATCAATTTGGTTTAAAAACTTTTTAAGATGTGACATATTTTTGTAAGAAGGTTTCTTGAGAGTTATATAAAATTTTATTTTTATGAGAATATAATGATAGATGAATATAATGATTACTAGTTAAATTCATATCAGAGTAACACTGATTTTTATATGGTGGTAATTCATTTGATTCATTATTTTGGATGATTTATGTTATTATTGAATATTTTTTAAAGGGTAATTCCTCCCTTGAATGTGAATATATATCGTCGTTAATATTCATTAAAATGATCTATAAGAGGTTTATTTATGGGTTCATACTCAGTTTTTTTTAAAAATAATTTTATGATCCTAGTGGATTAATTTTATGATAGTCTTTATAGATAGACTTTTTTTTAATAAAACTTTCATAATAATTTATTGGTGTATGCTTCTTCATAGGGGGAAAACTCCCAAAAGTTTATCAAAATTTGAAAATATCAAAATATTTTTCTTATTCTCAAAATATAAAATAACATATAAATGTTTTAGAGATATATAAAAAAAATAAACAATTAAATATGTTATTTCATATATATTTGCAATCATGTATCATGAAATGCAATTACACATACTGTTAAGTTACTATAGTAAAAAAAAAATACTAAAATGTAAAACATTATACTTAAAAAAATATTCTATTTTTTATTATGTATGAATATATTATATGAAAATAGTGACACATTTTTGTGAAATTCCTTAAATTGGGTCATTTTGAGCCCATATAAAGTCATATTATTGTGTGATTGGTTCTGGTTTGTTATAATCTAATCAAACGTTATTGACCAAAATTTTCACACAAATATGAGTATGTTCAACTAATTTTTAAATATTAACTCACATTTATAACTTAAAAAACAATTATAATTATAAATTAAATTTTCAATAATTTTAGTATTGTACAATACTTGATTGACCTATAGTTTTTTCCAAGTGGTTAAAAAATAATCCAGGGTCATTTTCTTAAATTTTAATGAAAATTTAATATCATTTGATTGGTTTGGAACATTAGATATAATATTAATAATTAAAAATAATTATAAATATAAAAATTAATTTTAAAGTAACTTGAGTGGAAATTTTTTTTCCAACATTATAAATTAATTAATGATTGTATTCTAAATATTTTATAAAAATATGATGGACACACATTTAATTCCCATAAGATAAGAATATTAAAAGTTATTATTCTATAATATCATGAACGCCTACACTTTTTTCTCAAATTTAACCATCTGATAAATGTCATGATATTCAAAAGGATTAAATTCAAAAAACTAATTTTGAATCATTTAAATCACATCACACATCAAATAGATACAATATTCACTCTAATATTTCATAAATTGAATTATAGTAATTTTTCTATATTTTTATGATAACATTAAGTCATTTTCAAATATGGATTATTTAATGCACATTTGAAACATAAAAATGTTTCAATTCTAATAATGAACATTTGAACATTTCGGTCACAAAACAAATCTTACTAATTTTTTCTTTACTAATAACATTAATTTTCTAAAATAATTATGATAACTTGAGATGGTTTGATTAATTTTCATTATTTGATGCATGTTTTTAAGTTAAATATAATAATAATTAAAAAATCATCTTGAATCATTTTTGTCACATCAGACATCATATTTAAACAAATTTACTTCTTATAGATCACAAATTAATTACTGATAGTTTTTTTTATAAATTATCACTTATATTAAAGCTATCTGACTCGTTTTTATCATTTTATTCATATTTCAACCATCAAAGTTATTATAATTATAAAAATTCACTTTAGATAATTCTAATAATATAACACATAATATTGAAATTCAGTTTATTTCCTTGGTTTATAAAGAAATAAAAAATAAATGTTGTAAATGTTATGGTAATATAAACATTATTTCAACTCGTTTTGATTATTTTAAAATTTTGGAACTAAATGTCACAAACAAGCCTATGTATTCCATAAATAGGACACCCTATCTTTCTTGTGGAATGTTTCAAAAGGAATTCTTGATCCCCATGAGCTGAAGATAAGAAACTAGGAATCAATGATTTATATTTGGGAACAACTTCACCCACATAGACAAAAATAATAGGATCTATAAAAAAGAAGGAAATAAACAATATCTCAACACCAAAATTAAGTAAAAGAATCTAAAAACAAGTACACAGTATAACAAGATAGATCCAGATATATAGAAATAAAAATTTTAAGATTCATAACTTTTATACTAGAATCTTTCCAATGATAAATCAAATAAGAAAAAATACTACAACACATCTCTATGTAACTTGTGGGGAAGCAACCCTCTATTAAACAACCATAACTATAACTCAACTAACATGAGAATCAACCACCTTCTAGTGGTGCCTTTCCTAATCCTACAATGTATACAACAATATCTATACACACCTATTTGGTTTATGTATGGTGTGAGGTCAAGATCCTTATAGGGCCCCACTAACAATTCTATTAGAATAATTTATTAAATAAACCAATGATTCTCATTTTAAATAAGTAACACAATATGAGGTATTATTTTTCAATATTTCAAAAAACAAAAATAAAATCTACTTTATAGGTTTTTAAAAATAAATATATGAAGAACATCTTATCGTGGTTTTCAATAAAATAGAGATATCAATAACTCTATAACAATTTATAAAGCTCATATGTATAAATCATTTCACAAATAAGAATCAATTTACAAGATGAAGATAAAATCATTTAGCACTATGATAAGGATTCCAAATATGTATTAGGTTAAGGATAGTTATAACCCTCCCACATCAAATAACCAAGGAAAAATTGTTGGGTGCACACTCACATTCCTATAACTCAGGCCTAGGGATTGGTTATCACCATCATGTGTCTCCCTACCTTACCAATGATTAATTATAGTTGTCTTATATATCTAATTATATGGAAGATAATTATACTTATTCTTTCTTTTCAAAGACTATCTACATAATACCCTAAATACCATGGGATATCCCACTCATATGGAGGCACCGTTTTTACAATTAAAATCATTTCGAATGGTTATCTTATCAATCAAAAATATGAATTTATAAATTAAATAAAAAATCCCCAAAACTGGTCAAAAACATTTGTACAAATAATTTTTCATCTTTAAAATATTTTCATCTTTAAAAAAATATTTTAATAATTCAAAAACATGACTTTAAAAATTAAAGAACAAAATTAAAACATTTTCAAGAAACCAAGGATAATATGAAAAAATCTATCTAACAAAGCCATCATCCCCAAAAATTTAGGAAGATCTGGAATCTGATAGAACCCATAAACCAATAGAATTATTAAAAAAAATGAAGCTCTCAACCACAAAACATTATCAATACAGTATTATCTAAAAAAACCATGGAATACATTGACCTATGGAGATCATAAAAAATAATATACAAGATAGAAGACCATGGAAGATGTGATAAACAACTTTTCATGAAGACCCCTGATGATCTAGGGTGAAACCACTCTAAAATAACCCCACATGTGAAGGAAGAAAAGTAGCTAGTTGAGGGAGACACTTTTAATGTATGTAACCTTAACAAGATCAAGGTGTGAAAAGGTTGTTCATTCCATTATCAACTAGTTACATATATAAAAATATCCACCTCTATAATTTATTACTATTCATGGTGTGAATCAATCATTTATGATAAAAATGTATGTATCAATAGTTTTATATCTCCCTAAATGATCCAAAATACCCAAACTATTGGTAAGTATGATAATAAAAAAAATAAAGACGGAGAAGCGTTTTATCCTTAAAATAAAGATCAAGATGTTAAAATATTCCCCCTATATCACTTTCTATCCCCAAACTACAAATTTAAAGAAGGTTTATCCATAAATAGGTGAGTCCGCTTATCAGACCAATTGAATAAATATTCCACACAATATATTTTTCATGTAATCAACTATATGTATTGGTTTCTCGACCACTATTTTATATAAATAAAAATAAAGATCTTCCCAAGATATAATATTCATAGGGTGGGATGATACCTCTTGAGATGAGACACATGAAGGACATCATGGATCTAATTCAACTAATACGGTAAGGAAAAATGGTATACCGTCTTTCCAATCAACTACTGATCTCAAAAGGACCCACATATCTCATATATATATTTCCCTTTCTTCTCAAATATTGATGAACCAACCTAGGTGAATCATTCAATAATACATGGTCACCAATTGAAATATTCAAAGGAAAAATTTAAAGATCCATATATGATTTGTTCCAACTCTGAACTATCACTAACCATTGATGAATATTATAGATCTTCTCCATAGTCTCCTGAACAATGATAAACCAAACCAAATAAGCTTCACTAAAATCAGACTAAAAAATATTTGATATGAAATCTCAACCATATAAAGATTCAAATGAATCTATTCTAATGGATAACTGGTAACTATTATTATATAAAAAATTAACAAGAAAAAAATGATGACCCCATGAACCTCTAATGTCTAGGACACAATAATAGATAATATCCTATTGAATTTAATTCACTTTATGTGTTTTATCATAAGTATGAGGGTGGTAGGTCATACTCATACTATATTTAGATGTCATTTACTCCTAGATTAATCTTAAAAAATGATAGATAAACCTAGGATATATATCTTAAAATATATTTGAATTCACCCCATGTAACATCACAATATTCATTACAAACAGAATTACCAAGTCTTTAATCTTAATGGTATCTTATAGAGAAAATATTTTCAATTAATTTATATTGAATATCATTGTTTTAAACCCACAAAAGTTATCTTTTAAGATGAATTGTTTCATTTTTATGATATTGGTGTTATTTTGAGCTGAATAGTAAAAATTGGCCATTTTGGATTTTTAACTATTTTAAATTATTTATGTATTTTGGTCATAAAATTTTCTACGCTGATCCAAATTGAAAAATTCTTTCTATTAAAAATTCTACACATCCAGGGCTTCATTTACTATTTTTGGACTAAAAGATGAATCGGCCATATGGAAGCTCAAAGAAAGCTCACATGTGGGAGAGAGAAAACTCTTTTCAGTTCTGCATAGTTTTGGTGTGGGCTCAATAACTCATCCATGGTGGGCCCAAATGTTGTGAAATTCGGTGGGTGGACGTGCAAGGAGTTTTGGAACATCTTTAATGAAGGAAGGACTGCGTTAATTTGCCGTTTATGGGGTAATTAAATCACCCTAATCGGGAGGATTGCATTTTGGAGAGTCTAACTGGATAGAATAAATGCGCAGAGTAAAACAGCCATAACCTTCGGAACACATGTCCAAATACGCTGAGATTTTGAGAGGACACGGCCAAGGGAATTACGAACAAAATTCAAGCGGGTCTCAACGCGTGAAGATGTCATTTAATGGGGCTACAACGCGTCAACATCGGGGGGGGGGGGAATTCTGGCTATAAATGGAGCAGAGATCCACCCTCTCAAAGCATTCCATTCTCCATCCCATTCCTTCCGGGACACCAAGAAGAATATATTTTAGTTTTTATTTATTATTTCTTTTCTTTTTCATAGTTTTATAATGCCTTCTTCTTCCCCATTCATCTTTATTACCATTACCATGATGGGGTAAACTTTTGGAGTGATTGGGAAAGGGTTGGTTTTCTACATTGTAATGCTTGAGTTCTTGGACGCAAGTGATTAAATTCCATTCTTCTTCAAAGTTGTTTTCAATTTATTATATAATATTTTATTATCAAGTGCAATCTTTCTTGAATATTAATTCCTTTATTGATTTTTTCATTGGTAAAATATTCATAATCTCCCTCCACTAATTTCTGGTTTATATACGACGGAATAAACCAGGAATTAGTGGTGAAGTACTAGACGATCGTCAGTACGTGTAAAGGGTGTAGTGAATGTTCATGATTGTTTGGGATAAACAAAAACTGATCGGGTATTGTCTATTTCAATTAAGGATATTCAATGCAACTATTTTATACATGGAAGGAGAGTTGACCAAACCAAGATCTTGGTAAGGTTTTCTTTCACAATAATAATTTCACCAAGGAAGTGAGAGGAAACAATTGTGGAAACTCACTTTAAACAACAAAGAAGAAGATGTTTGAATTAAATTGAAAAAGGATAGCATTACAATTAGAAAACCGACCCCGACCTAATAACCATTCTAATATCATAGTTTTTCAATCATTTTAATTTCAAATTTCATTTCAAAAACACAACATTTTTACCCTTGTTTTAAAGTGACAACTCAATTTGTGTGCACACCTCTTCGTGAGACATCCTAGGTGAAACACATTACTATATTTTCACTTAGGAAATAATTTTTTTTCCATGCCCTACGATAGGCATGCATCAAACTTGGCGTCGTTGCCGGGGAGGCAGTGCCACAAAACCTTAAAAAAACATTTTTTTACTTCTTTATTTTGAATGACTCGTAGTTCAAACAACAATTTAATTGAATTTTATCCCGAAATTGAGCGAACAATAAACCAATTGAGAAAGACAAATTTTAAATTAGATTTTAAATAAATTCAAATTATAGATTCATGTGACACATCCAGTGATCACTCTGAACCTCCAATGGCTGACAATCCTAACCAAAAATTGCGGGATCATTGCACCCCACAATTCGCTAACCAACGAAATCAACTAGCTATTCCAGCATTAGAAAATGATTTTGAATTGCACATTAACATGATTAAAATTCTTCCTAAATTCCATGGTCTTGTAGGTGAAGACCCCAATAGGCATATCCAGGAATTTACAAATGTGTGCTCTAGCTGCGGACCCCGAGGTGTTGCAGAAGAACAGGTAAAGTGGAGGGAATTTCCCTTCTCACTCGAGGGAGAAGCAAAGGAATGGTTGTATATTCTACAACCAGGAGATGTCCAAGACTGGTAATATCTTCAAAGATGCTTCATGCAATGTTTTTTTCCCGCATCCAGGAGCACAGCTATCCGAAAAGAGATATATGCCATTCACCAATCAACCGGTGAAACACTTTACGAATACTAGGAACAATTCAACAAGCTATGTGCCAGTTGTCCACACCAGAATGTGGAAGAACACCATTTCATTGTTTTCTTATATGAAGGATTGCTTGACAATGATCGAAACTTTCTAGATGCATCATGTAGAGGAGCCTTGATTGAAAAATCACCAACAGATGCAAGAGTATTGATTGAAAAGATTGCATAAAACTCACAACAGTTTGGCACCAGAGGTATGATCACCAGAGGAATCCATGAGGTAAGAGAATCTGATTCAGTAGATTTAATTAGGAATGAAATGGGTTAACTCACTAGGTTGGTGCGACAAATAGCTATGAACCATGTGAAGGAACAATAAGGGTTGAATCAGGTATGTGGTTTCTGCTCTTTTAATTCTCATTTCACTGATCAATGTCCAGAAGTGTAGGGGAAAGAACATTTTTCTACAGCCTATCAACAAAGGAAATACCAACCGCAAGCCCAACCAGGGTATTGGTTTCAACAGAACCAAGCCAGATCACCTTTTTAGCAGCAATATCAGAATCTGATAACATTCCAACAACCTTATAAGCAGCCCTTCCAACAACAACAAACATTCCAACCACTACCTTTCCAGTGGAAGAATTATAAGAAACCGTCCACAAGTGCACCGACAAATGAAGATCATCATCTTAAAACAAGAGTTGTGGGATTGTAAGATAAAATGGACAAGCTAGCTGATCAATTTACAAGAATTATGGATGTTGTCACCAAGAATCCAGGTAAACTTCCCTCACAAACAATTCCCAATCCCAATGAGAATGTTAGTGCAATCACCACCTGAAGTGGGAAGGATCTCACACCGCCAGAAAAAAATAATGAGGATGATTCCAGGGAATCTTCTGAAGCATGTCTTATCCAAAAAAAATATGGAGTCTAAAAAAGAAGAATAAATAACAAGGTTTTGGAAATAAAGAACAGAAACACCTTATCAAAAACAACAAAGGGATAAAAAGAATATTCCATCACCATTCCCATCAGCATTGGTTGAGTCAAAGAAGGTTGAAGAATAATGACTTCAATGTGAAATTCAAGAAACATTCTGAAAAGTTGAGATTAACATCCCACTACTGGATGAAATAAAAAAAATCCCCAAATATGCAAAATTTCTGAAGGATCTATGTACTAAAAGAAGGAGGCTGGAAGGAAATGAAAGAATCAACTTAGGAAGAAGCGTCTCAGCATTGATCACACCACTGATACCGCAAAAATGTCAAGATCCAGGGACATTCTCTATTCCATGCTCTATCAGTTCTTTAAATTTATTAATTCATTATGTGATCTTGGAGCTTCGATAAATGTGATGTCTCACCCATTATTTTCATCTTTGTAGATCGGAGAACTAAAACCAACTCAGGTGGTGGTACAATTAGAAAACAGTCCGTTTTCCCAGCTGGAGTCATTGAATATGTACTTTTAAGAGTGAAAGGATTAATCTTTCCAGCAGACTTTTATATCCTTTATATGGAGGAAGACCAAGCACCATCCCAATATCCCATCATCCTAGGGAGACCATTCCTGAAAACAGTAAGGATGATCATCAATGTGCATGAATAAACACTCACCATGGAGTTTGGAGAGAGCACGGTTCACTTCAATATTTTTGAATCCATGAGGCACCCATCGGATGATCACTCCCTCTTTTCACTTTCCCATGATGTTGGTGTAGAGTCAATTGAAGAATCAGGTATGTTCTATGAATTCTTAGACATAGGAGAGACTTCTTCCATTTGAAATATCATTGAACATGTGGATTCTGAAGATGTTTGAGTATCTTACTTCATGTGGGTGGAAGAGGAGGCCCAAAATTTGGAAGTGGGAAATGTCAATTTAGTCTCATCCCTTGAGCATCCCCCTAATCTGGATCTCAAACCACTCCCCACTGATTTTGAATATGTATACCTTAGGGAGGGAGAAAAACTACCAGTGATAATTGCTAATAATCTCTCGAAAATCCAAGAAAAATCATTGATTGAGCTTTTGAGAGAGAATGTCCAGGCAATAGGATGGAGCTTAGGTGATATCCCTAGAATAAACCCAAAAATATGCTCACATAGAATTTTTCTTGAGAAAGATTCCAAACATATTAGACAGCCCCAAAGGAGACTGAATTCCACCTTGACGGATGTTATGAAGAAGGAGATCGAGATGATTTTGAAAGCTGGGATCATCTTTCCAATTTCAAATTCACAGTGGGTCAACCCTATTCATGTCGTTCCAAAAAAACTGGCCTGACCACTGTGAGGAATGAAAAGAATGAGTTAATCCCTATGAGAATTCAAAACAGCTGGAGAGTGTGCATTGATTTTAGGAAATTGAACCAGGTCACTCAAAAAGATCATTTCCCCATCCCCTTCATTGACCAGATGTTAGAAAGATTAGCATGGAGTACTCATTATTTCTTTTTGGAAGGATTTTCAGGTTACTTTCAGGTACCCATTTCTCTCGAGGATCAAGAAAAGAAGACATTTACATGCCCTTTTGGTACTTTTGCATATAAAATAATACCATTTGAATTATGTAATGCTTCAGGTACATTTCAGAGGTGTATGGTGAGTGTATTTTCTGATCACATTGAAAATTTCTTGGATGTTTTCTGAGATGATTTCACAGTTTTTGGAGATTATTTTGATCATTATTTGAAAAATATAGAAAACGTTTTGAAAAACTACAGTTCAAAAAATCTTGTTTTAAAATTTTAAAAGTATCATTTCATGGTTCAAAGAGGAATTGTACTTGGTCATGTTGTTTCCCATAATGGAATTGAAGTGGATATATCAAAAATTGAAGTGATAAATTCATTGCCTTACCCAACTTGTGTGAAACATGTTAGATCATTTTTAGGACATGCAGGATTCTATAGGAGGTTTATCAAAAATTTCAGTAAGATTTCTCTCCCTCTCTCTAGATAACTTTTTAAAGATGATAATTTTGATTTCAATGGTGCATGTAGGGAATCCTTTGATGAGTTGAAGAAGACATTGATTTCACCACCCGTGATGCAGCCTCCGAATTGGGAAGAACCATTTGAACTACTTTGTGAAGCCTCCTACCAAGAAGTTGGACTAGTCCTTTCTTAGAGAATTGAGGGCAGACCACAAGTCATTTCATATGCCTCTTGATCTTTAGATGCATCCCAATTCAATTACACAACAACGGAAAAAGTGTTCTTTGCAGTTGTTTTTTCTTTATAAATATTTAGATCATATCTTCTTGGAACTAAAATCACTGTGTTTTCTGATCATGCAGCTTTGAGGTACTTGACGAAGAAAGATGATGAAAAACCAAGGTTAGTGAGATGGATGATACTGCTTCAGGAGTTCAATATATAAATCAAGGATAAGAATGGATCTGAGAACCAAGTGGATGATCACTTAAGTAGACTGCCAAGCACTACTGAAATTGAAGTTCTAGAAAGAGACCCACTGAATGATAAAATTCCAGGAGAGCAGTTGTACATGATTTAATGAGAAGTGCCTTGGTATGCTAACATAGTCAATTTTCTGGTAACATCTTAGGTCCCATCTCATTTCAATTCTCACCAAATTCAAAAACTGAAAGCTGAATCTAGGTATTTCATTTGGGATGATCCATTCCTTTGGAAGATTTGAAATGATCAAGTAATAAGAAGATGTTTACCTGAAAGTGAAGTTAAATATGTATTTTATTTTTTTCACACATTAGCTTGTGGAGGCCACTTTGGACCTCAAAGGATAGCAATGAAGGTTTCAGAATATGGAATTTATTGGCCAACCATTTTTAAAGATGTTCATGAATTTTTCAAAATACGTGTAAAATGTCAGTTTTCAAGAAATATTTCAAAGATACAATAAATTCCCCAAAACCAATTGAATTTTTGTGACATTTTTAAAGTTTGGGGGATAGATTTTATGGGACCTTTCTCGATGTCATTTGGAAATTATTATATCTTTCTTGCAGTTGATTATGTTTCCAAATGGGTGGAAGAAAAATCCACAAGGACTAAAGATGCTAAAGTTGTTTGTGACTTTGTCATGTCTAACATATTTAGTAGGTTTGGTGTGCCTAGAGAAATCATCAGTGATCAGGGGACTCACTTCTGTAATTGGAGAATGGAGACTTTGCTGAAGAAGTATGGGGTGCATCCTAAAACATCAACTCCCTATCATCCACCGACTAATGGGCATGCTGATGTTTCCAACATAGAAATCAAAGGAATTTTAGAAAAGACTGTTAATCCAAACAGAAAGGATTGGAGACAAAGGATGGAAGATTCTTTATGGGATTATAGGAAATCCTACAAGACCCAGATTGGAATGAGCCCATATAAATTGATTTATGGGAAAAGTTGTCACCTACCTGTGGAACTGGAGCATAAGGCTTATTAGGCTGTGAGGAAGATGAATCTGGATCTTGGAAGTGATTGGAAAGAGAGAAGGTTGTAGTTACAGGAGATGGAGGAAATTATAAGATAAGCATTTGAAAATTCCAAGATTTAAAAATAGAGAACAAGAGTGGCCCATGACAAGCTGATCCAACTGAAATAATTCCATCTTGGAGATAAAGTGTTTCTATTAAATTCCAGACTCAAGCTGATACCAGGTAAATTTCGTTCCAGATGGTAGGGTCCATTTATAGTTACTCATGTATATCCTTTCGGTGCTGTGCAGTTTGCGAAGGATGGAGAGCATGATCCATTCACTATGAATGGGCATAGGCTGAAGAAATTCCTTGGGATGCTGCCATCAGAGCCAGTGGAGGAGATCCCGCTCCTCAAACCTGTCTATCAATAAGAGCCATCAGGTTGTCCCTCTCCTTCACACTTTCTTAATGTTGTGATTCATTTGAAAATTGGATTACATGTTAAATCCACTAGAATGCATTGAGTACACTGCATCATTTAAGTGTGGGGGAGGGAACCTTTGTAGATTAGGATTTTCATTTGATGTTTGTTTTCAAAAATTAAAAAAAATAATAAAAAAATTATGTGTTTTCAAATTTTTGTTTATTTTTCAATTTTTTGTGTGTTTCTGAAACTTTTGAGCTGAAATGATTATTAATACCATTTTTAAAACCCATGTCAATGAGTGAACCAATCTATTTCATGAAATTGAGCATAAATGAATGCTGAATATGACTTTGTTTCTAGTTCAAATATTTTGGAATTTCATGAAAAGTACACTGATTTTTGAATCTCATGCCATATTTAACTGTCTATATCTTTGAAATCACTTTATTATAAGGCTTCAAAACCATTTTTATCATATTCTTTTTATTCGCCTCATTTCTTGAGAGAACCATACCATGCTTGCATAAACCAGAATTTGATTTATTTCCTTCAAAACATGCGGGTTTGGGGTATGTGTGTTTTAAATGATTGAGGTATTTATTGGGATTGAAGCCCCCTTTTCAAAATAATCCTTTTCATTATGGCCCACCTTTACATTTATCTTTCATTGTATCCCCTAGTAGCCATGAATTTTCTTGTTAGGTTAGCCACATTAGAAGCCAATTTTCCCTATACTACCTGCTCTTGAAGTGAAATTGCATGATCTAGTTGAACTTAAGTGTGGGGGAAGATGTCTTGTGGTGTAATACCTCATTTTATGATACTTTGGGTGGAAGATAAATTGTGGATGAGATGCGTGTGAAGCTGAAAAATTATTCTGTTGAAATCTGTGCCTTTTTTGGAGCTTTCGTGATAAGAGAAGCTGTGCCTTTCTGGAGCTTCCAATGTAAAAAAAAAGATGTGCCTATCTGGAGCTTTCAAAGTAAATTTATGTTTGAAAAGATTGAAATTTTTCTACTGAAACAATGAGAATATTTAATGATGATGGAGATGTGTTTCTACAAAGGGGAAGATAAGGAGACCATACTTGAGTGAAAATTAGAATCTTGCAATTTTTCTTCAAAAAAGAGCCAAGCCCTCCTTTTTTGACCTCAGAATTTTTAACATCTAAATACTACCAACCGGAAGCCACAGAACAACCCTAAAAATTCCTCATGAGAAACACATGTCCTTGACTCACATCGGGTGGAGAAGTAGGAATTTATCAAGCCTATGGTGACTTTTGTGTGAGTTTGGATGAGAAAAGCCTTATTCAGCATTTACATTTGTGAGATGAGAGAAAATTCATGTGAGAGAGGTGTTCTGTGTGCATGGGATAACAAATGTAGTGGAAATATATTAAAATATAAAACGGGGAACTTTAAATAATTGTTTTTATGAGGTATGATATCTTTTTGTTTCATGGAATTGATTTGGTAGATCTCATTGATATGTGTTTTGGATTTGATTTGATTTGATTTTTACTTGTCCAAGAGTCCAAGAGCTAAGTGTGGGTGAATTTATAGAGAAAATATTTTCAATTAATTTCTATTGAATATCATTGTTTTAAACCCACAAAAGTGATCCTTTAAAATGAATTGTTTCATTTTTATGATATTGGTGTTATTTTGAGTTGAATAGTAAAAATTGGCCATTTTGGATTTTTAATAGTTTTAAATTATTTATATAGTTTGGTCATAACATTAACTACACAAATCCAAATTGAAAAATTCTTTCTTTTCCAGATTCTAAACATCCAGGGCTTCATTTACTAATTTTGGACTAAAAGCTTAATCGGCCATATGGAAGCTCAAAGAAATATCACAATTGGGTGAAAGAAAACTGTTTTTAGTTATGTCTAATTTTGGTGTGGGCTCCATAACTCATCCATGGTGGTCGCATATGTTGTGAAATTTGGTGGGTGGATGCGAAAGGAGTTTTGGAGAATTTTTAATGAAAAATTGACCACGTGAATTGGCCGTTTATAGGGTCATTAAATCACCCTAATCCAGAGGATTAGGTTTTGGAGAGTCTGACTGGACAGAATAAATGTGCAGAGTAAAACGACCATAACTCTTGGAATACATGTCCAAATACGCTGAGATTTTGAGGAAACACGACCAAGGGAATTATGAAAAACATTCAAGAAGGTATCAATGCGTGAAGATGTCATTTAATGGGGCTCCAATGCATCAACATCTGGGGGAAAATTTCTGGCTATAAAAGGAGGAGAGTTCCACCCTCTCAAAGCATCCCATTATCCATCCCATTCCTTCCGGGACACCAAGAAGAAGATCTTTTCGGCTTTATTATTATTATTATTTCATAGTTTTATAATGCCTTCTTCTTCTCCATTCATCTCGATTAACCTTACCATGGTGGGGTAAACTGTTAAAGTTATTGGGGAAGCGTTGGTTTTCTACATTGTAATGCTTGAGTTCTTGGACGCAATTGAATAAATTTCTTTCTTCTTCAAAGTTGTTTTCAATTTATTATAGCAGATTTTATTATCGAGTGTGATTGTTCTTAAAAATTAATTCTGTTATTGATTATTTCCTTGATAAAATAATCATAATCTCCCTCCACTAATTTCTGGTTTATATATGATGGAAGAAACTATGAATTAGGGGTGAAGTACTCGACGATCGTCAGTACGTGTAAAAGGTGTAGTGAATGTTCATGATTGTTTGGGATAAACAAAATCTCATCGGGTATTGACTATTTCAATTAAGGATATTCAATACAACTATTTTACACATTGAAGGAGAGTTGACCAAACCAAGATCTTGGTAAGGTTTTCTTTCACAATAATAATTTCACCAAGGAAGTGAGAGGAAACGATTGTGAAAACTCACTTTAATCAACTAAGAAGAAGAGTTTTGAATTAAATTGAACAAGGATAGCATTACAATTAGAAAACTGACCCTGACCAAATCACCATTTTAATATCATAGTTTTTCAATCATTTTAATTTCAAATTTCATTTAAAAAACACAACATTTTTACCCTCGTTTTAAAGTGACAACTCATTTTGTGTGCACTCCTCTTCGTGAGACATCCTAGGTCAAACACTTTACTACCTTTTCACTTAGGAAATATTTGTTTTTCCATTCCCTACAACAGGCGTGCGTCAGTATCTTGGATTCAAATTATGTGAGAAGATTTATTTAATCATAAAATCACCATTGATATGGGATTCTTACCTTGGGTAGAATGTGGTAGACTGAAAGTCAAATCCATGGACACCCAATCTCACTTACATACCTCTATAGGGAGCTATTAATGTAAAATGAAATGATTTTTGTTCCTGAATGTAATATGATGGAATCTATAACAATGGGATATGAAATCAACTATGACCCACTTCAAACAGGGACACTAGAAATTATTCTTCATGTCATAATATATCTTAGTAATGTTTTGGTGAATAGCTAACTAAGGGAAATGAAACTACTCTATCACAACCATTCTCATGGCTGAAGGAATAACACAGTATTTCCAAAAAACAAACAAAAAACACCATTTTAGTATAGATACCGCTCATTGATGGTCTCCAAACCATATATATAATTCTTGATACTATAGAATTCAAAACACAACTACTTGTCATAGAAAAACAACTCGATAAGAGACAATGTCAATAGAATTCTGGATAGAGAAACATTAGTCCTTTCATCTTTCATATCATAGTGTATCCTATAAAAATTCTTACAAGGTTCCATTTATCTCTTAAATCCATCATATCCTGAGAATAAAACTTCCTACTAAGGGAATCAGAAATAATATTCCCATTTCTAGGGTTTTAGGTGATATCAATGTAAAAATAAATAAGGTACTCCACCAACAGCCTTTGTGTAAGGCTTAGGTCCTTCTGTGAAAAGATATAGCTAAATATTCTACGGTTCAACAACATAGTAAACCTTTCACCAAAATTTTAATATTTCCAACTCTTATGGTCTTACATGACTTTATCAAGCTCTATTTTATTGAAGGCGATGTACTAATAATGTTTCCGATGATAGAGAGATCTATACAACACTATGTGATCACCTTGCATTTGAACACAACTCAAACCTATTCCTGAAGCATCATAATACACCATATAGACCTCTCTTTATTATATAAAGATAAATATATAAACTTAGTTCAAAAATCATTTAAATTCATTGAAGGAATCCTAACATATCAAATCCTAAGATAATTCCAGTCCCTTCCTAGTGAGTGTTATCAACAGTGATCCCAACTTTGAGAAATCCTTCACACACCATTGATAAAATTATATAATCCCTAATAATATTTGAATCTACAGAAAATTTCTTGGATCTTACCTAGATATGAAAGCCCTAACCTTGTTAGTATAAAATAATATTTCTTTCTCGGATACCACATATCCAACAACTTTGACTTCCCATATCCAAAAGAAATAATTTCAATAATTTATCATTATGTAACTGATATCTAAGGTTTCCAAAAAATAGTTGAAGTTCATTATCTTATTAATTTAATTAATAAACCAAAATATCATCCTTGAATATCCTGGAAATGGAATCTAGGTACTCGTAAAATATTTGGTTCATTGTTCACATAAAAACCTATAAGAGCATTTGTCAAGCAAAAAAAAATCAATAGATATTCAAAGTGACTATACATATTATTAAAGATAGTATTTGGAATATCCAACTCCTTAAATATAATTTGGTGGTATATAGACTAAATATATATTTTATAGAACCAAATCATCCCCTTTAATTGATCCAAAAAATCCTCATTATGAGCTAACGGGTATTTATTTTTAATCACCACCCAGTTGATATTCGATAATAAACAGAGAAACAGAGAGTTCCATTGGACTTATTACCAATGAGTATTTTGGTATCTGATTACATTAAACTTATATGGATAAATCACATGTATTATAAGTCTTTACACTGAATCTTATCCATTTAAATTTTTTTGGGTGCCATATGGTAATAAGGCATAAATATCGGTTGGGTCCCCGTAACTAATTCAATTGATAACTCTACTTCTCCCACAAGAGGAAAACTAAGAAAGTCAGTTAGAAACACCTTAAGATACTCACTAACCATTGGAGTAAATTAAATCCTCTTGATTTCTACATGAATCTCATCTGAAAATTAGGATATCAATTTATCATGATTCGATAGAAAAGTCCCAATTCGACTTGAACTCAATTATCATTCTCCTTGAAACACCCAATAGTTATTATTTGGATTTTTAAAAGACATAAATCAATGATAATAATTAACATAGGATTAATGGGAAACCATCTAGTTCATATTGATAATAAAATTAAATATACCTTATTGACGCTCATTTTCATCATAGAGTCTAAATGGATGGAACTGGAAATGCCTTAGCATAAAGTGATTCATCCTTTGAAGAAAACATCAAAAATCGACAAAGGCATGACGAAGGAGTCATTTACACATGGGTCACGTAAGTTCCATCAAGGTCGCGCAAGTACACTTGTGCACCGCCCAGTGGTTGCGCTGGTGACTTGCGCGCCCTCTTTAAAATTTTTCCCAGGGTCACTCCAGCCTATAAATACCCCTGTGGGCTCCCCCATTTTAAAAAGGAAAAATTCCAGAACCTCAAATTTGAGCTCCCGGCACCCTAGTCTCATCTCAAAACTTCCGAAAACTTCTAAGGTAATTTCATACCTAGAAAGGAAGACCTAAAGAGGAGGAGGAAGGCCTATGTGTTGAAACTCATCAACACTTGCGCACCTAGGTGGCCAGCCTTTAAGGGAAATGGCCACACTTGCGCGCCGCCTTATCCTTTCCACATAATTTGCGCGCCTCTCTATTGGAAGTCTCTAGGGGTAGTAATAAAGGCTTGATCCAAGCCTCACGCAAGTTCTACCCTAAGGATTGGTCGGCGCGCAAGTACCCAAGTGTCGCGCAATTATACTTGCGCGACCAGGACTACCGCGCCCACACAGTACTTGCATGCCCACACAGTAATTGCACTCCCCTCTCTTTTTGGGTGCCCTTCCTTCCCATTTCACCCCTTTTACACCTATCCACCTCTCCTCTTCAGAATTAATCCATCAAAACTTCTTCCAAATCCATTTATGGCATGACTTCCTTGTTGGATTCCTTATTTGAAAGTAATTCTATGGAACATCTCTCAAAACCTAGTGATTTACACATCTTTACATCAATAAATTTAGATATTTCATTCATTCAACCTCATCCTTTAAGATGAGAGAGCATTAACCTGGGCCTCCTTTTCAGGAGTAAGCCCCAGTCCAAATTCTCATTAATTTGTGCTTCCTTCTTAAGAATAAGCCCTAAGTCCTTATTGATTTGGGCATCCTCATTAGGAGTAATCCCCAAGTTCTTTAACCTGGGACACCTTTTCAAGAATAATCCCCAGTCATAATTCCCTAATCTGGTCATCCTTTTTAGGAGTAAGCCCCATTCTCCATGTTCCCAAATATGGGCATCCTTTTCAAGAGTAAGCCCCAACAATAATTTTCTTAACTTGGGCTTCCATTTCAAGAGTAAGCCCTAAGTCCCTTAATTTTTCATGTCCCTTAACCTGGGGCTCCTTCTCAGAAGTAATCCCCAGTCTTAATTTCTCTTAACCAGTACTAATTTACTTTTGATCTGGGCTCCCTTCTCAGAAGTAAAACCCAATCATAAGTCCCCTCATAACTTGGGAATTTTCCTTAGGAGTAAGCCCCAAGATTAGAGTATCTAAATCTCCATATATTACATATACCATTATAGACTCTATTCCTGGATCTCTTCCCTGAAGTAAATCTTAATATTCATATTTTTGGGCATTCAGACATACATAAGCGCCACATCATTTCTTACGATTTCATCATTCATGGAACAATTGTCTGGTTTTACCAATAACTTTTGTTTCTCACACCGAGCATGATTCACGTGAGAATAGAGTGTAAAAGTAATTATGACATCATTCTTTGAGTCATCAATCATACATAAGCATCATATTTCCTTACTCTAACTACGTGGGTTCTGATTCCTTTTCTAAACAAAGTATACGTAGGTAGCTCATCTGCGGGTACAATCCCATCTCTGAAATAATCTATGTCCTTCTAAATGACAATAAACTTCAAGTGCCCCACAGAGTGGCTTTAAAACTAGTATGGTAATAACAATGACCTAGAGATTTTTATGTATTAAAGGTTACTATTGACTAATAATCTATAACAAATACATATGTTTCTCTATCAATGAAGAACCTTGATACATATAAAATATTCTCTACATATTTAATCATTGATTGTCAGATCTAAAGAAAAGATCATTTTATACATGGTAATGTAATAAGGATTCACGAACATAACTTAAATCTATGAAGAGAGTCCTGAAGTAGACAATAATTCCCCTCAAAATGGTGTGATCAGTCCGATCTCCCATCCTCTCGACCAATTCAAAATCTTAAGTCTCATTATTTCACAACTAATGAGCACCTACCTTTGGAAAGTAGGTCCAAATGGATATGGAATCATTGGATGTTTCCGGTTCTATGCACAAACCCATTAGAAACCGCTTGGAATGTTTGAATCTTAAATCAATGTGATCGTCCCAAATTACAGAGGGAAACAAGAAATAGTGAACCCGACGTGAATCCATAACCAAGTTAAAATGATGTTTTACATATTTGTTAGGCCCCTATTTAAAACTTAATGAGAGGGCCAACAAAACAATCAATAACATATGTGCTTATCTAAAGATGTAGTGGCAGGAATTATCTTGATTACGTCTGTTATATCAAACATGCACTCTTTTTCCATGATATTCTGCATTATGAGATTAGCTTTTCTTAAGCTCACATCTGTGAATACCTCTGCTATGAAAACCTCTACCGTGAATGCATCTGCTGCTGCTCCTGCTGGATCGTCGTCTGCTCTAAGGACGACATCACCTACTCAATGTCTTCAATGCCGGGTATCGAATGAACTGGTTAAGAAGTATCATCAACACGGTACTATTCCAACTCTGGAGGCTACTCAACAAGCCCTCCAAGTGAACAACTCACCCTGGTCGTCCGGAAAGTGATGACCAGTGATCAAGAAACAGGCGGTGCTAACCACTGTCTCCAACCGTTTCGGGTTGTTATCCCCAGAACGCAATCACCATTCACTCCCATATTCTGAGGAGGTGAATGAGAAGGCTGCTCAGGGCCTTAATTCAAGGAAATAGGAGTCCTTCCCAAGGGCTGCCACCAATAATCACCGCCAGAATCGTGCGACAGTGCGCCCTCAACATGATGAGGGTATCGACTCTAGGCATTCGGATTAGGTTCCTCGAACCCGGACAGGCAAGAAGAACCGACAAAGGTAAAATCCGGTCAAAATTGAGCAGGTTCTCATCTATTCCATCTCCAGAGAAGTCCACCAACCTAACTTGGTGGAAAGCAACGAGCGGAAAAACACAAACATCCTTTTTAATTCAGCTATCTAGCAGACTCATCTGGCAGCATCACGACAATCCCGCCAGGCAATTCCAACAGAGTACTATAGACAGGAACATACACCAGTTTATAAATCATCAGCTAGTTAGTAGGCTCATCTAACTACATATGATGAAGTCCGCCAAACCAATGTGTTGACAACTGGTAAACATGCACATACACCTACTTAAACTCATCAATCCGGCCAGAAGCCTCGTCGGTCATTGTTGGAGGAAGCTCATTAGCCACGTTTGGTAGAGTGCAATCAGTAGGCACATACACCTACTAGTATTGATCAAGCCTACCATCAGTCTTTTTTTGGTAGCATTCAGAGAATTCAGTCAAAAAGCTCCGGTGACGAACAGGAGGCAGACTCAACTCTCTTCCGCCACACTTGAGTACTGTCAGGATTCACTGATAGGAAAAAGAGGACAGGAGTAGGAACACACACCTACTCTAAGCACGTAATGGATGTATATCCCCGTTCCAGCAGCTGAAGTCACCAATCATATTCTATCAATGGTGAAAGAGAATAAGCAAGTCCCTGCTCATATTTTTGATACCTGCCAGGATATTATAACATCTTCAGCAGCATCTCAAGGAAATAAACATAAATCTATCCCTTCCAGTGGAGTGACACATCAATAGTTCACTCTGGAACAAACACACACATCTATTCCAGTCCCAGAGGGTTGTGGGGCATACTCCCCCATAGCATACAGACAACCAATTCAGGAACTTACACCTGGTTTGATCAGAGATAATCAGCCTAACCTGATCATTTCTTCTGAGCAGGCACATACACCTGCCAAATTGAGTAAGAAGGAATCTAAGAAGAAGACCGGCCCAACACAGTCAAGAAATCAAGATCCAATCTGTAACAAGGCCTTACTTGATGTTGGAGTTCTTGAAGCCCGTAAACAATTATCTGTTGGAATTCATGATTCTAATCTCTCAGTTCCCAATAGTGCGAACATTAATTCTGAAGGTCTGCATCAGATACTTCCTCAATTAAGGCTTGCCTCATGAGGATTCGGTCGATCTCGAAGTTTCATCTTCAGATGAGAGCCACATGAACCCTCTGTGTGGTCAGAAGACCAAGGAAAAAATGTTTCATCTTTTTCTGTAACCCACCATGGTGGTCCTACCCATAATGATGAATTTAGCTACGAAAGTCCTCTCCGTAGTAGTAATTCGCATTGTCTGTAAAATTCATCAGAAGACAATGCTGTGATGAGAAAGCCCTCCTATCTCGAGGCACTTTCAAATGTGAATCCAGTCATGCCTGATTCTTTACCAATAACATGTGGAACACTTTAGAAATCATAAGATATCCCAGGGTGTAGGTCATTCTCCGAACCACCCCTGGGTCATTCATCTTCTAGTTGGATCAAATAATTCTCTACCGAACTTGTTGAATCTGATGAAGCAATAAGGAAGCACTAGCTCTGGTCTAACCAGGTAGAAGAATCTTCATTGAATGATAAAGAGAAAGTACTGAATATGAGAAAAAAACAGGAAAAAGGTGTTGTTCCAGTCATGTTTTTTCCTTCGTCCAACTCTCAGTATGATATTCCAAAGATGTTGAAGGAATATGGAATTCTTGATATTCTTCTCAGCATATTGAAAACTCTTTGTCATTTGAAAAATAAAATATTATCTTATGATTAATATGAAAATTATATCAAGATAATAGAAGGGTTACAATGAAAAATTGACTTGGCATCTCTCTCAGTTTCTCGATATCTAAAGGCTGAAAAGCAGCAGAGAGCCCTTCAGTATTCATGCCTTTGCACACTAAGAATATTTCACCAGTTAATTGCCAATGCCCCATCTGTTATTCATATTAGGGGATGTGGTGCTCATGGAGAACTACATTTCATTGTGCTCTCCAGTCAGCAAAGCCCCCAGAAAATGGTCTCACGCAATGTTATTGCTCATGGCCAGCCACAATCAATGGGTTTTTTTGTAATCAAATGCTTTCCCAAGAAGTAGCCTCAACTAGTTCTTCTCAAAATCAATAATACAGAGAACAAGTTGTTGAATTACTCCTTCATCAAGAAAATGAGAATATTGAAAATTCCTCTTGTTTAGAGATAGCACATCACCAAGTGAAGGAAGTGTCAGAAATCATCAAACGGTCTTTTGAGTCGGGTGATAAAAGTGGACGCAGGTTGATGCATCCAGCTAATTTTCAGACTATGGTCTATAAGATCAAGAGATATTTCAAGAAAGTCTCAGATATAACATGTCAAGAACCACCCCAGCTTGCCAGACTAGGGTCTCTTTTAACCCAACCCTCAAAATCAACAAATAGGATTCGAGGAGTTGAGGAGGAACAACCCCAGTCCACTAGACATGGGACTTTTTCAAATCCTCAATCCATCCTTCAGATAAAGTCAGTCTTCTCTCGATTGGGAAGAAGCCTCAAGAGGAATGAAGATCCAATTTATCAAGAGATTCAGTCCAAATTATGGTTTGTCAAAAAGTTCTTAAGGGATCAAATCAACAAAAGGAAATGTATGATCAAAGACATGGAAGAAGACAATATTGCAGAAATGCTGATAGAAGGGATGAAATGAATTATGCATCAATTATTGTCATAAATGACGTTGTTGCTGATCCACTATATGAGGTTCACTCAGAGGGATCAGATGAAGAGGTTCCTGTCAAGAAGTCGTACACACAGACAAAAATGAAGAAGGTGTATGTACACAAAATCAGAGGATTACTCAGAACCTAGGAAATCCTTCAAGTAACCCACTTCCCCCTCTCCGAAAGGGATCCTACAAGGGGAAAAGAAAAAAATCCGGTTACATACCCTTCCTCTGGAGAAGGCTAATCACTCTCACTAGAGCAAAGATTTGAACAACAAGAAGAAGAAATGAAGGAATTGAGGAGGATGAATACAGAACTACTTCTGGGTAGTCTTCCTCCAAAGCATGCTACAGTCAGTCAGTCAAAGGAATTTGTTGTGGCTACTGAGATGGATCAAGAATATCCTCCATTATCAGTACACCCTGACAGTTCTAATCCTATGGGTCAAGTGAAAAAATAATTGGCGATGCAACCATCAGTTACAGTATCAGCCACCACATTTGTACCAACTCCAGTCATTGCACCTGTTCAGGTCCATGCTCAACCAGATGTTTCTCAAAAGTTAATAACTACTATTGAGTCATGAACAGATTGTTTAGAAGCAATGGAGGGAAAGCGTGCTCAAATTCAACCAGAAAGGAGAGCTTACCCAGAATGGGTTGATTCAATTCCTCCCCCATCAAATTTTTCAAGTACCACATTCCCAATCTTTAATGGTTCGGGAGACCCAAAGCTATACGTAACACATTTTTTTCTCGTTGCGATCCTATGATGGAAACCCTTCAACAACAAGAAGTAGTTAAGATCAGGTGTTTTATACAGACATTACAAGGACCTGCTTTTGTCTGGTACACAAGCTTACAATCCCGGTCAATTACCGAATGGGAGGATATTCGGCAAAAATTCCTTCTTCAGTTCAGCTCAACGTTGCCAAAGACATTAGTTTTTGATCTTACAAATTGTAAGAAAACGGATAATGAAACGGTCTCAGATTTCATTGCTTGCTGGAAGGGATTAACAGATTCCCTATGTTTAGCACTCCCACAAGAGGAATTGTTGCCAATATGTGTGGAAAATTTATGTGATGAGTTGCATACACCACTGATCGCTGTGAAATACACAGGAGGGTTTCAATAAATTACTTCAATTTCTCAAAAGATTGAATATTCTCTTATAAAGACTAAGGATAAAGCTTGTGTAATTCCATCAGCTCTAAGAAGAAGAATGGGTAAAGCATAGACTGCTATAGTTTTGTTTAAACAAGAACCTGTACCTACTTCTACTTCAAAAACATCATCTTCTAGAAGGGCTCCACCTCCTGAGCATCAGCAACAGAGGTCGTTTCGTCAATATCATCAAAGATATCAAAGATAAAAACAATTTACGGATTTAAAAAGAAGATATTACTCTTTCTGAAATGAACAAGATCCTGGTCACTTCATTTTGGCTCTAGAAAATAATTTCATTCAATTTCCATATCCCAAGATGCCAAAAAAGGAAGGAGATGAAGACCATCCCAACTATTTCCTGTTTCATCAAATGTTGGGGCATCCCATTCAGGAGTGTTTTGTTTTCAAGGGCCTCATGAAAAAATGGTCGACTTGGGGAAAGTCAAACTAAATGGTTCTTTAGCTTAGGTAGCATGTGTTACTACTATAGTTCCAAAGGAGGAAAGAGAGTGGTAGGAAGTTAAGAACAAAAATGCAGAATAATATGATGATTGGATGGTCAGAAAACCGATCAACCAAACTCATTCTATTTTGAAAACACAATTGATGAAACCAATTGTTCCTTCTGCTATAAATTCCGCAGAAAAACCCTCTTCATCATAGAGAAAATCCTCAAAGAAACGGCATGATTCAAGGAAATAAAAAGAATCAGAAGAAGAGGAGTATGTTCCAAAGCCCATTCTGTCCTTGACTTTGGAAGAATTTATGCCATCTACTTCGAAGCAACGGGCACCTCCCCATCAATCGGCATAGCCTAAATTGGATAGTCAGGCATAGTCTTAATCGGATGAAGAGTTGATATTCGGTTCTATTAATATGATTCACTTAACAGATCTGTATTCCAATCACAGTTTCGAATTTGATGAGCCTGAATTCCCTGTATCAAATAGAGGAATTAGAGGAAGTTCCAGAGGCTCAGTGTATAGGGGAAGACGAGGATCTTTCAGAGGCCACTATTCCAATTCTACCCTTACTAAAACTGTGTTTGCAATAGATACTCATGGTAGATCCCTTCAACGAGGTCAACAAGAACAAGAATGTTCTTCTACACAATGCAGATTCAATCCTGGCACAGTTATTCTGGAAGATCAGTTGGAGGTTCCACCTCTTTCTTCTCAACAAGTAAATAGACCTAATCTGTCTAATCATCGAAAGCGAGGAGTATTACCAACTCCTATCCTGGTACAAGTTGCATCAACTTCCAAAGCATCAACTTCCAAGGCACTTGATATACCACATGTTCCTGTTGGGAAACACAAACCTTTGGATCAAAATTATGATGTATAGAAACACATGGCGCATGTACCATCCAAGTTATAAATTATGGATGCCTTGAATTTTTTAAAGGATCTACGGGAGGCACTCATTGAGGCTTTGTCAAGTCCTCAAGTGTTTGAAACTGAAATTTATGAATCTGAAGTCTACCATGTAGTGAATAATATTGCTTAATGCCAAGCATTGATATCTTTTATAGATAAAGATGAAGATGATATTGTGCGTGGACATATTAGACCTTTGTACTTATTGGGCAAGGACAATTGTGTAGACATCCAAAGAGCTTTCATTGATAATGTTTCAGGAGTCAACCTCATTCGCATTTGTACAATTCGTCGATTTAACCTCACGAAATCTGATTTATCTCCTTCTACTATGATGTTACAAGGATATGATAAAAATGAACAAGAACCACTGGCCGAAATTTCACTCAGAACTTAGTTTGGAGATCTTGTATCCAATTCAGATTTCATGGTTATTGATCAAGACTCATCCTTTAAAATATTTCTTGGAAGACCCTGACTACATCAACATGCGGTTATCCCTTAATCATACCACCAATGTCTCAAATATTGTTTCGATGTTCAAGTAGGGACATTGTATGGTGATAAATCCACGTTCAAGACATGTGAATCTCAATACATTGAGGCAGAATTCTACCACACGAAGGGAAAGAAGGAATCCACAACAAAGGAGATTACCAAAGTTGATGCTCCATATGGTTTGGAAAATATTCCAGTAAACCCATTAGCACATGTGAGTATATATTATGTGTTGCCTATCAGTCAAATTGACAGGATAGAACCAAATCACAATACTCTTATGGAAGCTTCCATAATTTCAATTACAGAAATCAAGCCAGACAACATGGGAGAAAGTGGTGATCCACCAAGCAATGATGAAAGCTCAAATAGAGATGTCTTCATTTCATCTACTGAAATCCAACAAGTATATACTTCACCAACCAGGCCATAAGAAGTTATAGCAATGTCAGAAGTGAATGATTATGTTGATTCTCAATCCATCATCTCCTCTATATTTCCCAAGGAAGACCCTTTATCATCAATGAGGTTGGAAATGGAAGTTTTTTCTTCAAGATGTGGAAATTTTAGCGTCTCTTATGATCATGAAAATTCTTCATCATCATCTACTATGAATGTAGAAATAGAAGAAATAACACGTGTTGAATAAGAAGAGGATGATCTTAGGGATGCTCCTCCAGAATTTGAGGAGGGTACCTCTACCACCGTGGATGAACTCGGAGAAATAAATATGGGTACAAAAGAAGATCCACGCCCCACTTTAATTAGTGTGGCTATGACTCTTGAAGAGAAGGAGATGTATCTTTCCTTTATAAAGAAAAATTGAGATATATTTTCTTGGAACAATACAGAGATTCCAGGGCTTGATCTTGATGTTTCCACTCATCTTTTGGGCTTTCCAGAAGAACATCGAGGATTCAAAGAAGCTGCTAGAAGAACACACTCAACCTATGCTTCCAAAATTGATTCTTAAGTGGATAAGATCATCAAAGATAACTTCATAAGAGAAGTTAAATATCCCAAGTGGTTGGCTAATATTGCCCCACTAAAAAGTAAGAATGGGAAAATTAGAGTTTTCATTGATTTCAGAGATCTTAATCAGAATTTTCCTAAGGATGATTTTCCAATACCGATTACAGAACTATTATTTGATGCAAAAAATTTCTATGAAGCACTCTCCTTCATGGATAGATATTTTGGGTATAATCAAATCTGAATGGCTCCAGAAGATGAGGAATCTACGGTCTTCATAGCCCCTCAGGGTGTGTTTTGTTATCGAGTAATGCCCTTTGGCCTAAAGAATAAAGGCGCAACATATCAGTGTTCCATGCATCGTATCTTCAAAACCTTTTTAGGGAAGTTCATTGAATGTTATGTGGACGATTTGGTGGTCAAATCCATGGAACGTTCTAATCACATGGCTGATTTGTAAATCATATTCCAAAAACTTCGGCAACATAATTTGAAGATGAACCCCTTAAAATGTGTTTTTGGGGTAACCTCAGGGAAAATTCTCAGCTTTGTTGTATGCCATCGTGGCATCGAAGTCGATCCTAAGAAGAAAAGTCAATCCTTGGTATGTCACCTCCATGAAATTTGAATGAATTGAGAGTACTTCAAGGACACTGAGCCTATATTCGGCGTTTCATCTCCAATTTGGCAGGAAAAAGATTACCCTTCACCAAAATGATGAATAAGGGAGTCACTTAAAAGTGGACTAAAGAATGTCAAGAAGCATTCGATGTTCTCAAGAAGTATCTCGTGAGTCCACCGGTGTTAATTCCACATGCTGAAGAAAGAACACTTATCCTCTATGTGACAGATTTAGGGAAATCATTGGGTACCTTTCTTCCCCATAATAATGATGCTGGGAATGAAAACAACCTCTACTATCTCAGTCGGACTATTCTTGAAGCAGAAACACGATATTCTAGTATTGAGAAGTGATTACTAGCATTAATCTTTGTAGTTCAGAAGTTTAGACACTACCTACAACATCACGAGGTCCAATTAGTATCTCGCAATAACCTGCTAAAATTCATCCTTATTCGTCCAATGCTTACAGGTTGTCTAGAAATGTGGGCAGTTATCTTGCAGCAATTTGATATTCAATATGTGTCTCAAAAGGAAATAAAGGGCCAAGCTTTGGCTGATTTCCTGGCTGAACACCCATTAGTGGAAGACACATCTTCAGATATTGAACTCCCTGATGAGGAAGTCTTCTCTATTCAATAAAGTCTTAAAAAATGGGAAATATACTTTGATGGTGCTTCCAGAAGTCCAACAGGGAGGAAATTGGAAAATACTAAATTCAACAATGTTGGGTTAAGAATTGTGCTCATTTCTCTAGAAAAGGAAATGTTACCTTATTCCTTCTCATTGTTGGGAGGTGGTACAAATAATGAAGCAGAATACCAAGATCTCATTGCAAAATTAGAGTTGGTGGTTCAAACACAAGTCAATCACTTAAAGGTGAAAGGTGATTCAGACCTGGTAATCAAACAAGTCAATGGGGATTATGCCATCAGAAAAGAATAAATAATCCTTTGTAGGATTGCATCAAAGAGTTAATGGCGGAATTCCCTTCAGAACCGAAATTTTCTTATGTCCCAAGATCACAAAATGCCCATGCTGATGCACTGGCTAATATAGCCACAACACTGGAAGATCCAAATCGGGGCGAGACAACCATCAGTATTTCCCACCATCGTACAATTTCACCTTATTTTCAAATCAGAATAGAGGAAATAAATAAAATTAGTCCCACTACCGAACCATATGGTCATACTATAGGATGGATGACGCCTATCATGGAATACCTTCAAAATGGAATACTTCCACCTGATATAGCCGAGAAAGAACAAATCCGGCGACGTGCGGTCCATTTTACTCCTTATGATAGCCCAAATCACCTAGAGAAAATTCTCTACAAACATGGTTTTGATGGAGTTCTCTTTAGATGCATTGATGGTGAAGAGACAATGGCTGGCATGAAAGAAGTGCATGCATGAGTTTGTGGTGCCCACCAGTCTGGACACAGACTCTCTGATCAAATTCAAAGGCTTGGATACTTTTTTCCTTCAATGATACATGATTATATTGATTTCACAAAGAAGTTTCATTCATGCCAAGTACATGAAAACTTCCTTCATCATCCCCCAGAGTTGCTTCATACTGCTAAATACTCGAGGCCATTTGACACATGGGGAATGAATGTGGTGGGATCTTATCCTTCAGCTATAGCCAAGCAGTTTAAGTATATTCTTACTGCTACTGACTTCTTTTCCAAATGGGAAGAGGCAATACCTCTCAAGGAAGTAAGTTTTAAATTCATTGTTAGCTTCATCAAGTCTAACATCATTACCAGATTTGGTGTCCCTCAACTATATTTACGAACAATGGCACCAACTTCTGCTCGTCTGAGGTGAAGAAGTTGTATCAAGAATACAACATCAAATCCAATCATTCATCTCAGTATCATGCAGCGGCCAATGGATAGATAAAAGCCTTTAACAAGACTCTTTCAAAAATACTACAAAAGATGGTGGATAAAGATAATAGGTCATGGCCTGATAAACTCTTTCATGCTTTATAGGCTTATCGGACCACCACCCGCACAACGACGCTGTCAACTCCATATTCACTGGTATATGGAACGGAAGCAGTCTTTCCAATTGAGGTTCAATTACCTTCGATAAGAGTAGCCATTTGTGATCAGTCATCTACAGATGAAAAATCTCAAAAGAGATTGAATGAATTGGAATGGTTAGATGAGAAAGGATTGTGTACCCTGTACCACTTGGAAGTCTATCAGAATCGAATAGCACGAGATTTTTTTTAAAAAAGTTCTTCTCCGTTCATTCATTCAAGGAGAATTGGTATTAGTTCTCAAAACTCCAATGAAACCAGGAAAGAAACCTTCCAGTCTTGAGCCAGAATGGGAAGGAACTTATTCAATACATAAGGTCTACTCCAATGGAGCTTATTATTTAATCTCAATGGATGGAGAACTCATCACTACTCCAACCAATGCCAGATTTCTGAAGAAATATTTTGTATAAACACAGAATACATCTACGTCCATGCATATGACCTTAAACTATTTTTATTACTTTCATCCAGCAATACGTTAAACTGCATAACCAACAGTCCATCCATATGGCCTTAAACTATTTGTATTACATTCGTCCAACAAGACGTTAAACTGCATAACCAAAGGTCCATGCATAAGAACATAAACTATTTGCACTTTTGTCCAACAAGACACTAAATTGTATAGTCCCTTACATCCTGAAATATGTTAAACTGCATAACCAAGGGTCCATGCATATGACTTTAAACTATTGGCACTTACGTCCAACATGATGTTAAACTGTGACGTCCAACATGACGTTAAATTGTGACATCCTAAATACATGATTCTAAACTATACAGAAGTCCCTTATGTCTAGAAAGACATTAAACTGTGAAAAAGTACCTAATACGTCCAACATGATGTTAAACTCTGTCCTCTTTTGTCCTTACTGCAAGACATTAAACTGCACAGTCCCTCTTTTTTGTCCAACATGACATTAAATTGTATTGTTCCCATCATCCTAACTATATGACGCTAAACTGTACAGAAATCCCTTAATATGTCCCACATGATGTTAAAATTTATTTTGTCCATGCTACACAACACTAAACTGTGTAGTACCAATAGTCCTAACTACAAGACTTTAAACTACATAGTCCCTTCATATGTCCTACATGACATTAAACTATGCATCGTTAAGGTTGTTTCTACCTCTTGTTTCTCACACCGAGTATGACTCACATGAGCTTAGAGAAAACATCAAACCATAACACCCTCTCTGGGCCGCTAATCACGCGTAAGGCCCAACACCATTTTTTAGGTCGTTGTCCCCAAGAAGAACTTGATCACTAATTCAATATTTAATTGAACTACACAGTCTTTGATCCTCTCCTACTAGTCTGGGTACGTAGGCAACCTCCCATGGTTAAATCCCAAAACCAATCTCTTCACATCGGTTCACCTCCATCTCATATGATGTTGATTCTTGAAACCGCCCCCAGAATCAATATCGTTACATTGGTTCACCTTCATCCTTGCTATATGACGTTAAACTAAACAACACTTGTGTGATGTATGACAATAAACTACAATATTCTTTGATACCCTCACCTGAGAGGGAATCATTATTTATATTGATTTTTAATCATATTATATTCCAAAGACTATGTGCATACATGGAAATAACTGAACCTTTTATCTTGGGCTAAACCATCATTACACTAAAGTCCCCTTTCACCCTTCACATGTAAGAACCAAATTTTTACATAGGGTATTTCTAGAACTACGTGGGCTTGATTACCATCCTTATGGGATACGTAGGAACGTTTGAGTGTCCTTAGAATCCAACCCCAATTATTTTGGGCCTAACCCCAAATTCCACTTTTAGTCTCCTGGCTGAAAAGTCCATGCGAAAACACACAATTTGTATTTCTTATAATGGTCCGAGTTCTACGACACTAAACTAAGATCTATTATAATTTCATCCCACATGACATTAAAGTATATTTCAATAACTACGTATGGCATGATTCCCATCCTTATGGGATACATAGTGATGTCCAATATTTCAATTCAGGACCCAGCCACAACATGATTATGATTAGCATTGATCTGTGTATCTCTGCATACATTGGACAATACCCATTTGTTTGTATCATAATCCTAATCTTAAATATTTTCAGATCATCATAACCCTTTTCTCGACTTCTAGTCACAAAATGTGTGATTTCTAAGAGTTATTATGCTTGACTATGTAGCACGTTCCCTTAGGCGGCCTTGCATAAATAGTCTACATAACGGACTTGTTTGCCCAAAGATACCATTATTTGACTATGCAGCCAATTTCCATAGGTGTCCCTGCATAATTCAACCCCCTAACAGGTTTTTCAGATAGTGGTAACTTCATTCTTTGGAAAAAACCTCTTTTTTCATTATTGTTCTTATCAAAAATATGTAAGGATCCGCACAAAATAGCCATCCTTAAAATATTTGTTTCATGTCCTTTTTCATGATCTGAAAGTATTCATGTCTATGGTTTATATTTCTATTCCCTACGTTTGGCTCAGACCTTCATAAGAGTGAAATTCATCCAGTTCTTGGATAATCTTGTTTTAAAATATCTTCTCCATATTCAAGTACCACTCTCCATACAACAAACTATATGATTTGGAAAATTTGAATCCTCATAAACTTCCACTGGATTTTTAGCAGTAGAAAAGTTAATTTCTGAGAGTTCTTTTTCTTGACTATGCAGCACGTGCCCTTAGGCGGCCTTGCATAAATAGTCTACATAATAGACTTATCAGCCAAAAGATACCATTATTTGACTATGCATCCAATTCCCTTTTGCGGCCCTGCACAATTCAACCCCCTAACGTGTTTGTTAAATAATGATAACTTCATTATTGAGAACTACTTATCGTAATTCCTTTTAGCACTTTTTCGTATCATTCCTCAGATTCAAAATTTCTTAAGTCATGGTTTACATGTTTTCCTTCATACTTGAGGATGGTAAAATGTTTTCAGATAAATTTTCAAGGAATTGAGTCAATTTTAATCTATTCAGTCAAAGATTTTTAGACCTTAAACATTAACCTTTTTATGTCCGACATGCATGACTTTAGACGACTAGATTTATTGTTTATTTTCTTTCTTTCCTCAGAGTAACATCCTCATTTATTTCAGATCCAAATCTGAAGGGAGACTTTTATTGATGCTCCTTTTCATCACAGAGTCTAAACGAATGGAAATAGAAATGCCTTAGCATAATGTGATTCATCCTTTGAAGAAAACATCAAAAATCGACAAAGTCGTGAACAAGGAGTCATTTACACATGGGTTGTGCAAGTTCCATCAAGGTCGTGCAAGTACACATGCACACCACCCATTGGTCGTGCAGGTGACTTGCACGCCCTCTTTGAAATTTCACCCAGGGTCACTCCAGCCTGTAAATACCCATGTGGGCCCCCCATTTTAAAAAGTAAAAATTCCAGAACCTCAAATTTGATCTCCTGGCACCCTAGACTCTTCTCAATGATTCTGAACACTTTTAAGTTAATTTCTTACCTATAAAGAAAGATCTAAAAAGGGGTAGGAAAGACTAAGTGTTTAAACTCATCAACACTTGCGCGCCTAGGTGGCCATCCCATAAGGGAAATGTCCACACTTGCGCGCCGCCTTACCCTTTCCACATAACTTGAGAACCTCTCTACTGGAAGCTCTAGGGGTAGTAATAAAGACTTGATCGAATCCTCACCCATGTTCTACCATAAGGATTGGTCGGCGCACAAGTACCCATGTGTCACACAAGTATACTTGAGCGACCAGGACTTGCGCGCCCACATAGTACTAGCGCACCCCTCTCTTTTTGGGTGCCCTTCCTGCCCATTTCACCCCTATTACACCTATCCTCCTCTCCACTTCAATATTAAGCCTTTAGAACTCTCTCCAAATCCATTTATGGCATGATTTCCTTGTTGGCTTCTTTATCTGAAAGGAATTATGTGGAACATCTCTCAAAACCTATTGATTTACACATCTTTACATCACTAAAGTTAGAGATTTCAATCATTCAACCTCATCCTTTAATATTAGATAATCCTTAACCTAGGCCTCCTTTTCAGGAGTAATCCCCATTACAAATTCTCATTAATTTGGGCTTCCTTCTTAGGAATAAGCCCCAAGACCTTATTAATATGGGCATCCACCTTAGGAGTAAGCCCCAAGTTCCTTAACCTGGGCCTCCTTTTCAGGAATAAGCCCCAGTCATAATTCCCTAATCTGGGCATCATCCTTAAAAGTAAACCCCAGTCTCCAAGTTCCCAAATATGGGCTTCCTTTTCAGGAGTAAGCCCCAACCATAATTCTCTTAACTTGGGCTTCCTTTTCAGGAGTAAGCCCCAAGTACCCTAATTTTTCAAGTCCCTTAACCTGGGCCTCCTTCCCAGGAGTAAGCCCTAGTCTTAATTTCCCTTACACATTCCTAATATACTTTTGATATGGGCTTCCTTCTCAGGAGTAAAACCCAATCATAAGTCCCCTCATAACTTGGGCATTTTTTCTAGGAGTAATCTCCAAGATTAGAGTATCCAAATTTCCACAAAGTACTGTTACCTTTATGGACCCTGTTTCTTGGATTTCTTCCCTGAAGTAAATATTAATCTTCATCTATTTGGGCAGACATACATACATAAGCCCCACATAATTTCTTATGATTGCATCTTTCAGGGCACAATTGTCTGGTTTTACCAATACCTCTTGTTTCTCACACCGAGCATGACTCATGTGAGCTTAGAGTGTAAAATTAATTACGACATCTTTCTTTGAGCCATCAATCATACATAAACATCATACTCTCTTACTCAAACTACGTGGGTTCTGATTCCTTTTCTAAACAAAGGATGCGTAGGTAGCCCATCTGCGGGTACGATCCCAACTTTGATATAATCCATGTCCTTCTGAATGACAATAAACTTCAAGTGACCCACTGAGTGACTTTAAAACTAGCATGGTCATCATAATGACCAAGAGAATTTCATGTATTAAAGGATACCATTGAATAAGAATCTCTAACAAATACAGATGATTATCTATCAATGAATAACCTCGAATACATATAAAATATTATCTACATATTTAATAATTGATTGTCAAATCTAAAGAAAAGCTCATTTTATACTTGGTAATGTAATAAGGATTCATGAACATAACTTAAATCTATAAATAGAGTCCCGAAGTAGACAATAATTCCCCTCAAAAAGGTGTGATGAGTCTGGCCTAACATCTTCTCGACCAATGAAAATTATTAAGTCTCATCAGCTCACAACTAATGAGCACCTACCTTTGGAAAGTAGGTCCAAATGGATATGGAATCATTGGATGTTTCCGGTTCGATGAACAAACCCGTTTGAAACCGCTTGGAATGTTTGAATATTAAATCAATGAGATCATCCCCAATTCCCGAGGGAAACATACCCACATTAAGAAATAATATATCCCAAGATAACTCAAATTTGGATATATAATAGGTGTATGAGGGGCAGCATAATCTCTTCTCACTTTTCTTTTTAAGACACATCTCTATATTAATAGAATGTGTCATGAGTTTCATATGGTTATTTAAATGATTAAAAAATTGAGTAGATATAATTTTTTGAGAGGCAACTATATCAAATAAAGTAGTATCAATAGATGAATTAATGAAAATAGTACACATCATAGTTGCTGGTCCCACCTAAATCTTCATTGGGAACTCTTTCATGATATATAATTGATTAAACCCAAAATAAGATTCTAAATTTCCATTCATAATCTTGAGGATTAAATCCCATTGACTTGGATGTATTTGAAATCACCACAACCCTATCGGTTTTGAAGATCTTGGAACACCTAATTAGGAAGAGAAATCTTGAGATAAATAATTCTGATAAACTCGATGTCCACTAGATTGGAAAACATTGAGTGCAGATGAGAAATAACATTTCATATTCCTGGTCCTTCCACATTTGTAGCAATTTATAGGGACTCTTCTATCCACAATAAAGGTGATATAATGATTCTACTACTAGGATCCACTACCATATCCTCTAAAAATGTCATTATTTTTTGTATTCAATCTGTATGGGCCCCCATAACTACCAACAGATGTAGGTGGTATACCAACTAGTCCCAAATATCATACCTAATTAATATTTACAAACAAAACATTATCCATATCCATATCATATGTGTAAATATTCATCATTAACTCTTAATAATATATATTTATCTAAAAGACCATATAAATCCTTTGATCCTTTATAATTTCATTTGATATAACATTTTCTAAAAAAAGGGAATATTAATAAAAATGTTTTGATTATTACATTTCTATCTTGTCAACTTGTTTAAGATTGTAAACCCCTATAATTATCGAAAAAAATCATCTCTAGGTAGAACCATAGTGTAATGATGGCTTCATATCCCATCCATTCCAAACTTTCTGCTTCTTTTCCAGAACCTTTAAATCCCACCACTATTGAATATGTCCTCCTAGATTAATGATATTACAATTCACCATAAAAAAATCAAGAATCTCAGAGACATCAAAAATCATTTCAGTTTTTCTTAACCATTCAACTAATTTCTGATAATTATTCATCACATGGAATGACAATGGTTTCAAATGGGGGAAATATTTATATTAATTCCTAGATTTATCCTTCTCCGGATCCAAATCATTAACTTGATCAAGGAATAGAGTTTCACCTTAGCTAATAGAACAGACCATGTGCACTATATCATCATCATGATTTAGTTGAACCATAGTATTTTCTAATGAACCATTATCTATTACAACCTCCTGAGAAATCAGTGGAAGCCTTATAGAAGTAAGGGTACTAATTGAAACCAAATAAAGGGGGGGAAAGGTAAAATGAAAAATCATCCATAATAAAATCTAAAATTAAATGAAAATATAACTCAAGGACACACATTCCTAAATAGCCCATTGAATCTGTATACTCTCCACAATGAGAGATGGTTAGTAAATCTAGTATGGTACCCATTATGTCCTAACTATATTAACTCATGTCTACCATCCTAAATCACATATATGGAAAACCACCCTTGATGCCAATTTTTCTTGAATAAAATAGAATTTTCCTAGAAGAGGATAACCAATCTTTCCAGTTTCAAGGCCCAAAAAAATTCCTGAACTCCATGGGATGGAGGCAACTACCTAAGAATGGAATAATCACATATGAGAATTATTTCACCCATAAAGACATAAAAATCATTATCTATAAAGAAAAATGATATAAAAAATATTCCAATATTTAAAATAAATAAAATAAACCATAAAAAAGTACATATCAATATAAGGAATATCAAGATATAAATTAATAAATGATTGAATTTATATGGTTGAAATACATGTTCTTATCTGTGGATGAATAAAACAATATAAAAGAATACATAAATTGTTCACATGACATATAGGTCAGCATCCCATTGTGTGGCCACTATAAATAAAATTCAATAAGTATGGGGATCCATCTTCTCCGTGTGGTGTATATCTATTTCCTACAATTTATATAACAATATATACATTCATCCAATGGGTATATGTATGGTGTGAGCTCAAAATCTCATTAGGGTTTCCACAAGGTGTCCTATAATAATAATTTATTAAACAAATAAATGATTCTCATTTTAAATATGTAAAATTATAGGAGGTATGAATTTTAATTATTTTAGTCAAAAAGATAAAATACACTTTCTGTGGTTTTTAAAAGAATGGAATTAAGAAGAATTTGTCATAGTTTTCTCTAAAATAGGGAGAAAAACGACTCTATAATAGTTTGAAATGAAAATATATAAAATCCATTGTTCAAAAATGAATCAATATCCCAAATAAAAATAAAAAAATTTCCCACCATGATATGGGGTCTTAAGGTATATCTGCTCAGAGATAGTTAAGAACCTCTCACCTCAAATACAATTGAAAAATAATCAAGTTTACACTCCCATCCCTAGAACTCTTGATTTGGGATTAGAGATCACCGTATTTTGTCTCCCTTAATTACTAATATTTAGTTGGAGTTGTCTTGTATATATAATTCTATGGAGGATAATTATAACTAGTTTTAATTTTCCCAAACTATCTACATAATTCCCAAGATCTCATATGTTTCCCCCTTTCAAATAGATGTACCAGTTTCATAATTAAAATAACTTTAAAGGTTGTTTTTTCAATCAAAAATATTTATTTACCTAGTAAATACAGACAATCCCAAACTAAACCTAAAAATTTCTATAAATATTTTTTTCACTTTAATTCATTTTAAGCTTCAAAATAATTTTTAGACAATTTAAAACCAAGAATTTATACATTTTTAAAACAAAATTCAAACATTTGAATGAAATATAGGATTATAATAAAAACCATATTATGAAACGACCTAACTCAAACAATTGGAATAATTATCAATCATATGGAACCCAAAACCAAATGGAAGAGAATGTAATTATTTGAGGAAATGAATACCTAATTCACAAACCCTCATCAATAAATTATTGATCCAAAAAATACTAGGATAACATATTCCTTTGTGGTTAGAAAGAACAGTAGATAAGGTAAAAGTTCATGAAATATTATAGAAAACACTAACAATAATACCACTAAAAATCAATAGAGAATCACCCATATAATCACACCATGAGTGAAGGGAGAAATGTATTCTATTGAGAAATATTCTTCTATGTTTTAGTTTGGAAAATGGAAGTGAAAATAGGGTTAAATCAAAATAAGGGATTATGGGGAAACAAAATTTTAATGTTGGTTCTGATGGGTTCATGGCGTAAATGATGACTCACATTGTAAATCACCCCACCCTGACTAGTTAAACGTGTAAAATGTTTTTTCAGTCTATGATCCACTAGTTCTATAAATCAAACTCTCCACCTTGATAATTCATGAACATTCATGGAATAAATCATTCAATCATTGTATGAATTTCTAAATTAGTGGTGATGTAACTCATTTAAATACACAAAACTCCCAATACATAGGTATTCTCAATAAGAAATATAAAAATAAAGATAAACAAGAATTTCATACATAATGTAAATACTAGGATGTGCCACTAAAAAAATGTTATAACAATAAAAATACACTTTATAAAATCTTCTCAGATAAAACACCATATATATTTATAGTTTTTACATAATGTTCTTAAATTGTTCATTTATCATTTTCCTAAATTTTTGTAATAGTTAATTCTTTCTTAAATAGTTTTTTCTATTTGATGCGCATTTCAAATTTTGAAAATAGGTATAATTCTAAAAATGTTCTTCATAAAATTCTAGGAATATACTAAACATAATATATATAATGGGTTTCCTTTTAAAAATAAAGTATTAATCAAATACCATTTCCATAAGATTCTAGGAGAATATATTTTCCTTTTCTTATTTTTCATAGCTTGAATCATGTTTGGAATAGAGAACTACTCTATCCATACTTTAATATTACATCATTTTACATGAATATTCCTTACATTACACAAAAACATGACTAAGGGCCGTAATAGTTTATTTTAATTGGAATCCTGGAACACAATCTTCTAATAGGGTGAAAGATCATCAATGTTTCCTAAAAATATCTTCCATTTTGTAAACTTCATAGACATACCCTATATGAAACCTTTCTACTTAACTTTATGTAATTAAATATAATAAATTTTTAGATCATATGCTCTGTAAGGGAAAAAATAATAGATATAAATCTATTGTCATATTAAATAAAAAGATAATAATAAGGGTATGAGATAATTAAAAAAATATAGGAAGTTCATACCCAACCTATAATAGATCATAAACATGGGTCATGGTTTAAAAATTGGCAGTTCATAAGAAATGAATCATAAGGTAATAAAATAATATGATCCATGATAGCATAATGTTGACAAAAAATGTGGATTTTGGATACACACATAACTATAGAAAATAATTTCTTTAATATTCAAGTCTCATTGAAAACACTTATAAGGGAACTCTATGGTCTGTTACACCTCCATGGTGGGACGCACTACCATCCCTTGTGGTATTCCATTACTCATAGTAGAATGGTTTCACTCCACAAACCATGATAGTATTCAAAGTTCACTACCAAGACTAGTATAGTAGAAAATTCCCTTACTGAACTGAGTTTACTTTCCATTCTTAGCATGTCTTACTAAACCGATTTCACTTCCCATTCCATACCTATCTTACGAAATTGGATTCACTTCTATTTACATCTCTATCATATTAATCTAGGTTCAATTCACATTATAGAATATTATATATTTTTGGTTAAAAATATTTACCCAATGAATCATAGTGGGATATAGTTCCCACCTATCTTGGATATAATTTAATTGTCATACTTAGTTATCACATAACCACCATCCCTAGTAATAATGTTTCCACCATCAAATAATAAAAATAAAACAAAGGTGTGACACAAGAGAATAAAACATTCATCATATAATAAATAATTCAATTAAATTGGTTTCATAAGCATTTCAACATTTCATCAAATTATAACATGTGGAAAGGATGTGGGTTTCACAAACATTTTTTAATGGAATATGTTATGAAAGAGAAACAGGTTTCACAAAAATATTTTTATCATAAATAGAAACCATTAATTGAAATAATAATTATGATATCCTTTTATTATATCCCCATTAAATAATAATTATCCTCAATGAATTTCATCTTAAATAGAAAATATTTTTGAAATATTACTTGGGACATTTCTCGAGGAAAATACATTTTCTTTGAAAATAAATTTTTAAAACATAAAAAATTATTACAATAATTTAATATTAAAATAACATTTAAAATTTCTAAAGTAATATTTTAAAAATAATATATAACATTTATTTTTTAAAATATTATGTTGTTTTTGAAAAAAAAATGTTTTTTAAAACATTTTTCGAAAAAATGTATTTGGAAGATAGAGTTTTGACTAAAAAATTATTAAAAAATATTTTGAAATATTGAGTGCATAAAAAGATGAAAATTATGAAAAGAAAATTATTCTAATGTAATAACCATAGTGCAATAAAATTCATGTGTTTCTTGATATATATATATCATAATATTTTAATATTGGAGGCATGATCCTAAACAATCCTGATAAACAATGAGATTATAAAAAAAAATCTATTACCATTGTGGTAACATTGAATCATAATACCTTAAAAGAATAAAATTAAATTAAACATATAATATCATAAAAATAAGTATATTCATGATATAACATGTCAAACATGCAGTATATACACCTCATATATGAATATTGGATCATAACAAAACTTATGTCCCAACAAAAAAATTGAGACAAAAATACTTTATCAATTTGAAAACTTTTGAACCATAAGCCCCATAAAATTGAGATAGTAATAGGGATATATAAATACTAATAATTTTGAGGTGAATAATAATAAAATATCTTTATGTGAAGTATATACACATCATAAAAGAAACATGTGTGGAATATGGAATGTGTCTTACATAAAAATAAAAGTGAGACAGAAATATCTTATATAAAATCCTCAATTCCACTGTACTCATTCAAAAATCATGAATAATTAATATATTTTTATTATAAATATAATATATAACCATATAAATGTGTATCAAACCATATATTATTTTCTTATAACCTTTATTTACCCACTTATAAATGATTTCATGTCAAAGTTATGTCTCATGTAATAACTTCTTTGTTTATTGTATATGTTTTGATTAGTTATATTTTTTGTTCTATTATACTAATCATGGTTCCATAATATCTATAATTATAACCATGATATAAATTTCATATATATTAAGTATATATGCATTCATATTAATCCATAAAATTTAGTGATAGGAAATAAAATACACCATTCATTGAAACGGTAGGTTGCACATATGCATGAACATTGTTTCTTTATTTTCTTGTTAGGTAGAATGATAGAATAGAAAATGATATATATTATCTTTAAATAATTATGTATATTTCATGTATATAATTTTTTTTATCAAAAACATACTTAATACATTCCATGTAAATCATGAATTAATCACATCACTTCACGAGGTGGTAGTCTGTTGTACACGCAAATGATATTATCATATTCCCAAAAAAATGAGAGTATGAACGTATGTGTAATATAATAATTATATAATCATAATAAAAACATATATATCACATATATATATAATATAAAATATAAATCCATCATTATTACCATCCATGAGAAGTGGTAATGGAAAAAATGAATGACATCAGTTCGTGAGGCTGTAGTCCACCCTACACATGAACAATGATTCTGTAACCCATTTTATGTAAATGGAGATGGATTTATGTCATGAAAATAACATAAAAATCTTTAATTATATGTAATATATTGATTTTATTATATTATTATTTAATAAAATAATTTAATTGGTGGAGGACGAAATAAAAAATATGATTTTTGATAAACGTTACCTCTTCTTCATGTATAATCTTTAATGTTTCACTAAAATCCTTCATAGAATAGATTTCTACCAAAAATAAGGATCATATGATAATGGTAGGGAATTTTTGAAGTTATTTTTATAAGTTTTTTCCAATTCCAATGGCATGAGAAGTGTGAAAAAGTGAGGGTTGTCAGTGCCCTTTTATAATTGTGGAAGAATGTTATTTTTGTGAATACCCAAAAGCATTCACAATTTAGAGGTCAATCATACCTCATGTGGCTCCAAAATTTAATGATAATGGATTTTAGTGATGAAATTTTTGATAAAATCATACATCACAAAAAATAAACACATATTTTCACCAAGTTATTCCTAAGTATTTATGTTTACTCAATTTTATCTGTATTGTTTTTACTAAGGTAACTTGTATATTTTTATTTTTAAAAGAAATTTATCCTTTAAGAATAAAATAAGTATGAAATTTATTATATAATTTATAACTATGGATTATATATATATAATATAATTTATTAAAGAAAAAACTTATGCGTGTGAAATTAAAATTTATTACAAGACCATGTAATGTGCAAAAACACAATTTTAACATCAATAGTGCATACATGGTTTTTTTTATTTAGGGATCAATATAGTTATTATAAAAGAAAAATTAATATATTAATGTAAAATAGTTTATATTTCTTAAAATTTTATAAATTAATTTGAATAATTTATTATTTTTAGTAACTTTAAATCATTTAATAAATTATCATTTATTATAGAATAACATTAATGTAAATTTTCACATTATTCATTTAATAAGAATTTAAAAATATAAATAATATTATTTAATTCAAATATATTATCATAAAAATAATTTAAAAATTAATAATCATATAAAAAATTAATGGAACTTAATAATTAATTCAATTTTCATTCCTTTTAATATTTTTAGAATCATTTATTGTAATTAATTATTAACTAAATAATCTGTGTGTTGGAGTTTTTAAATCATTTAAAGAAACTATTTCATTTTTTAAAAAAAATTATCAGGATAAAAAATATCATTTATATTTAAAAATAATATTTATAACTGAATATATGATGTTTTTTCTCTATCCCAATGCTTTATAGATATTAAGGGAAATGAATGTTCCTTTTTTGACATTTTATTTACATAGCCTATCATATAGGCCACATTCATGGAATAGTATCACAATAACTCATAAAAATGACAATAATGTGATAATATTCTAAATATGATCATGAAATTGGGTTTTGAATAGTCGGAAGGTCATTTTACACCTTATTTATTAAGTTTCACCCCAAATAAACTTGTTTTTAGCTTAATCACAATAATTAATTTCAAATATTTTAAAAAATAATTATGGTCACAAATTATGTTTAAATTATTATATAATATAAATTAGTTTGATTTATCCTATGTAATCTATTTGTTCAAAATCAACACATATAAGTTGTAGAATTTAATTTCAAATTAATCCAGTAAACGTAATGAGAAAGTATATTTTAAATGTGAAAATTTTCAAACAAATTTAATGTTTTTATAGGTAAATTCAAAATAAAATGATTAAAATGAGCTAAATTATATTACATGAAGTAAAATTTAACTTATTTTACCTTAAAAATAATTCAAAATATAATTTCACATTGTAAATAATTTAAAAGAAAATGTGGTTTTCAATTAAAATTATATATTTTTCACTGTTCATAAAAATCCTCTCAAAAAAATACCAAAAATTAATCCAAAGAAAATTTTGGTATTAAAATTTAAAAAATTATGATTCATTTTTCATATAAATTTTCTTAATGTGTTGAAAATTATTTATTCTCATATATTTAAATTAAGCCTTTTTTTAGAAAAATATAGTTTTTCATAAAATGATTCATTTTTTCTTTAAAATGATTATTATATTATTTATAATTATAAGATAGATATTAAACTGGTGTAAAATATGTTTTTTAATTTATTTAATCCTATTCATACCCTCAATTCCAATTTATATACTATAAATATCATATTAAATATTAATTATAGTATATTGTTGTTTGGTAAAAAAAATTCTTGCATGTAACGTTAGCTATCAGGGAAACTCATTATTGCATGTAATTCAAGTTATATTAGTGTTTCATGTTACAAAAGATAAAATATATTTTCATTTTTACCTGAAATATCAAAAATATTAAATTCATTTGAAAAAAGTATTTCACAAATCCTTTGGGTATTACATTTCACCCCCCATAAAATGAATTCAGCCATTGAAATTCATATTGTTCATCAATGGTTTAACATTTGAGAAATTTTTATTCATAGAAACCCACATCATATAAATAAATATTAAAACTTTTTAAAATGGTCAATTTTGAAACCTATTGGTTACCCAAAGTAACTCATAACTAGGTTTCTACATATGAGAACATAGGCGAGAAGTGAATAATTGGACATAGAGGAAATGAATAAATAATTACAGAGAGTGATAAAGATCGATGATCATAAGAAAGTGGGTTATCAAGAAAAATTTAACCAAAAAACCATAACCATTTCATTATTTAAATACCCACTTAATTCCATAGAAATGAAGCTACTGGGATAATTTTTTTTAAAGATCCTTTTCTTAATATTGGGGAATTCCTTTTTCCATTTAGATTAAGAACCTATAAAAATGTACTTCATTGATATATTTTTTATTTGATATGATTAATTTCAAACTTTTCTTATTCCTTCATCAACTTCCACATCATCTCTTATGTAACGATCCAAAGTTTCATTAATTTAAATTCCTCTTGATCTAATTAAATGTCTCTTTATGTTTATATAAAATGTCAGCATCCTTGGTTTTATGTTAAGAATTTTGACCATTGCTAATATAGCCATTGAACATTGATCACATGATTAGTATAAATATAAGACTTTAACAAATCCAATTTACTCAGAAAAAGGAACTGATGGCCTCATCCAGTAGAATTGCCCCATACGAAGCCCATTTTTCGAAGCTCGGAAAAGAGGTGACATATCCGGGCTTCTCTCTTAACCAAGCCCAAGCTGAGCTTCATAATGTCAAGCTCGAACGTGACCATCTACGGGAAAAGTGAAAGTTGATTGAAATTACCACTCGAGTGATGTTATCCGAGCCACCCCAAGAGTCTGTCACCATCGCGCAACTTACCCTTAGGTCATATGTGGCTGTTTTAAGGGGTTATGTAACAAATAAGTAGTACTATGTTCATGTACATTAAATTTGTATATAATAATGAATATAATTTCGAGTCATTTTGGATACATTGTAAATAGTTTTTAAAGTACAAATGGTGTTTCTAGTTATTATTTAATTAAAAAATCTATTTTATTAAATTAATGGATTTTTGGATTAAATTATTTTTTAATAAAAAAATATTATTATTATTAAATTAATTGTTATTAAATATAAATGATCTTATAATTTTATTAATGCAATTATAATTTTTATTAAGGTTTGAAAGTCATTTCTGTCAAAACCCGTGAATTTTCGTTAAATGTCAGTTTTTATTTTAAAAGTGAAAATTAAGATATTTAGAAAATAATTTAGATAAAATAAATTTTATTTCTGGAATTTGGACGTCGAAATTATCCAACGGTGAATTTTTCATAATTTTCTGAGACAGTCAAATTTTTGGGTAAAAATCAAATACTGTTTAAATATATAATGTGTTTTATGACATCATAATGACCCAATAGTGATGTAATAAAATACTATAATCTTTAGGTTCGGCCAATATATGTTTTACCATTAAAAGAAAGTGATTTTGGGTTTCTTTGACTTACTTTTCAAAGCATTAATGGACCCCTCAAGACTTATTAAACACCTTGTCTTTTTAAATTAATTTCCATGGAAGTGTGACTCACCTCCACATAATCAACCTTATTATTTTAAGAATTTAAAACATTGGCCTTATAAAATATTGTTTAATTCTTCCCTTTACCATAAACCATGGGAAAAAACCATGGGATGGTTTGTGGTTTGGATTAATTTAATGTAAGGGGACCCAAACCTAAATAATAAAGAATTCCCTCACCTTTCCTATATAAACCCACCCAAACTCCCACTTCCTCCTCACTGAAAGCCCTTTTAGTTCATCCAACCTCTGCCCTACTCTCTCTATAATCCTCGAAAGGTTCCTCAAGCTCCCAAGAAGCCTCTCACAAGCCTCTCTCTAGCCTTTGGAAGCACACTTCCAAGTAAGGGTTTTTTCTTCCTTTCTCTTTTTTGTCCAATTTTCATTAAGTTGTTTTTCCCTTTTAATTTAAATTATTAATTTTGGGGTATGGTTTCTCACCTCTCTCATACTACCCTATTTATTTTTGAATGATGGGATACCCCTTTATCTCTCATTAAATTCCTCCCAAGTACACCCGTTACTATGCCGAAATTCTGAAAGGAACTTCTCTCTCCTCATTTGCATTCCAGCAATACTTTTGTATCATGAATCTAAATTCAATTAAAATTGTTGGGACATGTATCTATATGAACTCCTTACTTTAAATTATATGTAAATATTATAAGTAACCCCTTTCTCTCTCATCAACCATTTTTATAAGTTCTTATGTCACGCCGTTACGCTGCTGAAATCTCACCGATTTTCTAATCCAATGCCATTGTGTAGTAGATACCATGCCCATTTCTCCATCAAGGGTATCAACCTTTATGAACATTTACTTATTTATTAAAAATCTTCATGTATTAATTCCAAATTACTTTATCATGTAATAAATGATTATGTTTTATGAATCCATGTTTTATGATCCATGTGGCACAGTTATGCATGAAATGAAATGTTTAAGAAAGGTACGCCCTTATAGTGCTCCAATGCAATGGGTAAAGTATAGTATCATGATACGTCATGTGCAATGAGTGTTGACTCATGAAAATTCAAGTGAAACGAGGGTTTACTCGTGCTTTATGTGCAATGAGTATTTACTCATACTCCATGTGCAATGAGCCTTGGCTCATGCTAATTCCATGATTAGTGTTGTTCCCACATTTCAATGTTATGATTATCATGCGTTATCATGCCTTTATGTTCAAGTTTCTTTTATGCTCTATTGATATGACTATTGTCTAACATGTATTGTACTCCTCATGTTATTCCATGTGTACTCCCTTACTGGGCTTTATAGCTCACCCTTTTCTTATGCATGTCCTCAGGTTAACTCATGCAATGCTAATTACGAGGGAATGTAGTGGTCATTTAAAGGAAGTTTTCAATAAAGATGTTTTATTTCATGTTTTAAGTTTTTATGTAATGATCCTAAGCCCCAAAGACACTAAACCTCTCGATCTTCTTTGTTGTATCAAGTAAAGTTTTATGTAATAAATCATGTTTAAGTTTGTAATAAAAGCAGGGTTGTCATAGTTGGTATCAAAGGATAGATTTAGTTATTTTTGGGATTAAGAAACCCTAGTAAATACTTATATACAAGAATAATTATAATAAAAACATCTTTATGTTTTGGTAAGTACTGAGTAAGTGGTTTATCAATTAAATACATCCCTGTCTGGATACGAGCTGGTAGAGGCGGCTTTGGCATAGATGTATCCTAGGGGTAAAAACCGAAAACACTGCTTTAATCTAGACTCGAACGGGAACTGGTGCACGACAACGGGCCTTGATTCACTCTTGGTTATGACATTCCCGAGGGATATGTTTAGATAAATTCAAAAGCGTAGTATGAACCTTTATTAAGGGAATTAAAAAATTCCCCTACGAATATATGTTAGAAATTAGATCATGAAAAGCCTAGATTGAAGCCTATAGACTCTTGAGTAAGGAAATAAAAGTTTATTTATATCTCATCAACTTGCGTCTTTGGATTACCCTTAATGTGTTACCCCTAAATTTCCTTTTATTCTAGCCAATGTCCGGTAATAGGAGGACTCGGGCTAATAACCATTGTGAAGATCAGTGTGATGACTGTACTAATGAGATGCCCAATCCAATGAGAGCGGGAATCGCGAACTTTGTCACGCTTCTCTCTCAGCTAACTCAAGTTTTGAATAGAGAAACAGGTCAAGAGGAAAGTCCAAACCCCCCTAAGAAGGAACAAGTCGCTATCGAGAGCTTTATGAGGCAAAGGACTCCTACTTTTAGCGGATCATCTAATCCCATGATCGCTGAACAATGGATAAACTCCATTGAAAAGATCTTCTCCATCATTCAATGTTCTGAACAAGAGAAGGTTCTCCTGGCTTCTTATCGTATTGAGGGTGAAGCTGACCAATGGTGGAAGTTGATCAAAAATACGAAGCCTGAGGAGGATATCGAGGCATTGGAATGGAAGGATTTCTCGAAGATGTTTTTGGATAAATATTTTCCTCGCACCCTCGAGCTTACGATGGAAAGTTACTTCCTTTCCCTCAAGAAAAAAGATGAAGAATCTATTGGAGCATACGAGGAAAACTTCACAAGGATTGCATGATACGCTTTCGACATTGTTGTTACCCCCGAATGCAAAGACGACAGCTTCTTTGGTGGGTTGAAGCCTAACTTGTGGAAAGCATTATCAATCCGTGACTTCGACAGCTATGAGGAAATTGTCTGATGTGCCCTCAAGGTTGAAATGGATATCGGGGAATCACAGGGGTATCATGGGGACAAGAAGCATAAGGTGGAATTCAATGCTGGAGGTCCGATGGATAAATCCAACGGTGCAAAGAAGATCCAGCAGCCCACTGTCCAAAAGTGCAGGAAGAAGCACCCTGGAAATTGCTTTAAGGGGATGAGGAAATTCTTTAGGTGTAGAAGAGAAGTGCACCTAGCTGTTAATTGTCGGCAAGAAAGACATGTGGCTGCGACAGAGGAGAGGAATGCTCTGTTCTAACCTCAAAGCGTTGTTCAATGCTACAAATGCAAAGAACCGGGTCATTTTTCAAAACAGTGCCCTAATCCAAGGGTTTTCGGAGGCGACCAACAACCTTCAAGGTAGCAAGGAAGTGATTTTTCCATCACTTCTTCCAAAGTGAACCCTGAAAACGAAGTGGTGATATGTATGCTTGTTATTCATTCAATAATAGTGAACATAATTTTTGATTTAGGTTCTATTCATTCTTTTATATCTCAAAAGATTAGTAGAACAATCCCAGCACCATCACAAATCATGTAAGTGAAGATGTCGGTGAGTACAGAAAATGGGGAAATCATTGCATCCCATTAATATAAGTCCTCCCCTGTTATAATACGTGGACTGAATTTCCGGGATAACCTCATCCTACTCCCTCTGGTGGAATTTGATGCAATTATTGGCATGGATTGGCTTCCATTATATTCAGCCAACATAAATTGTCTGGAGAGGGAAATCACACTCCATATAGAGAATCGACCTCCAATTATTTACAAGTTTCAAGAGGAAGATGAATCTCTTTTAGCTCTATAATCTCAAGAATGGATATTACTACCTTATGAGCATGCGTATCTATCTTAGATGATTGATTCCAAGGAAGAAACCATCCTTGAAGAAATGCCTATTGTGAGGGAATTCACGGAAGTGTTTTCCAAGGAACTGCCTGGTCTTCCTCCTAAAAGAGATGTTGAATTCTCAATTGAACTTATACCCGGGGCATTACCAATATGCAAGACTCCATATAGAATGGTTTTTGTAGAGCTTGAAGAGCTGAAGAAACAACTACAGGAGAATCTGGATAAAGGGTTTATACACCCAAGTGCTTCACCATGGGGTGCACCAGTCCTCTTAATCAAGAAGAAGGATGGGTCAATGCGGCTTTTCATCGATTATCATGAACTTAAAAAAATCACGATAAAGAACAAGTATCCTCTCCCACGAATTGATGACTTGTTTGATCAGCTCCATGGAGCACAATACTTCTCCAAGGTGGACTTGCGGTCGAGATATTATCAAGTAAGGGTGAAGTAGGAAGATATCCCTAGGACTGCTTTTCGCACAAGATACAGGCACTATGAATTCATAGTAATGCCTTTCAGAATCACTAATTCTCGATTAATCTTCATGGACTTAATGAATAGAGTCTTTAGAGATTACCTCAACAAATTTGTGGTAGTATTTATAGATGATATTCTAATATACTCCAAAACCACAGAGGATCATGAGGATCTTTTAAGAACTGTACTAGAGACTTTGCGCAAGGAGAAGCTCTACGCAAAGTACAGCAAGTGTGATTTATGGTTGAAGTAAGTCTCATTCTTAGGCCATATCATCACAAGAAATGGGATATCAATGGATCCCTTCATAACAGATACATTTGAGGGATGGCCGAGGCCAACCTCGGTAACAGATATCCATAGCTTCTTGGGGTTAGCTTGATATTATCGATGATTTGTGAGAAATTTATCACAATTTTCCAACCCTCTTACCAAGATAACTCGAAAGGGAGTAAAGTTTTCTTGGAGTGATGAATGCGAAGAAAGCTTCAAGGAGTTGAAAAAGGAGGCTTATCACTATGCCCGTGCTCACTTTACCCACACATGGGGAACGTTTTGTGGTATTCAGTGATGCTTCGAAGAAGGGATTAGGATGTGTGCTGATGTAGAATGATAAAGTGATATCCTATGCCTCAAGGCAGTTGAAAATCAAGGAGCGAAACTATCCAACTCATGATCTGGAGTTGGCAGCTGTGATCTTTACCTTGAAAATCTGGCGGCATTATCTCTATGGAGAGAAATGTGAGATATATACTGACCACAAGAGTCTTAAATATATATATTTACATTGAAAGAGATTAATATGTGCCAGAGAAGATGGATTGATCTCATCAAGGATTATGACTGTCCAATACATTACCACCCTAGGAAAGTGAACAAGGTGGCAGATGCCCTAAGTAGAAAGAACCCAGTAATTCTATCAATGATGAGAATTGAAAAGGATCCAATCTTCTTAGACATGATGAAGATAGACATGGGAATCATAAAGAACAAAACATCATCAATACTATCACAAATTATTGATCAACCATCTCTTTTGGAAAGATTAAATGATGCTCAAAAGGATGATGTGGGAATTCAGGAAAAAGTAGAAGCTATAAAAAAAGGGAAATCCTTAGAGTTTAATGTTAATGAAGAAGGAATTATGCGGTTTGGGAAAAGTCTATGTGTTCCATCAAGTCCGGAGTTGAAGAAGGAAATTTTGGATGATGCACATATTTTAAATTTCTCTATTCACCCAGGGAGAACAAAGATGTATCGAGATCTCCGAGAAAACCTTTGGTGGGATAATATGAAGAAGGAGATTGCTGAATATACATCAAAGTGCCTGGTGTGTTAGCATGTGAAGGCAGAGAGGCAGAAGTCTAAGGGGATGATGCAACCATTGACCATACCATAATGGAAATGGGAGAACATCACCATGGACTTTTTCATCGGACTTCCAAGTACATCCAAAGGCAACAATGCAATCTGGGTTCTTGTGGATCGTCTTACAAAGATTTCAAAATTAATTTATATTAGGGAGGATTACTCATTGGAAAACTGGGAAGGATATATATCAGGGAAGTGGTAAGGTTTCATAGAGTACCACTATCTATTGTGTCTGACCGAGATCCAAGATTTACCTCTATGTTTTGGAAGTCTTCAACATGCTCTGAATACTGAACTGAACTTCAGTACAACCTATCATCCTCAAACTGATGGCCAATCCGAGCGAACTATCCAAACAATTGAAGACATGTTGAGAGCATTCTCAATGGACTTTAAAGGATAATGGGATCAACATCTTCCTCTAGTTGAGTTCTCTTATAATAACAGTTTCCACTCGAGCATCCAAATGGCACCATATGAAGACCTGCATGGGAAAAGGTGCAGAACAACGACATGTTGGGATGAGGTTGGTGAACATAAGCTGCTTCAACCAGAAATGGTCAATGAAATGATGGAGAAGGTAAATACCATTCAGCAGCATATCAAGGCAGCTCAGAGTCGATAGAAGAGTTATGCAGATAATCGTCGACGAGACCTTGAGTTTAAAGTTGGAGACATGGTGTTTCTACGCATATCTCCGTGGAAGAAGGTCATGAGGTTTGGAAGGAAAGGGAAGTTAAGTCCAAGGTACATCATACCCTTTGAGATTATTGAACGTGTCAGGGCTGTGGCCTATCGACTAGCACTTCCACCTGCCATGGCCAAAGTACATGATGTCTTTCATATATCCCTCTTAAAGAAGTACATACCAGACGCTTCACATGTACTCTCTTATGAGGTGGTACAATTGGAAGATGATCTTTCTTATGAGGAGCAACCCGTGAAGATCTTAAATCATAGAGAAAAAGTTCTACAAAATAAGACAATTCCCCTCGTCAAGGTGTTGTGGAGAAACCACAATTTTGAATAATCGACTTGAAAATTGGAGGAAATGATAAAGTTGATTTACCCACATCTGTTTTAGTGTGGGAAAAGAAAAATTTCGAGGGTGAAATTTCTTAAGGGGGGAATATTGTAACAACCCAAAATTTCATTAATGGAAATCCATATTGATCTAATTAAATGTTTCTTTATGTTTATATAAAATGTCAACTTCCTTGGTTTTATGTTAAGAATTTTTATCGTTGCTAATATAGACGTTGAATAGTGATCACATGATTAGTATAAATATAATACTTTAACAAATCCAATTTACTCAGACAAAGGAAGCGATGGCCTCATCCAGTAGAGTTTCCCCATAAGAAGCCCATTTGTCAGAGCTTGGAAAATAGGTGGAATCTTTGGGCTTCACTCTTGACCAAGACCAAGCTGATCTTCATCATGTCAAGATCGAACGTGACCGTCTACGGAAAAAGTGGAAGTTGATTGAAATTACCACTCGAGTGATGTTATCCGAGCCACCCCAAGAGTCTGTCACCATCGCACACCTTACCCTTGGGTCTTATGCAGCTGTTTTAAGGGGTTATGTAACAAATAAGCAGTACTATTTTCATGTACATTATTTTCTTATATAATAATGAATATAATTTCTAGTCATATTTGATACATTGTAAATAGTTTTTAAAGTACAAATGGTGTTTTTAGTTATTATTTAATTAAGAAATCAATTTTATTAAATTAAGGGATTTTTGAATTAAATTATATTTTAATAAAAAAATATTATTATTATTAAATTAATTTTTATTAAATATAAATGATCTTATAATTTTATGAATGCAATTATAATTTTTATTAAGGTTTGAAATCCATTTCTCTCAAAACCCGTGCATTTTCGATAAATGTGGGTATTTATTTTAAAAGTGAAAATTAACAAGTTTAGAAAATTATTTAGATAAAATAAATGTTATTTCTAGAATTAGGACATCGAAATTATCCAACGGTGAATTTTGCATAATTTTCTGAGATAGTCAAATGTTTGTGTAAAAATTAAATACCGTTTAAATATATAATGTGTTTTATGACATCATAATGACCCAATAGTGATGTAATAAAATACTATAATCATTATGTTCGGCCAATATATGTTTTACCATTAAAATAATTTGATTTTGGGTTTGTTTGACTTACTTTTCAAAGCATTAATGGACCCCTCAAGACTTATTAAACACCTTGTCTTTTTAAATTAATTTCCATGGGAGTGTGACTCACCTCCACATAAGAAACATTATTATTTTAAGAAGCTCGGACTTTGGACTTATAAAATATTGTTTTCCTCTTCCCTTTTCCAAAAACCATGGAAAAAAACCATGGGATGGTTTGTGGTTTGGATTAATTTAATGTAAGGGGACCCAAACCTAAATAATAAATAATTCCCTCACCTTTCCTATATAAACCCACACAAGCTCCCAATTCCTCCTCACTCAAAGCCCTTGGAGTTCATCCATCCTCTTCCCTACTCTCTCCAGAATCCTCCCAATGTTCCTTGAGCTCCCAAGAATCCTCTCACAATCCTCTCTCTAGCCTTTGGAATCACACTTCCAAGTACGGGTTTTTTCTTCCTTTCTCGTTTTTGTCCAATTTTCTTTAAGCCATTTTGCCCTTTTAATTTCAATTATGAATATTGGGGTATGGTTTCACACCTCCCTAATACTTCCCTCTTTATGTTTTAATGATGGTAGATCCCTCTCTCTCTCATTAAATTCCTCCCATGTACACCGGTTACTATGCCGAAATTCCGAAAGGAACTTCTCTCTCCTCATTTACATTCAAGCAATAATTTTGTATCATGAATCTAAATTCCATTACAATTGTTGGGAAATGTATCTATATGACCTCCTTACTATCCATTGCATTTAAATATGATTAGGAAGCCCTTTCTTTCTCATCAATCATTTTTATGAATTCTTATGTCACGCCGTTACGATGCCGAAATCACATTGATTTTCTAATCCAATTCCATTGTGTAGTGGATACCATTCCCATTTCTCCATCAAGGTTATCCACCTTTATGCACTTTTACTTATTGATAAAATAGTTTCATGTATGAATTCCAAATTCCTTTATCATGGAATAAATTATTATGTTTTATGAATCCATGTTTTATGATCCATGTGGCACACTTATGCATTAAATGAAATGTTTAAGAAGGGTGTGCCCTTATAGCACTCCAATGCATTGGGTAAAATATAGTATCATGATACGTCATGTGCAATGAGTGTTGACTCATGATAATTCAAGTGTAATGAGGGTTTAATTGTGCTTTATGTGCAATGAGGATTTACTCATGCTTCATGTGCAATGATCCTTGGCTCATGCTAATTCCATGATAATTATTGTTTCCACATTTCCATGTTATGATTATCATGCATTATCATGCCTTTATGTTCATGTTTCTTTTATGATATATTGATATGAATATTTTCTAACATGTATTTTACTCCTCATGTTATTCCATGTGTACTCCCTTACTGGGCTTTATAGATCACCCTTTTCTTATGCATGTCCTCAGGCTATCCCATGCAATGCTAAGTATGATGGAATGTAGTGGTCATGTAAAGGAAGTTTTCAATAAAGATGTTGTATTTCATGTTTTATGTTTTTATGTAATGATCCTAAGCCCCAAATACACTAAACCTCTCAATCTTTTTTGTTGTATCAAGTGAAGTTTTATGTAATAAATCATGTTTAAGTTTGTAATAAAAGCAGGGTTGTCATATCTTACTCCTAGAAATGAAGGTCAATTTGTTATGTCTGAAGTTCAAATGGGTCATAATAACCATAGATAGAATGATAAGTCCTTCTTCCAATATTTTGTTATCATTATAAAAAAATATATTTTATAAAGGTTATTCATTAATCTCCATATGGATAAGTAATCAATTAATTTTTGAAATCACATCTGATGTTCAAATTGAACCATTCTATATTTTTTTTACCCTATAAACCTTCGAAAATTATAAATTTATAAAGATAATCACTTAATTTACCCAACACAACTTAACATTAATCCTACAAACATAATTAAGTATCTCTTAATAGTTACAATACATATGCGAATACATTTTTAATATATTCATATAAATTCTGAAAAAACCAAAATTAACATAAAATATAAGTGAAACAATTAAAGAATCATCATTCATTGAATAATTCCATGGGTTAGTGAATATATTTCATATATCCAATAATTTTGTAATCTCCATTGATGATAACATCAACCATTTTGTAAAAAAATACATTATCATTTATGAATTCTTTAATACTATTCAATTTAATATATTCATATTAATCATCTCATTATCCAAAATGAAAATTTATTTCTTATCCTCAAGAATATATTAAGGGTTATCTTACATTAATCAAAAAATATAAACTTACAGTTAAATAAAAATTTTTAGTCATCAGTATCATTCAACATAAACTTTCAAATCCTTCATGAAAAGTTTATACTTAACAATCCTTATATATTTCATAATTATTTAATTTCAATACATAAAAACATCAATTCTTCCACCTCATCCTTACGTCATCAACTATGCTCCATCATCATATTCCTTTTCCTTACATATGTCATTTGCATGGTCTTCATAATCAATAAAAAACCATTACTCGTATAAAAATACTTACTCTATTCATGATATTTTCACTTTATCACATAAATTTGTATAATTCCTATACATTACACAGTTAAAACATTATCTATTGATAATAACATAGGGAGACCAATATTTATTTACATTGTTATAACTAATATTTTCATTTTTTATTCGATAATATCTTAATTTTTGTTACATATAAAACATATTATTATTCCTTTAAGACATTACCTATAATGATTCTTCCCACATATAGGAAACTAAATCTTATTTACTCTATGGTATCTACCACATGAACTCTAAAATAACTCAATCCATCTCTTCATTAGTGAGTCTAAGAGTTGGTTGTAATTATTTTTTTAATCATCTATTATGATAATTGTTTAGGGATAATCATAATATCCATCACCCTATTTAACATCCCATTTGGTTTATCATCAATACACTTTATATAATTATAATCTAGTTACTTCTAGTTACTAATATATACTAAAACCAAAATTTATAGTGCGAGAAACAACAATATCAATGGGGAACCATATATTCATGAAAAATCACTTATTGGATGTCTAAATCATGAAACCTTATTTAATCTATGATATAGTCGGTCATTCATAGTCATCATCTATTTAAATCCTTTATGATGGTTTCTAAAGAGTTTTTGAGTTCTCAAAGAATATACCCTAGGAGTTTCAAAATACGTGTGTATCATGACCCATTTTTTTACACCTTTTCCATATCAAGTTAAGCTCAATATGGTGTTTTCAAGGCCATTACCCCAGGATAAATCTGTTCTAGAGCTACATCCACTTGTAGTATCTAGATAATATAAATTTCATGGAAACCCCTAACTATATCATTTACCAAAATTCCAAGATATTTTCTTAAATTTTGACTCATTCTTAGCCTTATCTTGTAGATATGTCCCTAGACGTACCCTTAGAATTATCCCTAGGGGTATCACTAAATTTTTCTCATAAAAGTTTCTAAAGGTTAACTAAACCTTCCCTTTAACCCCAACTATATAAACTTAGGCTTATCATACATAGATATTACGTATTTTTAGAATAATATCCATGAAATTTCAGAAACACCCTCCTGAGGACCAAAATAGTTTAGTTTCATTAGAATCATGGGACACACTCTTCTAATCTGGTTAATGAACTTCAATGTTTCCCATAAAGTTCTTTCCATTTAGTAAAATTCATAGATATACTTTATATGAAACCTTTCTAAATAACCTGGGGAAAGGAAACATAAGATAGGGTGGGATAATATGCTTAATAAGGGTAAAAATAAGAAATATAAACCTATGATCATATCAAATTATAATATAATAATAAGGGTATGTGATAATAAAAAAAAAGGAAGATCATACCTAACCTATCATAGATCATAAACATGATTCATGGAATAATGGTTGGTATTTCATAGGGCATGAATCATAAGTGATTCAAAGAAAATGATTCATGATAGCATAAAATAGATATAAAACATTTATTTTATATATACACATAATAATAGAAAATCATTTCCTTACTAGTCAAGTATCATGGAAAAAACATGGGCACTCAATTGGTGGGTACACCTCCTGAGAGGGACACACCACCATCCCCAGTGCAATTAGTTTCCTTATATTGGAATGGGTTTACTCCCTAAATCATCATAGTAGTCAAGGTTCACTCCCAAGACCATCATTGTTTAAAAAAGTCCCTTTCTAAACCGATTTCATTACCCATTCCAGCCCTTTCATACTGAACTGAGGTCAATTCGTGTTCCAACAATGTCTTAATGAACCAAGTTCACTTCTTGTTTCATTGATTTCTTACAAAATCAGGTTCAATTATCACTCCAACCCAATATTTCTCCTGAGATAAAAATATTTACCCAGTGCATTTGAAAGATATATAGGTCACACCTATCAAATTTATAATACAACCACTATCCTTGGTTAAAATGTAACCAACATCACATAATAAAAATCATACATAGCTGGACCACATGACCATAAAACATTTATAATATAATAACCAATGAAATTAAACGATATAATAGAAATTTAAACATTCCATCAAAGTATAAACCATGGAAAATTAAGACAGGTTTCTAAAAATTTTACCATGGAATAACCTATGTAAGAAAAATAGGTTTTATAAACATCTTGTTATCATAAAAAAAAATTAAAAGAAATAATAAGAATGTTATCATTGAATAATATCCCCATTAAAGAATAAGTAACCTAAAATAATTTCATATTATATAGAAAATTATTTTGAATGACATTTTGGGGCATTTCTTGAAGAAAATATGTATCTTTATTGAAAATCAATTGTTTAAACCAAGAACATTATTAAAATCTATTTCTTTAAAAATAACATTGAAAAATTATAATTTAGTATTTTTAAAATAATTTAAAAATTTTATTGAATAAAATAACCTATTTTCTTTAATTTTTTTTAAAAAAATTAAAACTTTTTTGAAAAGATTTTTTGGATGAAAAACGTTTTTTGACTGAAAATATGATTTTTTCATGAAAACATTATTTTTAACTCATGAGTACATAGACAGAGGAAATTGAATGGGAAAAAATTATTATCATGAAATAGTCATAGGATATGAAAATTATATATTTTCTTGAGTGATAGATCATAATATGTCATCTTTGTAAGGATAATAAAAAAATCTTTATAAATGATGTTATTGTAACATAAAACTCTTACAAATATGGTAGCATTGAATTGTAAAACCCATTAAATAATAAAATTAAATAAAACATACAATAACCATCAAATAACTATATTCAGGATATAACATTTCAAATGGTGATTATATAAAACTCATAGAAGAATATAGGTGTATAACATAACTTATGTCCCAAGGAATGGAAATTTAGGGAAAAATCCCTTATCAAATTGTTAATTTTTTACCATAAACCCCATGTAAGAGAGATACTCATATGGATATGTAAATAAACATAATATTAATGATACTGACCATATAAGTCCTTTATATTAATTACATACACCATATAAAAGAAACATGTGGTGAATATGGCATGTGTCTCATAGAAAAGTAAATGTGAGACGGAAATCCCTTAAATTAAGTATTGACTTTCATCATACACATTAAAAAAACATGTATAATAAATATAATTTTATTATAAATATATTATATATCCATATTCATATATATCATAACATTTATTATTTTCATATGTCCTTTTATTACCAGCTAATTAATGATTTCATGTTTAAGTTACATATCTGGTAATAACTACTTTATCTTTTTTATATGCATGGATTTGTTATATTATTTGTTATATTACATTTATCATTTTTATATAATCTCAATAATGGTATCCATGATATATTTATCATATATATTAAACATATATTTGTAATAATCAATAAAATTTAGTGATTGGAAATGAAAAAAACCATTCAAGGAGAAAGTAGGCTGCATGTATACATAAATCATGCTTTTCATTTTCATGATCGGATTAAATAATGAAAATTAAATAATATATTATAATTATAAAATAATTTTTATTTTATATATATCTTAAATATTTATCAAACCAATCATCAATACATTCCATGTAAAGCGTGAATGAATCAAATAGCTTCGTGAGGCGGTAGTCCACCATAAACACGAATGACCTTATCGTATTCCCATGAAAATTGAGAGTATGAAGATATGTATGATATAATTATATAATAATAATAATAAAATAATAAATTTTATATAAATTATTTATAGAAAATATATCCATCATTATGACCAGCCTTGACATGTGGTATGGAAAAAACAACAACATTTCGTGAGGTGGCAGTCCACCGTACAAATGAATGATGATTCTGTAACCCATTTGATGGGAGTGGAGATGGTAGTAGGTCATTACATTAATATAAAAACATATAATAATATTTAATATACATAGTTTTATATATAATCATTATATAATAAAAATTAATGGAATGGATAAAGAAATAAAACAAAAATTCATGTTGATGAACGTTACATCTTCATTGGGTATCCTCCTTAGGCTTGCACTAAATGTATTCCTATGATGGATTTCATGAAAAAATAAGGCTTATGGGGTGAGGGTAAGGATTTTTTAATGTTGTTTTAGTAGGTTTTGGTCTATTTAAATGACTTGGGAGGTGTGAATAAGTGATGATATTGAGTTCCCTTTTATGATTGAGGAGGAGTGGCATTCTTGTAAATACCCAAAAGCATTCACTATTGGGAGGTCAATATTACCTCATTTGGCTCCAAAATTGATTAATAATGTATGTATGGGATTAATTTTTTGATACACAGCTCCAATAAAATAAATAAATTTTTTAATAATTTATTCCTCAGTCTTTAAATTTACTCAATTTTATCGTTATAGTTTTTACTAGGGTAAATTATATCTTTTTATTTACAAAATTAATTTATACATTAAGAATAAAACTAAAATGTGATTTATTTGATAATTTACACTTATTTATTCTATATATTAAATCCAATTTATTATATAAAAAACATATTTGTGTTTAAAATTAATTATAATACAAGAACATGTGATTTGCAAAAACAATGTTTTATCCTTAACCATGATAATAGAGTATTTCGCTATTTAGGGGTCAATATGGTCATTATAAAATAAAAATAGGTCCATTAATGGAACTTAGTTGATATTTATTTAAATTTTTAAATCAATTGTCAGAAAATGGTATTTCTAGAAATTTTAAATCATTTAATAAAATTTCGTTTATTATGGAATAACATTAATGCCAATTCTACCATTATTCATTTATTTTGAATTTAAAAATATTAATACAGTGATTGAATTAAAGTATTTGATTTTAATACTATTTTAACATGGTATAATAATCTACATAATTAATGTAACTCAATAATTCATTCAATTTACATTAATTTTAATACTTTTAGTATCATTTATTCTATTTAATTATTAGCTAAATAAATCTTGTATTAGCTTTTCTTAGGAATATTATGAAATTACATCATCTCTAAAAATTTAAAATAAATTATCATGATAAAGAACACATTTCTATTTAAAAATAATATTTAAAACCAACTATATTATTTTTCCCTATCCCAATACTTTACATATATCAATGCGAAGGAAGGTTCCTTTATTGATGATTTCATTACGTAACTTATTATATAGGTCACATTCATGGAATATTATCTACCTAACTCATTAAAATAGATCCAAATATGAAAAGGGTTGAAATATGTCAATAAAATGGTTGTTGGAAAATTTGGTAGGCCAGTTTACCTCTTCTATATTTATTTTGACCCCAGATAAACTAGATTTAACATTAATCACTATAATTAATTTTAACTTTTTTCACTAATAATTTTGGTCCCAAATTATGTTGACATTATTAGATAAGAAAAATTATGATGAATCAAAATATGGAATTCATTTTTCCATGTTCAACTCACATAATTGGTTGAATTTAATTTAAAATTAATCCCTCAATCATGACAGGAAAGATGGTTTTTAAATTGAAAAAGTTCAAGTATTTATAATGTTTTTATTTCTAAATTCCATATAAAAATGATTAAAATGATCTAATTTGGGTTAATTGATATAAACTTGAATTAATTTTAATTTAAAACCAACTCAAAATATAATTTAACTTTATAAATAATTAACAACATAATTTTTCAACAAAAATTATGTATTTTTCACTATTTATCAAAAAATGAAACTTTTTAGAAAAATAAAAAATAACCATAAGATAATTTTTGTATACCAACATCAAAAATGATTTTTATTTTTTCAAATAAATTTTCTAAAATTGGTAAAAATTATTTATATGCCAAAAGTGGAATTAAACCTTCCTTTAGAAAAATATTCTTTTTTATGAAAATGTTTATTTTTTTCTTTTAAGTGATTCTTATTTTACGTATAATTAATTTATGGATAATAAACATGTCTAAACTAAATATTTTAATAAATTAGTTAATTTTATTCATACCCTTTATTCTAACGACTAGGAGAAAACTATCATATTATATTATAATATTAAAAGTATACTATTGTTCAGTAAATCATGATCCTACCTATAATGTAAGCTATCACTACTGGAAATTGGGATTTTCCCAACGGTTCTGAACCATTGGGAAATGCTGCAGAACCGTTGGTATAACATATACTAAGGGTTCTGCAAACTATGGGGAGGTAAGCTGTTGGGAAAACATATCCCAATGGTTTACAAAGAACCATTGGTATATGTTAGTAAAATTAACCTATGCCAATGGTTTGGTTAAACCGTTGGCATACGTTTTACCAACAGTTTACACCAAACTGTTGGTAAGGATAATGAAATTTCAGTCTTCCCCAATGGTTCTAAACCGTTGGGAAAGGTTTTTACCAACATTTCTCTTTGAGCCGTTGGTAAAAAAATCCCTAGAAACCTTTCCCAATTGTTTGTAAACTGTTGGGAAAGGGTTATTATAAGCCCATGCCAACTGTTTGAAACCGTTGGCATAAGCTATGCTTTGAAAATTGCACTGCAGCCTGCAATTTGCACAACAGCCTCTAATTTTTCATTGCAGCCTCCATTCCATTCTGCTACCAATAATAACAAACTAATACATACATATAGATAAAAAATTCAAAACACATTTAACATATAATGAATTCTTAAACTATACACATCCAGAATTAAATCAAAAATCACAATGTATTTATAAACATACATAATTGATTTAGAATTCAATTTAAAATTTAGATGAAAATTGTATGTGGAATCAAGAATTCAATTCATAATTAAATACATAAATAATTTAATTATCAATTATCAATAAAATACATAACAAACTGAATAAGTATCAATAGAATCTGAATATGTTTGTTCGTATTTTCGTATACCAGTTGTTTTTACTAAAAATGATGTCTGTTTTAAACGAAATACATACACTTGGAGTGATACCGGCCACATCGCCGCTCTAATTTAAATGGGGTTTACTCGTACATGTTACAAATGACCCATGGATCATTGTCCTAAAGTATCAATATAATCTGAAAGCATTTGGTCATTTTTCCGTATTCCAGTTATTGTTTTCACTTGAAGTGTTGTTCATTTCAAAAAAAAATGAGACACTTTGAGTGGTGATTCCCACACCTAGCCTCGGATTGAGGCGAGGATGACTTGTACATGTCACATATGACCCAAGGATCATTTTCCTAAAGTTTCAATGGAATCAGAATGAATTTGGTCAGTTTTTCGTATGTCATTTATTGTCTTCACTTAAAATGAAGTCTATTTTAAATGAAAGAGAGTCAATTTGAGTGGTTCCAGCCACACCATGCCTCGGATTGAGGCGGGGTTGACTCGTACACATCATATATGACGCATGGATCATTTTGATAAAGGTTCAACAGAATCCGAATGAGTTTGGTCGGTATTCCATATGTCAGTTGTTGTTTTCATTTAAAATGAAGTCCATTTTAAACTAAAGAGATACAATTTGAGTGGTTCCAGCCACACCGTGACTTGAATTGAGGTGGGGTTGACTCGTGCACTTCATATATTACCCATGGATCGTTGTGCTAAAGTATCAACACAATCAGAATCTGTTTGGTCAGTTTTCCATATGTACTTAAAATGTTATGCATTTTAAACAAAAGAGAGACACTTAGAGTGATCCTGGACACACTATGACTCAGATTGAGGTGGGTTGACTCATACAAGTCACATATGACCCATGAATCGTTGTCCTAAAGCTTCAAAATAATCTGAATGGTTTTGGTCGGTTTTCCGTATGTCAGTTGTTGTTTTCAATTAAAATGAACTCCATTTTAAACTATAGAGAGACACTTTGAGTTGTACTGGCCACTCCGCACCTCAGATTGATGCTAAGTTAACATGTACATGTCACATATAACCCATGGATCGTTTTCCTAATGTTTCAACTGAATCCGAATGCATTTAGTAGGTTTTCCATATGTCAGTTGTTGTTTTCATTTAAAATGTTGTCTATTTCAATTAAACCTGAGACACTTTGAGTGGTGCCGGCCAAATCTGGCCTTGGATTGAGGCGGGGTTGACTAGTAAACATAAAAAATGACTCATGTAATTTTTTCATAATGTTTCAATAGAATATGAATGTGTTTGGTCAGTTTTCCGTATGTCAATTGTTGTTTTCAATTAAAATAAAGTCCATTTTAATCTATAGAGAGACACATTGAGTCGTTCTGGCCACTCCGAGCCTTCGATTGAGGCTAGGTTGACTCTTACACATCAGAAATGACCCAAAGATTATTTTCCTAAAGTATCAACTCAATCCGAATGCATTTTTTTAGTTTTCCGTATGTAAGTTGTACTTTTCACTTAAAATGATATTCATTTCAAACAAAAGTGAGAAACTTTGAATGGTTCCAGTAACACCGTGCCTAAGATTGTGGCGGGGTTGACTCGGACACGTCACAAATGTCCCATGGATCGTTGTCCTAAAATTTCAACAGAATAAAAATGCGTTTGGTCAGTTTTTCGTATGTCAGTTGTTGTTTTCAATTAAAATGATGTCCATTTTAAACTAAAGAGAGACACTTTGAGTGGATCTGGCCACACCACACTTCGGATTGAGGCCGGGTGGACTCGTGCACATCATATATTACCCATGGATAGTTGTGCTAATGTATCAACACAATAAGAATCCTTTTGGTTGGTTTTCTATATGTACTTAAAATGTTATCCATTTTAAACAAAAGAGAGACACTTAGAGTGATCTCGTCCACACTGCGACTCGGATTGAGACGCGGTTGACTCATTCATGTCACATATGACCCATGGATCGTTTTCCTAATGTTTCAATAGATTCCAGAATTTAATTCATAATTTGATCGGGTTTTCGTATAGCCTATGTTTTTACTAGAAATGATGTCAATTTAAATAAAATACATACACCTGGAGTGATACCGTCCACACCGTGCCTTGGATTGAGGCGAGGTTAACTCGTACACGTCACAAATGACCCATGGATCGTTTTCCTAGAGTATTAACATATTACAAAATCATTTGGTCGGTTTTATGTATGTCGGTTATTGTTTTCACTTAAAATTAATTTCTTTTTAAATAAAAGAGAGACACTTTGAGTGGTTCCGGCCACACCATGCCTCAGATTGAGGCAGGGTTGACCCGTACACGTCACAAATGACCCATGGATCATTGTGCTAAAATATCAACATAATCATAATCCTTTTTGTCAGTTTTATGTATGTACATAAAATATTGTCCATTTTAAACATAAGAGAGACACTTTGGGTGGTCCCAGCCTCACCGTGACTAGTATTGAGGCGCGGTTGACCTGTACACGTAACATATGACCTATGGATCATTGTCCTAAAATTTCAACATATTCCGAATGCATTGGTCAGTTTTTCATATGCCAGTTGTTCTTTTCACTTATAATCCTATACATTTTAAACAAAAGAGACACAGTTAGAGTGGTACCACTCACAACGTGTCTCGAATTTAGACGGGGTTGACTCGTACACATCTTAAATGACCCATGGATCATTTTCATAAAGTATCAACACAATCTGAATGCGTTTGGTCGGTTTTCCATATGCCAGTTGATTTTTTCACTTAAAATGATGTCCTTTTGAAACAAAAGACAGGGAATTTGATTGATTCCGGCCACACCGCATCTCAGATTGAGGCAGGGTTGATTTGTACACGTCAAAAATGACCCATGAATCATTTTGGTAATGTATCAACACAATCATAATCTGTTTGGTCAGTTTTCCATATATACTTAAAATGATGTCCATTTTAAACAAAAGAGAGACACTTAAAGGAATCCCAGCCACACCGTGACTCGGATTGAGCCCGAGATGGCTCATACACATCACATATGACCCATGGATCGTTTTTGTAAATTATTAACAGATTCCAAATGAGTTTGGTTGGTTTTTTGTATGCCAATTGTACTTTTCACTTATAATCATGTCCATTTTAAACAAAAGAGACACAATTAGAGTGGTACCAGCCCCACCACGTCTCGGATTAAAACATTGTTGACTTGTACACATCTCAAATGACCCATGTATCATTGTCCTAAAGTATCAACACAATCCGAATGCATTTGGTCGGTTTTTTGTATGCCAGTTAATGTTTTCGCTTAAAATGATGTTCTTTTGAAACAAAAGACAGACAATTTGAGTGGTTCCAGCCACACCGCATCTCAGATTGAGGCGGGGTTGATTCGTACACATCATATATGACCCAAGGATCGTTGTGCTAAAGTATCAACACATTCAGAATCCGTTTGGTCAGTTTTCCTTATGTACTTAAAATGTTGCCGATTTTAAACAAAATAGAGGCACATAGAGTGATCTAGGCCACACCGTGCCTTGTATTGAGTCGGGGTTGACTTGTACACATCACATATGACCCATGAATCGTTCTCATAAAGAATCAAAACATTTCGAATTCATTTGGTCAGTTTTTCGTATGTGATTTGTTGTTTTCACTTAAAATAATGTCCATTTTAAACAAAAGAGAGACACTATGAATGGTGTCCGCCACACCATGACTAGGATTGAGGAATGGTTGACTTGTACATGTCAAATATGACCCATGGATCATTTTTCTAAAGTATCGACACAATCAGAATTCGTTTTTTCAGTTTTCCATATGCTATTTGTTGTTTTCACTAAAAATGAAGTCAATTTTAAATAGAAGAGAGACACTTTGAGTGGTTTCGGCCACACCGCGCCTCGGATTGAGGCAAGGTTGACTCGTACACATCACATATGACCCATGTATCATTCCCCTAAAGTTTCAACTTAATCCAAATGTGTTTGGTCAATTTTCTGTATGTACTTAAAATGTTGTCCATTTAAAAAAAAAGAGAGAAACTTAGAGTGATCCCGGCCACACCGCGACTCGGATTGAGCCCAGGATGGCTCATACACGTCACATATGACCAATGGATCCTTTTGATAAATTATCAATTGAATCTAAATGTGTTTGTTCAGTTTTCTGTATGTCAGTTGTTCTTTTCACTTATAATCTTTCCCATTTTAAAAAAAGAGACACAGTTAGAGTGGTACCAGCCACACAGTTTCTAGGACATAGATGGGGTTGACTCGTACACGTCTCAAATGACCCATGGATCATTTTCCTAAAGTATCAACGCATTCTGAATGGGTTTGGTCGGTTTTCTTTATGCCAGTTAATGTTTTCACTTAAAATGATGTCCTTTCGAAACAAAAGAAAGACAGTTTGAGTGGTTCTAGCCACACCGCATCTCATATTGAGACGAGGTTGATTTGTACACATCACATATGACCCATCGATTGTTGTACTAATTTATCAACACAATCAGAATCCGTTTGGTCATTTTTCGGAATGTAATTAAAATGTTTTCCATTTTAATCAAAAGGGAGGCACTTAGAGTGATCCAAGACACACCATGCCTAAAATTGAGGAGTGGTTGACTCATACACATCAAATATGACCCATGGATTTCAATCCTAAAGCATTAACACATTTCGAATGCGTTGTTTAGTTTTTTGTATGTCAGTTGTTGTTTTCACTTTAAATGATTTCCATTTTAAACAAAAGAGAGACATTATGAATGGTGTAGGCCACACCACACCTCGGATTGATGTGGGGTTGACTCATACACATCACATATGACCCATGGATCTTTATTATAATGTATTGACACAATCAGAATCCATTTGGTCGGTTTTCGGTATGCTAGTTGTTGTTTTCACTTAAAAGGAAGTCCATTTTAAACAAAAGAGAGACACTTTGAGTGGTGTCGGCCACACTACACCTTGGATTGAGGCGAGGTTGACTATACACGTCACATATAACCCATGGATTGTTCTCCTAATGTTTCAACAGAATCCGAATGCGTTTGGTCTGTTTTCCGTATGTACTTAAAATGTTGTCCATTTTAAACAAAAGAGAGACACTTAGAGTGATCCTGGCCACACAGTGACTCGGATTGAGCCTGGGTTGGGTCATACATGTCACATATGACCCATGGATCGTTGTGATAAATTATCAACAGAATCCTAACACGTTTGGTCAGTTTTCCTTATGCCAGGTGTTCTTTTCACTTATAATCTTGTTCATTTTAAACAAAAGAGACACAGTTAGAGGGGTACCGGCCACACAGCTTCTCGGATTTAGACGGGGTTTACTCGTTTGGGTCTCAAATGACCCATGGATCATTTTACTAAAGTATAGACACAATCCTAACGCATTTGGTAGGTTTTTCGTATGCCAATTGATGTTTTAACTTAAAATGATGTCCTTTGAAACAAAAGACAGACACTTTGAGTGGTGCCGGCCACACTGCTTCTCAGATTGAGGCGGCGTTGATTCGTACGCATCACATATGACCCATGGATCGTTTTTCTAAAGTATCAACACAATCAGAATCCGTTTGGTCAGTTTTCAGTATGTACTTAAAATGTAGTCCATTTTAAACAAAAGAGAGACACTTAGAGTGATCCCGGACACACTGTGCCTCAGATTGAGGTGGGGTTGACTCGTACACCTCAAATATGACCCATGGATCGTTCTCCTAAGTAATTAACACATTTCGAAATCATTTGGTCAGTTTTTCATATGTCAGTTGTTGTTTTCACTTAAAATGATGTCCATTTTAAACAAAAGAGAGACACTATGAATGGTGTCGGCCACACCGCGCCTCAGATTGAGGCAGGGTTGACTCGTACACATCACATATGACCCATGGATCGTTGTGATAAAGTATCAACATAATCAAAATCCGTTTGGTTAGTTTTCCATATGCTAGTTGTTGTTTTCACTTAAAATGAAGTCCATTTTAAAAAAAAGAGAGACACTATGAGTGGTGTCGGCCACACCCCTCCTTGGATTGAGCCCGGGTTGGCTCGTACACGTCACATATGACCCATGGATCATTGTGATAAATTATGTTAGTTGTTTATTCACATTATTCAAATACACTATTTGAAACATTTCTGAGCTAACAATGCCATGCCCAATGAATACATACCTTTTATAACATACCAAGAATCTATGATATTGAATAGATGTGTAAATGAGATTTACATTGATTGTCATGATGAAAATAAATAAAATATATATTATTGATTTTCTAGTAGTAAATGAAATCAAGGAGGGTGGGGGGGGGGCTGTCCGGGGGGTTGTTCGGTGGGTGTCTGGGGGGATGTCCGGGGACCATAGAGGAGGGTGGAGGGGCTGTGCGGGGGTTTGTCCGGGGGTTGTTTGGGGGTTGTTCTGGCTCCATGGAGGAGGTCTGGGGGGGGGGGCTGTCTGGGGTGGTGTCTAAGAGGCTGTCTGGGGGGATGTCCAGGGTTCATGGAGGAGGGTGGGGGCTGTCTGGGGGGCTGTCTAGGGGGTGTTCGTTGGGCTGTCTGTGGACCAAGGAGGATGGTGGGGGGGCTTTCTGGGGGGCCTTCTGGGGTCCACGGAGGATAGTGGGGCGTTTCCAAGGTCCAGGGAGTAGGGGGGCTATCCAGGGAGTTTCCAAACACATAAACACTAAAATAGAACAACATCCATAAAATTAGACAATATATAAAAATAACTCAACTCTAATACTTTACTACGGGTCTAGATAAAACCAACAACTGGAATAGATTAAACATCAAATCTTAGTAATAATAGTCAAAAATATAACAGATCAATTTGTCCCACATCACCATCACCACCATCACCATCATCATCACCCTCATCCTCATCCCCATCATCGTTATCTCCCTACTCAGCGCCCTCCTCCTCGCCCTCGCCATCCGCCTCACCCTCCTCCTCTCCCTCCTCTTCCGCCTCAGACTCCTCACCGTCATCATATTCAAGATAGACATCGTCCTGAACACCACTAGAATTGACACCTAGTGCACCATATATAAAATTTATTGACGACATATATTCATCAAAAGCTGGGCTGGCCTCTTTGGAAGTGTTGGACGTAGAACTTCAATAAATTTCATAAATGCATTATTTTCCCTAGCAGACTGTTATGCCGTCTCTGTGGCCCTTTTCTCCAGTTGTTCTTCCTGTGCCCTAACTTTCTGCAGCTCAGTGGCACTACAACTTATACCTGAGGAGGGCCAATACTTCATCGGGGCTATCCTTGGTCGGCAGCATACTCTGCGAGGATGCTCCTCTCCCAACACCTGATATAAGTGATCAGTTGGCCCAAAATTGTCTGCATATTAGGCATCGAGGGCCTCTAAAGAAGAATGTTAAAAATATAAAAATATTATTAAGTTACAAAATTTATATTAAAATATAAAATCAACAGATTAAAACTTATAATCTGCTGCTGAGTCACTTCGTTGATGACACTTCCATCCTTTTTCTGTCTACTCGAGCAAAATAGTTTTGCTCGAGGCACACGTCCTTCAATATTCTGTATTTGCCTCTACAATTACATTAAAAACTAAATTTACATAAAAACATTAGCAAACGATTAAATAATTGATGAGACAAAATAAAATGTAAGTTGTAAAGAAAACTTATAAACAATTGTCATGCATGCTTCCTCTCATGATCCGGCATTGAAGTACATCCTAGTGTGTGGTGGTATTTTTTTGTATCAAGGATTTTTTTTAATTTTTCCATATGATTCCTAAATAAAATTAGATACTGAAAAGAATAGTATTAATTCAAAACATGAATGTTGTTATTTAAATACCTCAAATCTAATTCATACCTTAAACTGGGTACTCTTCCAATGAGTAATCATCTGACGATACTGCTCTATAGGACAATCATCCATGACTGGTACAACCTCAAACTAAGTACCAACTCTAGCATGCCAGCCAATATACAACTCATTCTTATAGGCTCTCAAAATATCGCCTAAATCCTTTAGATGTTCCGGTCGTGTACCCTCACCATCTGGAAAATTAAATCTAAGCTGACATCAAAATATTAATTCATATAAATACAAAAAAAAATCATGGCATTAAATACAATATATTTTTTTACCCATATCTCTGCCCAAGATCTATCCTTGACCTCATGTGGAAAATTTCTCTATGATAACGGGTTAATGGGAATGATGTCAGAGTATTTGGAAAGCGTCGCCAAAAAACTATGACATTGCTGCCCTTTTTTCTCAACCATTTGGTTGTCTTCATTGTAATCCACCATAACCTGTGTGCGGTGGTTCCAAACCAAACGCATGAGTGTACACCTCATCCTCCGCCTCCTATCAATAGATGTATCTGTCATGAAAGAAAAACAAATATTTTATCAAACAAGGTTATAATGAAAATAAATATTTCTATATAAATTTGTTAGGGTTCTATAAATATACCTGCGCCAGTCTGATCGTTGAGCACTGTTGGATCCACAGAAACTGATGGAACACCCTGTGGTAGAACAGGAGTTGAAGACGGTGGAATATAAAAGCTCAGAAACACAGAAGTAGAAGGAAAAGAATATGGGAAAGCTGTATGACCGAATTCTGACTGGAGAGCGGGAATCATCATGGGATGTGAAAATGATGGGTCAGAAGATACAAAAGGTGGCGAAAACATGGGAGGCCTAAATATCTCGCGTGTCCCTAACGGCGCACCGAGATCAGAATGTGGGAAGGATGACATGTCAGTGGGAGGGGTAGAGTCTAGTCAGGTACGCGCAGCTGCTCGTCCACCTCCGGTACGAACCCTCCTCGTACCACTGGCATGAGTACTAGGACCAGTACTAGGCTCCTCGTCGAATAACTGTCGACGTATAGGTGGATCCTACAAAAATGTTTACAAAAAAATTAATCACATGACATTATATATTCCATAAATATATATTTGAAATAAATTAATCACTGTAGGCAGTAATGGTGGAATGCCCAACTCCACCATTCGACGAATGTTCTCCATCATTTTTTCCTTCATCTCTCTTCAATTTGCTGCAGTTTCTGCTTCTGAAAAAAAATATGTAATTAATTAGAAAAAGAAATTAATGTTTAACCCAAAAAACTAAATATATGAGGGAATAAGGGGATTCATTGGTAATTTAGCTATCAATTTTTTTAGAAGATCTTGAATGGATTTAATAAATCATACAAGTTGTAATGTTCACCAAGTTAGAAATATTGTTGAACTAGGTTTGAATAATGTTCAATTCCAAATTAGAAAATGAAATTCAAATAAAACTGCAACCAATAAACATTGAAAATTCACATAATGGTCAATTCAGTGAAAACATATTTGTGATCAATACTAAATCAATTTGAATATTACCAACCTTAACAACCCAACTCAAGGTAAACCAAAATAATTGAGAACATGGATGGATGAATCTATATATTTTCAACCACAACTTCAGGTTCACAATCAACTATGACAATTGAGCTATTGGAGTCATAAAAAGAAATAAATGGATTGGTTCTAATGGAACTAGGGATAGTTTCAATTCCCTCATCACTATCATCAAAAATATGTCTTGGAATTACTTCAACTATGACACCAAATTCATGTCGAAGTTGGTCATTGACATAAAAAACATGTTTAGCCCTTGATGCCAACACATATGGTTCTTCAGTAGCAAGAGTGCGAGTCATATTAATTACAAGAAATCCACAATTCTCAATAAATTTTCCATGTCTCGTCATCGAATCAAACCAATGGAATTTCATCATTGTGACTCGTCCATGAGAGTAATAATCCAATATTATTATTTTCTCAGCGCCTCCATAATAACCCACTTTTTCAAATCGTTGTCTACTATATGATGCACTGTAATAACAATATGTTGTGGTAGTAACCAAAACACCATCATGTTGTGTTATCATGTTCTTTTCTCGTTTAGTGACAATAAATTGTTACCCATTGATAAAAAATGATTTACAGTCACAAACCACAGTATTCAGACCAAAAGCCAATGCTCTTATTTCCTTAGAGACATAGTCACCAGAAAAACTCAATACCTACAATATAAATGACTGTTAAAATTAATTAAATATTGATATAATTATTTTAAATAGTAATATTTTTACCTTCATTTTTAACCAAACAGAAAACTCATTGATATGAAAAGTCTCTCTCCTTCTCAAAGATAAAGAAAAATGATTCCTATTTATCATTGTTTTATATTCCCTGAAGATAGAAAATATGAATAGTTTAACAGATATATATTTAGGATATACATATTCAATTTAGTTACTTGATATAGTCATCGAACAAATCACAGTTGAAATAACCTATTCGATGTGCCATCTCCCGCTCTTCATGGATTAATGTATTCAATATATATGATCTAGGAATTCCTCCAGTTTGAGGAAGTGATGGAAAACTAGGTTCAATTTGATCATACTATTCTTATACATTTCTCATTGGTCTGTTCATTCTTGTAGTAAGATCAGACAAATACATCGAGCAGAAATCCATACATTCTTGAGCCAAGTAACAGTTCACGATAGATCCTTTGGGATGATTCCTGTTTCGGACATAAGACATTAATGTGTACATATTTATTTCCGTTGGATACATCCAAATAAAAGACACAGGTCCTCCAAGAAGTATTTCATTGGGAATATGGACAGTCAGATGCAGCATGCATGTGAAAAATGATGCAGGAAATATTTTCTCCAACTCACACAAAATTAATGGGGCATCTGTCAACATTTTTTGCAAGAAAGACTTGGAAAACTTCGTAGCACAAAGATATATAAAAAAATGGCACAACCAAATAACATTCACCCATACATTATTGGAAAAAATATGACAGATTGCTATTGGAAGCAACTCATTTAGTAGAACGTGATAATCATGAGTCTTCAAAGATTTTAGCTTCAACTCTCTTCTGTTGACCCGTTTAGATATGTTTCTTGAATATACATCAGGAAATCCTAAAGTCTATAATACTTATAAAATTGTTTTTTTGTAGGTGTCATCACATAAGAAGCACATGGAAGTTTCCATTTATTTTCACTGATACGCACATGATGCAATTCTTGTCTGATGCCCCAATCCACCAAGTCACGCTGAGATCGTAAATCATCTTTTGTCTTCCCCTTGACATTTAGAAGAACTGAAAGAAACATTTCACATATATTCTTTTCAATATGCATTACATCTAAGAAATGAAATAACAAATTGGTTGACCAATAAGGCAAATAAAAAAATACACTTTTTCCTCCTATTGTAACAGGTTTAAATGGAAACATTCTTTTTCTTTCCAGATTTCATTTGACCCTTCCCGAATGAAAATATGAAATCTTTCAATTCATTAAGAACATCAGTTCCAGACATACACTGAGGTGGAGCATCAGTCTCTATGGTATTATCAAATATACAATGATTCGTTCTATATGGATCATCATTTGGAAAGAATCGCCGATGTCCCATAAAACTGAAACTACAGCGATGTTTCAGTCTTCTAGATCATGTATTATTCATACAAACTGGGCATGACAGTTTTCCCTTCGTTCTCCATCCAGACATCATTGTATAAGCCATAAAATCACTGATCATCCACATAAGCGCTGCACACATCTGAAATATGTCTTTCGAACATGCATAGTATGTGCGCACACCCACATCCCAAAGAAGATTCAACTCTTTTATTAAAGGTTTCATGTATACATCAATATCAATTCCGGGATCAGAAGGACCAGATATGAGTATACTCATGAAATTGAAAGGTTTTTTCATACACAAACATGGGGGAATATTATAAATGTGTATAAAAACTGGCCATGTGCTGTGTGAAGTAAGCATCTGCCCAAATGGATTAAAACCATTTCAAGGAAGACCCATCCTCACATTATGCACGTCAGCTGCAAAATCAGGATGTTGAGCATCAAATCTCTACCATGAAAATCCATCTGTAGGATGAACCAACTAATCATTAGCCATCTTTATCTCATTATCATGCCATCTCATTTTTATTGATATGTCATCAGACATAAAAAGATTCTTGAGTCTGGCGATCAATGGAAAGTGTCACATTACTTTTTGTGGAACGCGGAATGGAGTTCCATCAGAATTTGACTTCTAGCGGGATGTGCCACATTTTATACAATCATTTCGTTAAGCGGTTTCCTCCCAGAATAAACTGAAATCTTTCGGGCAAGCATGAATTTTGTTTCTGAAAAATCTATGTTCCTCAACTGACTACTATTCCATATTGTGGTTTGAGGGAATATATGCATCATATGGAAGTAAATCCTTCAAGAGGGTAAGAATGTAATCGATTGCTGTATTAGAAATCCTATAAATAGTTTTCCCCTAAAGCAATCAGATTAAAAAGTCCACCTTTTTCATTTTTTTCATTGTCGATATACTAGAGTCGTGGCAATATAATTCAACTTTTTCACCCTATCAATATCATCATTTTCACTAGAAGCATCAGCTGTCCTCATATCGAAGTCTTCTTGAGTCGAAATCCTTTCTTTTTCATGATGAAGAATAAATGGAAACCGATCATCTAACAAATACTCCATTCCAGTACTTTCTTTTTGATCATCACAAAATTGAAATTTCATTTTCTCCCCATTGTGATACCACACAAAGTGGTTTTCTTGAAAACCATTTTTGGTTATGTGGTAGCTGACTTCTTCACAGCTCAACCAAGGTCTACCAACACAATTGGAACATGGGCAGTGTATGTGACCACTATCTGAAGCATTGTGAAATGAGAAATCTATAAAGCTCTCCAAATTTTTTTGGAAATATCTTGAGATCCGATCTTTTTCATACATCAAACTTCTATCCATTCTGTAAAAAGAATTTATATAAGTCATTTTGTCATAAACAATTCAATAGGATTGAACTTTAACATAAAATACATTTAAATAAACGATAAAGGAAGAATTTTCTAGTCCATGTACTGAACTATTAAAATTATGTAAAGAACAGGTACTCATAAATTAAATTAAATTGCATTTATATTCATTTTTATTAGGTCTATAAAAGGAACATGCCTCTGATCCCATTCTGTGTTATAGGCTTCTCAAATCATTCACTCATGTTCAATAACTCATTATTGGGACCTCTATGGCCATACTTTTCATTACCTAATTACTTCCCCAAGTCAAACACACCCCATGGGTGAATAAATTGTAGTCTTCTACACTAATAGGTTTTTCATGCCTTGTAAAAATATTTAATTTCATTAAGTATAGACAAAAACCTTTATTTTTAAATTTGAAATTAATAATAAAGTATGTCAATGATAACAACATTACTGAATTAAACTTGTGACTTATCTAACATTTTTATGGATGTCTACACATGCCATCTTGGGTAGTGAGAAGTACCCCACCCTCATAAAAGTAAGTATTGGCCAAGAAGGACACATAATATACAATGTACAATGAGAACCTTATTTAATTGACCCTGAAGTTATATTAGTACAGTTATCTTGGGGGAAATGGAATATATGATCCTGGTTAACTAATGAATTCAAAAGCTCATATTCCATTGTTGGACACTATCTAAGGTAAGAAATATTGTGAGGATGGGTTTACATCATTCAATTTCTTACATGCTTGTGAGAATGAAGGATTAAATTAATGAGTTCAGTTCACTGATACCATGTCAACCATTATACACACCATTTGAACCTTTATACACACCATATGAACCCTTATACCATATCGTCATTATTGCAACCATTAATAACAACTTATTAAACAACATCACTTGTTAAAGATAATCAAATTGAACATAAATCAATAATAATATTGGATATATCAAGTAAAATGAAGTCATACTATCTTACATCCTAAATGTCCACCCACAACCTTGATTAATGACCACAAAGCCCCCCTTTCGGCCAAATAAAATGTGAAAACAAAAACAAATAGTTGCAGAAAACAACTTCATTTGTGTGGAGAATTATAATCTCATGGTCCTCATGATATTTGAACCACGCAGTCATGATTTTTGAGATGAACTTGTATCCATGAAACCATCTGAGAAACACGATTCAATACATGCATTTTTCTGATTTTCCCAAGCATTTTGAGGAACCCCAAATCAGTGAAAATGGTCATTGTGTATTAAAAAGGTGATTGAATAACACATGCATGATGCCGAAGGCATCATGATTAATGGTTATATTAGAAAAACTAATATTCACTAATATTGTGAATTTGACATTCTATGAATTAGTTTCATGAAGAAGGAAGAAGTAATAATTAGAGACCACATACTATTTTGCAAAGTTCAAGAAGATAATCCATATGTTATATTGTGAAAAGGATAAGTGAACAGTGTTTCATTATATATGCAAATATATAGATTTTGATAGAAAGATGATACATAAGTGTTATGTAATACACATAGTGTACAAAAATTAAGATAAATAAGATCTTCATGTTTGACATGATCTTAATGAAAGGAGTGATTTTCATCAATTAATATCAGTAAATATTACAACCAATTTATTATGAGTTCATATACATGAAGCTGTAATATTTGAAGCATTGAGATTAAAAAAATTATGAATCGTTAAAATTAGAACACAATAAAGAGACACCATGCCCTTATAAATGTAAATGTGTAATGAAAAAATTAATTGGACACACACTGATGTAGTGATTTGAGTACACAATTTGTGGAGTAGTGATTCATAAAATTTCACAAAAACCCTAAAAATTGGGAATTACAAAATCCTTCAGAATAGAAGGATATGCTTGATAAGATGTGGAACTACATCCTTGATAAAAGATGGAAGGAGTCTAATGTGGCAGCAGCTAATTCGATTGAAGAGGTGGGGCTTCTCAAGTGCTTCTGTGAAAGAATCACTTCTAGAGAGCAGCGGAATGGTTCTGGAATAGTGGGAAGGCGGCTACATAGTTTTGGAGAATTTGGGGCATATATTTTCCCAACGGTTTTTAAAAATTGTTGGGAAAACTCAATCTATCCCAACGGTTTAATGAAATCGTTGGGAAAACTCATTTTTTCCCAATGTTTCCAAACGGTTTCATCAAACCATTGGGAAAAGTGATTTTTTACCCATCTTTCCCAACAGTTTGATGAAACCGTTGGAGAAAGTCACTTGTTACAGATCTTTACCAACAGTTTATGCAAACCGTTGGTATACAAGGGTTTGGAAAAGCCTGTTTTCCAATTGTTTATTGAAGGAAACTCATTACTACAAGTAGTTAAATTTAACTCAATGTTTCATGATAAACAAGCTAAACTAGATATTTCATGTTACAAAAAATATTTAAAAGATTAAATTTATTTTAAAAAATATATATTTCACAAAATCAGAGGGTGTTTCATTTTTAACTAAAAAAGAGTAATGATTTGGGAAAAAAACTCTTTTATTATTCTAGTTAAATCACATGTCATATTTATATAATATTTTTTATAGGTAATAAAGTAATTAAATATAGTTTTCTAAAAAATTAATGATAATCTAATCTCATTTTCCCAATTTTGAGAGTTTTATGCATGTTTATATCTTTAATAATATTAAAAAGTTAAAAATAACATTTGGATCATATAAACCACATTATATGTTATATTCATATGAGTTATATTCCTAAATAAATAAAAAATTGATTGTAATTTTTTAAAATCTTTATGATAATCAGATATTTTTCTCCTATTTTTTCATTTCACGTATATCTTTAGCTTATAAAAGAGTAATAATTCAAAAAAAATTACATTGGATCATTCTGGGAATGTCACCTATTTGCTTTTTGTGAGATTTTTTCTTAATATAGGTAAATTAATCAATTATCATTTTATTAGTTTGTTTTGACAATCAATGTTTTTTTGTACCGTTTTGATTATTTAACACAAATTTCTAATAGAAAAAAGTTTTGTAATTATAAAAATAACTTTGAATAATTTAATCACATATCATGTCCTGTTTATGTGAAAATTATTACTATTAGTCCAAATTTAATAAATATTTTAATAAATTTTCATTACAATCCATGTTGATTTTCTTGATTTTAACTTTTTGATATATCTTTATAACATTAAGAATGTTATCATTCTCGAAATATATATTTGATCATTTTTGGATCATCACATATCAATATGATGCGTGGTTTAATTATACAAGTCATAAATTTTTTAATGATTGTTTCCCAAAATTTTCATGACAATCCATAATATTTTACTCAGTTTTGATTGTTTGATATAATTTTGAAACTTAAAAATATTTTCTATTTATAAAAACATATTTTTGATCATTCTAGTCATATCATGCATCATATTGAATTGTGATTTATTATTACGCATCATAAATTATTTGAAAGTCATTTTATTAAATTTTTAATTACAATCTGAAAATATTTGGTCATCTTTTGTCATATAATGTATATTTTGAACATATGAAATATTTTAAAATTTATAAATACAATTTAGATCATTTCTTACACATTACCTATGTAATTTCAATGTAGTTTATTATCTAACATTATAAATCAATCAAAGATAATTATATTGATTATTTATGATATTTTTGTTATTTTATTGGTTTTGATCATTAAATGCATGTCTGAAACAATCAAAAATTTAATTAATTAAAAAATTTACATTTAGATCATTCACGACACATCACACATTAAATTGATATATTTATTGTTTCTATTTTTCATAAATTATTTAGTATTATTTACTATTAAAATAATAATTAAAATTACACTCTATATAAACTATTCATTTTTGAACATATGATGTACATTCTTGTGCATCATTAATGGGGGAATTTTTCTTTCCAAAATGCATCTTCCTCAATTATATGTCTGATAAAAAGGTGTAAATATCTCTATATATATCTCTATCAACTTTTACATACCTTTAATCTAATAATCCATCTCTATGTGCATGGACTATATAATGGTATTAACCTCAACCTATTCCTGCCTTCCTATAAATCTAAATACGGTCGATATTTCTTCCTTTAAATGATAAAGTGCATAATACCTATAAAGTAAACCAATGTATGTTTATGTTCATTGAGACTCGCAAATTTCTCAAATATCTCATCTATACAATAAATAATATTCTATTTCTATATAGGTATCTAGGGAAACTCACCTAAAAAATATCTTGTAGTATTTAGAATAAATTTTTAAAAAATATTATTACTAATCATAGTAGATGAATTTAGGATTATTGAAAATAAAATATACATATTCTAACACTGACAAAATAATAATCAGTGACATGGTATGTCATCATATGTAATGACATTAGATAAATTGGGGAACATTTTTTGAGTAACTATATATTAATTAAAAAAATTAATTTTTCATATGTATATAATAAAATATCAAGATAAAAATAAATAAACAATATTTTTGAAACATACCTAATGTATATTGGTTCATCCTCCATATACCAAAATTCTCATTATCTAGAATGACATGTTTTAATGATCATAAAATATTCATATTATAATCTATTAAAAATCTATAAATTCATTTAGTGAAAGAATTCGAAAATAATATTTTTTTGTTTTAAAAAAAGTAAAACAAGTCACAACATATCAGAATTTGTTGACATAATGGTGGATAAAACATTCTGAAATAGGATGATATCAATTTAATGTGTTTATAAAATGGTTGAATCATTTAATATCTAAATCATATGTGAAATAACGAATTATAGAAAGGTAAATTTGACCATTAAATTTTTTTTATTGTAATTGATTACTAAGGACAAAGTATTCATTCATTTTCTTCATTTGTTTCTTTTAATATCCACATAATTTTTTACTTGATCATATTTGTAATATTTATTTCAAATGGTACTTATATAATTATAGATAATAGATTCTTTTATTCAAAATATCGACTCTTTAATCCACATTAATTTGTAAAAACCTGAGATTATTTTTCTCTATACATTTATGTTTTCATGACTTATTTTTTCCATAAAATATTTATTTTTTACCACTTATTTATTGATTAAAGAATGAGTATTTATAAAAGTATTATTTTAAAAATATTTTTAATTAACCCTATATTGAAGCTTTTTAGTCAAATATAATCTTCTTTCCTTTCTATGAAAACAATGTCAAATATGTAACCTATGTCAAGTTTTAAGATTATGAGCAGTTCTTTACTATACATACTTATATTAATGATGACCTAACTTAGACTACATTAAATTATTATACATATAAAATATTATGTTATTATTTAAATATAGAAATTAATATTTATCATTAATGTCTCCCCACTTGACCATTACGAAACTAACTCAATCCACTAGGTGGGAAGGGTTCCCATCAAGACTCACTATAGTGTGTACAATGCACCTATATATGGCGTCCTATAGTCTATATTCACACTAATCTTATAATATCTTCACATATTTTGACACTTTTTACTTTAAACGGCCTAAAAATAATTTAGAAGTGTTATTAAATTACCTAATTCAATAATAAAATTCCATTACTTATAATAGATTTTAATGTGAAATTTTCATCATACCTTAATATCTTTACAAGGTCTATCAATCATCTCATGAGGGAAGGAAACCCAATGATCCAACATAATGGATAATTTCTAGGGTTCTTATATATTATTTCTCAATTAATAAATTAATTTACTTCTCCTTGGTTTAATTGGATGATATTTCACATCAAATTATACAGTAATTTGGTTACCAAAATTCAATGCAAACTTTCTTTTACAAAGGCCCTTGAGTTTGGTAGAAAATACAGTAGTCCCTATTTAGAAAAAATTTATAATGTTTTAAAAAATATAAATAATATTATATAAAATATAGTTAAATATAAAATAATACACACACAAACATAATAATTAGACATCAAAATTATTGAAGTTAATAAACTTCAAAATAAACACCTTCAGGGGGTGGATGAATTGAAGAAGATAAATTTTACGATATTTAACTAATTTTAAATCTATCGCTTGATTGATGTTGATTCCATGTTAGTAGGATCATAATAAATATTTTTATATTATATTCTATTAATTTTTAACATTTTCATCAATTTACTCATTTAGTTACTTCGTATTTAATCTTATTATTCACACCTCTTCAGTAGTATATCATGTCCAGCATAAATAGAAGAAATTTGTTTTTCTAATTCACCCTAATTTGGTTTTAATACAAGGAACATAGAATAAATTTTGTTTCTATTTAAATTTCATTAACAACTACTTGATGATATAGTTTATGGGTACCTCTCATGGGTCACTCATTGTGTGTGTGACTTTCATCCATTTTACAACACTCTCTCATATAATGAATGATTTAATACCTATAGACATGAAAATATGAAAATAAGGGTGATAATGATATCACTATTTGAAACCGGTTCTTTATTATACCAACATTGGATACATAATCATCATTGGGTCAACCATTACTTTTTCCTCCCCTCTCTAAGAGTATTTAAATCTTCACTAAAACTTAATAATCTTATAACTATATATATATATATATTCAAATATGAAAATAGAAAACACTCATTTGGATTACCCCTCATGGACTTTTCTATGTCATTAAATTTATCTTCCCTTTTTCTACTCTAGGTGGGAATATCCAAGATATTATATTATACTCTCCTAGACACCTCTGGGAACTTGAATTCATAAACTTTCGATTCATGAGTCTCTTTCTTATTACTCTATTCATATGTGAATATATAACACGTTATCCATTTTATCACACTATGACATGTGCATGTAATGGGGGTTAGAAAAAACAATTATTTCATAAGTTAAAATGTAGTATAACAATTAAACTTGTGTGACTCAAAATAGGAGTGAAAAATAATAAACTCTCACACTAAATGAGAGAAAGAAGGAATTTTTTTTTGTGGTTATCCAAAAACAAAACTAAACTATGAAAAAAGATATTGAATCCAATTGTATGATAAGGTTTATCAGGTAGGGGTTGGTTTTACAATTGTAATGTTTTCATTTTTCCATGTTATTTAGTTCTCTTCTACAATGACAATTAATGGGAGAATACAGAGTCACATACCCTTACACCCTTTTTGAAATGATGATTTTTAGAATTAACATTTAAAAAATACCATATGGTTATAAACACCTTATTGTTTGAGACATAGTTTTATTTGAATACCCTTAATTGACTTAGTAAATACCTGACTGAGTCCTTTTTATCCCAAACAATCAATATTTTCTACCACCCCTCCCACACGAACTAAAAATCACTGAGTATATCACCACTATTCCCTGATATATTCAATAATATATTATCCATAACATAATGTATAGAGATAATTATAAGTAACAAAAATAAATACTAATAACTTAACCTGAAACCAAATACAATCCTACTTGAAAATAAAAAATGTTTTTAGAATAATGAAACCAACTTAATAGAAGAAAAAAATGATTTTATTCCATGAATTATAGAAACTCATGTATAACAAAAAGATAAACAAAAATTTACCAATTACTCATAATCATACCCTTTATGTAAAAGGTAACCATGAACAATGGGTAATATGAATATATTAAAAACAATGTAAATATAAAAGGAAGGGTGGATAATTTATTCTCCAAGATCTGTCTATCTAAATTTTGTAGTCTGTGCCCATAAGATGGTAAAAACTCACCAAGATATGTTCTTAAATTTTTTTAAATAATTTTTTTTCTATATACACTATAAATTTTAAACCATTTGAACATGTTTAATATATGTTATTGCCTAATTACTGATGATCTCATTTTCTAACAGAATAGACTCTTCATCTTCTTATAATTTGACACATTCAAAAACCACATTAAAGAGAGACTTTATCCTTAAAATTTTATTTTCTCATTCTATTTTGAGTAAAAAGTCATATACAACTAGAATCACCTCGTTTTTATTCATATAACAAAAAATATTCCACATTTAATGAGCATATTTAAATTCTATATGTCAAAAAACATTTCCACATTGACTAATTTATTTGGGGCCTGTAAAGATCAAAATAACACTATTTCCAATTGAATAAGTAGAATAGCATGAACATAGTAATACTAAAAAAATAATTCCTCTATTTGGATGAGTACTAAAAAAATTATACAAAAAATATAGAAGTGATAAAAACTGTTAGAATTCTAGAATTAATCAATTTTGGAAATTAAACTCAAAATGTCCCAGAAATAAAAAATGATGAAATTAAACTCAAATAAATAAATTGGTTGAGATTAAATAATTTAAATACACATGTAAAGTAATTGAAATATTTAATCTATAAATTACCCCATAAATCTCAATTTGACTCCCAGGAAAGTATGAATCAAAATCAAATAAAAAAAAATTATGACAATTCCATGAGATACAACAGTTTATCAACAAGAAAATAAAAAAACATGAATCCTAGAAACCCATTATTTTAAGTTCTCCATTCATATAATTAAATCTATTTCCAATTCATTTCTCTTACTATGTACATAATTCACTTACCCCACATTAATGTTCCTTCATCACTCAAATGTTAGTTTTCAATAAGGCTTTCCTCATCCAAACACATTCAAGCTGAACTATAGGCCTGATAAATTCATACAAATGAACCTTCGTTAATTTAAGTAAATTGGATTATTATGAGTAATTTTTAGGCTTTTTCAGTGGATTTTAGTTTGTAGGTTTTAGATGTCAAATGTTTTTGGCACAATAAGGACAATTGGCTCATTTGATGAAAAATTACAGGATTGTAATTTTCAATCAACTATGGTCTACTCCTCACTCCCCTTAGCATAAAAGTAAAACCAATAATCATTATAAATTTATTGAAATTTTACACCATTCATAATTTTAGTTTAAAAATGATATATCTTCATTTCTTTCCAACAAAATCAAAAGAATAAATTTTTTACTCAAAATTATACTCTTGAAAAGCTTTAGTAAGACATAGTTTTTAGAAGAATAACAGTTTTTATGAGACAACCCATATCTTAATTATTTTATTGTTTACCCAATATATCACCAAATTATATATCATGTGACAAGATATCCCCCCCGCCCAATTCTTAAGTTCAAATATATCATGCATTTTCAATTCCATATCTGGTTAGATAAGGATAATTGGCTTGTAATATAGCTTAAAAAAGGATATTTATTAATTCTGAAGACTATGAGGATTAAATGTCTAGGAATGATGTAATAAAAAATATTCTCTTCAAAAGGGGGCACTTGAAACCAAATAATTACTTAAACATTTAAAACAAAAGTACCCAAATACCAAATTCTCATATACACTTAAATCCAATTATGGTTAATGAAAGCATATATTTTTTATATAAAAAATGTTGTGAATGAAAATAGTATTACAAAATCGTTCAAAGGCCTCATGAGAAGGTTGTGTTAAAGATGAATACAATGATATTTAGGACTAAAAAATCATAGGAATTTACATGAAACTTTCATAGTTTCTAACCTGTAAAAACTTATATTCAGTATTTTTCTATGTTCAGTTTCATGGGATAAATTTTTTCAATTATTAAAATGATTTTCAAAAATATAAAATATGTTTATTTTAGATCACAAGTTTCAAAAACACACTAAAATGAAAAAATCATACAATATTTCAAAAAGACACTCAAAATTTTGAAAATTGAATATTTAAAAATCCTACAAAACAAATTTTACCTCCCCCACACTTAAATGATATTGTGTACTCAATGAATTAAATTAGATTTAACATGTATGTATATTTTTAATTGAATCACTATAAGAACATTTTATGTAGAGGAAAAAATTAATGTATTTTATTGATAAACAGGTTGGAGGAGTATAATCTTCTCCACTAGTTTTGATGGAACGTTACCATGGAATTTCATCATCTTATATCCATTAACATTGAATGGATATTTATATCATTAATTCATAATATAAATAACACTGAAAGTATATAAATGAGTAACTATGAATGGACCTTCCAATCGATAATGATGTCTACCTAGAATTATCTTTAGTCTTAAGTGGAATAAAAATATTGTTTCTCCAGTATAGAAGTATTTTGATTGGATCATCTTATCATTATCCACTATTTTTCTCTATTTATAAATCTTGTAAAATTAGAATTATTTCTTTTATAATATTATATAGCTCTTTTTATTGTAAATCTTTCTCTTTTCCTACTCTTGCAAGATCCAAAATCAACAGTCTTATAGCCCACTACGCCTTATGCAGCAATTCCATAGAGAGGTGACAAATTTTACCATAAATCAAACTACATATACTCATTATTATCAGGGTTTTTAGGATATCAAATTATCTCATAATTCATCTTTCAACCCTTGGCTTCTATTATTCCCATTTAGTTTATTAATCTTTTCTGAAGTTCTATTGATTTCCAATTTAGAAACTACATATTTATAATTGGTATGTAGATGATAGGGAATTGATATTTTATGATGCATCCCCATACATTATCATTAAATCATAAATTATCCTATTTTAAAAGTTAATACCTTAATCATTGATAATGGATATGGGAACTCCAAAGCTACAAAATATGTTAGTCCTAAAAAAATGACATATTTTTTTGAATCATTATTTCTAGTGGATTATTCTTCAACCCATATTGAAACATAATATACTACAAGAAAGACATATTAATTTTGAAATGAATGTTTAAAAGGTCCTATAAATATATCACCCAAACTTAAAAAACCTCTTTATTATTACGTGTATTTTAAATAATTTCTTATCCCTTTGAAATATTTCCACAAAACATACATTTTTCACACCTTTTTTAAAATTTATGAGCATCTTTAAAATGGGTGGGATAATAAATTCCAAATTCTAAAACATTAATTATTTTCCTTCAAGGTATAAAGTTTTCTTCATGAACTTATGTGTTATAAATGTCAAAATTAGATTCAATTTCACTTTTAGTAAAACAACTTATTATAATTTTATCATTGAAATTTTTCTAAATAAATTGATATTCCAAAATGTAATATATGGATTCATATTAAATTTTTTGTATTTAGTGGTAATTTAAATGAGATGTTACTATATTATTGACTATATTTGTATACTAAGGAACTAGTCCTTCAATCATCTATATCTTCTCACCTTAAATGTGATCATTCAGTGGTTCTTGCTTAGGAATTTCAACTTATATAGTGTTGGGAAGATTACTCAATTTTTCATCCACTTGTTTATCATCTCCCTTATTTTCATATATTTATATATTTAAATCTTACAGTAGAATCATACATCTCACTATCCTCTATTTATCTTCATGATTCATCATTAAGTACCAAAGAGTTGCATGATCAGAAAACACAATGACTTTAGTTCCAAGAAGAAATGATAAAAATCATTATAAAGAGAATACAACTTCCAAAAAAATATTCTTCTATGGTTGTATAATTTAATTTTATAACATTTAAGTTTATTAAGGTACAGTAAATTAGTTTTTTCCTACCCTCAAGTCACTGATAACGGTCTGATCCAATTTATTGGTTGGAATAATCACAAAATATCTCAAATGGTTCTTCTTAAATTGGTAGATAAATCACTAGTGGATTAATAAATATCCTCCATAATTCATAAATGGATTCCATACACCCACCATTAAAATAAAAAATTATCCTCTTTTAAAAGTAATCTAGATAGAGGTAGAAAAATATTACTAAAATAATTGAAAAACCTCCTATACAATTTTTCAGGTCCTAAATTTAATTTATCATGTTTCACACATGTTGGTAAATAAAAATAATTTATCACATAAATTTTTTATTTATAAACTTCAATTCCATTTTTTGAAATGAAATTCACAAGGAAATTTGTTATCTCAAACTTGAAATAAAATTTTAAAAACTTTAACTCAAGGTTCATTCCAATGCATGTTTTCAATATTTTTTCCAGATATTTCAGACAATGGTCAAAATAATTTTCCAAAATTATGAAATCACTCCAAGAAACTTTCAATGTCATCATATATTATATTTTACATGAATCTATTAAATATTATTGGAGAATTAAATAATCCAAATTGCATCATATTTTATGTAAAATTATCTAAGGGGAAATTTAGGGTTGTATTCTCTTGATCCTAGGGATAAATGGGTATCCTAAAATCCATCCAAAAAATATTATGTTCTCCCTGTCAGTATATATATCATCCAGTTAGTGAAGGGGATGTGAAATGATCTTTCATAGTGACCTAGTTCAACTTCCTAAAGTCTATAAACACTATTTAGATATTCTGAATTATCATAGGGATTGATTTATTCTTCTCATTCCTAGTAGTTGTTAAGCCATCTTCTTGGTAACTACATATATTCGGCTAAGAAATTGTGAATCTAAACTGGGATAGAAGATTCATGATTCTAAGAGCTTATATAAATCCTTCTTTACAACCTCCTTCAACATGGGATTCAACCTCCTTTGGGATATCTAATAGGTTTGGAATGACCCCCAAGAAGAATTCAATGTGATAATATTTTTGGGTTTATTCTTAGGATATCATTAATGATCCGCCATATTTCTTAGACATTCTCTACCAAATTTTCAATAAAATATTTTTTTTCTATTTTAGATAGATTAGTTGTAATTATATTTAGTAATTTCGATCATTTTGTGAGGTATATGTATTTTAAATCATTGGAAAGTGGTTTCAATCCCAAATTTTGGGGTTTTTTAGGGATGAAATTAAATCAAGGTTCCCCACTTCTAATTCTTGAGTCACCAATGTATAAGAAATAAAATAAAATTATTCATCACATAATAAATCATCATAGAAAGAATATGTTACCTATTTTTAAAACATGTAATCAAAAATTATTTATATTTGGGAACTAACCTATTTTATGATATTTTATTTGTAAAAGTTATCTCCTAAGGATAAAAATTCATGTAACATAATGAATTATTTAATTGGTTCTGCGTCCTCTTTATGGGAGAGTTCAAAAAATGGGTGGTTATCTGAATAGATCCTTAAGGAGTAAAAATATTAAAGTGAATAGTATTATCAACAAATTCCATGATGAGTGTTCTTTTTTAGACATTGAAGATGGGTTTTCCAATCACTAATATGTTTATTCAAAAAAATGACGTGTTAGAATGATGGGATCCTATATTCTTAAAAGTTTAGTACTTGTAAATTAGGTGGGAATATGAGATCTTTGAATTTCACAAAGAAAAATTCCAAAAAAACATGATGGGAAAATCATGGATCTATTTTTTTATGGGACCAACACCCCTATAGGATTCAAGTATCCCATGTAAAATTCACAGTCCATTTTCCCTTGGATTAATTTGAAAATTTCTAGATATATTTTTAGAGACAGATAGTAATACGGAATGTGATTCTTGAGGTGCACCCAAATTTATTTTTTAAAAAATACTAAATATATTTTATATTATTTGTGCACAATATCATAAATAAAATGGGATAAATCTTAGGAAGAATATAGTATTGGAAATATCAGACCACGATTGAGTCCATAACATAATGTTTACCCTAGGTTTGACCTAAAATAGGTATGCATTGGACATTTGGACAAAATTGGTCATGGAAGACTGCATTTGGTTATATAAATAATTAAATTTATTTATTTTATTTACTTAATGTAATTATATTTCTCTATAAATTAACCATAATGAAAATATCACTAGGGTAATCTACATAACCTTAGGACTTAATGGGAGGATTATCCTTCCAGCTGCACTGGTGAATTAGAATTAGATTATGATAAACATGTAGATCTAGGTAGATCAACACACAATGAATGAAATGAATTTTCTTCTTCATTAGTGAGTGTGTTATTCATCAATAAACAATAAAATTTATATATAATACTTATAAATTTGTACGTTTTTCCTATATTGATTAAATTGATTTAGCATGATCGATAATACTCTTTTGATCTGTGCTAATGGAACCATTTCATGTGCTCCTGTACTAAAATTAAAATATTTATTATTATTTTTCACTCGTACATCCCAATTTTAATTTTTTGGAAATTAATTATAGGAAAATAATTGTCAAACCTTTTCCTTGATTTATTTCTCCCTATAATTCTTTGTGTTAGTTATCATTGGACTACGAGTTTGTGATTCTATATTGTCAGGTGGGTCTATCCTTGAACAAACCCTCTGATTCATAACAATTTTTTTTTATGATGAATAGATTAGTGAATAATGATGTATTTGGGATTATGTTTGTGTTTTTTTTGAATTATTTGATGATATGGGAAACAAAATGGAGATAACAGAAGAGGGACATGTGTATGGGGTGTATAGTGAACTGATATATGAGATGGAAATCTGTTTTCAAGAAGACGGATAGCCAAAAACTATAGTATAAAGCTTCCCCTTCATCTTCAGGAATAATAGAGGATGTATCGAAGGATTTGAGTACAAATATAGAATGTTGGTGAATATATATTGAGACCCATGAAAATCATGAAGACATAACATTTAGTTATTCAGAACACATGTTGTGAAGTATGGTTTTAGTGGTAGCTAGGGTTTTGGTAATAGTTAAATATGATACACAGTGTGGCTAGTCCACACACCATGAATCTCTCCCTGGGTGGACAATCCATGTGAAAGGATAACATGGTAAATAACCCCAGTGGAGGCACACACAATTTACTAAAGTAAATAGATAGGGGAAATTGTACATGAACATGGACTGAGGCATGGGAAGGACCCTAGGTGGCTCAGACACATTGTAGTCCACCTACACACCATATAGTACTACATGGGAAGCGATCCATGTTCCAATATGGACTCAACTAGGAATTGATGATAGACCACAAGTCATGTGGGTCCCCTTACACATAATGTACCCCTTCTTTCCGTTCTAAGAAACTTAAACCTCTTATATATCCACTGTTTTGATATGGATTTTGGCCAGTGAGTATCTTATCCTATGTTTTTTCCTTATAGAATGTGGTGGTGGACTCCATAGTGGATTTTAAGATGTTATGTGATCCATTCTTGGAATTATTATTATTTAGATAATGCTTAATGATGGAAGTGGTCAGGTAGGATAATTAGAGAGATCAGAGTGGCGCCCTCTTATGAGATAGGTCATGGCTCCTCAATTGACCATTAGAGTGGCACCCTCCAACTGGGCTGGGTACAGGTATTATCCAAACTATTAGAGTGGCACCATCCTACTGGTATAGAGAATGGTTCCTCTTCCTATCCACTGAGTATTACCCTCCTAAGAATTTAGGGTATGTTTACTTAACTATGGGAGTGGTGCCCTCTGATTGGGTAGGGAATGGGTCTTCTATCTTCTATCCTAGTGGAACCCACCAGCATAGTAAGGGTATGGGTCTATAACTATTAGGTGAAATCCTCAAGCTAGTTTGGGAATAGTTATTCTACGAACTACTAGAGTGTCACCCTCTAGTTGGGTTAGGAATGAGTCCTCTACTGAATACTAGAGTGAAACCCTCTAGATGGGTTGGGCATGGGTCCTCTATTGACTACATGATTGGCACCCTTCTGTGAATTCATGGCTTGGGTCTTCGACTGTTAGAGTAGCACCCTTCTTTTCGGACATGGCATGGTTCCTCTAGTAATCTACTGAGTCAAAGACTCTTGTTCTATCAGAGTAAGGGTCCCCTACCAAGATATTGTTCCCCTCAACTATGCAGCATAATGGTGAGGTGTGTCTTTAATTGCATGTCTCTTCAGATAGAAATGTGAGATTATGGAAATTATGGATGTACCATTGGAACTAATGACACTATTTTACAAGTTAGGGCTATGATATAGAGATCCCCTTCTATCAAAATTGGGTTTCTTTGGTTTGTATATATATATATATATATATTTGTATCCATGTTTTGGGATTTTTACTCTATTTATTTTGGTTAATCTTTCTCCTATCGAGTCTCTGAATTTCCCCCCATTATCTTTCAAGGCATCCTTATGGGTATGAATATACTCACCCTTGTATGGGATTTTCCCGCACATGTCATGTATTATGCAGGTGACGGATAGATCAGCAGAAACTATAGTGGAGCATAGGGATACCTAGGTTCAGTTGACCATGTATGGTGGTTGGAGCTTGGTTATTCAGATCTAGGATTTATCATCCCTTAAATTTATAGTTTTCTAGGTTTTGACATCTTTTCGGTTGTGAATGTATACTTCCATTTTACTTTTCGGTTTATACTATCATACTCTAGTACAACCTATATTTTTTTCATTCGTAGTTTATATTCTACATATTGCATCATTTTATTATTTATTTAAATATAAGTATTAAGATGGTTGGGTGTTTTTATATAGGTACATTCGGGAAAGGCCACTCATTCTAGCTATTCCTTTAAGTGATTGTCTCCGACCCCTGGCGTTTGGAGGTGGTCTTGGGGTAGTTTTTCACTAGCCCCATTAGGTTGGATCATGAAAGATTTGTACCATAGTAGTTCATTACTTAGGATGGTTTTTGGAGTAGTCCCCTTATAAGGATTTGGTTTGGAATTAGGGAAGTATTGTCAAAGTGTTTTCAGTGTAGATTTCAGGATAATAAATCCAGTGTTGGTGTGGTGGTCAACATATCCATTCACTATGACCTTGAATTACTTCTTGCAAACATAGAATATTGATACATTTTATTTCATGGATCAATGGTACATGAAACATATAGGATTGATTATTTTATTTTTCTTCTTGATTCACCTCCCCATTGTTTATATATATTCTCATTTTACCATATTATGTCTTGATTAAATTTTAAGTATTCCTCTTGATGATAGACAACATAGTTACCATTTCTAGATTGTGACGACAATCTGATGATTGATAAGGTATAATTGTAGGGTAGATCCTTTCTTTTGGTGGGTAGGTACAATCTCCACAATTATAAATGGGTAGATCATACTAGTAGATTAGGATGAAGATTCACACAATCTTAGCACACTCTATGAGTTCTAGAGCCAAAGGCCACAAAGGTTCTACAACGAAGAAGATCCCTAAGTATAAAATGATTGGATAGAGTCATTGATCTATGTATTTAGTCTAATCCATAGACTAACCAATCTGGTGGTTTCATTGGAATCCATCCATTTCCATGGAGTATATGGGAAATGGTTGAGTCTTTTTACATAGATGCATGATTAGTCGACACTCTCAGGGACTGACTTCCCTTAGTTAATCTATGAGGAGTGTTACCCCTCTAACATTTTCTCAGTTTAGATTTTGGAGATTCTGGAGAAGCATTAGGGAGGCATAAGAGTTTCTGAGTATATTGTGAGGTTCACAGACCTTACATATCACTCACTTGATATTATCTACTATGGATACTTCATATCATAGAAGTTTGAGTAGGGTCTCCATAGAGATATTTGTAATAGTGGGTTCCCTTGTGAACTCCAGCCTATGTTGGGTTATTAGAGAGGTTTCTAGTGATGGGGAGATTCTTGTTAGAGGGACACCCAACCACTAGTGTTGGTAGTGGGTGTTATAGAGATGAGTCATCTACAACATCTAGCAGACACCAGTCAATAGTATCTCAGTTCATGTGATCTTCCTAGAATCAGGCTTGGGAATGTGGTCAGGGGCAACATAGAGGACCATGGATTCCTAGAGAGGGGAGGTGATATGAATGTGATGAGAAATGTCACATGGTTCATAATTTCTTTAACTACTATACAGTGGATAATAGGATGATATTAGACAAACCTCCATGGAAGATATGGCACCATGATCAAGAATTTCATAGGAAGGAGTAGGGTGGACCTCAGAGAGGGAGATATGGCAAAGGATTAGGTGGAGATCTGGTAAAATATTTTGTGGGTGGTAGATCACGTTTTGTTATACTTCCACCAAAAACACCAGGTGGATGTTATGTCTTTTATTTTCTATGTATTATTTTTAAATATTATATGAAATTATTACGAGACTAGGCACAGAGATGGAACATCATTCCGAATCCCTGTGATCCGAGAATGGAGGTTTGAACTTTTTTTAAGTTAAGTGAGTCAGAATTTGTGTGCAGTTGTGGCAGTTTCCAAATGGATGTCCGTATTAAAAATATGAGGGCACCGTTGAGTCTGGTATGATGACTTTACCTAAGAACGATTCTAACCTCAACCGGTGGGGGCTGAGGGAAAAAGTAAATTTTTGGACGTTTTTAGTAAAATAAAATAAAATAAATTCGCCAAGTTTATTTTATTCTATTAGGAAACATCCCCTGAAGCACAGTGATAGGGCATCTGTTTCCTTAATTAATGCCATGCCAAATCACTCTGAAACAGCAACACTAACTCATTAATACCATAGCATGATGGATTCTGAAATGCATTTCATATTTTTTAATTGGTTAATCGAATTTTTCTCATTGGAAAAGGTGGAGAGAATCTTTGGAGAATCCGTGGAGCTTTGGAAAGAACTCACGACAATGAATGATGATAGTTGAAAGCTGTGAATCATTGCACCAATGAAGTTGAAGGAACCCAACAACGATGGAAGCACGACCCATTCATTAGTGATCGATCCCTTCTTGAGGTAGGGGTTTTTCATTTAAATTCCTTTTCCCCATTTTCGATTTAAATGTCGAACGTGGACCAACCCACGAACATATTGATCAGTGGATCATGCGTACTAACGGGAGGGTTTTCATTGTGATTTTTTTGGGGATTAATCCATGACTATTGTTTAGTATTTTGATCATGCTCCGTTTGATCCTACTAATGGGAGCCGATCAACGTCGTGATGAATGGCGGCGGAGGTTCGTTCCTCAATTTCTTTTTTTTGGATTTCTTCACCCATTTTCCTTTCTTGCATTCTTTGTGTTCTTCGTGGGGCGACTAACAGTAGATCATTGTACATACATTTTGCGACGCAATAATACCAAATTGGGAATCCGACATCGCGACGACCTAGCTGAGGTACAACGGCGACATCGGCGGTTGAATCAGAACGGTTCGGGAATTACAGTTCTTCGAGCATTCTTCACGCGGGAGGATCAAAACGCATTTCCAGGGTCGAACGGAGGAAAAAAAACAACTAAGAAGACTTCAGGACATCGGGGAGACCTATATTCTAGAGTTTCATGGCGATCATATAGTCAGAACAAAGATCGGGGCATCACGGGAGGCGTGCCGGTGAGAAGCGTCAATTTTGGAAAATTCCGGAATACACAGCGTGTACTTCCGAAGAACACGTCGGGTAGTACCAGCGGTAGATGATAGGGTTTCATGGGTCATATGGGTATCACACGGCATGTGACCCCAGTCACACGGTGTGTTGGTCTATCCCCAAATCACAACCTGTATCTCGGGAAATACATGGACACTGAGAGAACGACTCGTCATTGTGACACAACATGTACTTTCTATGCAGCATGGCAGAGGCGGCTATGCCGGACTCGGTGTGTATCCAGGGGATACATGATCATGAGATGGTGTACACGACCATGTACTCCACCACACAGCCACGTGGGGCGAGTAACATGGGTCACCCCATGTACCAATTACACGGGTTAGCACACATGGGTTGAGGCCATGTACGAGAACATGGCTAGTGTACATCAAGACGACCCCAATCGCTCAGAAACGGTGTGTAATATTTACCACACATCGTGTATTGAATTTTTATACCCAACCAGCCTTACGACACTTGTCGTTGTACACGGACATTACCCGGGGTCAGAAGACATGTGTGACTTTTCTACATGCCCTGTACATTTTGAAAAAATGGCTTGGTCCTCATGTCCACCGCTTCTTATTCATGTTTATTTTGGGTTAGTGCCCCTTCTTCTCATTCTCCTGAAGGTCAGGCATCATTCCCTTCTACAAGAGTATTATCCATTCAGAAAAACTTTCTGTGACAGGGTCAGCATCCCTCCAAGAGGCCCGGGACGAGATCCTCTATCAATTCCTGACCCTAGATAGAGTCTGGCATCGATGTGACCAACTCTACCGGTCATTTATCCTATACCTTGCTGGTAAATATGGATGAGTCACGGAATCCACCAAGTCCCTGGTAGTGATTTTCATTTGTGTATTGTGATCTTTCCCACTCAAGAGTCTGTTCTCCCATAATGATTTTATCTATCTATTGTGATCTTCCCCACTCAGGAGTGTGTTCTCCTGCAATGAGTGTATCTATCTCTCGTGGCTTTTCCTAATGAACAGTGCTTCTCGGACGGATGTCATTAGAGCTATCAGAATCATGGAGTGAGTTCTCCCGGAATGAGTTCTTCGTGGAATCTTCGAACTAAATCCCTAGAGGGGTTTTGCAGTTGTGTGACTTGTCTCTAGACCACGGGTCTGAGTTTTAGGTATATATGGATTATGTTATCCTATTATATTTTTAGTAGAAATATACCATGTGGAGATGATTGTGACTTTCCTTTGTGTATTTCTTTGTGTTTTTAGGGTTCCTCTATTGAGTATTGTTATACTCAACCCTGCATTGGCCTTGCCTACAAGTGTCGTGTCTTGTGAAGATGAGCAGCCTTTGGACAGAGTCTAGGGTATACCGGGGTAGGACCAAGCTTGTTGAGTTCTCTACAGGCCGAAGCATTCCTACAACTACGAGCAGCAGTCCTAGTACCTCTTTATGTTGGCAGGTTGGACTTTGTAGTTTTCATAATCTTGTTTTTGGTGGGCTTGTGTCTGGCCCAGTTTACATTCAGCACTTTACCTTCTATTGTACTCTGTAGGTTTGTTTTATTTGTATTCATGCATTTTGTTCCTTAGTGGTTTCTACATTTTAGTATTTTTGGGGTAGGAGATGTGTGTGCATGTACAGGTTCTCAGGAAATGCCTATGATGTTAGTAATATGCCTACTCGGTGCTAGTCACCAGCCCCTGGCCTATTGGAGGCGGGTTTGGGGAATCATGGAAGGGACCCCAATGGGACGGGGGGTGAAAAAGTGCTATCAGAGGTGGTCGGTTCTGCCTTAGGACCAAGAGTCTGTGGGATTGGTTTGGGGAAATAGTGTTAAGTGTTTCAAGTTCATATTTGAGGCCAGAGACACTAGTGTTGGTGTGGGTGGCCGACGTATCCATACACCAGGACTCTGATAACCTACATTTCGACTCGGTACATGAAAAAACTAGTTGCGGGGGAAAAAATAATTCTACATGCATCATATAGGATTGGGTTGTGTTTTCCATGTCCTTGTGTCATCCATCCAGATATACTCATTGACCATGTACATCTTGTTTCCTTACAGGATGCCTCCGCGATGCATACCCGCTAGGATTCAACTGCACGGTCATGAGGATGACCCCCTCAGTGATGAGGCTTTGATATAGGGACCAGTTCCCTAGGAATTTCCACCAGGTGGCACACCTGCTATAACACCACTAGTGGGGCAGCCCATATTACATGTAGTATCGACCGGCGTGGAGCACAGGCTAAGCATGATCCATGATTTCCAAAGACAGATTAACCCCATGTTCCATGGTGAGCCTTACCCTAATGCAGCTGAGGAATGGCTTGAAGCAGTGACAAGAGTTTTCCGTCTAGTGATGACACTAGTAAACGAGATGGTGTTCCAAGGAGCAAGCCTTCTTGAGGGTTCAGTGGGGTGATGGTGGAATCTAACCACAAATACTCACGAAGAGGAGACTCATTCATGGACAGAGTTTGAGCGACTCTTCAAGGAGGATTTCTATTCAGTTATACTGAGATAATTACGCATCGAAAATCTTCTTCAACTCCAGCAGGGCAATATGACGATAACCGACTATTCATCGAGGTTCACCAACCTCACTAGGTACTCGATGGATATGGGCAGGGATCAATACTTCAGATCTTGGACCGTAGAGAGAGGTCTACGATGGGACATTTGATATATTGTCGTGCCTCTATGTATTTAGACATATCGTGGAGTTCTCGAGTGGTCATTGGTGATCAAGAGCTTCTTGGACGAGAAGAGATAGTTGATGACAGTCAGCAGCAGGCAGACAGGTCCGAAGACCTCGACAGCGGGGAGATGACGTCAAACATAGGGATCAGGACGCAGGAGACATCAAAGGAGGACCCAAGATAGGGAGTCGATAGTCCAGGGTGCTCAGGAGGGATCTAGTCATCCTAGGTAGAATCTGTATTACTTGTGCGATAGAAGGTGACATCTCACTAGGGATTGTCCGAACCATCGAGCTACTAACAGGGAAGCAGTGGATGGACCTCTGAGGGAGAGGAATATAGTGGATTAGGAAGACCCTCCAGGTGGCATACGTGGTAGAGGAGTGAGTAGAGATGCATGTGGTGGCAGAAACTTCAACTTACTTCCACCACCACCCCCAGGAGGTCCGCACCATGCTCAGGGAGATGGGGGACATGGGAGGGGTTAGATTCATGAGGTCGAGGCATACGATTGAGGGGCTCCAGGGATGATAAGAGATACAATTTGTTTCTTCTCTACCTTAGCTTCAGTACTTATATACAAAGGTTCCATTCATTCCATCATCGCCACGTCTTGTGCAAAACCCTGATATTCCGGTAGAACCATTGACTCGATTCTTATGCTTGGAGAAACCTACGGGCGGAGACTCGATGATCACGTACCACTGTAGGCAGTGTGTTATTACCCTTGGAGGTGAGTGTTTTGGTTGGAACCTCTTGGTGTTATCATTGAGGCCTTACTTCCTCATTCTTGTTATGGATTGGTTATCTTCAGTCCATGCCCAGATTGACTGTTTTAGGCGAAAAGTGCAGTGTGTCCGCAGTGTTGGGATGATGTTTTATTTTGTCAGAGAAAAGGAGACCCAGGCAGCACATAATGAGCTCATGCATAGGAGGGTGCAGTCGGTCACTCATGAGTTGGCTAGCCTTTCCCTCAGAGCAGTCAATGTGATGAGCTCCCAGTTCCCAGCAGTAGTGGTGGAGTATGAGGACATCTTTCCCGAAGATGTTCCAGGACTACCACTCTGTGAGGAAATCGACTTCTATATCAACTTACACACTAATACGGAACCGATTTATTTATCATCATATCATACGGCTCTCATAGAGCTTCTCAAGCTAAGGGTGCAGTTGGAGGATATGCAGAGCAAGGGTTTCATGTGACCCATCGTTTCACCCTGGGTGGCCCCAGTCTTGTTTTCCAAGAAGGTATACAGATGTTTTTGGTTGTGTGTAGATTACATGAACATGAATCTTGTAATAGGGAATAAAAAGTATCCACTCTTGAGAATCGACGACCTCTTCGATCAGATAATAGGGTCACAGTGGTTATCGAAGTTTGACCTTCAATCGGGTTATCACCAGTTATGAGTACAGGGCGAGGATATACCGAAGACAGTATTCATATGCTGCTAAGGTCACTATGAGTACTTGGTGATGCCTTTCAGCATGACGAGTTCCCCCACAGTGTTCATGGGACTGATGAACCAAATCTTCCAGTCGTACATGGATCGGTTCATAGTGTTCTTCATCGATGACATCCTTGTGTAATCGGCGTCATAGGAGGAGCATGCGAGACACCTGTGGATGGTTCTTGATGTACTCCGAGAGAACCAGATTTATGGGAATATCTCAAAGTTCTAGTTCTGGATTTAAGAGGTCCATATTCTGGGACATAACATCTCATCAGATGGAGTAGGTGTGGACCCAGCCAAGGTGGAGGCAGTGTTAGCATGGGAGCCATCTCAGAGTGTGACGGAGGTGCAGAGCTTCCTTGGGTTGGGAGGATATTACCAGAGATTCATTACTAATTTATCTCGAATATTGGCACTAATGGAATCCTTGACCTAGAAAGGGTAACCCTTCTTATGGAAGGAGAAGTTCCAGCATGCTTTCATGCAGTTCAAAAAGAGTTTGACGAGTGCCCCAATCTTGAGATTATTGGAGGAGGGTGTCGAGTACATAGTTTTCTATGATGGATCCGTGACTGGGATTGGTTGTGTCCTAATTCAGAGATAGGCAAAGATTTATTATGTTTCATTCCATCTTAGGCCACATGAGTAGAACTATGTGACCCATGATCTCGAGTTGGCAGCGGTAGTCTTCCCAATGAAGATGTGGCGACACTACCTTATGGGTGAGTGGTTCATCCTCTACACTAACCACAATAGCCTCATGTACATCTTCTAGAAGAAGGATCTGAATCTAAGGAAGAGGAGTTGGCTATATTTCCTCTAAGACTATGATTTTGAGATCATATATACTATTGGGAAGGGGAATAAGGTGGCAAATGCTCTAAGAAGAAGGGCGAGCTCACAGCTATTAATTGAGGTGACAGAGCAGTTAGCCACATTGCAGTTATCATTCGTGGATGGAGAGGATAAAGCTTACCTACAGTTGATGGTTTTCACCCTACACTCTTACAATGAGTTAGGGAGGCACAACTTGGGGATGTTGACTGTGAGGTTTTATGTGCTCAGTTATCCATATGACATGTTCCCGATGGATATTCTCATGGTGGATGGAATGTACTTCCTTTTAGAGGACACATTCATGTATGAGTGGAATTGTGAGAAGAGGTCTTGGGGGATTTTCAAACATCCCCCTTGGTGGTACATACAATAGTGGAAAAGATGTATGAGTATCTCTAATGACAGTTCCGGTGGTTAGGCATAAAGAAGACAGTAGCATAGTTCGTTTCATGATGCCTTACATTCCAGCAGGTGGAGGCTGAGCACCAGGTTCTAGTGGGATTAGCTCACTACCTAGAGGATCCATAGTGGAAGTGGGATGGAATATTGATATAGATTGTGATAGGATTACCAGGAACGTCCAAGGGGCATGATTCCATCTGGGTGATCGTTGACTGACTCACCAAGTTGGCCCACTTCCTAGTTATCAGGGAGCAGAGTTCCATAGAGATCATGGGATGGCCTTATATATAAGAGATAGTTTGGATTCATGGAATCCCTTCAACGATAGTATCGTATTGAGATTCCTGCTTCACATCCCAAATGTGGAAGGGATTGAAGGAGGCTTTTGGAACTCAGCTACGCTTGAGAAAAACATTCCATCCCAAGACCGATTGTTCGATGGACATGACCATTCAGGTTCTGGAAGAAATTTTGTGGGCCTGTATCTTGGACTTCAGTCACATTTGTGAGGACCACCTACCACTGGTGGAGTTTCCTTATATTAATAGCCACCACTCCACCATTGCTATGGCTCCGTTCGAGGCCTTATATGGGAGACCCTGAGGGTCCCCACTTTTTTCAACTGACCCTGGAGAGTCAGCACTCATGGGTCTAGAGTTTGTGCGAGCTACCACCGATAAAGTTCATGTCATCCAGGGCCGGATGAAGACTCTACAGAATCGGCAGAAGTCTTATGCTGACAGACGACAATGACCTCTGGAGTTTGAGGAGGGAGACCACGTCTTTCTTCAAGTCTCACCTCGTTGTAGATTTTTGAAATTTCTCTGAGGAATAACGCTATCTCCAAGGTTCATTGGGACTTTCCAGATACTGTATAGAGTTGGAGAGGTGGCGTACCGCTTGGATCTACCACCACAGCTGCATCATGAACACGATGTGTTCCACGTGTCACAGCTGAGGAAGTACGTGTGTGACCCATCACACATCATTGACTGGGGCGAGCTCGGCATCAAGGATAGAGTGAACTTTGCTGAGTACCCAGTGGAGATCGAGAATTGACATGAGAGGATCCTTCGAGGGAAATCGATTCCTTTAGTGCGCGTTCAGTGGCAGTACGAGAATCATCAGGAGAGCACGTGGGATCGAGAGTCTCAAATCTGTGCCCAGTACCCACATATTCTTGAGTAGTCTTGTTTTGGCTTTTCAGGGACACAAAGCCCCATGGTGGGGAGAATGTAATGTCTGAGATTTTCTATGTATTATTTCATAATATTATATGGAATTATTACGAGACTAGGTGCAGAGACAAAACATCATTCTGAGGCTCAGTGATCCCAGAATGGTGGTTTGAACTTTTTTAAAGTTAAATGAGTCAGCATATGTGTGTGGTTGTGGCAGTTTCTAAACGGATTCCCAGATTAAAAATATGAGTGAATCTTTTCTTCCGGGACGATGAATTTACCTAAGAATGAGTATAACCTCGACTGGCACAGGTCGAGGGAAAAATTTAATTTTTGGACATTTTTAGTATTATAAAATAAAATAAATTTTCAATGTTTATTTTATTTTTTTGGAAACATCTGCTGCAGTGCATTGATGGGGCAGTTGTTTCCATAATTAATGCCATTCCAAAATCACTTTGAAAAAACAACACCGACTCATTAATACCACAACATGATGGATTCTGAAACATGTTTCCACTTTTTAATTGGTTAATACAATGTTTCTCATTGGAAAAGGTGTAGAGAATCACTAAGGAATCCGTGGAGCTTTGGAGAGAACTCTCAGCGAAAAACGATGATGGATAAAATCTGTGAATCATTGCACCAATAAAGTTGAAGGATCCCTGCGATGATTGAAGAACGACTCCTTTGTCAGCGACCGGTCCCTTCTTGAGGTGGGGGTTTTTTATTTAAATTCGGTTTCCATGTTTTCTATTTAAACTTCGAACGTGGACCAACCCACGAACAAGTTGATCCAAAAATCATGCGTTTATATAAATTAATTAACTAATCATATGAATATTTATTTGATTTTATGTTTTATGTCATGAGACAAAATATTTCTCATAAATAAGAAAAAAGAGATGAATATGGTGAGATGAAACCCACCATGGTATGTGATTCCAATTTTTGAAGGTATATTGATTATGCATTGTATTCAAGGACCAAACCCAATGCTCAGAAATGGAGAACCAGAAAAAAACTAGGCGAACCCTGATAGAAATCATAATTAAACATCGTTTAATTCATTTACATGATGAAAAAATGAATGGATTTAGAGGACATGAATATGTTTGAAATGAAGATAAAATTCATGTCTCCACACATTACACATCATGTAAACCTCTTAGACGATTTTTAAATTCTCATACAGATCCTGAAACACTTATTTTTTACAGTATTTTGATTGTAGATTCATAAAAACACTTCATAACTGCCAGTTATGGGTAGATACCCATTAATGGACCATTATGACATCTAGAAGACTCTTTTATGCGTATAAATAAGAGGTTAGAGGTCGATTTAAGAGGATCGATTGATGAAGGAAGCTATTGATGACGACCAGTTATAGATTTATTTCCTTGATTACCTTTTATTTTATTTATTCTATAATGAATCCCTTCCCAAGAATCAGCTCAACTTCCCCATACATGCAGGGTACTAACATTAAGTTATCAGGAAAGGTGATATCTAGACCATTGAGCAGTGTTTTATTTTTTCACCTTAATTGAATTAAATCCTTTCATTTAGGTTCTTTCAGATATCAATTATTAATTATGTTTTTAATATTGAATGAAACTAAATTAGGGTTATATTATTTAATTTCATTTTCATTGTTAAATTATATAAATATCCCTTCATCTGATTCCTGTCTATTTGATTCAAAATAGATTAGGTCCAGGTTGTGAGTATTGTACTATCGCCAAAATGTGTGAGGAATTATGATAGGATCTATTGTTAATTTTGGAAAAATAATTACCAATTGGGTATTGCCTTAATTTATTAAAAGGACTTTTTACAATACCACAAACATAATAATTAGTGTATAATAATTGGGACATGATTCGGGGTACCCTCAATATCCCCATCTGTAGAGGGAGAGTGAGGAATCAGAAGAAGACTCTCCCTCTTAACATTTTAGCATATAGAAAATAGGGAATGAATTTTAACCTATGATAACATTACTCAAGGTCCAATCAAACCTACTATAATAACCACTTGAATCATCTTTCCTAAATCAATTAATTTAAATTTCGTTCTATTTTCAAATTCTCAATGAAATCAAAAATCAATTTTTTTAAAATCAACCAAAAGTGAAAAACCCGTTTTTTGTGAACTCCTCTTTGAGTAACTACTTAATCTTACTAAAATACTATAAATTGTAGTAATAAAGTTTTATTTTTCCATGCCAAATGATATAAGTGTGTCGGACCACATCAGGCTTAGGGAGATGGTGGTTAGAGTCACAGATATCTTTAGGCTATGGAGGCATAAAACCCCAAGACACAGAAGATGATCAAAGGTGAGTTATATGATTATTTTAATATTTCTTTTGTATTAATAGACATGGGTGTGATTAATTCTATCATATCTTTACTCTTGGTGTGATAGCTAGATCTCCCAGTTGAGGTGTTAGCCTTGTATATTTTTCTTGAGGTTCCTATGTAGAAGGATTCTACTATATCTTTTATCTATTAGTAGTGCGAGCTATTGATTAGAAGAGAGAGATTCTCATGGGACTTTTGGTCATCAAAATGGAACCCTAGTACATTGTATTAGTTATTTTTTGGTTTTCCATGGTTTGAGACATGATTAAATCTCCCTATAGATGAGTTAGATGACTTTCCACCAATGGCACAAGATTATTATTTGAGGGTGGTAGAGATCTCATGGAAAGATGAGTGGGATTTGAAATTAGGAGGCTACAACGCATCACCCATCAGTTGGAAAATGCTTCCCTTGGTACATAAATCATTTAGACATCATGATTTTATTATACATGGAGTATTTGATGGAATTCATACCCAAGGAAATTTTGGGACTATCTCTGAGCCGGTACAAAGAGTTTTGCATTAGCTTTCTCCCCAAGAAAATTTTGGATATATTCTATGTCATATCAGATGGCCACTCTAGAGCTCAGAGATCCATGGTTATTGTTATAGGACCTCCAATGAACAGTTTTATTAGGTCCAGTGTGTCCCCATAGGCAGCTCCAATGTTGTTTAATAAAATGAAGATGGAAGATTATGGATTTGAATAAACTATCATAAACTAAACTATTCCATGATAAATAATAATTACCCCTTTAAAAGGATTGAAAACATATTTTATATGTAGATAGGGGAGATATGGATTAGTAAGATCGATATATGGTCTATCTACAACTAATTGAGAGTTCATGAGGCTGATATTCCAATTGTGAGACATCAACTATGAGCTCTTGTGTTACCAGATATCCTTAAGAGATTCACCTGGTGGATTTTATGAGGATGGAAATGACATCATCATTTTCTAGGGGAGAAAGGTTGTCCCAGTCATGATGTAGGAGGATGTGATGAGGGAGTTACTCACATCTCTTCTAGTTGTACATCTCGTTGTGGGGAATATGTGTTGAGACCATCATCGGAAGTTTTGGTCGATCAAAAAGTGATGGAGGGTGGCCTTGTTTAGCTCATAGGGTCTCACCTATTAGAACTTGAAGGCTGAGCACTAGGTTTTGGTAGATTTGTATATCCCCTTGAGATCTTGGAGTTGAAATGGGTTAGCATATAACTCAAAATTATGGTAGGTCTTCTTTTGACAGTGTGAGCCTGTGACACCATATAGTTCATAGTGGACTAACTCACAATAAGGGAGCAGATTTCGGTGGAGATATTGGGGAAAATGTACACATAGAATATTTTCACCTTCATTGGGTGACCTAAAAAATTATCTTTGATTATGTTGTGTGCTTCACATCATTATTTTCGAGAGTCCTGCATGATCCATTCAAGGCCTAAATGAGGATGGGCAGAGCCCTCTTCCACAAGATAGAAGGGAAGGTCTAGTTCACAATTCAAGTTATGGAGTATATGATACGGGATTTCCTGTTGGACTTAATCCGGATCTTGTAGGGTCACTTTTCACTGTTATAGTTTGTATACAATAATATATATCACTCTTTTATTGGCACAACACCTTTCAAGGCCCTGTATGGGAGACTATACAGGTCACCCTTTTGTTGGATAGAGATTGGTGAGACATCTCTTGTTGGGACATTTATGGTGCATGTAATGATGTAGAAGGTACATGTAATCCATCATTAGGTGAAGACATTCTAGAGGAAGAATACACTTTAAGAATATTGACTTCTTAATCCCTTGGAGTTTGAGTCAGGAGACCATGTATTCTTAAGAGTCTCCCTACAATGAGGGATATGATGATTTTTTTGAGGATTCATGCTATCCTAGAGGTTCATCCGGTTGTTTTATATCATGTAGACGGTTGGAGAAGTTTCTTACAACCTCAACCTACCCCCAAAGTTGGATTAGGTGCATGATTTATTCTACGTGTTTCATCTAAAGAGATACATCCATTACCCAACGCATGTTATTGAATAGGGAGAGAATGATATCAAGGATGGAGCTACTTTTATGGAGCACCAAATGGTTATCAAGGATTGAAATGATAGAAAACTATGTGGATAGACCATCCCTTTGGTTTGTGTGTTGTGGAATCACGAGAGCATGCATGTGAGATCCTAGGAGTGGGATAGTTTGATGTGGGCTTAGTATCTCATGCTTTTTGTAAATTTTTATTTTTAGGGATGAAAATATCAAAGTGGGGTGATATAGATACATTTCTTCCCTTTTAATACTTTTAAATATTTCTAGATATATTTTTGGAGCTAGGTGTTGAGATAACATGCAATTCTGAGGCCTAGTGTGCCCAAAATTAATTTCATAAAAATATTAAATATATTTTATATTAGGACGATACTATTTCTTAATGAAAATTGGATAACTCTTAAATGGAATCTCAAATCAAAAATATGAGACACTTTTGAGTCCAGAATGTGATTTTTACCCAGGGAACGACCAAAAATAGGCCATCATGGGACATTTGAAAAAAAATCAGTTGTGGCCAGGTGTGTTTAGTTAAATAAATTATAAAATCTATTTTATTTAATTTTTATTATTTATAAATAAACCATTTTTGTTGGAATACTAGGGTTATTTTTATGAAAATGGGATATTTTGAGAGTTTTATTCTTCTATATTTGTTGGAGAATCAGAATTATACAATGACGAACCTTTAGATCTTAGAAGATTGATGTGCAGTGAACACAACTAATCCCATTATTTGTTGGAGAGATAATTATTCATTTAAGAACCATCAAATTTATAGGTAGGACTCATAAATTTTTTGATTCTTCACCTTTTTATTAAATTCAATTCACATGATTGTTTCTACTCCATTGATTTATCTAACTGATCCACTACATGCAGTAGTGTACTGACTTTAAATTTTTTATTAAGTTTTTCTCACCACAGACATCCCAATTTTTATTCATTGGACTAGAAATATTGGCTAAAAAATTTAAAAATAATATGCATTTATCCACATAATTTTTCAGGTTGTTCATTGTTAGTCCACAAGATCACGATTCAACATTGTTTGGCAGGACCGATCCAGATCAGACCCCAGGATTCACAATAGTGTCACATGAAACAAATGGATAATCAATCAAGAAGGATTTGGGATAATTTGTGTGTTTTATCTGAATGATATATTTATTTGGGATCCAAATCAGAGATATATTGTGCGGTAGATGCTCATAGGGAATACTATGAAGCCACATTTGAATTGGAAATCCACTTTATAACCAACATATGACTAGAAATGGTGGTTGAACGATTACCCTTATTTTTCAGGCATTCTAGAGGTGGAATATAAGGATGATATTCTATATCTTTAATATCAATCAATATATATATAAGGATATCTAAAAATCCTAACTATAATCTATATAGTCACAAATAACAATTCCTTGTACTCTGGTTTCTATGGTGGACAGTGTTTCACATGGAGTTAAATATGACATGTTGTGTAGCCGGCCCACACATCGTGTATCTCTCCATCGGTGGATAAGTTGTTTTATAGGAGCACATGGGTAGAACCCTATACATGATAACACACCATGTATCAAAGTACACTAACATGGGTAAGAGTACACAGATATGACTGAGAGCATGGGTTGGACCCCAGGTGGCTCAGACATGATGTGTAGTCCACCTAAACATAGTGTAGTACTACATGGGAAGTGAGTCATCTACCAACATAGACATGGCCAGGAAATGGTGTAAAACCACACATCATGTGTGTCCCCTTATATTATGTGTACCTATTCTTTTATTTTTGAGCAAAATTCAACCTCTCTTATCTCCTTCATTTTAAATCAAATTTTGGCCCGTGAGTAGCCTATCCTGAGTAATTTTTAATTTAAAATGTGATGGAGGCCTCCATAGTGGCTTCTCAAATTTTATGTGATATTTTATGACAATGATGATTATTTATGCATTTCATGAAGATTAAAGTGATCAGGAAGGATCATTAGAGATATCAGAGTGGAACCCTTCTACGAGGCATGGCATGGGTCCCCGATTGACCATTATAGTGGAACTCTCCCGCTGGGATGGTTATGGGTCATCTATGTAAAATTAAAGTGGCACCCTCCTAATTTTATAGTGAATTGGTCCTATAACTATCCAAAAATTGACTCCCTAATTTAGATTTAGGGTATGGGTCTTCAATTATTAAAATGTTACCCTCCTACTAAGTAGGGAATGGGTCCTTTATCTACTATCTGAGTGGCACCCTCTTGTGGAGTCAAATTATGGGCCCTCAACTACAAGAGTGGAACCCTTCAGCTAGACTGTACATGGGTTCTCAACTGACTACTAGAGTCGAACCCAATATTTAGGATGGGAATGGGTCCTCTACTGACTAATAGAGTGGAAATATCTAAATAGGTTGTACATGGGTCCTCTATCTACTACTTGAGTTTCACCCTCTTGTGAAGTCAAGGCATGGGTCCTTGACTATCAAAGTTTAACCTTCCTAACAGGATAGGGAATTAGTTTTCTATCTATATACTGAGTATAATATTCTATTTTCATCAGGGTATATGTCTTATAACTAGATATTTCACCCCTAGACTATGCGGCATAGCGAAAACGTGTGTCTTGACTTTGATGTATCGTTGGATAGACTTTTAAGATATTTGGAAACATTAATGGACCTTTTGAAAAAAAATCGCCATTTTCCTTAGATGGAATGTGTAAATACTCGTAAAATCAAGAAATCTTTTTTCTTAATTTTATTTGGGATTTTACTAGAACGCAGTTTCTGACAGCACCTGATTCCGAGGCCAGGTGTGCCCGGAATCAATTTCCGAAGTTTAGCTCAGGTACATTCAGTGAACGAACGAGCGGGAATTTATAACTTTGAAACCGGTGCTCGGAATCAAATTCCGAGGGCACCGATGGAGCTGCCGTGCTGGTATTTGCTTAGGAATGCCTATTTCAGAGTTGCGTTTTCACGGGAGGAGTTGTTAAAATTTGTGGCTTAATTGAGGAATGAATAAAATTGTGAGACAATTTTATTTCTTAAGTGTAAGGTAGTTTTATCCTACATGGGGAAGTTGGGGTGGCACCTAACTACCCATGTGAGGATAAACGAGAGGTTAATGTGTGGTGGGGCCCAAACGAGCCCCCACATTTTCCAAATTCCCCATAACTCCCTAACTCCTCTAACCCCCCCCCCACTTAAGTTGTGTAACTCTTCATCTCCCCTCTCTCCCTCTTAAATTCTTTCCAACCTATCACTTAATTAATTAGACAAATAATTGTTTAATTGATTAAGTGAATTAGGTTTTGAATTTTTGTAAGTTTGAATGCATGGAAAAATAATAATAAAATAAGGAGAGGCCTTATTTTATTTTGGGAGTTTTGGTTGTGTGAGAGAATTTGGAAGAGATCTCTTCCCTCTTTTGAAGAACTTCATCTTCAACGAAGAACGACGCCTCTTCAACGACGGAAGCGACGAACGTCAAAAAATTTCTTCGACTTCCTCCCTCGGATCCTACCGATGTGTAGTGTCTTCCACAGCCGACGTAGATCGGGATTGGGAGTGTGTAACGAACGGGGTGAAAGACGAACTTCATCTTCTTCCTTCCGCAACACCGTCAATGAACGACGAATGTCAATCGGTGAATCAAATGTAGGGGTTCGTTTCATTTTTTTCTTGATTCTATCTTTGACGTTCTACGAGTAATGAGAACCCCTTGTTATTGTTTAACGGGAGGAGTCCGGACCGCACGAACACGACCGATCCTCCTCCATTTTTTTCTTTCTTTTCTTTGTGGTTAGAAAGAAAGTGACGCGGTGTCATCGCACCCCGTGGGAAAGAACGACAAGAAAAACGTGACGTCCGAAAGAAAGTGACGCGGTGCCGTCATACCACGTGGGAATGAACGGAAAGGATGTGCGACATCGTCACGCCGTGCGGGATCGATCGGCAAGAATGTGTGACGTCGTCACGCCGTGCATTCAAAATTTTAAACCCTCATGCGTGGATTTTTTTGATTGCAAGGTTTTCGTATAATTTATTTTGGATAAATTATACCCTCTTCAATGATTAAAATAATGTGTTATTTTTAGCCAATTGATAACACCTAACGCGGAGGACGCAGGCTGAACAAACACGGCCCGACAACCCTCCGTAGCTTGTTTATCGATGTGCGGATCGACGGACGACGACGAAGCAGGACGCTATGGCGTTTGAATCCCTTCGCAGTGAAGGTCGGGTCCTGGGAGGACCATTGGAAAAGACGGCAGGAGAAACAGACCACCAGAGCAAGTCCGGTGGTCCGCGGAAGGCGGTGGCAGCGCGCCACGCCGGTGCAGCGGTACCGGTGATCGGCGGCGGTGGCGTGCCGCCGGAGGGTCGGCGGTGGCGGTTGCCGCCGTCCTCAATTAGTGGTGAGGGTGGGGGAGCCGCGCACCCCACCCGCAGCTTCCGCTCGGTCGTGCTGGCCGAGCCGTGGCTGGCTGGTCGAGCTGGACCGAGCTGGCCGGGCCGGGCCGCGCCAGCTGGGCCGGGCCGGGCCCATCCAGGTCGGACCTGGGTCGTGTCGATCCGGTTCGGGTCGGTCTGGGCCCAGACCCCCCATTTTCAGACCCTCTGTGGCCTTTTGCCCATATCTTGGGCTACGAACCTCCGATCGATGCACCGTCATTTGTGTAGCGATCCTTGGATTGAGACGGTCGTTTCGGTATATTGCACTCAAGGTTTAGGAATACTTTGTGTTCGGCCAGGTTGGTTCGGATACGAAACCAACCGGGCCCTCAGAGCGGAAACGCTTATATCTTAAGCTCCGGACGTCCGATTGATGTGCCGTACACTTTGTTGGATTCCTCTAAGTGAGACAGAACTTTTGGCATACTTTTCCCGAGTTTTGGTTACAGTTGGATAGTGGTCGGGTTGTATTGCACCCGAAATCCAACTAGGCCATTGGAACGGAAAAGCTGTTACCTTTCAGACCAGACGTCCGTTTAACGAACCGTCAGCGGTGTTGGTGATCTCGTTGAGAAGCGGTCCCTATGAGTAAACCCTATGAGAGTTCGGGGTACATTTGAGATACGGCCGGGTTGGCTCGCTCACGAAACCAACCGGGCCCCTGGGACGAAAAGACTAATAACTCACAGACCGGGCATCCAATTGACGCACCGTCTATTGTGTTGAGACCCCTATGATGAGGAGATCATTTGAGATACTTCTTCATGGGACTTCGAGAAACATGGAGTATCGACCTGTAGCTCGTGGAGCGGACCCTCCCGGAGACAAGCGTGTAGAGTACGGAGACCGTGTAGCCGACTGAGACCTGACGACTGCTTGACCGACTCGACTTGGAGTGAGTCGACTAGCCCGGTGGACGGAGCACTACTTTGTGAGGTGCAGACCCATGGCGGACGGAGCAATACCTGTGTGACAGTGCAGACCCATGATACTCGTCCAGAGAGTACCTCAGCAGGCTACTAGGGGGTGTGCACTACTGTGTTTGGGTGACATACCTCGGCGGGAAGCACTACTGTGTCTGGGTTGCTAACCCACGGTACTCGACAGGAGAAGTACCTCATCAGTCTTAGGTTAGTGAGCAGTACCTCGGAGTCGTGACAGGACCACTGTACACTCCAGAGACGAGGCTCATCATTAGTTACAGTTTCGATAATGAAAATCCTGGTTTGAGCTGAGACTTTTGACCTTTGTGTTACCTCATGATTGAGATGGTTCACTTGATAACTTAGGTATATGTATGGGCATATACCTGGGCAGTGGTAATCCGTTGATTTCATGATCCTTGTGTTTCCTCGTGATTGAGATGGGTTATTTGATAACTTAGGTATATGTATGGGCATATACCTAAGTAGAGGTAATCTGTTGAGATCATCTTTGTGGTTATCCTTATTGGTTTTAGTGAGACCTTGAGGGTCTCAGGGTCCCTACTGAGTATCATTATACTCACCCATGCATGTGTTATGACCGCACCTTGTTGTGTTGGTTGCAGACGACAGGCAGTGCTGACGGAGGCCGAGTGTTTGAATATTGGAAGGTACCCGGAGGTGGATTACACGACGAGTCAGTACCCGGAGGTGGACTACATGACGAGTCAGTATCCGGAGGTGGACTTCGCGACGAGATGACACACGGAGGAGGTTGACGGGCGAGGGCATTGAGGAGCTGCGCTATCTGTACCTACCCTTCAGGTAGGATCCGTGGTGGACGACCCAGGAGCCGCTTCCGTTCTTCTAGCTGTTGTCTTTTTTCTGTTGTACTTGTTCAGTTTTAGTTGTACTTCCATTTGGGTTTGTATTCTGGACCATTTACTTTTCAGCACATTCTTTTTTACTTAGTGTTTTTCTTCCTCTTGTACTTTGTGGTGTTTTGTTTACTTTTATAAAGGCAATGCCTTCCCAGTTATCGGGATTTACGCCTTTGGTGCTAGTCTCCAGCCCCTGGCCAATGGAAGGCGGGCTTGGGGTAGTCACGGCACGGGCCCCGAGGACAGGTCGTGACAAATTGGTATCAGAGGAGTCGGTTCTACCGCAAAACTTATAACTCTAATATTTTCATTCTGTGAAGCAATAGTGTTAAGGGTACCGAGTGTGGTCTTCAGTTCAGGGAGTCCAGTGTTAGTGCGGGCGGCCGACATATCCATACACCAGGACCCTGACAACTGAATTCTGACTTTGTGCACGAAAACACTTATTGCATGTGTGTTTTCCAGAAGTTTTATTTAAATATCATCTCAAACCAGGTCAGCTCAACATGTATAATCGTTTGACTGTGTCACATTGTTTCTTTCAGGATTCCTTTTCTTGAACAACCAGCTAGAGCCCAAAGGGATGTGCGTGCTGACAGCCTATCGAGCGATGAGGCTTCGGTACAGGGCCCTCTTGCTGTTCAGGCACCAGCAGAGGCACCACCGGTACTACCATAAGTTGGTACACCGATGCCACCAGCCCCAGCAGTAGGCGATGCACGCCACTTGAGTGCACTGCATGAGTTCCAGCGCCAGAGGCCACCCAGGTCTCGGTGAGAGACGGACCCGCAAGCGGCTGAGGTTTGGCTGGAGGCTGTGGTGAGAGTCTTCAGGCTAGTGGGGACGCCGACAGACTTCATGGTGATCATTGCTGCCAGCCTCCTTCAGGCAGCAGCAGGCAGGTGGTGGAGCCACTTGTTTCAGTTTTGCGATGGGATGACCTTCGCATGGGAAGACTTCGAGACCTTCTTCAGGGTGGATTTTGTGCTAGTAGCTCTACACCCCGAGCGTGTTCAGGATCTGCTGCCTTTGCTGCGTGTTTTTTGATCAGTAGCCGAGTCATCTATGGGCAGTAGATAGATGATGCAGAGGTCCAGGAGGACCTGACCAGCTGTTGGACGATCTCGGGTTTTAGGACCGGTGGTGTGGGGAACCCGGGGTGGGGTCAGGGCCAGGCGTGCCAGAAACAAACAGTGTTACTCATGCGGCGGAAAGGGTTACCTGGCACGTGACTGTCCGACTCCTCGTACAGTTGATCCGCTGGCTTTGGAGGAGACACCGTGGTAGAAGCAGCGACGGGTTCATGAGAAAAAGCCGAGCAGTGGACAAGGCAGTAGAGCTCCGGGAGCAGGTGGACAGGAGCGGAACTAGTTGATACGTCCCTTGTACTTCTAGTTCCATGTTGTTGTTGTATTCGTGTCTTTGTACTATTAGCTGCAATAATAAAAAGACACTTATCTTTGTTTGCTTTCCTGTCGTTTTGTTTGGTTGATACTGAGTGGTCCCGGTTAAACTGTTGACTTGACCCTCACTTTCGAGATTTCTACTGGAGGAGTCCCAGTGACCTCACACTGATTCCGACAGTGTGACTCAACCCTTGGAGGTGAGAGTGACAGTTGGATCTCTTAGTAGTTACGTCGAGTCCTTACGACGTCATCCATGGCATGAATGCATCATTCATGTCAGGATTGACTGTATTAGTCAATGGGTGTGGTTCATCCAGGGGATGAGACAGAGTTTCTCTTTTTGGCAAAGGAGAAATTTTAGCAGCTCTTTCAGATCTTATGCAAATAAGGTACAGATCATCCAGGAGCGGATGAAGACTGCATAGTGCAGTAAGAAACAGGAAACCAGCTCCAGCCTTAGAGACTCGAGCGTGTTAAATGTTAAAGATGAGGAAGAATAAAGGAGAGATGAGTCTGCGAAGCAGCAGACATGGAGGCAGATCTAGGAGAGCAGCGTGTGGTGGTGTACATCTTAACATGCTACAACCACCCGCCTTAGTTATCCCTGCCAGGCTCAGGGAGCTGGAGAGCGGAGGAAGAGTATGGCTGCATGCGGTCAAGGAGTGTGACCCAATGGCTCTAGAAATGATTCAAGGGACATTCTGTGTCCACTAATAGCTGCTGTAGTAACAGACGTCGATATGAATCATTCCTCGCTTTCACAAATCTTGTCCTAGACCTAGAGTTTCCAGTAAGATGTGGACTTAACCCTCACGTCTGGAGATACCTTGGGAGGAGACTCGATAATCACACTTGCACCGACGGTGTGGTCAGACCCTCAAGGTGAGAGTTTCAGTTGGAATATCTTGGTGGCATCGTTGAGGCCTTACGACGTTAGTTTGAGTATGGAATGGGCTATAACTGTTCATACTCAAATTGACAGTTTTAGGCAAACGTCGGGAAGGGTTTTCCTTGGTTGGCGAAAAGGAAACCCCAGGCAGCACAGGAGGGTGCGACCAATCACACTTGAGTCGGTCAACCATACCCTCGTGGCAACAGTTGTTTGAGTTTCAGTTCTAACAGGAATTGGAGACCTCTAGAGTTTGAGGATGACGATCACGTCCTTATACGGGTCTCACCTCGATGAGGTTTACAGAGATGTGGCCAGGGTGGCAAGTTATCTATGAGGTTCAATGTACCTTTCTAGGTCCACAGCTGGGTAGGCGAGGTGGTCTACCGCTTGACCCATCCACCTCAGTTGCACCAGGTGCACGACAACTTCAACGTATCTCAACTGAAGAGATACATGATTGACCCTTTTCATATCATCGACCATGAGGAGCTGGATGATGGTGATGAGGTGTTTTTCACGGAGGTTCCATTGGGGATTGAGGATCGACAGGAGCAGATCCTATGAGGACGATCGATTCCTCAGGTGCTCTTTCTTTGGCAGTACAGAACTTCTAGTTAGCACATGGGAGCGGAAGGCTGGTGCGTGTTCAGTACCACTTTTGTTTCTCTAGTTTGTGTTATAGCTTTACGGGGACGTAAATCCCTTAGGTAGGAGTAATGTAAAGACCCGTAAAATTCAAGAAATATTTTTTATTAATTTTCTTTGGGATTTTACAAAAACGCAGTTTCTGACAGCACCTGATTCCGAGGCCCGGTGTGCCCGGAATCAATTTCCGAAATTTAGCTCGGGTACGTTCAGTGAACGAACGATCCGGAATTTCTAACTTTGAAACCGGTGCTCAGAATCAAATTCCGAGGGCACCGATGGAACCGCAGCGCCAGTATTTTCTTAGGAATTCCTATTCCGGAGTTGCGTTTTCACGGGAGGAGTTGTTAAAATTTGTGGCTTAATTGAGGAATGAATAAAATTGTGAGACAATTTTATTTCTTAAGTCTAAGGTAGTTTTATCCTACCTGGGGAAGTTGGGGTGGCACCTAACTACCCATGTGAGGATAAATGAGAGGTTAGTGTGTGGCGGGGCCCACACGAGCCCCCACCTTTTTCAAATTCCCCATAACTCCCTAACTCCTCTAAACCCCCCACTTAAGTTGTGTAACTCTTCCTCTCCCCCCTCTCCCCCTTAAATTCTTGCCAACCTATCACTTAATTAATTAGACAACTCATTGTTTAATTGATTAAGTGAATTAGGTTTTTAATTTCTGTATGTTTGAATGCATGGAAAAATAATAATAAAATAAGGAGAGGCCTTATTTTATTTTGGGAGTTTTGGTTGTGTGAGAGAATTTGGAAGAGAGCTCTTCCCTCTTTTGAAGAACTTCATCTTCAACAAAGAACGAAGCCTCTTCAACGACGGAAGCGACGAACGTCAAAAACCTTCTTCGACTTCCTCCCTCGGATCCTACCGACGTGTAGTGTCTTCCACAGCCGACGTATCTTGGGATTGGGAGTGTGTGACTAATGCGGCGAAAGACGAACTTCATCGTCTTCTTTCCGCAACACCGTCAACGAACGACGAACGTCAATCGACGAATCAAATGTAGGGGTTCGTTTCATTTTTTTCCTGATTCTATATTTGGCGTTCTACAAGTTATGTGAACCCCTTGTTATCGTTTAATGGGAGTAGGACGGACCGCACGAACATGGCCGATCCTCCTCCCTTTTTTCTTTCTTTCTTGTCTTTGTGGTTCGAAAGAAAGTGACGCGGTGCCGTCGCACCGCGTGGGAAAGAAGGACAAGAAAAATGTGATGTCCAAATGAAAGTGACTTGGTGTCATCACACCACATGGGAAAGAATGGAAAGGATGTGCGACATCATCACACCGTGTTGGATCGAGCGGCAAAAATGTGTGGCGTCGTCACGCCGCGCATTCAAAATTTTAAACCCTCGTGCGTGGATTTTTTTGATTGCAAGGTGTTCGTATAATTTATTATGGATAAATTATACCCTCGTCAATGATTAAAATCAGGTGTTATTGTTAGACAATTGATAACACCTAACTCGGAGGACGCGGGACGAAGAAACACGGCCCGACAACCCTCTGCAGCTTGTTTATCGATGTGCGGATCGACGGACGACGACGAAGTAGGCCGCTATGGCATTTGAATCCCTTCGTAGTGAATTTCAGGTCCTGGGAGGACCGTTGGCGAAGACGTAAGGAGAAACGAACCACCGGAGTGCGTCCAGTGGTTCGCGGAAGGCGGGGGCGGCGCGCCCCGCCGGCACGGCGGCGCCTGTGACCGGCGGCGGCGGCGGTTGCCGCCGACCTCAATTAGCGGCGAGGGTGGGGGAGCCGCGCACCCCACCCGCAGCTTCCGCTCAGCCGCGCCACGCCGCGCGGGCGGGGCTGGGCCGCGCCCAGCTGGGTCGGACCCATTTCGGGTCGATCCGGATCGGGTCGACCCGGTTCGGGCCGACCCAGGGGGGTCGGGCCGGGTCAGTCCGGGCCCAGACCCCCCGTTTTCAGACCCTCTTTGGTCTTTTGACCCTATCTTGGGCTACAGACCTCTGATCGACACACCGTCGGTTGTGTAGAAATCCTTGGAACGAGACGGTCGTTTTGATATATTGAAATCAAGGTTTCGGAATACATTGGGTTCGGACGGGTTGGTTCGGATACGAAACCAACCGGGCCCTCGGAGCGGAAACGCTTATATCATGAGCTCCGGACGTCCGATTGATGTGTCGTCGACTTTGTTGGATTCCTCTAACTGAGAAGGAACTTTTGGCATACTTCTCCCGAGTTTAGGTTGCAGTTGGATAGTGCCCGGGTTGGATTGCACCTGAAATCCAACCGGGCCCTTCGAACGGATAAGCTGTTATCTTTCAGACCAGACGTCTGTTTGACGAACCATCAGCGGCGTTGGTGATGTCGTTGAGAAACGGTACCTATGAGTATACCCTATGAGAGTTATGGGTACAGTTGAGATACGGCCGGGTTGGTTCGCTCAGGAAACCAACCGGGCCCCTGGGACGAAAAGACTAATAACTCACATACCGGGCGTCCGATTGACGCACCGTCTGTTGCGTTGAGACCCCTATGATGAGGCGGTCCTTTGAGATACATCTTCGTGGGAATTTGAAATACTTGGAGTATCGACCTGTAGCTCGTGTAGAGGACCCTCCCGGAGACGAGCATGCGGAGTACAGAGACCATGTAGCCGACTGAGACCTGACGACTGCTTGACCGACTCGACTTGGAGTGAGTCGACTAGCCCAGTGGACGGAGCACTACTTTGTGAGGTGCAGACCCATGGTGGAGGGAGAACTACCTGTGTGACAGTGAAGACCCACGGTACTCGTCCAGAGAGTACCTCAACAGGCTACTAGGGGGTGTGCACTACTGTGTTTGGGTGACATACCTCGGCGGGAAGCACTACTATGTCTGGGTGGCTAACCCGCGGTACTCGACAGGAGGAGTACCTCAGCAGTCTTAGGTTAGTGAGCAGTAACTCGGAGTCCTGATAGGACCACTGTACACTCCAGAGACGGGGCTCTTCAGCAGTTACGGTTTCGATAATAAAAATCCTGGTTTGAGCTGAGGCTTTTGACCTTTGTCTTACCTCATGATTGATATGGGTCACTTGATAACTTAGGTATATGTATAGGCATATACCTGGGTAGTGGTTATCCGTTGATTTCATGATCCTTGTGTTTCCTCATGATTGAGATGGGTTACTTGATAACTTAGGTATATGTATGGGCATATACCTACGTAGAGGTTATCTGTTGAGATCTTCTTTGTGGTTATCCTTGTTGGTTTTAGTGAGACCTTGAAGGTCTCGGGGTCTCTACTGAGTATCGTTATACTCACCCCTGCACGGGCTATGCCCACACCATGTTGTGTTGGTTGCAGACGATGGGAAGTGCTGACGGAGGCCGAGTGTTTGAAGATTTGACGGTACCCGGAGGTGGATTACATGACGAGTCAGTACCCGGAGGTGGACTACACGACGAGTCAGTATCCGTAGGTGGACTTCGCGATGAGACGACACACGGAGGAGGTCGAAGGGCGAGAGCATTGAGGAGATGCGCTATCTGTACCTACCCTTCAGGTAGGATCCGTGGTGGAAGACCCAGGATCCACTTATGTTCTTCTAGCTGTTGTCTTTTTTCTGTTGTACTTGTTCAGATGTTGTTGTACTTCCATTTGGGATTGTATTCTGGCCCATTTACTTTTTAGCACTTTCTTTTGTACTTACTGTTTTGCTTCCACTTGTACTCTGTGGTGCTTTGTTTACTTTTATAATGTAAATGCCTTCCCATTTATCAGGATTTATGCCTTTGGTGCTAGTCGCCAGCCCCTGGCCTATGGAAGGCGGGCTTGGGGTAGTCACGGCACGGGCCCCAAGGACGGGTCGTGACAGAATGTGAGATGGAGATACCCTTTTTCTGGTTTGGTTTTATTTCCATTGAGAGTATATATATCTATAAAGATGTTGTTGGATTTGTACTCTCTTGATTTGGGTTGATCTATCTATCTATTATTATCATGTATCTTACTCCTATTCATTAGATTTAGAGGTGTCCTACTGGGTATGTATATACTCACCCCTGCATGGGATTTTCTCACACATTTCATTTATTATGAAGATGACAGAAAGGTCAGCGGTGACTATTGAAGAGAATAGGGATACCCAGGTGCATTTGACCATGTATAGTGGTTGGATATTTGATATTAAAATCCAGATACTCTCATCATTTAATTTTATAGTTTTTTTAGGATGGAACATATTTCTAGTTGACTGTGTATTTTTTCCTTTATTTTAAATTTTATACTACCATACTCTTGTAAACCCTAGAGGTTTTTCATGTATGGTTTATATATTGGATATTTCATCATTTTATTATTCCTATGAAATTATATATTTAAGATGGTCCAGGGTGTGTGTATAGGTGCATTATGAAAATCCTTCCCATAATATTTATTCCTTTCGACACCTTTCGCTAGCCTCCTGCCTATATAGGTGGGATTGGGGTAGTTATAACTCGATCCCCATTTGTTCAGTTCATGATATACAAAATTTTATACAGTGTATGAGAGTTCATTAATTGAAGCACTAAGATCACATAAAGAATTTAAAAATGTTAAATGTCTAATGATTCATGGAATGGAAAATGTCTTTAAATCTTGACATTTGTTTAGAAACTGTAGTATGATAAAGAATGAGATACTTCTTCCCAAGCATATCCTCTCATTTCTTTGAGTTATCCACTTCTTAGTGTAATTTTAATTGAGAAATTTTTTATAGTGACACTCACCTTTCATACATCAACATTATATAAAATTTTTGGAATACTTAAAACATTATACAAATAGATGCCCAAAGACCTTACTAGTCTGGTGCCTTTAGAAACATGGAAACATAAACATTGGTACATAAATGAGATAAGTCATCTCCCACTAGGTTCTTCTTTACTGGATCCCTTCTTAGACACATCAAAAATAATACATATCATCATAACCTGGGGGAAGGAAACATAAAATGGGGGTGATCACAGATTCTCAAAAATGGTAAACAAGAGAGATACATAACCATAATCATGAGCATAAGGGAATGAGAAAATGATCATGAAAATAGAATATTATGCCATTAATATCAAATAAAACAAACATAAATCATGGAATAAATCTTATTAGTACATAAGACATGAATCATATGGAAATAAAGAACATAATCCACAAAAGTATAACATAGAAATAAAACGTGGAACTTTAGAAGACACATAACAATATATAATGATTTCCATATTAGTCAAGGAATTGTTGATGAGACCAACTTAGTGTAAAAAGTCAAGGAACTAGGTTCGTACTTTATTCTAGCCCTGTATTACTTAATCGAGTTCTATTCTAGTTTCATCCCTATAATACTGAACCGTGTTCATTTTTCATTCTAGACCTGTAATATTAAACCGAGTTCATTTCACATTCCATCCATGTCTATATCATGAGATATAAATCTTTAACCAATTCATTAGAAGGAGTTTTAGGTCCCACCCATCTCATCATGAAATCATATATACATGTTCCACAAGATCAAAAATTATCGTATCATAACCCAAGAAATAAAATGAGTATCATAAACATATAAAAATAACAAAACATGTGGAAAAAGATATAGGTTTCATAATCTTTTCATCAAAATCATAACCCATGAAATAGAAATGGATTCCATAAACATACAACTCATCAAATAGAAATATGTTCATAAATAGCATGACATTAATCATAACCCATTCATAAAAATAATATGAATGGAACCTTCAGATCATTACCTATAAGGGAATGAGTAATATCAACAGATGTCATCTTATATGTAAAATAATTCTGAAATATATTTCAAAAATTATTCTTGAGTAAAATATACTGTATTATTTGAAAATGGATTTTAAGTACATAAAACCATTTGAAAATCATTTTTTTTAAATTACCTTTAAATATTATAAAGAATACATGAAATCATTTTTAAAACCTTTTATCATAAAAATATATAAAATTAGAATAAAAATATTTTAAAAAACTATTTCTTTTAATAAACTTTTTAAACTCATAAAGACATATTAAAAATGTTTTTAAAACCTTTTTATATTAAATCATTTGAAATAATCCTTAAAAAGTTTGTGAAAACCATTTCTTTGAAAATAATTTGAAAACATATAAATAAGGCTTGAATAGATTTAACAAAATACTTGAAAACATATAAAAGAATATTTTCTTTTGAAAAAAATATTCCTTGAAAATTTATTTTAAAAAATAATTCCTAAAAAATAACCTTTTAACAATCCAATGGAAGGTTCAAAGAAATGACGGCAGGTAAATCCATACATGTCGTATGGGGTAAAAAGAACATTCCTTTTGGATGGTAAAAATATTAAAGAAATTAATAATTCAAAAAGTGACAAGAATATTTATTTAAAATCATTAGAAAAAGAAAAAAATGTTAAAAATTTATTTTAATGATCATAGGACATTAGTAGAATATTCTTGGAAACCCATTTTACAAAACATGGTTTTGAAGGAACTTGGATTTCCGACCATAGAGAGTGTAAAGTTGGGCTTTATTAAAACACTTTATTAAATATATTATGTACCAAAGAGTATAAATATGGTACCAATACATTAATATATCCTGAATAACCAATGGAGAATAAAATTCATGAATGTTCTTTAGATATGGGTTATAATATTTCATCAAAGGAATCATAAACATAAACAATCTTGAAAATAAATGAGATTGTTTCAATAAACTCCTATCACTTGGTAACATGGGATCATACAATGAATCATATAATATAGTAAAAAATAGATATTCATGATATATCATATAAATGGAAGTGTATACACCTCAAAACAAAATTAGGCGTATAACAAGACATGAGTTCCAAATAAAGAAAATTCATACAAAACTATTTTACCGATTTGGTAACTTTTGAAACATAAAACCCATGAAATAAAGGTCATATAATGGATATCTAAACAACCATAAATTTAAATATATGAATAAATGATTACATCCTTGTGTATTATTCACAACACATAAAAGTAATGTGTGGTAAAGAAAGCATGCCTCTCATGGAAATACAAATTGAGATGAAATCTCTTTACCATGTGTCTTGAATATCATTCTTCTCATTCAAAAAATCCTCTATAATAAGTATAAAATTATTATAAATCTATCATAGAACTATATTATTTCTTATAATACCATATGTGGGTTGATTGTGTCTTTATATTACTCACTTGTCATCAATAAAATGTTGAGTTTTCACTTCGGGTAATATTCTCTTTGTTTTTCACATGTGTCTTAATTTGTTATATCTTTGGTATTATATTTGTACAATGATTTATAGAATGTAAACCATGATTTAAATATAATTTATATTCAGTATATTTGCGTTATAATAATCCATAGGATATATAATTATGAAACAGAATGAATCAATAATCAAGATGGTAAGTCGTACATACGCATGAATGTTGTTTTTGTTTAATTGTCATTTTGAATGAAAGAATGTAAAAGACACATATATATATATATATCTCTCTCTGTGTGTGTGTATGTTTGTGTGTGTATATATGTATGTATGTATGTATGTATGTATGTATGTATCATTATTAAAGTAGATTTCTTATGTCATATAAGATATATATATTCACTAAATCCATAATTAATACATTCTATGTAGTGTATGAACAAATCACTTCACTTTGATTGGGTGGTAGTCCTCACTTCCTCAAAAAAAATTATCCAATTAACACCAAATGGAAATTATAAATATATGTGTTGTAAAATTATTACAAAAGATTAAATACATAATAAATATAATATATTACATATATAAATATATTTTACATCATAATTTCCACCATGTGAGGCATTGAAGGAAAAATTAATAATAATCATGTTGTGATGTGGTAGTTTACCATAAACGTAAATAGTATGTTTGTTACCCATTAAATGGAGTTGTGTGTAACTGTTGGAAAAAAACATTTAATAAAAATATTATATTATATTTAGGATAATAGTTTTTTTATAAAATCATGGAATAAAGAGATTGGTGGGTGTGTAGAAAATAAAATAATTGATATTTAGAGAAGTGTATCAGGAATATCTTGGATGAACCTTAGTGTTTTGAGATGTGTGAAGAATAGAGAGAGGTGGTGGCCTTTTATAGGGAAGTGAAAGGACACACTTGGCATTTTTGAAAACAACTTTGCTGTACCCACGTTTTTACCTAACAAAATTCATAAAAAACTAACAAAAATTAATATTGTAATGTTCATTTTCGATTAATGTTCATAAAATGGGTGTTTTACAAGTTTATAAGTCGTTTTGGTTCTTAAATTTAAGATTTAGTCATTAGTTAAGCTTAATCTTACCTTTATCAATGTAACTAATTTTAATTAATTTTAGTAAAAGTTTTGGTAAAAAACTATGTTGACCTTATTAGACATCATAAATTATGATGATTACTAATATGGAATCAATTTTTCCAAATTCTATTAACATAATTGGTAGAAATAAATTTAAAATTAATCATGCTAAGGTAACGACACTGTGGGTTTTTAATGTAAATCGTCCAAACATTTGCAAAGTTTTTATACCCAATTTCAAATTGAGATTGATTGCAATGACCTAAATTGGATTTATTTATAAAAATTATTATCCTATGAAACATTGAAACAAATTTAAAATATAATTTAACCTTATCAATAAAATACATGAAAAAGAAATTTTGAATTAAAATTCGATATTTTTCACTATTCATCCAAAAATGAGGTTTCCCTAAAAAAATCCAAAAAATTCACCCTAAACTAATTTAGACATTCTAAATTCAAAAATTAATCTCATTTTATCACATTAAATTTCTACATGTTTCTAAAATTAATTTTAGTATTTTTCACAGAAGGACATTAAAAGAACTTCATTTCAGAAAATAGTATTTTTAAACATATAAGCACTTTGCCAAAAAAATTATGTATTTAATCATCAATATGTTTTATTTATATAAAAACATTATACAAAAATATTTTAAAAGTAGTTACCAATATTCATATTACTAATTTTAAATACTGGATTAGAATTATATAATTTAAATAATTATAAAAACTAAAAAGACATTTCGTAGAAACTCAGTGTTATATGTTGCATATTCTAGTTATATGTTGTGTGTAACGTATTCCAAGTTGCAAGATAAACTTGGTATTCCATGTAGAGATCCTAAAATTTATGTTGTTTTTATTTCACAATTTAATTGGTGTTGTGTATAAAGAAATCCAGACATAGTGCTTCATAATAACTTAAACAATTTTTAGTGTCATGTGAAAAGAAAAATATCGCAAAGTTTAAATAAATTAAAATAAATTCAAAAAATCTTGGAGTATTAAAATATACCCCCTTAAAACGAATATCTACCACTAAATTAATCGAGGTTATCAAAGGTTTAATAATTTAAAGTTTCAATCATAGAAAACCACATCATAAAAATGGATACTAAAACTTCCATTAGAAAGGGAAGGTTAAAATCACAGTGGTTACCCAAAGTAACATATAACTAGGTTTCCACATATGATAACATAGGTTGGGAGTGAAAATTGGACATAAAGGAAAAAATTAAATATTTATAGGGAGTGATTGAGGTCATCAATCATAAATAAGTGAATGATCAAAGAAATTTTTAGGGCCTCAAGGTCATAAACCTGTGATGATTTATAAGCCAATCGGTTCAACAAGAATTAAGGTATTAGGACAACATTTTTTTATCGTTGTCATATATTTTAATGAAAAATAATATTATAAAGTATACTTATTTGATATATTTCTATAAACAAAATTTTATTCATTGGTTGTGCATTTTAATTTTTTAAATTCATCCATTACTTCAAGAAATTGATGTCTTTAAATTAACTTCGATGTCTAAAGAACTAAAATAAACTTTTAGCAGATATTAAGTCTCACAGTATAATGATCAGTATTAGTATTTATATATAACTATTATTAAAAATAAATATGGTTAAAACATTAATCTCTAAACATATAAATTACGCCAAATCTTTCATCATAAGAAATTATTCATAAAAAATAATTATACATTAACTCGAACATTGTGTAGGCCAGTGGTAGGCGTGAAACCCTTATCTTCCTTCGGCCATGGGTTCAAAACCGTTGGCCTTGATGGAATGGAATGGATTTTTACCCAACATACATGATTTCCTTTTCTAAATAAACATGTATATAATTTCCAAAATATGATGGACCACCATGAAACAAGGATAATCACTCAATATAATTTTAACCAAGGTTGTTAATACAATCTCAATATATAAATAATTCCTTTGAATTTTAATTTGAACTTTTCATGAATGGTTAACCTTATAAACCCACAAAAAAATGAAAATATAAAACTTTATAAATAAATTCATGAGATCATATTAACATTGATCCCCCATATCTTAAAAACTAGCTCTTGGATGTCACATTCCAAACATATGAATACCCTCATGGCAAATTCTATTGGAACATGGTAACAACATGAATTACCATAAATTATTTTAGAAAACATGAATGCTTCCTTATTCCATATATTATTGGATATATTCCACAAATCCATGAATTTGTAATCTTCATCCTTGATAGCATGAACTAATTATCAAAAGGTCTATAGTCTATTCCATGGTAATCCATACCATCCAATTTACTTATTCATACCCCACATATCATTATCCAAACAAAATTATGATAACATAAAGAACATATTTAGGGTTATAATCCCCTTAATTATGTGTTTCCCATGTATATCACCTTGTCATTATATAAAATTTATATTTTATTGAAACCATTCAACGTTTTCTTGTAAAGTTTTAGAAAAAAACATTAACCAAACAATCCTTATACATTTCACCATTAATATAACATAATTATTGAATAAAAATACATAAAAACTTCTATTACTTCATCCTTAATCCAATAACAAGGCTACCTCAACCTATTACATAATACCTCATTCCTTACAAATTTCATCTATAGTCTCTTCATCATCAACAATGTTACCATTACTCACAGGAGCTTGTTGATTCTCTTTAGGAGATTTTTTTGGGACATTGAGTTTCATAATGACTATTTATTCCACACTTAAAACATTTAACCATCAATGATGCCTTAGGGAGGCTAATATTCTCATCTATTTTGTAAACTAAACCCTTTATTTTTCCCTTGAAGTCACATACTTTGTGTCCTTATTTACCACATTCAAAACATATGCTTGTTCCTCTAAGACATCCATTTAGGTGATTATTTCAATATTCATGACACAAAGGAAACTGAAACTTTTTTATTTCCATGGTCTCCATTACAAGAACTCTTAGTGAACTCATTCTTTATTTTCCTTGGTGAGTTTGATTTTTGGTTAATGTAAATATTGTTAATCATGTTCTGTTAAAAAATTTAGGTATAATCACAACATCTTTCACTCTAGTGATTTTACAACTTGAATTTTCTTTATAAAATCATACATAACATTCAACATTAATCTAGTTTTATCTGGTTCCTACCATTGACTAAAATCAGAATCATACTATGAGATTTACTTATCATTTCAAAAAACCTCATAGTCATGAAAATAATTACTTATTAGATGTATAAATATTGACACCTTACTTAATCTATGATACCATAGGTTCATCCTAGGTTATTCATAGCCAAATTATATTTAAATCCTTTATGATTGTTCGTGATGATTTTTTGGATTCCAAAAGATTATCCCCTGTGAATGTCAAAACAGGTGGGAAGCAAGGCCCCTTGTCGTGTACCAGATTAACTCAAGTCTGGCCTAGAATATCTTTTCAGTGTTGTTACTCCTTTTTACATTTATTCCAAATCCACGTCCACTTGTAGTATCCAGAAAACTATTTATTTCTAGGAAATCACTCGCTCTATCCTTTAAAAAAATTCTAATCCATTTTCATATGTTTTTTATTACCTTTATACTTATAATTAGAAATTTTCTTAGGGTTCTCACAAAGTTTTTATCATCCTAATTTCCAATGGTTAACTAAACCTTTTCTATAATACTAAATATAGAAACCCTCTCTTTTCATACATTAACATTAAGTAACATTTTCGGAATACTTAAAACATTATACAAATAGACACCCAAATACTGTACTAGTCTAGTGCCTTTGGAAACATGGAAACATAAACCCTAGTACATAAAATAGCTACATCCTCTTCTACTAGGTTCTTCTTGACTAGCACCCTTCTTAGACACATCAAACATAATAAAGATATTTATAAATTTGGGGAAGTAAACATAAAAGGGGTGATATAAGATGATCATTAAGGGTAAAGAAGGTAGATAATTAATAATAATCATAATCAAGAGGGTATGAGAACATTTTCATGAAAATAAAATATCATACCCTGCATATCAAAGATCACAAACGTGAATCACGACATAAATCTTGGTAGTTCATAATACATGAATCATAAGGAAATAAATAACATAATACACAAAATAATAACATAGGAATACAACATTGAATTATAGAATAAACATAATCATCTATAATGATTTCTATACTAGTCAAGGCATCGTTGTCGATGCCATGTTAGTGTAAAAAGTCCTTTATGGAACTGATTTCACACCCTTTTCTATCCCTATATTAATGAACTGAGTTCTCTCCCCATTCTAACCCTGTAATAATGAACCGATTTCATTTACCATTATATCCCTATAATACTGAACCAAGTTTTTTTCTCATTCCAACAATGTTTATATCATGAGATATAAATCTTTAGCCAATGCATTATAGGGGGATATAAGTCTCACCCATATCATAATGAAATCATGTATACATGTGTCAAAAGATCATAAATAATCATATCAAAACCCATGAAATGGATTGAGTATCATAAACATATAAACATATCATAAGATGTTGAAAAAATATAGGTTTCTTAATAATTACATCAAAAGAATAACACATGAAAGAGAAAAAAATTTCATAAAAATACAACCCATGAATGAAAAATGGGTTCATAAAGACCATAGAATTAAGAATAACACATTCAAAGAAAGATAATGAATTGATCCTTTAGATAATTTCCTAGAAGGTAATGAGTAATATTAACGGATGAAATCTTAGATGGAAAAAATTTTAAAATATATTTCAAAAAAATCGAGACAATAACTACCTTTATTCTTTGAAAATGAATTTTAAATACCTAAAAACATTTGAAAATAATTTTCTTATAAAATACCTTTAAATAATATAAGGAATACTTTAAATAATTTTGAAAACCTTTTCCATTAAAAACTTATAAAATAAGATTCAAAATATATTAAAAAACTTTTTCTTTAAAAACACAGTGAAAACTTATAAATAATGATTGATAATATTTTTATAATCTTTCTTATTTAAAACATATGAATGAAGATTGAAATTTTTCTAAAACCATATCTTTGAAAATACTTTGAAAACTTATAAATAAGGGTTGAAGACATTTTGAAAACCATTTTCCTTGAGAACTTATAAAATAATCTTAAAATTTTGTTGAAATCAATCCTTGAAAATTACTTTTAAAATCATTTTCTTAAAAATTATACATTTAAAAATTAAATGGAAACTTCAAAGAAATAATACGGGGTAAATTCGTACATGTCATACGAGGTAAAATGAACATTCCATTTTCATAGTAAAAAGGCTATAAAAATTCCTCATTAATAAAGTGAAAAGAATATTCCTTTTAAATCATTGGTTAAAGAAAAAAAGGGTAAAAATTTCTTTTAATTATCATATGATCTTATTAAAATATTCTTGGAAACCCTTTTTAGAAAACATGATTTTGAAGGAACATATATTTCCGACCAAAGGGATAGTAAAGTTGGCTTTTATTAAAATCAATTTCATAAATATATTTTGAGCTAAATATTAGAAATATGGTACCAATAAATTAATATATCATGAATAACCATAGGATAATAATCTTTATGAATTTTCTTGAGATACAAGTTATACGATTTTATCAAAGGAAGCATAAACATAAATAATATTGAAAAGTGATGAGATTTTTTCATTAAACCCCAATCACCTGATAACATGGGATTATACTCTCCATATATGAAAATTAAATTTGATTAAGAATATTGTATCAAGAAAAATAGAGATTCATGATATATCATAAAAATGAAATTATATAGACCTCCTAATTAATTTAGGCGCATAACAAAACATGAGTCTCAAAGAAGGAAGATTGAGACAAATATGTTTTACCAATTTGGTTACTTTTGAAATGTAAACCCCATGAAATAAATTTCATAGAAAGGGTATGTAAATAACCATAAAATTAACTATAAGAATCATTTATTACATTCATGCTCATTCTAAAAATAACACAAAATTAATGGGTGGTAAATAAAGCATATATCTCATGGAATGAAAAAGTGAGATGAAATCCCCTTACCTTGTGTCTTGACTCTCATCATACTCATTCAAAAATTCTGTATAATAAATATAAATTTATTATAAATCTATAAAATGGACATATATTTACTTATAATACCATATATGGTTTTATTATGGCCTTATATTACCATCTTTTTAATAATTCTATGTTAAGGTTTCACTTCGTGTAATATGTGCTTCATTTTTTTTGCATGTGTCTTAATTTGATATATATTTGGTCCTTATATTTATATCATTATTTACAGAGTGTAAATAATGATTTATATATAATTTATATTTAGTATATGTGTATGATAATGATCCTTAGGATATATAATTATGAAACAGAATACACCATTCATGGAGACTATAAGTTGTACATATGCGTGAATGATATTTCTGTTTAATTGTCACGTTGAAAGAAAGAAAGTAAAATACATATATGTATATATGTATATATATAAATAATTATTAAATAATATTGATTATATCATATATATAGTGACCTGGGATTAGATTTCATGGATATTACATCATTTTAAATGAATATTCAATACCTTACAAAAATATTATATTGAGGACTGTAATAGTTTACTGTCTTTGGAAACATGGAAAAAATATTCTATCCCTGTGAAAGATCATAAATATATCCTATAAATATCCCCACATTTAGAACATGTACCTAAAACCTTTCATCATAACCTGGGGAAAGGAAACATAAGATATGGGTGAGATTATATGCTGAGTAAGGATAAATAAAGGAAATGTGTAATCTTAACCAGAAAAGACAAATTAATTTAAGAAAAATAACACATAAAATCATAGTGTGTTACATTCTACCACCTTAAAATGAATTTATCCCTCAAAATTCATCTGTTTTATCAATGTTTTTATACATAAAAGTTTCATTAATTGAAACCCAAATCGTAAAACTAAATACTAAAACTACCCTTGAAAAGGTAAAGTTTGAACCATAATGGATACCTGAAGTAATATATTGCTAGATTTCCACAAAGGATAACATAGGTTGGGAGTAATGATTGGACATGGAGGAAAATTGTAAATATTTATAAATAGTGATTGAGGTCATAAATCACAAATAATTAAATGATCAATGAAAAGTTTAGGTCCTCAATCTCAGAAATATATGATGATTTAAAAGGCCATAAGTTCAATAAAAATTAAGGTTTCAGGACCACAAATTTTTTATTATTATCTTATCATTGAGTAATTATGTTTATTGACCTAGAAAATATGGAAATATCTTACGTGATTTTATTCCATTTCTTATTCCCAATACCAAACTTTGGTAATGCCTTGATAGATTTATACTTCACCTCTTATCCAAATAAATGAATGATATTTTTTCGAAGTACTGATATATCATGAGATCTATGATAAGTCATCCTATCTATCTTTAGTTAGAATCAACACAAAGTAGTTTGAACATGCTAGACAACATGCAGAAGTCCTCATGTGGTGAGATAATGCGTTAATCTCAAAGACAGTTACTAAATATTTAAATCAAATTTCATAAAAGTTTAACCTTATAACCCTTCTGAAAGATGAAAATTCAAATCTTTAGAAAAAAAGTCATGAAATCGGTTTCACATTCATCCCCCTTATGTAACAAAGTATCTCATAGTTATCACAATCCAAACATATTTATACTCTCATCGTACTTTCTATTGAAACATGATAATAACCTTAATTACAATAAATCATTTTAGAAAACATGAATGCTTCCTTATTCCAATGATTAATGGATGTATTCATTAAATTCAAGAAGTTTTAAACTTCACCCTTGATGACATATAAAAATTTATCAATAATTAGTTCTATGGTAATCTATATCATCTAATTTACTTATTCATATACATTATATCTTTATCCAAACATCATTATCTTGATGTCAAACATTAATTACGGTCACATTCCCTTAATCAAAATATCAGCTTTCCATGAAATCAATTTTCCATGTCTTCATCAACATTCAACAAGTCCTTTTGAATACATAATGAAAATTTATACTCAAAATAATAATATAATTCACAATTCATATAACATAAATGTCAAATTCCAAAACGTAAATACATTTTTCATCCAAATTCATTATTAAACCATTACTTAGTCTTCATAAACATATTCCTTAGTACCTACTACCAATAATATAAAATATGAATCATGTAGTAAGGTTCCTCATCCTAAATATAATCATGCTTCTTATGATTAATATAAACATTACTGGAAGAGCATCACATACCTCTCACATGTCATTTTTTCTCCTTATCTTCTGAGATTTAACAAATAATCGTACCACCTTCCTTGTTCTCTTTATTATATTTTCAATTGGGAAATCAATTATCATAATTCCCAAAAATTTTAATATCGAAAAAATTCAATATTAACCATGTTCCTTATAATTATCACTATTGATTTAAACTAGAAATAATAGTGTGAGGAACGTCCCTCATAATGGGATACCATATAATCATGAAAAAATATTTATAGGATGCCTAGATTATGGCTCCAACTTCTTTAATCTATGACACATTAGGTTTATCCAATGTAATTAATATTAATCCTCTATTTAAATCCTTCAAGGCGATCCATAAATAGTTTGTGAATTTTTGATGTATATCCCCTGGGAGTTTCAAACCAAGTGTGAATCAAGGCATGTTTTCATGTACTAGATTACACCGAGTCAAGCCCAAAACATATTTTCAGATTTTTTACTTCTAGGTAAATCTTCTCAAGAGCCACATCCACTTGTAGTATCCAGATAGGGATGTATTGCTCTGAAACCACTCACTCTATCCTTTACCAAAATTTCATGATAGTTTCCTAAACTTTGACTCATACTTATACTTACCAAATGAGTCATCCCTAGAAACATCATTATAAATATACCCACATATCCCTCTAATGTTTTCTCATTATATATTCCAAAGGTTGACTAAACATTTCCTTTTATACCAACCATATCGACACAAGATTAGAATAATTGGATATTATATCATTTTAGATGAATATTCTGTACTTTATAGAAATACATTCTTGAGGTCTATAATTTTTTAGTGTCTTTGGAAACACAGAAACAAAATATTTTATCCATGTGAAATATATTCTACATCTTGTAGAAATATCCCCACCTTTAACACCTCTTCCTAAAAACATTCTTCATAACCTAGGTAAACGAAACATAATAAAGTGGTGAACTCATATACTTAGTAAGTGTAAATAAATAAAATGTGTATGATTAACATGTATAAAAGGGTATGTAATCTGGGAATAACATTAGAAGATCCTACCCTGATAATCAAATATCATAAAAATGAGTTATGGGATAAATCATTGCAGTTTTTAAGACATGAATCATAAGTAAATAAACAATACGATCCATGAAATAATAACTGAGGAATAAGACATTGAATTTATGGAATGCATATAAGAATATAAAATCATATGAAGAGGCTACCTACCAAGACCATTATAACATGTTAGTATTGGGATACGCCCTTTCTACCTATTGTGGGCTTGGGCCAACAACCTGTGGGCCATCTTACTTTTAGTATTTGACTATAACCCAAGTACCTTATTATTTTCAGGGTTGGGTTTCAATGTCTGTACCCATTGTTTTAGGCTTGGGATACAACCCATGTACATTCTTGTTTTTGGGATTTGGTTACAACCCATGAAAATTCATTTTTTCATGCTTGGTATACAACCCATTTACCTTCTTGTTTTTAGGCTTGGGCTATAACCCATGTACCTTCTTGTTTTCATGCTTGGGATACAACCCATGTACATTCTTGTTTTCAGTCTTGGGATAAAAATCGTGTACCCTTTGATATCATAAACACCTTATCATTACCCAATTCATTAGTGGGGATTATAGGTCCCACCCATCTTATAATTAAATACTTCATACATGTATCACTAGATAATTAAAACATTCAAAATATCATGACCCATAAAAAGATATTGGTTTTACAAATATCAAATCATAACCCATGAAATTTAAAGTTTATCATTAAATTTTTATCACATCATAACCTATGAAAAGACATAGGATTCATAATGACTTCATGAATTCATAACTAAAGAAAATAAGCAAGTTTCAAAAGAATAGAACTCGTGGAACTGAAATGGATTTCATAAGCATAATTTCGCCAAAACATAAACCAGACAAGAAAAAATTATGAATGGAAACTTGGAATCATTTCCTATAAGTTAATGAGTAACATAAATGGATGTTTTTATAGATGGAAAATGACTTGGAAGGATATTCTGAAAACATTTCTTGGGGTAAATATCATTTCCAACTTGAAAAAGGCTCTTTGAAATATAAAATATTTTTAAAACCATATTCCCTAAAAACAAGAAAAGAATAAAAATATTTTGAAAAAAATTTCCATGAATATATATTTTAAATTTTTTTTAAGAAATAACATTTAAAAAATTAAAAGGAAGCTTCAAATAAATAATGCCTAGTAAATTTTTACATGTCATATAAGGTAAAATAACATTCCTTTTCACGGTAGTAAGGATAGAAAAATGCCTTGTTAGGAAAGAAATAAGGATATTAGTTTAAAGTGATTGGTAAAATAAAAAAATGTGGGAAATGTATTTAAAAAATTTCAGGATAATGTTACAATATTCTTGGAACACTTTTTTAGAAAACATAGTTTTCTGACTGAAGAGAGGGTAATGTCCGACATTTATAAAAACACATTCTTAATGATCTTATGTACTAAAGAGTAAAAATATAGTACCTATACATGAATATATTATAAATAACCATTTGGAATGAAAATTCATGAATTTCTTGAGATATGGGTTGTAATATTTCATTAAAATAATCATAAACATAAATAATCTTGAAAAGTGATGAGATTGTTTTAATAAAATCTTATTACTTGGTGAATTGGTATCATTCTCTCAATGTATGAATTTTTTTTAATGAATCTTATAATATAATGAAAATAAGGAGATTCATTTTATAGCATGTAAAATGGAATTATATACACCTCAAAATGAATATAGGTTTATAACAAAACATGAGTGTCAAAAAAAATTGAGACAAAACTATTTTACCAATTTTGTAACCTTTGAAACATAAACCCCATGCAATAATTGTAATAGAATGGATATATAAATACCTATAAATTTAAATATAATAATCATATATTAAATACATGGTTAGTATACACATCACATAAAGGTAATGGGTGGTGAATAAAGCATGTATCTCATGGAAATAAAAAGTGAGATGAAATCCCCATACCATATGTCATGACTCTCTTCATTCTCATACAATATTCCAATATAATAAATATTATTTTATTATAAATATTTTATAGAATACTATTATTATATATAATACCATATATGTTTTTATTATGACATTATATTACCTACTTGTTAACGATCCTATGTTAAGGTTTGACATTGGATAATATTGGCTTTGTTCTTCGTATGTGTCTTAATTTGATATATCATTGGATCTTATAATTATATCATTATTTCCAGAATATAAACCATGATATAAGTATAATTTATATATAGTAAATTTGTATTATAATGATATATTGAGTATATATGTATGAAATGGAATACACTATTCATGGAGACAATAAGTCGTATGTGGGCATGAATGTTGTCTCCATTTGTATTTACGTATTGAAAGAAAGAAAGAAATTGACATTTATGTTTATATGTATATAATATCATTATAGAATCATTAAAATGTTATATATATCATTTAATTTAACTAATCCAATCTTTTATACATTCAATGTAGTGTGTGAATGAATCACAACGCTTTGTGGGGCGGTTGTCCACACATCCTCAAATGAGATTATTATATTAACACCAAATGAAAAGAAAAAATGTATGTGTTGTAAAAAGGAATACAGAATCTTAAATAGATAATAAATATTCTATATAACATATATAAATATATTTTCCATCATAATGGCCACCATAATAGGTACTAATGGAAAAAGTGAACAATTGTCGTTTTGTGAGGCAGTAGTTCACCGTACACAGAAATTATATCTTCATTACCCATTAGATGGAGGTGTGTGTCATTTTAGGTAGAAAAACTATGATAAAAACATCCTACTATATTTAGGATAATTGTTTTATACAATCATGTAAAAAAATAAAAGTTGAGGGGGTGGAAAAATAAAATTAATGAAATGACTAAAGAGAATGTGTTGCTTCTAAATTGGATAACTCTTTTTTGGATTGTGTTGAAAGGATACCTTGGATTTCCTTCTTCCCAAAGGGAGGAGTCAAGTAAGAATATAGTTATGTTAGTAGGTTAATTGTTTAGGTATTTTATGAACCTAAAAGGTATGATATGTGTGAGGAAGAGGGGGATTTGGTGAGCTTTTATATGAAAGGAAAATGACTCACTTGGAATTTTTATAAACAAGTTAGGTGTTCTCATATTCCAACCCAAAAAAAGTCATAAAAACAACAAAAACTAAATAATGTAAGGTTTATGGATTAAATATGGATATAATATGGGTTTTGGATGAGTTTATAGGTCATTTGGGCCCTTAAGTCGATGTTTTAGTCCCTAATTTTGCTTAATTTAACCTTAATAATTGTGATTAAATTTAATCACTTTTAATAATTATTTTTGTAAAAAATTAACTTGGACTTACTATAATCCAAATTTTATACTAATTATAATTTTTATGTTGTATTTTAGAAATTAAATTCACAAAATTAGAAAAATTATGATTAATGCTAATCCTGCAAATGGGAGGAAATAATAGGTTCTTAAAGTAGAATGATGTTTAAAAGTTTGTTAGAATTTTATATTCAAATTGAAATTCAAATTGATTATAATGAAGAAAATTTAATTAATATATGTAATATTTATTTAGTTTTACTATATAAAAAATTATAGTATCATTTAATGTTAATAATTAATAAAATGAATAGGGAGTTTTTAACTAAAAGGAGTATTTTCACTATTCATCAAAAAAATGAAGTTTCTTAAAAAAATCCTAAAAAATTTACCCTAAGATAATTTTTGAGATTATGAATTGAAAAAGGAACATTATTTTATCCATTTAAAAATCTAAATGTATCAAAGATTAATTTTATTATTTTTCACAGAAGGACATTAAAAACAATTCATTCAAGAAAACATTATTTATAAACATAAAAGGACATTACGAAATATCATATATTTCATTATAAATATGACTTATTTATATAAAAAAATTATTAAACATATTTTAAAAGTATTTATTATTAATCATAGAACCAGTTTTAATGAACAAAGCTATATTACCAATGTTATTATACAAATGTGATGCAATGTAAATTAAATCTCTTTGAAGGGATTGATACATCACATCCCATTTATTTACATACTATAAACCATTTATTGTATTAATATTTATTAAAATATATTCTAATATAATTTTATCATAATAAAAATCATTATAATTACTATTTTAAATTGTTTATATGGAAGAATTTTGAGGTAATCTAATTTGAAAAGATAATTTTGGATGAGTGAGAATGTAATTCAAACTTCATGTATTTTCATAGTAAGGTCAAATTTTATATGAATTTAATATTAAGGCTCTAATAGAACCATGTCATGAGATTATATTTCTAGGCTGATATATTTTATAATTATATTTAAGATCCATTCATATAATCAATTTTAAAAATTATATTATAGAATACCTTTAACATATATCATACCCTATGTGTACTCTATACCTTTATATTATGATTTATGGATATTAACTTATAAACGATTTTAATTCATTGATTGGGTACTTATAATATAAAAAATCAAATTTCTAAATCATGGTAAAACATTAAATGTCAATATATATTAGAAATATTTTATGTTTGATCTTTTATAAATATATCTTTTAGGTTATGCATTATACACGGGGAATTTTATTAAAAGTGTGGGCTCAATTAATTGTTTTTAAAATTAATTAGGTAATATTTCATCTCTAGAAAAGAAAATTTATATTGAATGATTATGATATCAAGGTTTGGGTGTGTAGCCTTTCCATAAAATCAATTTAGATACATTGATATCGGCAAGTAATATTGTCATCAGGGGCCTTTGACCCCATGTTTATTATGTACTAACTAGAATTTCTTACTTATATATCATGATTTCCATATATAACATACTCATTAGAATGATTTTTTGTTTAACATGTTTCATTAAAGATATCTTGAATCATACATAATCATGGTTATTATTACCCTTACTAATCATTTGAGCTCACAATTTCTTATAATTTAAAGATTTCAAAGAGATAAATTATATCATTAATGATATAAAATACTATAGACTAAATAATATATCAAAGAGATTATTATGTAAATGTTGGTTTCTTTATTATCATTTATCATGTATTAGTTCACAAAAAAAATAAACATAAATAGCCTGGTAATCACATAAATGTAATGATTTTTCATGTTTTATAATGAATGTATGTAATTAAAGCACCAAATCAAGGAGTGAAGGTCTGGGAATACCTATTTTTATCATAGAAATATTTTTCTTATTTTATAGAATTAAGATGAAAACCGAAGGAGAAATCGCTTAGTTCCATTGATCTAACATAAGTATATAAGGGTAAAATATCATATTCAACTATATATATTAAGTTTATCCTAATTTATTTTTGTTGAATTTATTAAATAGATAGTTGAATTATATTATCTAATAGGAATGAAAAATATAAATAAAATGGTCAATATGAGGATTTACTAATATTTATCCTAACTCTACGAGTGGTAATGTTGAAAGTTTCACTGTTATATTAACATAAATGACTACATTATTGGTTAATAACTATAACTATATAAAAAGGATTGAATCAATATAAATTATACCTTCATAAATTTAGTAATTAATACGGAGATGAACACTATCTACTATTGGGTCCATAGATCCACTTGTGATAGAATTGCGGGTATTTTTATTAGAAAATATATTTTTGGTGATTTAATTATCTATATATTATAATTTTATTGTTATTTATCTTATTGAAAGAGAATAAGGTAAAATTTTTAAATTAATAAATATTAATAAGAAAAAATAGGTCATCAAACATGTTTAATGGTGATATTTTAATTTGTTATTGCTTGAAAAATATTTCCCTCATATTATAAATAACAAGATAGATATGCAGTTATTTTGAGAAAAATGATAAGGATGATGAATCATTTTCTTTGTAAAAAGATAAAATTACGAGGATAATAAGGAATTATTTTGTATTTTTTAATTGATTTGTATATATAATATTAATTGATTTTATAATGAACTAAATCAAATTATTTGTAAGGATTTGGAATTAAGAGAGTTTTATGGTTGTAAAGAAATTGTTTGTTATGCTATAAAGGTGTAAATATAATTATTTAATAGTCATTTTTCTCATGATGTATTTTATAAGAATCATAAATTAGATAATAATTCATCAAGACCATTTTATAAAGAATTAAAAACATTGAATATTTCATATGGTAAAAATACGATCTATAGCCCCCAGGAAATTATTTACAACAAACTGAGAGAGAGGTTTAAGGTAGAAATAGTGGTCATAAAGCCCATGAATTTTGGTATTTAATGACTCAATTGTAGGTGATTTGTAATTTTGTGATCAAGGAATAAAAAGAAATGATTTTCCAAAATTATCAACTTATGGTTCAATTTATCAAGTGTAATGAGGTGGGACATTATGCTAATAATTTTATGAATTAGATGATGAATAAAGGGAATCAACTACCTAAACCCCTGAAGCCTTGTTGTTAAGCTTATAAATTTTTTACAATAATAGTATAGTTAGAATAAACCAATGAATTTATCATTGTTATAATATCCATTTTCTCAAAAGTTTTTTTCTCTTTTGGATTCTGAATCAACTCATTAATTCTTTTCATACCCTTTCTTAGTCAATATAAATTTCTTTCCTCAATTGATATAGGTTTAATTATCTATTTCAATATAGAATGGTGCATCAACTACTATTTAGATATTAATATTCTACCCTATTATGATTTTTGTGGAAGTATTACATATGAATCAATACTTATTCACTTAGTTGAATATGATATTATTCTAGGTATGGACTATCTCTTAAATTATGTGAACAGTATAAACTACTGATATATAGTTGTCTCCTTTAATCACTTTAATAAACCCATATTAGTATTCAACTATAATAAGTGGAACAAATCTCATGATTTAATTTCTTCTTCTGATATGGAAATATTTCCTATAAGGGATGGGGATATATATAATACTCGAATAATGGATGAAAAGGTGCAATTTATGTTGGAGGATATATCAATTATCAAAGAATTTATAGATGTTTTCGTAGAAGAATTCAACGGTCCTCCATGTAATGAAAATTTTATTTTCGACTGATCTAGTCCATTTATCATTTCTTATACAAACTCTTGTATATGGAATGGATAAATTCACGAAATAAGAGTTAATGAAGTAGTTAGAGCATCTATTGACAAGGGGGTCTATCTATTTTATTGTGTTTCATTAGGGGGGTCCTATTTTATTTCTAAAGAATAAGGATGGATATATGAAATTATGTATCGAATACTAAGAAGTCAATGGTATTGCAATTAATAATAAATTTTCCTTTCCAATAATTAATGATTTATTTGATCAAATTTTGATTCATTATAGTTTTATAATATTTAAATAAGATTTGGATATCATCAGTTTATGGTGAGAGAGGAAGATATTGTGAATACCACCATTCAAAAAAAGTGTAGAATATATTAATTTATCATAATTATCTTTGATTTGACAAAAACACTAGCTGGAATTACGTATTTAATGAAAATATTCATTAATAATTACCTAGAAATATTTTTGGTAGTCTTTATTAATGAAATTATTACTTATTATAAAATAAAAGAGGAGTATGAAGACTGTTTGAGGATTATTATGAAAACCATAAGTTAGAAGATGTTATATTCTATGCCCATTAAGTCTAAATTCAAGATGAAACAAGTTTCATTTCTATAGCATGTGGTTACAAGTGAAGTTATTTTGGTTAACCGTTCCAAGGATAAATTCATATAACCATGGTCCAGGCCTTCACCTTTGAGTAAGACCATTAGCATTAATTTTATAGAAAGGTACTTCAAGTTCATTATGAATAATTTATTAGGATTAACAAACCCATCATCCAAGTATACATATAATGGGTTTAATCATACATAGATTATATAGTGTAAAAAATATCCAAGAGCTTAAGTGAATGTTAGTTATTGTACTAGTACTAACCTAACTTTATAGGGGTGAAATATATATTATCTATATTGATTCTTAAACTAAGGGTCATGGTTATATTTTAATATAGAATTAGAAGGTTATATTATACACATATTGAAACCTAGAGTCATGATCATAACTATATTTCTAAGGAATTATAATTTTATGTAGCAATTTTTTGAAGCTTTGGAATAATTATATTTATTTAAAAATGAACGACATACATATATGCATACTGTAAAGTATTATATGAACATATCCAAAAAATGACATAAACATGAGGTATATGAGTATGATAGAGTTATTTAAGGGTTTTGATTTCAATATCCATTATCATCATAGGAAGGAAAACATGGTAGTTGAGGCCTTAAATTAGATGGACTATCAGACTCTTTCTACTCTAAGGATAGAGAAAAAAATCCATGATCAATGATTTAGTAAATATTTATTTTAGAATTATAAAAGAAGTAATGACCTCATATAATTCCCACTTAATTTATAAACCATAATTAATAGATAAGATTATGATAATTTAGTGAGATGAGGTTGTGTTTCTGGAAGTAATTAACGTTATAAGGGGTGGAAATTTCTTGAGATCAATATTCATATGGAGGGAGCCTTTTTATGGAAAGACACTATTTGTTCAATAAAAGCCTTGATTAGTGAAGGAATTATTAGATAATTCACAAACCTCTTATTTTTCTATACACCATAGCAGCACCAATATGTATAGGGATATTTGAGAAAATTAATTTTGGGATAACATGAACTGTGAAGAAACTTGTTATAATTCAATATATATTGTGTGCTATAATGGCAAATATAAGTCTATATAGCTTAATTAAATGATGAAAACATTTTCAATATCCATTTGGAAGTGTGAGGATATCATAATGTATTTTTTACTGTTATATTAAGAATAAAAAATCAGAACAATCTTATTTACATAGTGTTTGATAAATTAAAAAAATTGATATATTTCATTTCACTTAGAGAAGATACTTTCCTCAAATAGATTTTCATGATTTACCAAATGGAAGAGTATGGAATAATAATTAAACTCTCTTTATAGTCTCTAATTGTGATCTAAGGTTAACCTCAAGATTTTTGTGGATTCTTCAATAGTAATTAAGTACATATCTATAACTTAGAACTACATACAACACTAAGATCGATGGTAAATATGAAATTGTTATATTTACAATAGAAGAAATTTTAAATCAATGATCACATTATTTATATGGTAATTGGGTTCAACACCTTCCACTAGTTGAATTCTCATATAATCTTATCATAATTCAAGAATTAATATGGTTCCTTGTGAGAAACACTATGGGAATATATTTTGACGTCAATCCTACTAGGATATAGTTGTAAAATATAAGGATCAAGGTCTAGATTAGATTCAAGAGACAACAAAGAAAGTGATGGTTGCCCTACAATGCATCAAAGTATCTCAAAGCCTGAAAAATATCTATATTGATAACATATATCTAGATTTATAATTTTTTGTTGGTGGTTGAGTATTCTCAGGGATATATCCTTTGAAATGTATTATGATATTTATATAAAAGGGAAAACCAAACCAAAGGTATATTGGTACCTTTGAAATAATTAATATAATAGGACTAGTGGTTTTTCAATTAGATCTACCACTAAATCCTTCCCATGATGTATTTTATATATGTCTAATAAATAAGTATATGTTAAACAAACCACATATACTTCATATTTAATGGTTATAACTCGATCTTTGTCTATCATGAAAAGATAATCCTATTAAGATTCTATATTAGAGGGATAAAATTATATGGAATCAAAAAACTAGATTGGTGAATGTTATTTGGTGGAGTCAAAAGTTTTAATAATAGACATGGGAGCCTGGGGATGTAATGAATAATAAGTACATATATTTTTAACTTCATCTGTTATGGTTAAAGATTTCAATGATGAAATTTTGATAAAGGGAGATAATGTACAACCAAGTAAACCCCTATAAATAATTTTTTCATTATTATTAACGATTCAATACAAATGAATTATACAATCTTTCTAATAGTTATAGATCCTAAAATTTATAATAAACAAAAAATAATAATGTCATTATAATGTAATTTATCTAGTTTCATATTCACTACAAGGAATTATTATTATAACTATTATAGTACAAAAGAAAGATAATAAAATTCATGGAATATATATTATGATAAATTTATGTTTTTGAATAAAATATATTATTTGAGGGTGTGATTTTATAGGATGTTATTGTGAATATTGATCATTATTTATATTGTTAATTATAAATTTTGGTCATTATGACCATTAAGAATCATAACCATTGAAAATATATTAGTTATTATTTGATCATTATGATTAATGTATATTTAACGGGTAATAGAAAAATATAATTTTCATGGAGAAAATATAAAATGGATTAAAATATTATGAAAATATTACCTGGGGCACATCTATCATATCATGTGAAGGAGGTGGGATAAAAAAGGTCTTCCAAGAACGATGCCAAAGATGAACATCACCAATTCAGGTCAGAGTACAATTTTCATTAATAGAATTTAAAGTTTGTGAAAATAAAAACATGATCAATAATGGAAAAAACACACCATGAAAGTATCACCATTGGATACCATAACCTTAGGGATAATTCTGATGTCATAAGGGATAATGCATCTGGGGGTTAAGGTGGTGTTTTGGTGTAAAACCATTAATTAATAAAATGGATTTATCCCGACAATATATTTTTATTAAGTAAACAATATTTAGTTTGATAAATAAATTTCACATGATTAGAAGATTAATTTGATAAAATAAAATAGCATATTTGTAACCAAGACGTCAAAATTGGTAAGGATTGAATTTTTTTAGTTTTGTTAATAAATAAAAAAATACAGAATAATAATCTAAAAGGTAGTATTATACATGTAATATCCTACATTTTCTTAAGGTATGTTTTCTATATGTTATGGTTTGGGCTCTCTTTTCGGATGAATAAGTGTTTCTTGGAGTTCATGTGAAGGCTTAGGGGTGCCCTGGGGGCATAGGGTGTGAAGAAAAGAGCAATCAGGCCAAAAAGTTCTTGGTGCATGTTCTGCACACTGTTTCGGGAAACCATGCGAATAGACCATGCAGACCAGCCATCCTCAGACAGTAACTTACATACGTTTTGCGCACGATTAAGAAAACCAGGTAGAATTACTAGGAAACCATGTGAATGAGATGATTTTAAGGCAGTATATTTTGTACGGTTTTCGCACAGTTTGAAATATCTTGTGGGTAAACCGTATGGTCTAGAAACATTGAGATAAGTACAAAAATGCCACCTTGGGATTTTAAAAACCATATCCGGATTTTCCTCCATTCCTAACCTCTCAAACCTAGTGATGAACTTGGATGACCCAAGCTTCCAAGGGGTATTCCTCCTTTAATTCTTGGCCATTTTGGATATTGTTGGTTCCAAATTGAAGCTCTGGGTAATTATAATCCTCTCCTCCCTTCTATTTTTCAGATTAGGGATTGTGGCTTCTCCCATATTCTTCTTAATATATAAACCCATTTGTTTTCCAGTGGAACCTAGGTTGAGGATTCAAGGAGTGTTTGAATCCAGATCTAAGGCCATGATTGATAGCGTGTTCATCATTGGATTCGAAGTAGGTAGTCTACAAGTACTATCCCATAGTTTTATTTTGGATTTGTGCGTGGAAGTTGGTGTTCTTGTTTTTATCTTTTTTTCTTGGTTCTGTTGAAGTGTCTGATAAAGTGGGTGTCTGAGTGGCCAATTGAAACCCTCACTATCCCCGTGGGATGTGTTGAGGAAGAATTGACCTTTTTAGGGCCACCCATGGGGTGCACCGGCAAACAAGGACCTAGAGTGGGGTAGGGTTAAGCGATGGGTTGCCAAACAATAATGTGAAACCCATGTAGAATGTTTCTTAATGATTAATTAAGTTATAAATGGAATAATGATAAATATTCCTAGAGAGATAATTTGATAAGGTGTTCTTGGAATGACATGAAAATGGGTAATTGGGTTGGAAGAGATTATGTCAATTGTTTCATGAATTTGGTTAGAAATTCCTAAGGGGATTAGATCTTGCTAAATGGTGATCTTTCAATTGGGTAATGGAATGGGAAATGGGGAATGTGTTAGTGGGATGTAATAATGGAATAGATGAAGTTGCATAATGGGTTAATACATGAGAATTAGGTGGTACACCTAAATGATTTAATGTAAAAAAGGTATTGTGTTATGTGATATGAGAAATGTACTTGAAATTCATAAATGGGTGAATTGTTGGGAAATGATAAATGGGTTAAATGGGTAAATGTAAGGTCATTGATGAATTCAAATAAGGCATAGCTATTGTTGAATACACCAAATGGGTTATGGTGCGGGAATGGTAATTCACCTAAATGGACATGAATTGTAAATGGTAAATGTATTAATGGGTTATAGAATAGTATTAATTCCCATGTTGATGTTATGTGTTGTGATATAGAATGGAATTGAATATGATTGGTCGTGTTATGGTATGGTTGTGGTGATTTATAAATAAGAATGTGCACATGGCTTGGTAGTGTGGGGTATTGATTTGTGGTTTTATTCCCATGGGTCGAGTTATAGACTAGGGCTCCAAACTCCACCCCAAAATGCACAGGTTTGGGAAGGGGATGGAGGCACTATTCCCTTAATGGTTTCATTCCACCCGGAGAGAGGCTTCGAGGTGAGTATAATGGTTTGATGTGATATGTGTGTCTCTAGAGAGATAGAGACTCAATTGATTTTCCATATGCATTGTGATTTATTGACTTAGAACCATGTATGGATGATATATATGTCTAACACCAAGAGAATAAATTGATATGAATTATGCGTGAAAATTGTATAAGAAATGAAATTGGGATGAACTCTAGTCACGAACTAAATGAACCTTTTTAACTAATGGCACCCAAACTATCCCTTGTTTACTTAACTTTAATTTTTAACGTGCATGAACTATATATTATACTATATATTTTGTAAAAACCATTGGTGGTGGCATAATGAGTTTTGTGATCACACCCTGCTTGGGTCACTGTTGGGTACCCGAGCAGACTTGTTAGTTGCAGGCCAGGATAAGGGCAAGGGCCCTACACTAAGATTTTGAGTTGGGCTCGAGATGTTCATGGAGAATGATCCAGACTTATAGCCAGGACCCATTGAAGGTTTTTGTTATTTTTTATTTTGGATTCTTTCACATTCACTATAGCATGACATGAAATATTTACTATTGTATATGATTGTACCCAATTTTGGGAATGGGTCATTTATGCATGTTGTTGATTGTTGTCTATTGTTTTCATTGTTTAAATTGTTATCTATTGTGTCTTACTCTGGTAAAGAGGTTATAGTCTCCCCATGTGACTCATTAGACGCTCTCCACTAGTCATAAACCTATGGCATATGGGGAGGTGCACTTTAGGTAACGTGACGACCCAGCTCGGAGCACCGGTTTAGTGGATTTCAGGTCGGGGACATTACAAATTGTTATTAGAGGGGTTATTTTCTCATTATTACTATTTGGGGATGGTAGATAGGAGATTAGGATGTGTCTGGCCTTGGTAATGAGCTTGTGCTTGGGAGTAGCTAACCCATGTACGAGGGAAAACCCAAGTCACCCAGAGTGGGAATTGTTGTTCTTGATGTGTGTTGTTACAGTTGAATGATATTTCACCATTGGATGGTTCACATGTTGTGTTATTTGAATGATTTATGATATTTTTCTCATTTACATAATGATATGGGGTTGTTCATTCATGCATCATTTTAGTCACCTAAGGATATAGGGGGCATGCATTGTTATAGGCACACACACGGGATGAGAGTGTGGGGTATATTGAGTTGAATTCATTTTATTTTCCTGTTAAATATGAAGGAAATGATTCCTAATAATGGTAATTAATTTTGGTGAATGAAAAGAATATAAATGAATTGTTATGAAATATTGTTTCTAAATAAATGTTGTGACCGGGTTAAATTTTTGGGTTTTGATAAATTATAGTGGTTGTTTTATTGTATAAAAGAAAATGGGTGTCATTATGATGATAAAATTATTAATGTCTTTTGCCTAATGAAAGGTGTAAATGAGTTAGAATGGTGATTTTAACATGTTGTGAAATAGAAAATGTGTCTAAGAGAAAAGGATCGTATTGTAAAAGAAGAATTGGTTTAAGGAGTGTTGACGAAAGACTTGTGATTAAGTAAATTTGTTACCCCCATGTTGACCATGACCCACGATAGGTATGGTAGAGGGTGGTTTTCTATGTTTGATGATGAAGTTGGTATAGATTATGAAGAATGAGTTGTTTAAGGTTGTTAGTTTGAGTCCTTTTTCATATGTGGTTAAGTTATGTTGGTCCTGCTTCAAAGTTTCATGTGAATGGTATGTTTTAAATGAGAATTATTGAGTTCAATAGTGTGTATCCCTTGTGTGGTCGGTTTGACCCTTGTATGCCTAAGTTTGCAGTGAGAGTGACATAATGGAGACTTTGGATTTGATTTGTGAGGCCTTACGGGTCATGATGTGGCCAAAATGGTGTGTTTAGGGAAACCTCATAAGGTTGTGGCCTTTAGGTTGTGAGGCACTATTTGGTAATGTGAGTGAGATAATTCTTGTGGTTCATGGTCGTACAGAGCATGTGCTGAACCTTAAGGATGATGTATGGGTCTTGGTAACCTTTTGGTGAGAGACTGAGGGTTTGAATGGTATGGTAGACTGCATGCTTAGGTTGTTGGATGTCGGGGCCACACTAGAAGAACTCAGGTAGTATAGAGGAAGTAGTTCCATATGAAATGTTGGTTCACGACTACTTGGCAGTTTGGTTGTGGAGCGATGGTTGGCCTGGTTAGTTGTCACACATGAGCGGTGGTGTTTGACTATTGACGAGATACATTCGGTAGAGGAGCCATAGATTCTTTCCAGGTCATTATGTTCCATGGTTCGACATCAAAAATGGATAAGTTGGTGGTGGTGTTCTTTGAAAAACTTGTTAGCATACCTCAGCTAGTGACGAGCATTCCAAACATCTTGACATCGTCCCAGGTACATAGAAAAGATCTGGATCACGCTAATAGACATGAAGTTTTTTGGTTTGATGAGGTACATTATGAAGTTACACTAATGTAACGGAATATTAGGAGATTTATGGTGGGATGTGCACCCTCAATGGCTTGGGGTGAGGTCCTTGGGATAGACCGAATGTCGACAAAAACCATGGGATTGATTCACGAAAGCCGAGAAAAGAAACTGGGGAAATTTTTTTCTCATTTTGAGAAAAACATAGATGGAAATGTCTATGTTTGGTGTCAGTTTGTGATCAGGTATAAGATGCAGTGGTTGGAATCCCTCTTGAGAGTAGTGGTAACAACACTCTTAAGGTGGGGAGTGATACTTCAGTCCTAGATGTGGATAATAGAACATCAAGGTGTAGTAGTGGCACCGAGATTCCAATGAGGAACCTTTGATGTGCTTGTTAGGTTCCTCATAAAGGAAATGTGGAACTTAGATATGGTGACTGATGAGCCAAGTGTCGGCTCTAGGCTCAGGGTGGTTCTGTGTGAAGCTTGTGATGTATGTGCTGAAGTCATAGAAGGGTGTGGTTGGATGTGACAATGGGTTGTGGAAATAGAGTTTGGGTTATAAAACTCTAATGATAATTAGGGTTAGACTCGGTAATTTCTCCTTGGGTCGTTTTAGAACATCTCAAAGTTGGGAGAACCTTGGCCATGTAATGTGGTTTCATGCCAAGAGTCAAGTCGATGACAGTCTGAAGGGTGGTAATGCCGTGATGGTGGAATTCTACTGGAATTTAGGGAATGACCTCAGTGGGTGCATGGGATGATAATGATAGGATTCAAGTCAGTAATTACCTTGGGAATGTAAGAAAAGGGTCACGTACCACCACTGAAATGTGGGTGTTCTGGGATAAGCCATTCGGGGCGGTCCGACCTGATATTTTAAACTTAAACCGGTGTGGTGAGACAGACCCACCTCAAGGTTGATTCTGTGGTAGAATTTACCTTCTTGGAAATGATGTTTAACCTGAGTGAGGTCATTTGATCTTATTTCTTGATGGGATAGTGTAGAAATTCCGTTTCGAATGGTTTTGATAGTGAAAATAGATGCTAATATAGTGTAATTCCCTATGGATTCTTGGGGGGGAGTGAGTTGGATCATGATAGGTAATGGGAATGTTGGGTTTAGTTCTAGTGGTCCTTAGTTGATGGAGGAGGTTCCAAGTAAATGGAAATGGTGGAGAGAACCATACTGAATAAATGGTTGGCAAATGAAATGATCAGACATTCAAGTTGGAAGGACTCGAGTGGTCACCATTCGGGTGAGTTGGCCATAGTAGAGAGATTTGGAAGGGTTTAACTGGTCGAGTAGCAAGGAGTCTCGAGCTGTGTCTGGATGTATAGTTATGGAAAGAATCTTTAATAAACATGTTTGGAAGGATCATGTGTTTTCCTTTAGGTGATATCGAGTTCGGGTCACCGATAGGGTTTGAAAAATAGAGGAAAATAAATCCAAGTGATTTGGGTCATGAGTTGTATAGAGGATCGAGCCGATGAGGTGATGATTGGTTCCTCCTTGATGATGTGACGTTGTGTGTTAAGTCTCTATGTGTTGCGAGTAGGTGTTGTCACCTAATTTTTCCCCATGAAGTTCTCATGGTTAGAATGGTTGAAGTTGATGAATCCTTGAGGAGTTTTAGCTCATGTGTCGTTGTAGTGAAGAAGGCTTGAACGGAAAGTATGTGACCACGTTTCGTGTCCTATGGGCTTAGTGATGCTTGGAAGATTTTCTCGAGGACGAACCATTATAAGGTGGGGAGGTTGTAAGATCATTGATTTTCTTAAGGTATGTTTTGTTTATGTTATGGTTTGGGGCTCTCTTTTTGGATGAATTAGTATTTATCAAAGTTCATGTGAAGGCTCGGGGGTTCCCCGAGGGCTCAAGGTGCGAATAGAAAATCAATTAGGCTATACAATGAAAGGCGCATGGTCTATACATTGTTAGGAGAAACTGTGGTGATAGACCATGCAGACCAACCATCCTTGGACATTTTCTTACTCACGGTTAGCATGTGGTTAAGCAAACCGTGCTGAATTCCCAAGAAACAATGTGGATGGGATGATTTTCGGGCAATATCTTCTCCAGGATTTGTGCATGGTTTGGAAAACGATGCAGGCAAATAGTGAGGTCTAGAAACTTTGAGAAAATTACAAAAATTCCACCCTGATATTTTAAAACCCAACTTGGGATTTTCATCCATTCCTCCCCTCTCAAACCTAGTGACAAACTCGGATGACCAAAGAATCTAAGAGGTGTTCCTCCTTCGATTATTGGCCGTTTTGGAAATCGTTGGTTGAATATCAAAGCTCATTGTAAGTCTAATATTCTCCTCCCTTCTCTTTTTCATATTAGGGCTTGTGGTTTCTCCCATCTTCTTCTGAAGCTCTAAACCCCTTTGTTTTCTGGAGGAACCTAGGTTGGGAATTCAAGGGGTGTCTGAATCTACATCTAAGGACATGATTGAGAGTGTGTTCATCATCTAATTCGAGGAAGGTGTTCTAAAAGTATTATCCCATAGTTTTATTCTGGATTTGTGCATGGATGTTTGTGTTCTTGTTTTTCCATTTTTGTTTCTTGGTTTCATTGAAGTTTTCGATAAAAATTTATGTTTATGTGACCAATTGAAACCCTCACGATCCCCGTGGGATGTGTTGAGGATGACTTGACCTTTTTAGGGCCACCCATGGGGTGCGCCGGAAAACCCGAACCTAGAGTGGGGTAGGTTTAAGCGATGGGTTGCAAAACAATAATGTGAAATACATGCAGAATGTGTCTTAATGATTAATTAAGTTATTAATTTAATAATGATAAATATTAATTCGGCGATAAAGTCATAAGGTTTTATTGGAATGACATGAAAATGGGTAATTAGGTTGGAAGAGATTAGGTCGATTGTTTCTGGAATTTGGTTAGAAATGCCGAAGGGGATTAGAGCATACTAAATGGTGAACTTGCAATTGGGTAATGGAATGGGAAATGGGGAATGTGTTAATGGGTTGTAATAAGGGAATGGATGAAATTGTGGAATGGGTTAATATATGATAATTCGGTGGAACACCTAGATGATTGAATGTAAAAAAGGGATTATGTTATGTGATATGATAAATGTACTTGAAGTGGATAAATGGGTGAATGCTTGGGAATTGATAAATGGGATAAATGGTTAAATGTATGGTCATTTATGAATTCGGCTAAGGCATTGGGATTGTTGAATACACCTAATGGGTTAAGGCACGAGAATGGAAATTTGGCTAAATAGACATGAATTGTAAATGGTAAATGTATTAATGGGTTATGGAAAAGTATTAATTCCCATGTTGATGTTATGTGTTGTGTTATCCAATGGAATTAAATTTGCTTGGGTAAGTTATGGTATGGTTGTGGTGATTGATAAATAAACATGTGAACATGGCTTGGTAGTGTTGGGTATTGACTTAAGGTTCTACGGCCTTGGGTTAAGTTATAGACTAAGGCTCTAAACTCCACCCCAAAATGCATGAGTTAGGGAAGGGGATGTAGGATCTATTCCTCTAAAGGTTTTATTCCACCTGGACTGAGGATTTGAGGTGAGGATAATGGTTTGATGTGATATATGTGTCCCTAGTGAGATAGGGACCGAATTGATTTCCCCTATGAATTTTGATTGATTGCCTTAAACCCATGTATAGATGATATACATTCCTTACCCAAAGAGAATAAATTGAAATGGATTATGAGTGAAAATGGTATAAGAAATTAAATTTGGATGAACTCTAGTCAGGAACTAAATGAACCTTGTTAACTAATGTCACCCAAACTGTACCTTGTTTACTTACCTTTATTTTTTTACATGAATTCACTACCTATTAGACTGGGTATTTTGTAGACACTTTTGGTGGTGGACTACTGTGTTTTGTGCACACATCCTCCTAAGGCTTTCGTTTAGTACTAGAGCAGACATCTTGGTTGAAGTTCAGGACATGGGAAAGGTCCCTACACTAAGATGTTGAGTTGGGATTGGATGTTCATGGAGAAGGATCTAGACAAAGAGTCGGGACCCATTGGGAGTTTTCATCGTTTTTTTATATTGGGTTCTATCACTTTCATTGTAGCATGGCATGACATATTTGCTGTTGTATGTGATTTTACCTAGTTTTGGGAGTGGGTCATTTATGCATGTTGTTGATTGTTGTCTATTGTTTCTGTTGTTAAATTTTTTTTGTGGATTACTATGGTAAAGAGGGTATAGTCTCTCCACATGAATCATTGGACCCTCTCCACTAGTCGGCAACCTATGGTGTATGGGGAGGCATGCTTGAGGTCATGTGACGACCTAGCTGGGAGCACCGGTTTAGTGGCTTCCGGGTCGGGGACATTACAATACAGAAAATATGAAATAATAGTTATGTAATAATGATAAAAGTTGATAAATTTAGTGATATTTATCTATTATTGGTACTACAAATTATAATTGACCATTAAGGGTTTTTTCCAGTCACTAGGATGTAGTAGATAACTAGTTGATTGCTGATAACAAATCCAAAATCATGTTTCTCAAAAACAATCACAGTGGCCGCCTAGGAGCTTTTGCCTTCACCAGGATTGAGAACTTCTACTGTTATTATCCTTCCGTGGATGTCTGAGATAAAAAGAAAAAGGAATAAGAAAAAAGAATAATAATAAAATATTAAACAATTAATTCAATGGAATTAGCCTCACCATTTCTATAAATACACACCACCTCTTCTATTTTATTCAAACAAAAAATTAAAATTAATTAGTTATTATTTTTTAATTGATTCTCATCCATATATCCCTTTTAAAATTTTAAATATTTTGGGAGGTTGTAAGGGATGATTTTGAGATAATAATCCCAAGTTAGGTAAGAGTTCCTATTCAACTTCATTTGTTTTCTTAAAATAGTTATTTTGTTAAAATATTATTTTAATTTTCAATTAATATGATTATATCCTTATAATATATTATATTATAATGAATTTCATATCTTTTCTAAGAGAGTTTATTTATTCACATTCATTATTCCATTACGTAAAGTCTTTACCATTTCTAAAGTAAATAATTCATAATCCTCTTATTTTTATTACAAATAAAATATTTTCATTTAAAATTATTTTAAATTCATTAATCACATGAATACATAATTATTAATCTTTGGTATTATAATCACATTAATATTTTATGCATTTGGTATCACCCATTCACTCTTATTATTCCATTTTCAATCTCTATAACATGTAAAAGTAAAAAAATCATATTCATTTCTATTTAATTTCATTTTATATTCTTTATATTATTAAATTTTTAAATAAATTAATTACTATGATAATAAGTACTTATATTTGATAGATTATTATCCTTTGTATCTATTAAAAAATTTAAATTACCTATTTATTCTAATCATTCTCCTTTCATTTTCTATAAGAATGTTGAAATGGTGTGATGAACCAAGCTCCATTACCGAAGTTCTTATATATTTTTTATGCTTTAAAAATGAAATATCATTAAATTATTTATCCAATATCAATCATTAATGACTTTTAATTTTTTATCAATTCCTTTACTTGTACTTAAATTGTAATAAAAATCTATTACGTCACTATTTTTTTGTGTCCTTCAAATGAATATTGGGGGACTGTAGTTCAAAGGGGTAATTCTAGATATGTGAGGTTCCCATTCAGTCTATGTGGATTTCCTTAACATAGTAGTTTTTTAGAAAAATTATATTTTTAGGTATTGAAAAAAAATTACTTTGACTTATCATTATGTAGTGATAGATTTCAATAATCCATTAAAAATTTATTCATATGATCCTTCATAAAATTTATTTTAGAGGATACCATAAGAATATACCCTATAATATGAGTAATATGTTCTTATATGTACTAACTTATGGGTGTTCAATTATAAACCAATATAATTCTTTGACTATGAATTTACAATATAAAAAATCACATTTTATACTTGTTTGTTCAAGTTGAATTTGGATATACATTATAAATTTTTTATGTTTATTCTCACATGAATGTTTGTTTTGTGTTATGAATTGTATACAAGTCATGTTATTAAATGGTGACCCTTTTTATATATCCCTTTAATAAATTGGGATATGTTTTATATATGGATAATATATATATATATATAATGATTATTATACAATGCCTTTTCCAAGTATCCTTTTTATCAGATCAATTCGTACATAATGAATTTGGTGGGTAGATTTTTCATTATAGGGTTTTGTCTATATATTTATGTTGTTAAAATTGAAATGATTTATATACATATCAAAAATTATATATGAAACATTATCCTTATTATATTTTATGTTTCATACTATTTTAAAATGTATATTTTTTGATATGATACTAACTCACCTTTCATGGGGTAGTACAGAATAATATTTATATTTTTTTGATGCAACATAGTGGCTGACAAGGGTCATCTATCACGTCATTTTTTGGAATCACTAAATAATACTATCAATTTAATATATTTTTTTTATTTTTATTTAATTTAAAAAATATGAAAAATAGGGGTGATAAATGAATGCAAACTAACATAAAATAAACATACCATACAGATGAAAACCAAATAATGTTTGGAAGAAAGTATATGAACCTAGGAGAATTATCCTCAATACACCTTCATTTACACATTAAATACTATTTCCTAAGAAATTTTCAAAAATTATAATATGTGTTTTTATCCTCATATTCCTCCTATTATGAACATAAAGTGTCCATGAAAATCACCAAGTATAATGCACATCAACCTCATCCAAGGTTAATATGTTAGAGGGATATTCAATTGAGAGAACCTCCTTACCCACCTTCCTAGTTTGAAATTTAATCCATTTAAAACATACCATATTTTTCCATTAATATTACTATATGATAAATTCAAGGTAGGTAAAATATTTTTAAGGAATTTCATCATAAAATAAGTGTAGTGCATACACATTTTCATCTTTCCCAACTACTAATCATCGTTAGAAAGATAATATAAATGAATTAATAGGGAGTCATATTCATTATTGGTTTCTTCCCCCAAGATATCCCTCAAGATAGTTATTCTACATCATGACGATTAGATATTGTAGTTAAATAACATGAAGGAAAAAAAATGTAAGAGTGGGAGAGAAATAGAAAAAAACGTCATCTAAAAACAGATAGAATAAATTACATAGAAGAAAAATAATAATACCATAACTATAATTGTCACCCCTAAATTGAGTGTAAAGGTTTTTTAATTACACTCTAATGTAGGAAACTTTATTTCAATATAAGTAGTGGAAGCTTCAACATGCTTCTATGTGAATGGGGTCATCCTCTATATAGAGAATCAGCCTTGAACTCATTTTTTTCTTATGAGTTTGAAAGACTAGATCCTATCTTACTCTTTTATCAACTTCATCCTTAACATAGATTATTTGAATATATTTAATCCTTATATTACATATCATTCTTGGATCAACACAATTTTTCACAAACAATAAATCCTTACATATTAGTGCTCTATGAATTGAGAAAAAAATTACGCATTCTCCTTTAAACATTACCTATTACAATGAAGCTTGAAAAAATCATTACATATTTCAAAAACAAAAGTTATGAATCATCAGGTAGCTCAACACTTCAACTCCTTGAAAAAGGATAAATCTTTTTGTATCAATTCAAAATTCCTTTGGTTTGGGGAAATTTCATTATTTATGGGTGAAAAAACCTTAAAAATTAGTGTTCCCATACAAAAGGTTTTCCATTTTATAAATTTAATTTTCCTATAGAAAGTGAAATTTCTCATATATCTAGCTAATAATTCTTAAAAAAATTGGTTTTATATATGTATCATTTTTTAACAAACATAAAAATTATAAATAATATATATTATGACATATGGATGGACATTTAATTGCAAAAATTAATAAAATCAATTAAATACTATATTATAAATAAAGACTAAAATAATTCTAAAAACTAAATATAATGAAATTGACCATAAATTATGAAATTATAAGGGATTCAATCATTGGATTATAGAACAAAAATAATGAATTTACTATCTCCATCAATTACCTTTTATATAAACAGTTTAATTAATGGGAAATGAAAATAATTGAAGTAAAAATATCATCCTTCCTAAAAAAGGGTTCATAAACTAGAGAAAAGGAAAACTATAATTAATTCATTATTAAAATTTTTTCATGTCTCATTAATATGTTCCACCTACTTTACACTTCATCTCAACAATGATTTCATCCATTAATCTTTACCTATCTACTTCATGGATTATCTCACAGGTAATTTTTTTCATCTTCACTCTTGGAATAATTTAAATGGAGAAATTATGATTTTAAGAGTGAAAAAGTTAAACTATATGATTTAAAAACTTATAGGTTCACAACCAGTAAATAATTTTTTTTATTTAATATTACATTTAATAGGTTTTTTAGATTTTCAATAGATGGTGTATTTTTGATGTAAAAATTAATGAGGCATAAGAGAAGCTTCAATATCTTATGCATAATGAAAGTTGTAATTTGTAAAGTGTTATAATTTGAATTTAGATCACTCATTCCATCAAAAAATAAATAAATCCCATCACATATTCCCTTATTTATGTTATTTGACTCATAGTTTTGTATTAATCATTTAGTAAAGACCATCATCTTTTCTGCATTTTTTTGTATATATTTTTTCATTGCTTTATTATATATATATATATTCCTTTATTACTTTTCATATTTTTTGGAAAAAAGGAAAACTTGTATACCAATGATATAATAAAGGTGTTTTCACTACCCAAATAGTTATAAAGGAACCCTTATCTCAAAGAAAATGAGTGTGATTCTTCCCTATAATTACCTTGAACTCATCCTCTCACCCACAATTAGCTGAAGTTGTGATATGAAATCAACAATATATATGTGTAATTAGAGATAAAATCATCTGATGATATAGCTTAACAAATTGGTAGTTCATTGTTTCAATGGAAAAAATTTGGGCAACTGATAAGGTGATAGGAAAATTTACATTTCCATAATGGTTTTTTTCAATTGAATGATTTCCTTTATAATAAACAACACCCTCAGGTCCTATAGATTCAAAAACATCAAGGTAAGAAATAGGTTTACAAAATGGCATGGGACTCCCAATAAATAGATTAAAAGGAAAAATATAAAAAGTGGATTGTGAATGTATTTTGATTTGAAGATTAAAAACAATTGTATAGTTAATTTAGGAGTTATAGAATAATTTTTAGACAATTAAAACATGTTCAATTATATGAAAGTAGTAAAAAACTAACTTCAATAGTAATTTAAACTCAATAAAATCAAAAATAATGAAAATCCTAAAATCTAGAAAATAATTTTCAAGAGGAAATAGGATTTGAGAGCTTAAATTTCCTATATAAAAACAGATCAAAAATAAAAAAATAAAAACTAAAACATCAAGAAGATATTACAAACTAGATTGAAACCCCCCAGATTTTTTAACATTGTCCCTTTAAGCTTAATATAATTCACCAAAGATTAGGCTTTGATTAAATAAATGTTTAATAAAAATAAAACATGGTTTATTGGTCCTAAAGGTATCCTTCAATTGACACCCTAGTTACTACCATATAAAAAACTACAAGAATGGATGAAAAAATCATTATAAATTTATTCAAAGTATGTTTATAAAAATAGTAAACATAGAAGGAAAATAGATAAATCTATGTTTAACCCCAAATTGGGTAATGGATTTTGACTACCCCAGGTAAGGAAGTACTAACTATTGTCCCCAATCTAAAGGGTGTAGGATTATGTTAAAAAAACCACCACATTTTTTTTAACTCTAATACTCTTCAATTTTCAATTAATATATAGAAACCCATGAATAGTGTACTATATATCAGTCACCTTGGTGATGCGATATTTTATTTCATAGTTGTTTTAATGTAAATTTTAGGACTCTTATTATTTATTTAATTCTTTGGAAATGTCTTCAACTTATAGGGCGAACTCATTTGATGTTTATTTAAAATATTCAACCATGGTAAATCAATAAAAATTTCATATTGAGGAATTTTATAGAATGATGAAATTAAAAGTAATTTTTTTTATTCCAATAATTTATCTTGGTACTCTATATCCTCTTATAGGACCACTAGGAAATACCAATTTACTGACTTTAGAAAATATTAAATAGATTTAGGGAGTTTAATGTGTTTCTATATAGGTGTATCATTTTCTTTCTCACCACTCTCCAAAAAAATCCATGTTTTTTCTGAATCAAAAATTTTAAAATAGTGGGGTTTGTGAAAAATTACCTATAAATAAAATTAGATAGGAATGAGTTAAATTTTAGACTATATTCCAATATTGACTATAAATTATTATCCTTTTCTCAAATCCTATTAGTATTCGGTTTTCATGGATGGAGGTAACTTGTTTATGTAATTTGTCTTTTCTTAAAGTTCCTCCCTACAGTTGTGTCTTCTTATAATTCCAGAGAATGATAATGAGGTGTTTAATTTATTCTTTAAAGATAATAGTCATGTTATAGGTTTCCTTAAACAAAATTACTCTATTTTTATTCAAACAAATATTAATATCCTACATTCCTATCAGTTTACATATACACATTTGTAACCTATTCTCTAAATGGTAGATAATTTTTAGATAATACATTTGAAAATAGATTTTTCTTATATTCCATGAGTTATAAAAATTGATAAATATGTGGGGAAATCCCTTCCACCACCATTTATGGTTCTTGTTTCTCCGACTAATGTTCCTTGGATACTCAGTCTTACTCATATATTTATGCCATTTTTTGGTTCATCTCCTATATATCTTCCTTTTTTCTATTAAATCTAATCACTCCTTTCAGCACACATTTCTTCATATTTCACCTATGATTAGATATCCATGTACAATAAAATAAATTTCAATACATCCTGGAAAAATGTAATATTTTTTAAACATTATATGTATGTAAATAAAGAAAATGGACTTTACAAAAATTGAAAGAATTATAAAGTTATTTACTGGATCCCCGATATCAATGCCATATTTTGAAAAAATTATCATGGGACGGTACAACATAACATAAATATTTTCCAAGTGCAATATAGTGGTTTCCCAAGGCAACTTATTAAGAAGACTATTTGGGATCACTTACTATTCCAACCACATTATTATATTTTTTGGTATTTTTAATATATTTCAAAACAAAAGGAAAAAATGTGTCATTTACAATTTAATTCAGGTTTACATAATAATAAACATAAAACGTATATTTAAATATAATTATGTTAGGAATAAAGTAAATTATTCTTAGATAATGGCCTAGTGTGAAAATTAATTACCTCATTAATCATCTATTACCTACTCAATGATCTCACTCAATCATATTTGTGTTCAACCACCCTAGCCCATTGTTGTGAATATATAGTGTACCTTAAAATTAATAATCAAACTACACATCCACCACTTCCTTGGTTAATAAGTTTGAGGGATCATTGATTGAGTTAACCCCTTAACCAACCTTCATGGGATATAATCACACCCATTAATAATTAAATCACTATAGATCCTTTATATTCCAAGATTATTGAGTAATTTTTATAAAAAAACTTCTTTGAAATGTATTTTTTGATGAACCAAAAAACACACCTTGTTTTATTTATGAATTCATTAATTTTGGTTAGTAGTTGTTTTTTATATTGATTTACTATCTGATTTAAAAGGTCTGATAAGATAATTTTGATACACATAATTTTCCTATCTCGGATAATAAATCTAAATTGTATCAAATTATTAATAGATTAAAGAATTTTTGTTTCGTAAAAGTTCCTAAAGAACTCAGACTTTACCATTTGTATTTGTTACTCTAATGAATATAAGTTTAGACTGAGGATTTACTAAATGAAGTTTATGCATTATATATAAATGTTTTGTGAGTTTTGATACATATCTGAATTGTTGACAAAAGATTGATCTATGTATTATATTTTTTTTAAGAGATTATATTTTTAATATTTTTTAGTGTTTACTTAAAGATTTTTTTTGTGAAGACCCAATATAAAATCATTAAGTTTATATTAATATAATAATGTATTCTAATCTTTCATGATCAATGAGATTATATGGTAAGGAATCTATAACATTTTATTTTTTAGCTGGAGTAAGTCTAGGGTTGTGTACATGAATCTCATTGGGTTGACCAAATAGTATAAAAATGATAGGGATATTATTTTTTATATATGTTGATTAATTCTAGGTTTTTACAGGTTTATTCTAAAAAATTTGATTGAAAAACACTTAGGGTAATGGAAATTGTGTCCGTTTTATCTAGTTACTGATCTTCATACCACTTTAGATTAAAAGTGATGAGTTCCTTTGATTATAAATAGTAATATAATTTTAATACATTTTAAAGAAGATTGTGTATTTTTTATGAGTTTTTTTTATTTTCATCCTTTATTATACTTTTTCATATTGGGTCTTTACCAAGTTTGATTTGAAATATTCTATTTTTTTTATTTTATACTTCTTTTATTGATCATTGTACTCTAATAAATTAGAATATTGTAACCTTAAAATTTCTTGTTATATTGATTTGGATAAAATTGTATGTTTTCTTTTAACTCCAACTGTAACACTCCAGGATTTCATAGTATGTTATTTCTTCAAAGTAATTCAATAACTTTCATTACACACAACACAGAGTTCAAGAGCACCAAGACTTACCAAACTAGCCGTTCAAAAGTGGTTATGAATAGTATTAACTGAATTTTGAACTTTATATAATTTTTATAAGTTTAGAATCCATATTATTATTTTCTTAGACATAATGTAAGAACAAAAACATTTTTTCAGATAAAAGAAGTATTTTTCAAAAAATGCAATTTTACCACCTTTTAATGGAGAACCATTTTTAAATCCAATATTTGTAACTTTTATATATTCAATTTGACAAAATAAAATTCTTCCTTAGTATCGGGAGATAATATTTTAGTTTTAATAAATTTTTGGTGTTTTTCTGATAACTTTCATATTTGGGTGAATAGTGAAAAATACTATATTTTATCTGAATTTTTTTTAAATCAAAATAATTTATAGTGTTAAATTATACATTTTAATGGTTTGGAAGTATTAATAGATTATATTTTTACCATTTAATCCAATGCTAGTCATTTTATGTAATTTTACATTGAAATTGGACATAAACAAGTGTCAATATTTTGATATTTATAGTTGTAGCGTATTTTTGACAACAGAAATTAATTTTAAATTAATTAATGCAACTTATATGTTTATAAACATGTAAAATAGAATTAATTTTTGAATTTGGAATATTGAAATTATCTTAGGGCGAATTTTTGGTATTTTTCTAAAAACATTCAATTTTTGATGAATAGTGAAAAACACGAAGTTATTGTTTAAAACTGAATTTTTGTTTAAAAAAATTATTTATTTTATTTATATTTATTTTAGGTAAAAATAGATACATAATACCTATATAAATTCAATGTAATTCATTGGAGTCGGTTTATAATAATTTTAGATATATAAAAAATTTATCGAACTTTTTACCGTTGTTTACCCACCTCCTAGGAGAATTTGCAAATTTACATAAAACTTAATTTTACCGCTTCTGTGAGTTGAATTTTGAAAATCTGAGAGACACGGTTAATATCAATGAGTAAAATGTGGTTCAATAAGATAAAAATAATTTTTGGTGAATAGTATCTTTTTAGTTTTATTTTCCATGGTTAAAAGTAAATAGGGTAATTAAAGGTAAAAATGATATTAATATTACCCTAACACATGTCCTAATTCTATTGGACAAGTTTATCTCGACCAAAAACAACTATAGGAATAAAATATTTTCATTTAGGTCCACTTGGATTAGATTAGGACATTTATTATTATTTAATTCAAAGAAGTGTTAAAAGAGTTAAAATCAAAGTTTAATAACTAAAACATTTTTAATATATGGTTATTCATAAGATAAATTCGATTATAAATATTCATTAGAAATCTAAAATTATTTCATACTTCATGGAATTTTGTTTATAATTTTGATACATTAAATAAATTTATTTATTTATGCCACAATGATGATGCGCTAATTCCCATATTCATGAAAGAATCAAATAAATGGTATTATAAATATTAAAATAAACATAATTTCAATGTTTTTATGACATACACGAATTTTCTAGGTGAATATGACATGATAGTGATGGTTCAGTGTATCTTGTTTGATGTTATCATGTTTTTACGACTTTCACAAAAACAAAATATCAAACAGTGTCAAAATTGACATATATTAATATTTTAAAAAATACTATATTATTGGTTGATATAATATTCCTAATAATGTAAGGTTCATCCAAAGGGTCTAAATAATATTATATATGTAATTAATGAGCGAATTTAGGTTCTATTGGATGTTAATAGTATTTTTATTAATCATATAGAGTAAGAATTCAAGAAGACAGGGTAAAAGTTAAACTATTTAACTAAGAGTTAAATCTAAATTTTAAGGATAATATGGTGACCTAAACCTATCTAAAACATATTGGTTTAGAGGTTTTCGACCCATCCCCACCTTATCCTTTAAATAATTCATTTTTTATCCATTATAAACCACAAATTATTTTATTATAACATAAAATTTTATGTTTTTTCTAAGGTGCCCCTCACCCCTCTTAAAAAAGGGCACTCCCCCTTCACTCTAATTCACACCTTCTAAGCCATTCGGCTCATCCAAACCCTGACCAAATGTCATCACAACTTCCCTAACTTCATCCTATAGGCCCTTCTTTGTTCATAAAGTCAACTTAAGGATCCCTTTTGATCAAATCAAAAGGAAGAACCCAAAGAAGATGAGTTTAAACGTACCCTCGACTATAGGAAAGTGCAAGGTAAGGGGTTTTCATCTCACTCCTTATTTTCATGAGATTCATGCCATATTTCCACTATTAACTTTTGTGTGGTGTATATACTGCCCGTAATTGTATTATTTTTGTAATTCAAATTAATTTATGTGTATTTACATATTCATTTAATGATACCTCTTTCATGGGGTGCATGTTTCGTAAATTACCAATTTGGTAAGGGTTAATTTCACAATCTCTTTATTATCTGAGGTTGTTTTTACATAAGTATCTACTGGGACATATTTATTATCCATGTCATGTTTCATAAAATAGTTTTCAAAGGGATTCATTTTAAGGGACCTTTTACTAAAACATAATTTTAAATGTTTTAAATATTTATTATTCTAAATAATTTTCATTAATGTCCAATTTTTCAAAATGGTTTTTAAGTATTTATATATATGGACATGAATCTTTTAAAAATGATAATTATTTTAAAAAGTTTCAAAGTGGTATGGGACACTTCGATTCAAAAATTTCATTAAATGTCTTCCTTTCTAAATTGTGTAACTTTGAAATGTTTTCATGAAAAACAGATATTTCTCTCAAAGTGTTTTACAAAACATTTTCTTCTATGTCAACATCCTTTGATGGATTTTATGCTCATTTGGAGTTGATTTATTATTATAAAAAACATCCATATTTTATTGAGGTTTTTGTGATATGTTTTACTGAGGATGTGTTATTTTTATACCATTCATAGTTTATAGAGAAAGTATTGTCATTTCGTATAAGAGTTTTAATACGAATGTTTATGTTGTGTTTAAACCTGTTCATATGAGGAATGCATTGGACTTATTATGTGACGGGTGGATTCCTCTATAGCACCTAGATGCATCCATAGGTCTAATGAGACAAACTAGTGTCTTGGCATAAGGCCTTGACAAAATATTTTGTGTAGTCTTGCCACAAGGCCTTGACTATGTGGTTATGATAGTCTGACATTATGCATTCCACCGTTATGAAAGTGGTTATTGATATTGAATGTGATTATTCGACTAGTAGAATATCCATGTTAATAAGTAAATTACATTATTTCATTTTATTTTTTCTATATTATACTGAAGTTCATGTTTAAAAGGCTTTTTCTTTAGTTATACATTGCCTTAAATGTTAATTCTTATTTATGAAAGTTTCCGTTGTATTGCTTACCCTTATTGAGCATTTGAGCTCACCCCTATCTATGTTTTATTTTTCCCAGGATTCCGAGAAGTGATTGTGATTGATATGAAGGGTTAAGTTAAGGGAATAATGGTATTCATAAAGGATTATTTATGCTATATTTTATGTTTAAAATTGTAATGTAAAGTTAATGTAGGTAATCTATTTTCCAAGACTGTTAAACTGATCGGTCCTTTGGGACTTTATTCCTTATAATCATGCCAATGTATTAAAATAATGCACCGACTCTGGGTAACTGGGGTTGAGGCGTTACAGTTGGTATTATAGGAAGTTTACAAATAACCTTGGAAACTAGATTTAGATAAAATCGGATTAGAGCACATTACCCTAAGATAGACTTTGAGTATTAGAAAAGGAAGAACTTCCTAGAATTTTGGTAATATAGAGATTTCGTGAGTTTTTCAAGAAAATAAATCTCTGTCTATATACGAGCAGGTAGAGGGGGCTCTAGAACAGATGTACCGAGGGGTAAAACCCAAAAACACAATTTTGAGTTATACTCGAACGGGAACTGGAGAACAACAAAGGTCCTTGCTGAACTCTTGGTAATGAAACTCCTATGGGATATGCATATGATAATTCTCATTTTCATTAAAAATCATTATTATGGATTTATGAGTATATACCTCCTCAAATAAAATATTTTTATATTTATATCCATAAACTGTTCAATTTATATTAGGTATTTTACACATTTGGAATTAATTATTTCAATTCATAAACTGAACTAATGTATGCCATTCAATAGAAATGGATCCCAGTAGAAAGAATGTGAACTCCAGCAATACGTATGATCCAATGAATAATAAGGATCATACCTTTCATAGTATTAATATAAAATTTATAAAAGAAATAGTCTACCATGTATTCTCAACATATGAAGAAATAGTATCATGTGTTAATAAGATCAGAAAATAATTTCTGAGTCCTATGGCATTGAAGGGAAGCAAAAGAAGAAAAGTATGGAAGAGAGAAAGATGGATAAAGGGAAGAGGGAAAATAAGGATTTTCCAATATGTGATAAATGGGGAATGAAACACCTTGGTAAATTCTTGAATGGAATAGGAGATTGTTATAAATGTGGAGAAAAAGGACACGAAGTACGTGATTTCAAGGGTAAGAAAAAAAATTCAAATGTAAAATTCTTCATCTGCATGGCGTTGAGACCTTATGTGAATCAATGTCCCATTCATAAGAGTATACTAGAAATGATTTTATTGGATAATAATCAAGTTATGATACTACCCGAGATGAAGTGGAATGACTAGTGTTCTTATGGCTTTGAGGCCCTCAATTCTACAATTGTTTATGACTGATGACCTCAATCAATCCCTATAAATATTTACGTTTTTCCTAGAATTATGTGTCTTTAATTTCCATCAATGTTCTCCTAATCGAGATCATAATTTGGTGGTGAATTTTTTTATTTCCCTTTTCCTATTATTAAGACTAAATATTATTAACCCAATTTCTGATGTGGGTTTTTCCACAAAAATATTTTCTATTTTCAACCGTCTATTTTCGAAGAACAATTTCAAATTACGAGGACGGAATTTATTGAACGAGGGAAGAATGTAACATCCCAAGATTTCATAGTAAGTTATTTTTTCAATGTAATTCAATAACTTGCGCTACACACAACACTGAGTTCAAGTGCACCAAGACTTACCAAACTAGCCGTTCAAAATAAGTTATGAATAGTATTAACTGACTTTTGAACATTATATAATCCTTATCATTTTAGAATCCATATTATGAATTTCTTAGACATAATGTAAGAACAAAAACATTTATTCAGATAAAATAAGTATTTTTCAAAAAATGAAATTTTACCGCATTTTAATGGAGAACCCTTTTTAAATCCAATATTTGATACTTTTATATATTCAATTTGAAAAAATAAACTTCTTCTTTAGAATAGGGAAATAATAATTTAGTTTCAATAAAGATTTGGTGTTTTTATGATAAATTTCATATTTGGGTGAATAGTGAAAAATACTATATTTTAACTGGAAACATCATTTTTAATCAAAATAATTTATAGTGTTAAATTATACATTTTAATGGTTTGAATTTATAACTAGATTATATTTTTACCATTTAAGCCAATGCTAGTCATTATAAGTAATTTTACAATGAAATTGGACATAAACAAGTGTCAATCTTTTGATAGTTATTATTTCTTAAAAATACGCCTTTTTGGTTTTGACAACTAGAAATAATTTTAAATTAATTTATGAAACTTATATGTTTTGAAATTGGTAAAATATAATACATTTTTTAATTTGTAATATCGATATTATCTTAGGGAGAATTTTTGGTATTTTTATAAAAACATTAAATTTTTTATGAATAGTGAAAACACTGAGTTATTTTTTAAAATAGACTTTTTATTTAAAAAAATATTTATTTTATTTAAATTTATTTTAGGTCAAAATAGATACATAATACATATACAAATTCAATTTAATTCATTGGAGTCAGTTTATAATAATTTTAGATATATAAAAATTTTATCGAACTTTTTACCGTCTTTTACCCACCTCCTAAAAGCATTTTTAAATTTACATAAAACTTAATTTTACTACTTCTGTGAGTTGAATTTCGAAAATCCTAGAGACAAAGTTAATATCATGGAGTAAAATGTTGTTCAATAAGATAAAAATAATTTTTGGTGAATATTAGCTTTTTACTTTTATTTACCACGGTTAAAAGTAAATAGGGTAATTTAGGGTAAAAATGATATTAATATTACCCTAACACATATCATAATTCGATTGGAAAAGATTATCTTGACCAAAAAACAGCCATAGGAATAAAATATTATCATTTAGGTCCTCTTGGATTAGATAAGGACATTTATTATTATTTAATTCATTGAATAGTTAAAAGAGTTAAAATCAAAGTTTAATAACTAAAACATTTTTAATATAGGGTTGTTCATAAGATAAATTCGATTATAAATATTAATTATAAGGAAAAATATATTTCCTACATGTTGGTATTTTATTTATGATTTTTAGAAAATAAATAAATTAATTAATTTATGACACAATGGTGATGTAGTAATTAACTTATTCATGAAATAATCAAATAAATGGTATTATAAATATTAAAATAAATATAATTTCAATGTTTTTATGACATCCAAAAATTTTATTAGTGAATATGACATGATAGATATTATTAAATGTATCTTGTTCTAAGTTATCATGTTGTGATGACTTTCACAAAAACAATATATCAAATAGTGTCAAAATTGACATAAATTAATATTTAAAACAAATACTATATTATTGGTTGATATAATATTAATAAAAATTAAAAGTTCGTCCAAAGGGTTTAAATAATATTATATATGTCATTAATGATCCACTTGAGGTTCTCATGGACTTTTATAGTATGATTATTAATCATATTGAGTAAGAATACAAGAAGACACGATAAAAGTTAAACTATTTAACTAAGCATTAAATATAAAAGTTAAGGTTAATATGGTGACCTAAACCAGACTAAAACCTATTGGTTGAGATGTTTTCGACCCATATCCACCTTATCCTTTAAATAAATCATTTTTTAGCCATTAGAAACCAAAAATAAATTTATTATAATATAATATTTTAATTGTTTCCTAAGGTTCCCCTCACCCCTCTTATTAAAGGGCACTCCCCCTTCACTCTAATTCACATTTTCTAAGCCATTTGGCTTGGCCAACCCCTTCCCAAATATCCTATAATGTTCCCTCAATTCATCCTAAGGGCCATCCCTTGGTCATAAATCCAACTTAAGGATCCCTTTTGATCAAATCAAAAGGAAGAACCCGAAGAAGAGGAGGTTAAACGTACCCTCGACTAAAGGAAAGTTCAAGGTAAGGGGTTTTCATCTCACTACTTATTCTCATGATATTCATGCCATATTTCTACTATTACCTTTTATGTGGTGTATGTACTTCCCGTAATTGTATTATTTGTGTAATACACATTGATTTATGTGTATTTACATATTCATTGTATGATACCTCTTTCATGGTGTGTATGTTTCGTAAGTTACCGAATTGGTAAGGGTTAATTTCATAATCTCTTTTTTATCTGAGGTTTTTTTTACTAAAGTATCTACTGGGAAGTATTTATTATCCATTTCATATTTTATAAAACTATTTTCAAAGAGATTATTTTCAAGGGACTTTTTACTAAAAAATCATTTTCAATGTTTTAAATATTTATTCTTCTAAATAATTCTCATTAATGTCCATATTTTCAAAATTGTTTTTAAGGATTTATTTATATGGACATGAATGTTTTAAAAATGTTAATTCCATTCAAATGTTTCAAACTGGTATGGGAAACATTGATTCAAAAATTTCTTTAAATTTCTTCCTTTCTAAATTGTGTAACTTTTAAATGTTTTCATGAAAAAGAGATTTTTCCCTCAAAGAGTTTTAAAAAACATTTTCATCTATGTCAACATCCTTTGATGGATTTTAAGATTATTTAAAGTTTATTTATTATGATTCTAAACTTACATATTTTATTAAGGGTTTTTGATATGTTTGACTTTGGATGTGTTATTTTTATACCATTCATAGTTTTTAGAGAAAGTATTGACATTTTGTATGTTAGTTTTAATAAGAATGTTTATGTTATGTTTAAACATGTTCATATCAGGAATGAATTGGACATAGAAAGTGACTGGTGGAGCCCGCTATAGCTCCTCGATGCATCGGTAGGTCTCATGAGACAAACTAGTGTCTTGGCATAAGGCCTTGAAAAAATCTTATTTGTATTCTTGGCACAAGGCCTTGACTATGTGGTTATTATAGTCTGGCATTATGCATTCCATCATTATGAATGTGGTTATTGATATTGAATGTGATTATTAGACTAGTATAATATCCATGTTAATACATAAATGGAATTATTTTATTTCATTTTTTCCATATTATGTTGAAGTTCAAGTTTAATAGTCTTTTGTTTTAGTTATATACTGCCTCAAATGTTTATTATTATTTATGAAATTTTTCACTGTATTGCTTACCCTTACTGATCATCTAAGCTCACCCCTTTCTATGTTTTATTTTCCCAAAGATTCCAAGTAGTGTATTTTGATTTATATATAGGGTTAAGATAGGGGAATAATGGCGTTCATAAAGGATTATTTATTCTATATTTTATGTTTAAAATTGTAATGTAAAGTTAACGTATGTAATCTATTTTCCAAGACTGCTAAACTAATCGGTCCTTCAGGACATTATTCCTTGTAATCATTCCAATGTATTAAAATAATGCACTGACTCAGGGTAACTGGGGTTGGGGCGTTACAACAACTCATCCTTCCTTTTGAAACTCACTATTTAGGATAACAATTGGTACCAAATCTTACTCAACTTATTGCTCCTAAAACTAACCTATAGTAGATTAACTTTTTCTTTTTTATGAACGGTTTACTATTTAGTATATTAGATTACATGAAAAATTATTTGCCACATATTTTTAGAAAAGATGATTGAGAGTGTGAAATATATTAGATAGATCCATTTTTTATTAACATTCGTGTAGATCACTATCGTATGACGGTCAAAAACTATAAAATTAATGAAAAGGAAATTTATAGCATTACATGAAATTTTTTTGAGTATTCTATTAACTATAAATTCTTAAATACTTTTATTTTTTAAATGAATCAAAGTATTTAAAGTTATATTTATTCTTATGAAATGAATAAAGGAATTTAGAATTAGTTGGATATTACACTCTTGGAAACATCTAAAGTCTTGGAGCCTAAAAGAGTTACATTATGTGTTGAGTATTATGATTTTTATTCTCTTATAGGGTAGTTAATGACTTAGATAGATCAATTATTTATGGATATAATTAATAGAATACAGTCTCTTTGTGAGAAGGAGATTATATAATATCAACTTGTGTTGATTTGTTTTTAAATTCTTTTAAAGGAATGGGAATCTAATAAGATAGTGATAAATGAAATAAATAATATTATGAACCTAATCCTAGATTATTTAGTTTTAATTTTAATGAACTATGAGATATGGTTAAAATGAGATGATGAGAAGTAGAAATAGAATAATGGTGGAGTTAGGTTTTATTCTACTACTTCTGGTGCTTTTAATTCTACACAGTGTACATCAAAGAGGACTTATAAGGATTGTTCAAACAGTTGTAGTATGAAACATATGATAGGATGGTTTTATAAAAATTAAATTCATATTAATAGGATTATAATAAATAATAATTTCAGAAATGAATATAAAAATTATTGGATAGATATATATGGGAAGTCTGAGAGAATATATAATTCTACTTATATTATTTGTTAAGAATATAAAATACTCAGGTATACCATATTGGGTTTCATGAGATTAAATAAAAAGTACAAGGTTGTCTAACCCCCCCCCCCAAATGATACAGGAAGAAATTTTATATAGATAATTGTAAAACATGGGGTGTTAGTAAAGATTCATATTCCAGGTGTAGTGACCCAGAAAGTGATGATAGATGGATGATAAACAATTTTATGTGAAGGATCGCATGATTGAGTTATTTTTAAAAGGAAAGGTAACTTATGATTCTATTACAAATTTTTCCTTTGGTATCTACTTGTCCTTATACTTCACATGATGAATATCATACTCCATTATTTTGAAGAGTTAGTGAATTATGTGATTATCCTAGAGAAAATATTTAAAATTTTAAGCAATGAATATGATATAGTACTGAAAAATGTTAATAATATATATGATATAATCTAAAAATATAATTCAGATTTCAGTGCTGAATCAATTTTTTGGTTCATCTTTTAATGGTCATAATAGAGTTTTGAAACTGAATACCAAAGTTATGTCTAAAAATATAGGTTATAATTTTCCTTCAAGAAAGATTATTTTTTATATGACTTTATGATAGTTGAAACCATCTATTACATCTTCCAATGTTTTTTTTCCTTTTAAAAAAATTATTTTTTCATACTAACTATTTTTTTTAATTAATGTAATATTTTATACTAAATTTCAAATAGAGGAAACTAAAAAATTTATTACTTGAATAACGTTCAATCCTTCATAAAATTTAGATATTATATTTTAAACATAATAGAAGTTATTTAACATTGTATTTTTATATAGATGTGGGTTCTGAATTAATTTTTACTAAAATTTATGGATCGAAACATATTTGGGTTCCAAAGTTTTAGTTTTATTCATTTTAGGTGAAAAGGCTAAGTAACAGTAGCTAGAATTCATGATACATGGATAATGGTTGTTGTCGGAACATGAATGAAAACAAGTCCAACATCTAGAATTTACAAAAAGTTAAAGGTGGACATATTACATTTAGAGACAATGCACAAGGTCATATTGTGATAATTGATGATGTTTATTTTAATGGTGATACTTAAATTTCATATATCTTTTATGTTTATGGAATTATTAAAAAAATTATCATTATAATAAAATTTATTTGATTAGGGTTGATCTATGAAATTTTGGAATGATAGTCGTAGTCATTTATTTGGTTAAATTAAGTATTTAAAAATCATACTTATCATTAGTAAAGTTAATAAGTATGGTATTATATCCCCAAGGAAAGATAAGTAGAAGTGTGAAAGCAAATTAAATAAAAAAACATAAAATAGTGAATGAGAAGATTTGATGGTGATTGTATGGAATGAAACAAAATAAATTAGAGAGATAGGTTGGTAGTTGAGGAAATTAGGTGAATCATTCTGGATTTAATTGATTATAAATGTTCTCAACTATAGTATGAAGATAAAAAAACTATATTAGTTCCTATGAAATATAAATTTTAATCATTAAACTACCATTAAGTTTTCTCCATATCATAGTGATATCTCCTAATAAAAAAATGTGCAATCAAAATTCAAAAAATAATCCTTCCGTTAATGGAGAATAGATACACCAACCATTTCCAATTTTTGGTACTAATGATGATGATAAAATATTTAGAAATAAATAAAATCACTTATAGATACTTAGAATAGGATAAAATATTCTCATTAAGAATAAAATTAATAACACTAAACCAAATATTGCACTTACAAAATTATAAAATCTAGAGTATTAAAAATTAAATAATCAAACTCATTCCAATATCATTACCATAAATCAATTAATTATACATGTTAAAAATGATGATAAAAATATATTTTAGAAAATTAATCTCAAAATAGGAATCCAAAAATATAATAAAGTGAAATAATGATTCTATCTTGTTGTATCATCTAATCTCAAGCTCTAACTCCATTGGATCCTGCTTCGTATGTACTTTTTCCATCACTCTGGTTGCAGGTGAAATTAAGAACTATAATTATTTTTCTAGATAAATTAATCCCCCTCATTTTATTAATTTTTTACTCAATATCATAGCCCTATATAATTACCCTATTTGGTGACATCCAAATGAAATAGTTGATGTTTTATCCATTATTCAATGTCCTTAACACTTTAATAAAACTCTTCAATATATTTTTCATATTTCACAAGTTGAAATATTAATTATAACTGAAACTAGTTAATTATTTAGTAAACAATAGACGTGTTAAATAAATATATTAGAAATATAACTTCAATATATGATTTAACACTAGACACCAACTTTCTTAGTCCTCGATAAACTTGAATGTTATTATCACATGCTTTATCTGCATCATTGGCTCAATAATAGAACTTAGATATGAATCTGACAGAGTAAATAATTTGAGAAATTTTTAGAAATCCTTATAAAACAATGTTAATGCATATATGGGGAAAATCAAGGCCCCTTAGTCTTCAATATATCCCTATATATTTAGAAAAATTAAATAAAAAAATATTTCAATGTTTCATCTCAGTCGATGTTCTTATTTCATTACTCAGTACATATAAATCTATATTGAAGCATTGGAAACTCCTCTACTTCAATTTTTTATCATCCAAACATGAAAAATGTTCTTTAGTATTTACATAGTGTATTTTCCTACCTCCATCTAATTTTCTTTGAAAAATATAAGAAAACTAAAATCATCACTAAAAGCCATTGCATATTTGGTTTATTTCCAAACTCAATCATAAAGCAAGAACTGAACCATTTATATATATCCACTAAAGATGATCTTGATGGTCTATCATCTTCAATTAACTAAACCTCAAACACCCACAATTTTATGTCTTCCCTAATATCAATTATGTAATGGATGTCGACCAAAACTCTTTATTCAAACTCAATGTTTGTTTAAACTTTGATGCATCGGATTCAACTGCCTTCATTATGGTGAAGGTTATATTATTTTTCATCAGTCCCAACTTCATCAATTGATGATTTCATGGATTTTATACAACATATACTGAAAAAATCCACACTACATAGAGTATGGGTATGTATTTACTTAAATTTCCATCAACATATTACTCACAACTACAACACAGTATCTATATTTCATTAGATGAGAAGGTTTGAGATTAGTGGCAGCTTTATAAAATTCATTAACTCATCATTGGTGATCACCTATAGACTCATATTCAAATTATTTAAACTTAATTTAGGTCAATTTGTGATTTTGGTTTGAATTTATATAGGATAAATTATCTTATATAGTTCACTTTTAGAGAATTTATCCCATTCATAGATTTTTCTTACGTGGAATTATCTTATGAGAATAAATATTATTGGAAAACTATTCACAAATTCATCTTACGTAGGTCACCTACAATTATCTTATATGGTTAAATCTGTAAAATTATATTACACATGCTACTTAAAATTTCTCTTACATGAAATAGGCTCAAACGGGGTTTAGAAAAATGTCTTATAGATACCTCCAGAAATTTACTTACAATGGGATCCACAAATTTTATTACCATATATCCTACTATATAAAAAATAAAATAAAGTAAATTCTTTACACTACTTTAAAAATATCAGAATTAAAATAAACATTATAATAAAACATTTAAAATAACATGTATTCAAAAGAAATAAAATATACTTCGAAAAAAATATTAATAATATATCAATGGTAAATTGAACATTTTATTTTAAAAAATGAATCACTCAAAAAAATTCAAATAAATAAATCATAGAAAAATTCACCTCGATTAACAGAAAAATATTTCTTAAAGTTTTATCAATATTAAAACCAAATAAAATCAATTCAATTAAGTCCAAAATCATCATTTCTCATAAACAATGTTTAGAGAATTAAATTTACACTAAATATTGTGGAAAATTTACGAATTCCTCATTTATAGAAAAAATTAACATTATAAACTCTAATAAATACATAAAAAATTTGTGGAAAATGAATGAAATAAAATGATAATTAAATACCCCAACACCTAGAAAATTTCATATATTCAAATAACAAATTAGTCAAACTCAGTGTAAAAAAATAAATCTCATAAATGAAAAAGTGATATTCCACTAAGATATGATTCTTGAAATTAATTTCCACATTGGAATATCTTAAATAAATAATGATTGTCCTATAAAAATAAATTCCTTATTTAGAGTTTGTTATTGTTTTGAAAACAATAATAAATTTGAGAAATTTCGTGAATTATTAAACAAACATCAATTTTCTTCCACCTAAAATTCAAAACATATATTTCCCTCTAGGAGAATAGACTCACTTAATTTAAAATCATATAATAAATAAACACACCCTTGGATGGAAAAATTTAATATTAACTCTGCACTGCATAAATAACTCATCAAATAGAAAAATAATAATACATTATAAAAAAATGAGTTCATCCTAGATTAGGATTATCATTTCATAGTCCATTTTCATTCATATATTATAATTTTAATTTTAAGGTTCAACGTAAATTATTATTGTATAACATTATCCCAAAAATTTACCAAATTTTTTTCTTAGAGGTTAAGAAAATGATTAACCCAATAAACCACATGAGTTAGTAAAGATATATCTCTTTAAATTGGTTCAAAAAAACATCAATATTAAGGAAAAAAACTGAATCATTGAAATTTTCTATGTGAAGTTGGAAAATGGGATAATTTCAAAAAACAAAAAGGGATTTTTAATGAGTTCAGCATTGAAACATATTTCAACACATTGAATAACACTCCCCCATACATAAAACATTTCATTTTCCACATTGATGAATCCAATAGTGGAATAAACAATTTTAATTAGTTTCAAATGAAGAATATTTTCAATTCAATAGTGAATGATTCATGTATAGGGTCACAAGAAAGGCCAAAATGCATTTCTCCATACAAAAAAATCTCAACATGCATAATAATTATACAATCTTAAAAGAACTAGTTTATCATAGGACATTGATTTTAGATATGACATATTCTTACAAATTTTAAATTAAATATTGATTTGAAAAAAAGAAGATAAAATAGCATGGACAAGGACTATTGCATCACACTAATATAGTTAATAGTATAAATGACCTGTCGACATTACTAAGAAAATGGTATGAAATATAGAACAATATAAATTAATATTCACTAATTAATAACACAGACCAATATCATAACTTAAATAGATTACAAATCATTAAAAATAAATCAAATAGTACAATTACAACCCAAGTATAAAGAATATTTCCTCAATGTGTTCCAATCTGAATACTCTATCTTTATTTATGATCAATCTATTTGTAATTAAAGATTTAGTTCCTACAAGATTTAAATATAAATCATAAGAATCTATGAATTTATGTTAAAGAATGTGTGTAACCAGATATAATGTCCCAGGAAACTTGTTCAAGTTGTTCGATATTTGTAGCTCCATGTGGTAGTGAATAAGAGCCATAATTTAGGTTATGAAAATTTCATCATTGAAACATGTAAAAGGGAGGAAAGGTATCTCCATGTATAAAATCTAACAAAGAAAATGACATTTATTTATAAAAGAATGACTAAATAAAAAAATTAAAAAACATGTGTTTCCTCCCTTGCAAAACTAAATTTTAAATATTTAGCCGAACTCCCTCCCTAAAATGTATAACCATGATTATTTGGAGTAAATATTTCATTTATGAGTGGAAAATCATTGTTTTCCAATAATACTTAATCAATTTAATTCAATAAATTAAGAAAAACATCAAGATAATATTTCATAATCACTATCAAAACCAAAGAACTATATTTTTTCCACCATTATTCATATATACATATTCTCAAAAAAATGAATTAAAATTTAGACAAAACTCTAAAAAAATTTCCCAATATTAGAAGGAATGTTCTCAAGGTTTTACCCATAAAATAGAGATTCCAAACACTCAAAATAAAGTGAAAACCCTACTGCAGCCTACTTGTAACAACTAGGAACTGTGTAAAAAAATATTGAAAATAACTTCTCATAAGACTTCTAACTAGTGGTTTCAAATTATTCCTAAAAATAACGTTTTTAGAGTTTATAAGATACTAAAATTAAGTGAATTTCTCCAAAAATGTTGGAAAATCTTCATTAAAAAATTTCATGTATATAATATAGACAACTCTAAAGAAAACATTTATGTTCAAGTTGACAATTAGACATGTTTTTTGAAAGATGTAACCCACAATTCTCCCCATATTTAGAGGCATCAAATTAGTCGTATTCAGATTATAATTCTTCATATTTGGGCTCACACAACATAAGAATAATAACATGTAAATTTAACTCTATATTGTTCTCTATAGAAGGAACTTTCTCAGAAATTGGTAACCGAAGTAGTAGAATGATAACATGAGTGATGATATCTATGATAAAAAATTATTTATATTAAATTCCTCTTAGTCAATATCAATAATTTTCCTTTGTTTTATCTCTATATTCTATATCCTTTTAATCTCTCTAGTTGATTCATATTCAAAAAATAATTTTTTTAAATCGTCCATTAACTGATTCTTTGATTACGTAATCATATGGGTGATGGTTTTCCTTTCTAACCTCATATATAAATATTTTCCAAGAAATATCTATCAATTTAAAACTCACAACAAGTAGAGGATCCCTAAAAACTTTAAACTCTTATTAATACTCAACAACTTGATGAGTTATTTTACCCTTTGAAACATCCATGATAACCCCAATAGTGGCTATGAAAGGTTACCCTTAAAGGATCAGAATATGTTTTCACAATCTATTTAAAGTATAACAAAATTATTTGTAAATTTAATCCCTTATGCACTAACTATTATATCATCTAACCTTATATAAGGATAAACAACAGACTTATCATAAAATTATATAGATAAAGAAGTTGGATTCAATTCCCTAATACCTCAATTAAGAAATATAGAGTAATTCATAATGTTTATGATAGCTTATAAGTCATAAAGATAATTTATTCCCTAACTTTCCCATATTATAAAAGATATTAAAATGATTCTAAAGATTTTAAATTTTAGAGGTAACATTTATTGAACAATTCCACTACATTACCATGTGAGATTAATTTTTATACACTATCCACAATCCCTTTTGTTAGCTGAGAAGCATTAAAAAAATTACATATGATGGAATTATATTAAATACATCTACAAAAGGCATTTGATATTAAATCTTTTAAATATCTGAAGAAACAAAAAATAATCAGGTATATTAATCTTTTTAACTCTATTTGGAAAAGAAATGAGAGGATAATAATTCTTCAAAATAGGTTAGTTATTATCTTCCCCTTCCTTCCTCACCTTTTTATTTCTCTTTTTTATTAATTTCTACTACATTTTCTATTAAATTTTAGCTTTTATAGTAGATGGTTTTTCAATTTTTTCATCTTGGACATTGTTGTCTACATATTAAATAATTATGGTTTCATGATTTTTATTTTCCAATAAATAGTTTTCTTCAGTTTTAAATTACCTTATATTTCCCTTTATATGTTATTGAGTATTATGGCCTGATATAGTGGTTAAAACCATGAAATTTTTACTTGGATTAGGTTCTATTGTGTTGGGAATCCTTCCATTTTCTCTCCAACCTAGATCTCTAGCAAATCTTAACATTTGAAGTTCCAAACTATGGGTCATTAAATTTATTCCTTTATTAAATGAACAAATCTCATACAACAACTACTGAAAAAACCCTTTTAACTTCCCTTGATAATTTCATGACTCGACCCTATATTTATTTTGAAAATATTCTTTTTTATAGTATGTAAAAATAGGGGGAATGTGTTTTTTAATCAGCCCTTGATCTGTCCATGATAGTTTTGAGTAATATTTATATCCATTATTGTATTAGTTTAAAAAATGATCAATATTATATTGATTTATAGCTCTGTACTCTTTAAAATAAACACTATCATTCTATTTAATAGGATTACCAAATTGGGAAAGTATTTTTTTAGTGGGATCAAACATCCCATTGTGAAAACACTTCTCTCTAAGAATGAAACCATCAACAGTAGTAGATTTAATGTTGGTTTAATCCCTACGAATGATCCTATTTCTATTTCACTTGTGTTGTGTTTTTGATATATTCTATCAAAGAGTTGTTTAATCTTGTTAATAATAAATCCAGGAAAATCCCCACCACATGACCAATTAAACAAATTATGATTGTATGGTGTATGAGTATTGTAGAAGGTATCCATAAAACTTTGTTGATACAATTGGTGCCTATTTAGCTTTCTAATTAACATCCTAAAACAATATAAATATAAAACAAACTCTCTCCATTACCCTAAAAAACCATTCATCTTCTTACTAACATTAATTATATAATTCTTAAGATAGAATTTAGAGACAACATAGTTGAATAACTCTTCCCATGTATCAATAATATCTCTATCATGGTTTTAAAACCAATTCATAGCCCTAATATTTTGGGAAAAAATAAATTCCATAAGCCTATTATCGTCCTCATTCAACCCTAGAAAAGAAATATTTTTGAACATACCTAGAAAATTTTCTATTTAATTATAAATATTCCTTTATGGGGAGTTCATTTAAGGATGGAAACATTGAAAGGTATGATTACTTGATATTTTAATTATTATACACAGGATTAATACTTATATATTAAGGATTTAGGGACAAAGAATATCACTAAAATTACCTAAGCCTTATCTTCTTGGTAACATGATCTTATGGTTGTGGTATATGTATGTTTTTAAATATTCCATCTTCTATAACTTCTAAATTTTCCCATTCATTTTTTTTTACTTTTATTAAGAGAAATAAATTTTTTCTCAATTAATCGAAGTAAAATTCTAATATCATTTTTGTAATTAGTGGTCCAAGTGTTAATAAATTAATGGTATTAACTATTAAAAGCAACATACCATGTAGTGAGATAAACAAATAGTTATAATTATTTTTTAATGAATTTTTTAAAAAAATTAATATTTTTTTGGAATTAGTTTTTCAAAACGTTTTTTTTGAATTGGTCATACATTACCTCCCCAAAATGGTGCAAGAAAAGTAATAATATTGGTCATTGATGAAGCCAAATTTAATATGTATAAAACACAATAACTTTATGTATAGTTGAAAATTGAGGTTTCAAATCCATTAAAAACCTGAAGTGTAATTTTTCTAACAAACTAAATAAATTAAAATGTAAAAGCATGATGGATAAGTGATTATGATGATTATGTGGAATGATAAAAAATATATGAGATAGATGGGATAGAAATAAATGAAATTAAGGGTATTAGACTAGCTTTAATTCATTACAATTTTTTTCTACTCTATATTTAAGATGAAAAACTATATATGTTACTATGAAAAAAATGTGTCAAATACATTAACAACTATTATGTATTTTTTAGCTCAATTAACTCTCCTAAGAAAAATTATTTTCCATAAAAATTAGGAAATTATTTTTCAATTGATATAAAATAGAGATATTATCCTTTCCAATTTTTCTATACTTCATATGATGTTTAAAATTTGAGAAATTGATATCGTCAACCATCAATATATAGAATAGTGTCAACATATACTCACTAAGAAAAAAATTCATAACATTGAACAAGATATTACACTTAATAAATTATGATAAAAAGATAAAATATTTTAAATAATTCAACTCATTAGAACTTGACTCCCCTAAAATAAAAAAGTTCACATGATCACAATGATGAAAAAGAAAATATATTCAAGAAATTTTTTCTCAAAATCGAAATTCAATAAGATAAGAGAGAGGAAAGAATGTTCTTGGTTGAATTCACCTATGATCTCTAGATCCAACACCACTAGTTCCGACTTTGTATATGTTCTCACCTCTGTATTGGTTCCTACTCTAGTTTGGGAGTGTCAAGGCTTTTCAATGAAAATATATCCCCACCATTTTATTTTTTTTAGAACAATCCAAATACCTATGAATCACCTTATTTGGTGACAGCTAGATGAGAGATTAAATTTTTTATGCTTGAGTAACTATTTAAAACAATTTTATAAAACATCTTCACAATATTATGCCAATTCATAAGTTGAAATAATTACTGCTGCAAACACTCAATCATTCCTCATAAACATATCTATGTGTCAAATAATTTTGTGGTGAATAATACTCTGATAGATAGTTATACACTAGACATCACCTTACCTAGTTCCTTGGAAAACAAATGTGTACTTTGTTGTAATATTGGGTGCCCTATACCCAACATGATCAGTAATTTTGATTACTATACCATGTATATTGTGAGTTATCCATTATGTACACTTACCATTATAATGTAGGTATTTATGTGTCATCTATTTAAATGGTAATTTCCATTGATTATTTATTGTATCAAATTATTATAGTAGTCCTAATTCTATAAGGAGAACCAAAAGGTACTTGGACATTTATCATAATCATACTTCCTGTGGTCTAGATACATCATAATGATAGAAAAGAGTTGATTTCTCACTCTATAGTGATGGGGGGTCATAAGTATTGAGACTACTTCTCATGAAGTTCACACTTTGTGATCTCTAGTTGGTGAGATCATGAGGATATAACATCTTATGAAGAGTGTTGTTGCAAGTATTTTTGTGGTGGTGGTACTATAGCAGGTAACGTAGAAGCCAAGTACTATTAAATGAATGGGCCTTTGGGCCAAAATTTGGGGCCTATAATCCATGTAATGTTCTTTATGCCCACTAGGCCTTCAGGTCAAAAATATATGATGTAATACAAGAATATGGTTGGGTGGGTCCTCCCTTAGGGGGATATGACCTGCCTTTCAAGGCTGTGTGTGTGGTGTATGTGTGTGTGTTTTAATATAATTTTACCCCCAAGCACCTAATATATTATATATTATGGAGCTATACATTAAGATGGTGTGAGATTACGAGGCTTGATATGTCCACAATTAGGGTTTTAAATATATTAAAAATGATAAATGTAAGTGCATGCATGTTTACTAAAATTTTTGAATAACATCGAAATGGAGGATTATATTCAAAATATGAGGCCAAATTTGTGTTTAAAGCATGGGTTTTACCCTAGTAATGATATAAAATTAGTGCTTGTCAAATGATTGGGTTGGGCACTATTGTGGGTGGATTTTTAAATAAATTAATTGAATAAATTAATTAATTAAAACAATTACCCTAACCTATTTAAAATCAATTGAGACCCTCTTATGGTGAATTTTCAAGGTAATCTGTATTACCCTACTTGTCAAGAAAATCCATTGGGTAGTGTTGGAGGAGTTTAAATTGGTGGGAGATGACCAAATTGTGGATCATTCATCAGTGTGTGATGATGCTCAAGTATCTTCCCAATGAAATTGGCATAGAACTGTTCTTCACCAGTGATTGATCTGAATCAAGGTAGGATGATTTTTTTATTCTTTCCAAGATTTTTACTTCTACAAGAAACATGACCCAATAGACCAAAGAATTGATTCATCGATCAAACATATTATAGATATAGCATTTATCTATGGGAATTATTAGAATAATTTTTTAATTTATTTGGATATTTTATTCATTCGAATAGAAGAGGATCATGGCCAATTGAACATGGATAAGGTTTGTTCTTACTTTTCATGTTTCAAGGATTTCTCCTCACCATTCTTCATTCATCGTGTCAATTTCTTTTGTCCCATGATTCAAAAAATACCTATAAATAAATCATTATGGACCCGTTTATTGGCACAATGGATTTATATCATTAATCCATTCTTGTATCAATTATGGGATTGAGCTATGATTATGGATGACTGATTAGGAGTATATTTAGGGATATTCTTTTTCCTGTCATTTGTGTGCAATGATGGAAGGCATATCTGGACAATCATTGAATGGATTTAATGGAATCAAACTCAAAAATCGATGACGGAAAGACCATAATGGTTCTGTTCCTTGACTTACGGGATGGGGCATGAATGTCGACTGCCATAAAAGTGGACAATGACATGTGAACACAATGAGTAATTCATCATTACATGACATGTAGGGATCTCTCTATATTTATAGGGGTTTTAATGAGAATGTTAAATATCACGTGGCATGTGACCCCTATCACATAGTGTGTAACCCTTACCTGGTGGATCGGCATGTACCTAGGATGGTATATGAAAAAAACCCTGAGCTTGGCTAGCTATACATAGGCATTACTATCCAAATACAAACAACACCAATATTACACCAAATCATACATGTTGTGTACTTAGACACAGACTTGGAAACAATTCGTGATACACGGGTAAGACTCGATGCCAACAGGACACACTGTGTACTTCTAGTACACATGTTGTACTTCTTCAAACATGGAGTAGAGCCCTTTCCTCATTATCATGGGATAATTTTGTTAGGAAGTGTTCCCTTGATCCATTACCTAAGGGTTAATATGGAATTATGTCCTACAAATAGTATGGTGATCCCTTTAGTGGGACTCCTTAGATATAGTTGTTGGAATCCTTCTGTGAGGCCTAGACTGATATCCTCTATCATAATCATCCCTCAAAGGAGTTATTGTTATTATTGTGACCAACACTACATGGTAATCGATCCAATACTTATCGGGTTATTCCATATTGAGTTGTTGGTATACCCCATGACCTTGGGTGTGATGCTCATCTGTGTATTGTAATATTATACATCTACTGTATACTTCTTATAGTGAGACTTGGTGAGCAGTAATCTTGGATAGAAACCATCAGTGTTATCTAACTCATGAAGCATATTCTCTCGGATGAGTGTTATGTGGAACCTTCGAGAAGGATTCCTAGAATGGAATTATTGTTGTGACTTTACATTGATATAGGGTTTATTTTGCTTATATCTCAATATATTCTTGTAATATGTCTGGTATACATATTCTTGTGATGAGCTAACTGTTATTCTTAAAGATGTATGCATAGTTATTTCTCAGTTTCCTAATCAATATTTTTATACTCATCCCTACATGGGCCTTTCCCTCATGTGTCATATCTTATAAATATAATATAACTTTTTAGGGATCCTAAGAGGGACTAGGACCGGGCGGATCTTAGTGATCCATACTAGATGAGGTGTGTTCTAGTGGTTACCTTGATAGTAGTCCCCTTATATACTTTTAGGTTGGAATTTTTTTCAGTTTCATTATGGTGGTATTGTATGTATACCTTTTTCATTCCAACACTTGCTTTCATACTCTGCTAATGGTATTTAGATTTATTCATACAGGGTTTATCATTTGTTTTAAATTGTATCATTTTATTGTCTTGGAGTCATGTGTGTGTAAAGGTACATTAGGATAAGGCCATCCATGTGAGTGATATGCCTACTCAATGCTAGTTTCCATCCAATGGCCTGTTTGATGTGGTCATGGGTTAGCCATTACACAAGCCTCGTTGGGATGGGTCATGATAGAGTGGTATCAGAGAATTCAGTTCTACTTTAGGACCAGATTCTGCGAGACTTGTTTGGGGTGATAGTGTTAGGTGTTTCATGTTTGGATTTCAGTCCATGGACTCCAATGTTGGTGTGGAAGATGAGGTATCCATACACCAGGGGTCTGATCACATGCATTTCAACTCAGTATATATAGACACTGGTTTCATGGAAAAAAACATTGGTTTATGTATCCTATTGTAATGGTTTTTTGTTTCCTTTTCCTTCTTATGTCAGGTCCACAGATATACTCATTGACCACGATACATCTTGTCTATTTCAAGATTCTTCCATGAAGTTTGCTATCTAGGATTTAGTATCCATATCATGAGGATGATCACATCTATGATGAGGCTTCAATACATGGAAATATTCTGGATATATTACCTCTATGTGGTACATTGATTATACAAACACCTACTGAGTGGTAGATGGTACTCGCAGTACCAGTTGATGAGGTTCATAGGATGAGTGCAATTCATAAGTTTTAGTGACATAAACCCCTCAAGTTCCAAGCTGATCATATTATATAGGTGGATGAAGAATGGATTGAGGGGGTTAAAGGTTTTTCTATCTTGTTATGATACTAGTAGATCATATGTTAGTCTTTGAAGCAATCCTTCTCTTTAGCTCTTTAGGACAACGATGGGGTTTAGTGACCTAGTCTTATGATGAGGAAACTCTAGCCCAGTTATAGTTCGATCACCTTTTCAGAGAGATTTTCTCTACTGTTACATTGAGGGATGTTCATATCCAAGAGCTTCTACATATTTTGCTGGACAATATAGTATTGTCTAAGTATTAATCGATGTTAACCAACATTTCTAGGTGCTTTATTGATATGGTTCATGATCATTTATTTTAATAATGTACCTCTGAGTGATGAATACATAGAAATATCCAATATAGCATTATACCTATATGAATTTCTACATATAATGGGGTTATGTAGTGTTACATAGTGATCGAGATTTTCCCATATGATTATAAATAGAATTGTTTTTCCAGTAGTGGGCTCACGGGAGCATAAACTTTGGAAGTGGGGAGCCAAAATCAAACTTACAGAAATGGATGTGGGATAAATTTTAGGAGGAAATGAAAATATAATGGTTTTTCAGTTCAAGGGTCAGAAGATGGTTTTAATCATCCTAGGGATAGGGGGTTATACTATTTTTATGGAAAGGGACATCTCGTGATGATTGTCCAACCCGTAATTTGTATAATATATTGATAATGGATCGGCCACCTTTGTCGAGGCAGTGGTAGGAGTAGGTAGGTCTACATGGAGATAGACGTGGAAGAGGATATGGGAGTCCAGCTAGAGGTGATAGGAATTTTGAATTGTTTCCAAACCACCCCCATGTGGTTTTCACTAGGCTCAACGATCTGGTGGATAGGGTTGAGGGAAGTTGTAGGAAGTCGAGGCTTATGATTTAGAGGCTCTAGGGATGATACAAGTTTTGATCATTATCTTTTCTACCTTATATATAGTACGTATAGACATTGGTGTGATTCATTCCTTTGTTTCCACTAAGCTGGTACAAGACTCAAAGATTCTTGTTGAGCCCTTGGCTCAACCCTTTAGCTTCATGACTCCTACTAGAGGTGACTCAGTTATCACACACTTGTGCTGGCAGTGAGATCTAACTTTTGATGGTGAGAGTTTTTTTGTCTCTTTGGATCATTGATTAGGCCTTATGAAGACATCTTAGATATGGACTAGTTATTTATTGTTTATTCATATGTAGACTATTTCGGGAGGAGGATATGGTGTGTCCATAGTAATGTGACTAGGATTTCCTTTGTGGATGAGAAGGAATCCCAACTAGTATAGTATGAACTAATTCATAGGAGTGTATAGACTTTTACTCATTAGTTGGATAGCATGAACCTTTTTGTAGTGAATTATATAAGTTTTAATTTCCCTGTAGTGGTGGTGGAGCATCGGGACATATTTCTTGAGGACATTCCCAACTTACCTCCCTGATGATAGATATAATTTTTTACAGATCTATACCCCATTATGACTCTAATATCTATTTCATCATATATTATAGATCCTATATAGCTTCAAGAACTGAGGGTGATATTGGTGGACTTATAGAGGAATGGATTTTATAGACCCATTGTTTCACCCCGGGCATCTCCAGTGTTGTTTTCCAAGAAGGTGGATAGGATATTGAGGTTATGTGTGGACTACCATCACCTAATATAGGTGATCATAAAGAAAAATTATCAACTACCAAGGATTAATCACCTCTTTGATTAGTTGATAGGGGTATGATGGTTCTCCAAGATTGACCTTAGATCAAGATATCACCATTTTTGAGTACAAGATGTGGATATACTGAAGATGGCATTCATATTTAACTATAGTCACTGTGATTAAATAGTGATTTCCTTTGGATTGATGAATGTTTCAACAGTGTTCATGAGACTCATGAATTGGATATTTCAATTGTTCTTAGATCTATTAATGGGAGTCTTCATCGATGAAATCCCAGTGTGCTCGGAGTATGAAGAGCATGTGAGACATTTGAGGATGGTTCTCGACATACTATGAGAGCACTATGTTTACTATAATCTCTCAAATTTATAGTTTTAGATTCATTATGTCCCCAATATTGGACATTTTGTCTCCGAAAATAGTATAGTAATGAACCTGGTGAAGGTAGTGGTTATGTTAGCTTGTGATCATCCCAAGAGTGTGATAGTGGTGTGAAGATTCCTTAGGTTGGTAGGCCACTATAAAATATTCATACCATATTTCTACAGGATATCATTTCCCTTTATTGCTTTGAACTGAAAAGAGAATCCTTTTTTTGTGGATATAGAGGTTCTAGTGGGATTTCCAAGAGTTGACATAGATGTTGATGAGTGATCCCATCTTGAGATTTATATAAGAAAGTGTCGAGAATGTAGTGTTCTATAATTCATTAGAAATAAGGATTTTTGTGTTTTGATGTAGAGATATGTGATGAGTTCCTATGGTTTATGTCATTTGAAACCACATTAGCAGATCTACATAACCAATGATCTTGAGTTTGCAGTGGTCGTCTTTACACTAATGATGTGATGATACTTTCTTATAGGTGAGTGGTTTATCATCTATTATAACCATAAGAGTATCAAGTATATCTTCTCTCATAAAACTCATAACATGCGAAAAAGGAAATGGATAGAGTTATTATAGGATTATGACTTTGAAAATGATATATTCTTAAGACGGGGAATGTATTTGCAGATGATCTCAGAAGAAGATCATGTTCACAGTTGCTGATTCAGGCATTGGAGTAGTTGGTCTCATTGTAGATATCCTCTATAAATGGAAATGGATGAACTTACCTATATTTGATGGTTGTTACTCCTCCACTTGTATAGTAAATCAAGGATGCGTAACATAAATACTGACTGTGGGGACCTGTATACTCAGATATCCACTTTACGTGCTTCTGATTTATTTTTTAAAGGTGGGGATCATATCCTTCTTCTTATTTGATGCATGATCGTACGATTGATTTTATGGGAGGAGGTTCTGAAATATTTTCATACACCTCCTTTTTTGGTACATCAAGGTGTGGAAAACATGTACCAGGACCTCCGATCTTAGATTTGGTGTCCTGGAATGAAGAAGGGAGTTGTAGGGTCTATCTCTTAATGCCTAAATTTTTAGTAAGTGAACGTTGTGCACCAGGTTCTAGTGAGTTTATCTCACCCCATGAGGTTCTAGATTGGAATTGGGATGAGATATATATATATATACACACATATGGACTTCATGAAGGGATTACCACATACATATAGGGGAAATGATTCTATATGGGTGATCATAGACTGACTCACCACTTCATCCCACTTCCTAACTATTCCATAGAAGAGTTCAATAGAGGGAATGGGATGCCTCTACATTTAAGAGATATTCAATATCTATGTATTCCCCTAAATGATTTTTTCTAACTATGATGCTCGCTTCACATCTCAGTTATGGAAGGAGTTGTATAAGGCTTTTGGGACTCATCTATGTTTGAGAATGGATTTTCACCCATATATTGATAGCCACATTGATTTGACTACTCAGGTTCTAGAGATTATGCAGTGATCTTGAATTTTATACTTCATACAGGGTTGGAAGGACTGGTCGCATAGCGATTCACTATTCAATTATACCTTTACACCACTATTTTAAAATACTTTTGAAATGAATATTAAAAATATAATAATAAATTTCACTTCATGTTTTATTCAATGAATTAATGTTTATAACTATTTAAAAGGGAAATTATACATGTTTTGATATTTTCATTGAAGTTGGAGGTTATTTGGAGGCCCAGAGATCATTTAGAAGAAAAATGGGCCAAACAGCATGGCATCCCATGGATATCTGTCCACAGTTTTGAATAGTAATAAAATTTAGTAGAGACAAATAGGCTGAAACATTTTGGGTCTCTCAAAAACATCATCAGATACAACTCTTATAAAGAAACCAAATCCTAATTAGGCCATCCTGTGGCCCAGCCAAACCATTCTTTCCAAGGGACAGAATCTGCCCGAATTCAAATGTTAGTTTCGGTCATTTGACCATATCTCCTAATACATCTATCTAATGGCCTCCAAATCCTCCAGGGAGATAGTAAAGAGGCCATAAAACAACTCTTCTCTTTTGTTTAAGTCATGATATGTCTTTATACTATTCAAAAACTGATACATAAGTGGTATCTCAAAAACAGGGTGTCGAAAATCTTGTCTCATTTTGGCTATAAAAAGGCACCATGGGCACCTCATTTGTAAGATTGGCCAAGAAGTGATTATCTGCCATTTTAAAGTCCTATAGGAGTTTCCTTCTCATTCTTGAAGTTCTAGTGGCCCCTATCCTCATAGTGGGATGAATAATGAAGAAGGAGTTCCACCCGAGCTACCTCCTCCTCCTAATGTTGAGTTAAACGGTGGGCATTTGTTGTGAGGGAGCTATGCACATGTCAAGGGAGTTATGATTATTATTTTACCTACTAGTTTGGAGTATTTTTTGTGTGAAAACATTTATTTCCATGTATCTTATATAATTTAATATTTTAATTCTTGTTTTGATGGATTTGATTGAGAAAAGCTTAATTTCTAACCAATCGGTGTGAGGTTTTGAGTGTGACTTGTGTTATTCAGATTAAACATCAGAAGAATAATTTTCATACCCAACTTCTTGTGATTTCAATCTTATTTGGAAGCTATTATTCTATGAATAAGTTCTAGACCTTGACAATATGATTGTTTTGTCATGTTTTGGTTCATTAACCAATTACATAAAGGCTTAAGAATTAATTGGGATTCCAATTAATTTCAACCAAAGAATTACTCCAAATCCAAATTAATATTCAAGAATGATGAACATGAAAGTGTGTAGTGAAATCATAAAGAACCCTTTTCCCTCATAATTATAAAACACCACATTTCTTTTTCAACTATTAAACTCTTTAATTATGTCCTTTTATTTTAATAACATTTTCAAAACCGCCTCTTCATTTAGTAATATTTATTAAAAACACACACTCTAAACCCACCAAAGCTCATTGAGAGAAGACCTAGGGTATTCCCTAGAATATAAATAAACCATAAAATCAAAATCAATTTGAAATTTCATGATAGCGCATTCAAAGTTTCGCATCGTTTTCAGGGAGTGCTTCAGTTTTTAGTGCGTGTTTCTATAAGATATTTTGTAAATTTTGTGAATAATTACTTACCTTTTAAATTATTTTGTGTTATTATTTACTTGTTATGTAGGTTTGGAGCATGAAACATTCTAATCCAGGATATTTACCACCTTTATAACCCAAGTCAGAGAGGATCCTATGTCAGCGACACTGAGACACAGAACAGAACCCTTCGAAGGAGGACACACAAGACAACAACACTCTTCTTGATCCTTCATATTCTTCTTCTAGAACCAACATCAAAAATGAAATAAAAATACATAAAATGGATGAAAATAACTGGTAATTAAAAGAACTAACCTCACCTGATATTTATATCCAACCCACATACATTCAAATGCAAGGTGTGGCACCCAATTTTGAACTAAAATCTGCTCTAGTTCATTTATTACCAATATTCCTTGAAATACTGGAGAAGATCCACAAAAGAATTTAAAAGAATTTTATATTGTTTTTTCAACATTAAAACCTGATAATGTGGATGATTAATAATTAAATATCAGATCATTCACCTTTTCTTTAGAAGATACAGAAACATATTGGTTATGTTATGTTAATTCCCCAATAAGAGGTTGGGCGGACATTAAATGCCTTTTTCTTGAAAAATATTTCCCTGCCTCTTGAACTGCAACAATAAGGAAGGAAATATGTGTTATAAGACAATATAAATGGGAAATACTTCATGAACATTGGTAATGCTTTAAATCATTATGTTCAAGCTGTCCACACCACCAAATAAGTGATCAACTTTTAATTCAGTATTTTTATGAAGGTTTAATTTCTATTGACTGAAATATGATTTATGTTGATGTAGGTGGTGTGATAGTTGATAAAACCCCAATCGCTAAAAGGATCATAATTGAGAACATGTCACATAACACTCAACAATTCGGTTCAAGGTCCAATGTACCCTTCGGAGGTGTCCATGAGGGTGAAAAGTACCGAATTCGAGAGGACGGTGGACACGAAGTTCGAAGAGGTAAGTAACCTTCTTCGACAACTTTCTCTTTACAAAGGGAAATCCCAAACTCATCCTCCCATCCATTGTGTTATATTTTATTCTGACACCCACTACTCCGACCGATTCCCCCAATTGAAAGAAACTTCTGAGAGTTGTGAAGTTATATTTCCAGGTCATGCCTATAACCAACACTTTAGGAAAGAACCTTACTATCCATCCAACCTTGGGTGGAAAGATATGTATAGACACCGAATGAGACATGAAGGTGATGAGAATGTAGGATTTGGGAGGAATGTCTCATCATTGATAGAACCATCACTGCCTACCAAATAAAATGATCCTAGAACCTTCTCGATCCCATGCACTATAGGGGAGTATTGATTTTCCAATGTTATGCTTGATTTATATGCTTCTATAAAGGTGATGCCTCACTCCATTTAATCTTCATTACAGGTTGAGGAACTAAAGACCAATCTAATTGTTGTTCAACTGGCCATCCAGAGTACCGCACACCCTTATGGTGTGATACAGGATATTCTTGTGAGGGTGAAAATTTTAATTTTTCCAGCTGATTTTTATGTGCTAAAAATGGAAGTTGATATGATGAATTAACATGAACCAATTATATTGAGGAGAACCTTCTTAAAAACTACCAAACCCATAATTAATGTCTATAATTGTACATTCTCTATAGAATTTTGTGGTGACATAGTCCATTTCAACATCCTTTATTCCATGAAGCACCCCTCAGAAGAACATTTCTCTCTCTGTTAATTCAATCGATGTACCCCCTTTTCCTAAAGACACTTCTTATCATTCCCCCGATACCCTTTTTGAGTTTTCATCCTTGATTACAATTCTTGTTAAGGAATCATGCATTGATTGTTGTATTTGTCTAGATAAATGTAATGCATGTTTGTTAATTGATTATTTCTTGAACACTGAAGATCCAATGACCATCGATGATAGTGATAAGCTTGAAAAAGCTCATTCCTCATCCGAGGATGATACCATTTAGAAGTTAGATGATATTAGTGACATATCACTTTCACAAATACTCCCATAAATCCAAAATCCACGTGAATTTGAACTAAAAAAACTACCTAAAGATTTAAAATATTTATATCTTGAGATTGGAAACAAGTTTCCTGTAATTATTGCTAGTTCACTCCATCTTGAGCATAAATTACAACTGCGTGAACTTTTGAGGGAGTAGAAATAAGCATTGGGATGGACACTTTCTAACATTCCTGGTATTATCCCATCAATTTTCACATATCATATATTGTTAAATTATGAGGCTAAAAAAGTGAGGCAGGAACAACATCGATTGAACCCAAACCTCCTAGAAGTTGTGAAAAAGGAGGTAACAAAATTATTGGTTGCTGGAATCATTTACCCAATCTATGACAGAAAATGGGTCAGTCCCATTCAAGTAGTTCTTAAAACATTTTCCTCACAGTAATCAAAAATAAAATCAAAGAAATGGTTCCAACACATGTTCAGAATATTTGGTGTGTATTTATAGACTACTGTCAACTACAATAACACACTAGGAATGACTATTTCCCATTTCTATTCATTGAACAAATGCTAGAGAGGCTAGCTGGTAAGTCCCATTACTATTTTCTTTATCGATATTCTGGATATATTCAAATCCATATTTACCTCGAGGATTAGGAAATGATGACCTTAACTTTCCCTTTTGGCACATTTTCATATAGGATAATTCGATTTGGTCTATGCAATGCTCCATGTACTTTCTAGTGATGTATGGTTAGTATTTTTTCTGATTACCTGGATAATTGAAAGGATATTTTCATTGATGAATTAACTATTTATGGATCCACTTTTAATAAATGTTGGAGTGGTCTTGGTCTAGTCCTCCATTACAGTATTGAAAAGAATATTATATTAGATTATGATAAATTCCATTTCATAGTACAGCAAGGTATAGTTTTGGGGCATGTCATTTCTAGGGATGGTATCCAAGTAGATAAATCAAAAGTGGATGACATTTCTTCTTTATCATTCCCAAAAAATGTATGGTATGTGTGGTTGTTCCTAGTTCATGCAGGATTTTACCATTCTTTCATTCGTGACTTTAGTTAAATTTCACTCCCCCTCTCTCGATTACTCCAAAAGGGAAAATAATTTGCTTTTGATAAAAAATGTGAGGAATATTTTAATAAGTTAAATTGGCGTCTCACATCACCCTCAGTAATCCAAACATCTTTATTGGATTTACCATTAATGCTTATGTGTGATGCCTCTAAATATGCAGTTGGGTAAGTCTTGTCACAAAGGGTTTATCGAGCTCCGCATGTAATTGCCTATGCCTCACATACTTTGGACCCTTCCCCAGAAAACTACACCAAAACTGAAAAATAATTCATTGCCATTGTGTTTCCCTTGGAAAAATTTAGTTCATACCTTTTAGGGTCCAAATTCATTTTGTTCTCAGACCATGCAACCCTCTTGTATCTGCTTAAGAAATCAGAAGCCAAACCTCATCTCATTCGTTGGATGCAACTCCATCAAGAATTATATTTATAAATTAGAGATAAAAAGAAGAAGAGAATGTGATGTCTGACCATATCAGTATGATTCCCCCATCCTCGGACATTGAATTATCCCCCTGTATTCTTATAAATGATATTTTTCCGAATGAGAAATTGTACCGAGTTCAAGATGTTATTCCTCGGTATGATGAAATTGTAAATTATTTGGTAGAATATTGCATTCCTACTTATTTCAACAAAAACCAGTATGACCGTCTAAAACATGAGTCTCATTGGTAGATTTGGGATGACCCCTACCTCTAGCATACATGTAGTGATCAAGCCCTTATGAGTTGTGTCCATGATATCAAGTTTCAGTCCATCCTTAGATTCTTCCACACTCTTTCTTGTGGGGGCACTTTGGTATCAAATAGACTGCTCACAAAATCCTTGATTCTGGTCTCTTTTGGCCAACAATTTTTTAGGATTCCTATGTTTTTTTAAATCTTGTCCTCGTTGTCAGAGAATGGGTAATGTCTCTAAAAGAAATGAAATTCCACAACAACCATTTATCTTTCATGACATTTTTTATATTTGGGGTATTGACTTTATGGGGCTATTTCTTAATTCCTTTGGAAACTTGTACATTCTTTTTGCAGTTTATTACATGTCAAAATGGGTAGAGGAATGAGCCACAAAGACTGATGATTCTAAGATAGTTTTAGAATTTTTGAGTACCCAAATATTCTATAGGTTTGGTTTAACTTGGTTCATCATCAGTGACCAGGGTTCTCATTTCTCCATCCTAAGAGTGTAATAAATTTTACGTCGGTATGGGGTCGGTCATAGAGTATCTACTGTAAATCACCCACAGACCAATGGTCAAGCTGAGGTTTCAAATAGAGATGTAAAACATATTCTTGAAAAAATGGTTCAACCAAATTGTGAAAATTAGAGTCTTTGACTTGATGATTCATTATGGGCCTACCGTACTGCTTTCAAAACTCCCATTGGAATGTTACCCTATCAGCTTGTGTTTGGAATGAGTTGTCACCTGCCTATTGAGATTGAGCACTGGGCCTACTGGGCTATCAAACAGTGGAACTCTAATCTTTATGGTTTAGGTGCTCAAAGGAAGATGAAAATTTAGAAGATGGAGGAAATGAGAAGGGATGCATATGAGAACTCCAGGATTTATAAGGAGCATACCAAGGATTCCCACAACCATCAGTTCCACATTGGGCAGAATGTCCTCATTTATAATCCAAGGCCGATGTTTCGTCCAGGAAAGCTTCATCACCATTGGTTTTTCCCATACACTGTTATTAATATATCTCCATTTGGTGTTGTTAAGGTTCAAAATGATGAAACCAAGAAAACCTTTACTATCAATGGATAGTGGCTGAAGCACTTCCACAAAGCCCTTCTGGAGTTCCCAATATAGGAACTCTATGTTCAAGAAGCAACATATCAGTGAAACATGTCAGGTTTTATCCTTCCTTCTAACATTCTCAATTATTACAATGAGGACACCACACATTCTAGGTGTGGGGGATGGGTACATTATTGGGTTAGTTATTATTTTCATTGTCTTTATTTTTTCTTATCTTTTTCACCTTCTTTATGGTATTTTCACTTTTCCCTATATTTATGGGTTCATTAGTATTTTCATTGTATTTATTATTTCTTCTCTTTTTCACCTTATTTAGGGTATTTTTACTCCCCCCCTTATGGTCACCAAATCATGGAACTTACAAAAAATTCATGTTGAAATTTTTTATTCCTTGTTGATTTAACATTTGATAAAAATTTGTCTTTGTTTTGGATTGAATATGTGTATGAATTTAACATTAGGGAGTTATTTTTACTGTATTGGTTTTATGTCAATTATATAAATTATTGTATCACTTTGAATCATTTGAGATTATTGATGCCCCCTGTGTGAGTAGTTTTTGTGAAAACTATGTCACCAATATCTCCACAAATTTTTCACCAAACCATAAAGTGTGAATATTTCTTACTTAATATAAGGTAAATATATGTTAGGTTATTATTTTTTAGCTTTAAATGATATTTACATACATTCGTTCCTTATCTAATCTGTTTCATTATTGTACAAGATTGACATATACGTGTGTACCTAATGTCTGACTTTTTTACGCCCTAAAAAAAGGTTTTTGTCTTTAGATGGTCAAAAAACACTCCTCCCCAACCTTTGATCTTGTTATAACTATTGAAATTAGTTTCATGAGGAGATAAAACATGGGTTGAGAGATGAGTGTGAGATTTGTTCCAAATGAAACTTCTAAATGAATAAAAATAATAAATGAGGGGAGTGATGAAATGTGCAACATATGAGGATATATAGTTCAAGAGCTTATGGTTTGACTTCTGGAAATTATTATGTGAGTGGGTCTTGAAATATTATTTCAAAGCATATAGGGTAGGTTCAATGGAAAAAAAATCATTTAAAGCTGAATAATGTTAAAATAACCTATATTTATTAGATATAAAGTGGAAAAAATATCATGGAATTTTTTTTAGACACACACATGGAGAGTTAGTGGAATGGTTTGATTTTTAATTACTTGCTCAATTTTTTGTCATGAATATCTTTTAATTTCAATGTGATGTCATTTATGATACATCTTTTTTCATTTTCACTAGGAAGAACTCCCTGGTGAGGTTCGTTCATTGATCACATTACATTAATGAATTAAAATTTCCTCAAATGTTAAATATTAATGATGTTGGGAATATATACATGCATCATTTTTTTGGATATGTGAATTTTACAAGGATAGAAAATGTTTAGGTGTGGGGATGTGATCGCATAGGGATTCACTATTCAATTCCACCTTTACACTGCTGTTTTAACCTTGTTATGTAATGAATATTAAAAATATTCTAATAAATTAAACTTCATGTTTTATCTAATGAATTAATTTTTATCACTTTTAAAAAGGGAAATTATACTTGTTTGGATATTTTCATTGAAGGTGGAGGTGATTTGGGGGCCCGAAGATCATCCAGATGAAAAATGGGTCAAACTACATGGAAACCCATGGAAATCTATCCACTATTTTGAACAGTACGAAAATTCCATGAATCAAAATTGGATGAAACGTTTTGGACCTCTCAAAAACATCATGTAATACAACTATAATTAAGAAACCAAAGCCAAATTCAACTATCTAGTGTCCCATCCGAACCATTCTATCCATGGGAAAAAATCTGCCCGAATTTAAAAGTTTGTTTCGGTCTTTTGACCATATCTCCCAATCCAATTGTATACTGGCCTCCAAATTCGATAGATAGATATTCAAGAGGCCTTCCAACAACTCTTATCATTTTTTCAAGTCGTGATATGTTATTATACTATTCCAAAACCGAGACACAAGTGGTATCTCAAAAATAGGGTTACCAAAACCATGTCCCATTTTGGCTATAAAAAGGCACCATGGGAGCCTCATTTGTAAGTTCGGCCAAAAAGTGAATTTATGCCATTTTGAAGTCCTAGAAGAGTTTTATCCTCATCCTTGAAGTTCTAGAGGACCCTATCCTCATATGGGGATGAATAATTAAGAAGGAGTTCCACCCGAGCTACCTCCTCCTCCTGATGTCGAGCTAAATGGTGGGCGTTCGTTGTGAGGGAGCTAAGCACACGTCAAGGGAGTTACGATACTTATTTTATCCACAGGTTTGGAGTGATTTTTGGGTTTAAAAATTTATTTCCATGTATATTATATAATTCCATATTTTAATTCATGTTGTGATGAATGTGATTGAGAAACTCTTAATTTCTAACCGATCGGGGTGAGGTTTTGAGTGTGCCTTGTGTTGTTCTAATTGAACATCACAAGAATCATTTTCAGACCTGAATTATTTAGATTTAAATATTCATAGGAATCTTTTATTCGATGCATATGTTCTGGACCTTTAAAATATGATTGTTATGTCAAGGTTTGGTTCTTTAAGCAATGAAATAAAGGCTTAAGAATTAATTGGGATTCCAATTAATTTGATCCAAATAATTACTCCAAACCCAAATTAATCTCCAAGAATGATGAAATCGAAAGTGTTTAGTGAACTCAAAATTAACCCTTTTCTCTCATAATTATAAAAAACCACCTTTCCTTGTAAACTATTAATATCATTAATTAATTCATTTTATTTTTAAAACTATTTACAAAAACACCCCCTACTTTTAGTAATCGTTATTAAAAACACACACTCTAAACCCACTAAGCTCATTGAAAGATGACCTAGGGTCTTCCCTAGACTATAAATCAACCTTAAAATCATAATCAATTTGACGTGGCATGACATCACATTCACGGACCATCTACAATTGATGTAGTTTGCGTACAATAATAGTTACATTTTCACCATAAGTATGGCACCATTCGAGGCCATATATGGGAAACCATACATATCCACACTATGATAGACCAACCCAAGGGTGTCATCACTTATGGTCCTAGATTTGGTGAAATCTACTACATAGAAGGTTCAAATAATCCAGGAAAATATGAGGACTGTACAAAGATATCAGAAGTCGTATACAGACCGATGATAGAGGCCTATGAATTTCAAGGAGGGGGACCATGTGTTCATGAGGGTCTCACATTTATGTGAATTAAATATATTTTGATAGGGTTTCAAGTTATATTAAATATCCATATCCCCATTCCATATAATTTTTATAGTTGGTGAGGTTTTGTACCACTTAGCGTTATATCCATTGTTAGATTTTGTACTAGACGTCTTCCACGTGTCATGGTTGAGGAGGTACATGCATGATCTCTCACATGATATCGACTAGGGAGATTGGGACAGTGAGGATGTAGCAAGATTTTTTATATACCTAGTAGAAATCAAGGAACGGAATAAAATGATCCTTCATGGGAGATCGATTCCCCTAGTTCATGTCTAGTGGCATCCTGGGAATCTTCAAGGCACCACCTGGGATCAGGAGAACCAAATTCATAATCAGTAACAACATTTTTTTCTATATCATTTTGTTTTGGATTTTCTGGACATAAATCCAAAAGGTGGAGATAATATAACAACTCCAAATTTTTCACGTATTTTTTTTGGAATATTGTATGGATTATTTACAGATCATGGTGTTGAGACGGTGTGAGATTCTAATGCTCAGTGTTCCTGGAATTAATTTTTAAAATATATTAAATATGTTAAAAACATGTACATGTATTTCTATTGAAAAAGTGGAATAAATTATAAACCAAGTCTTAGATCATAAATATGTTCCCGATATTGAGTTCAATGCATGGGTTTTACCCTAGGCACAAAATATAGCCTTGGATAAAATTAGATGTTTGGGTTGGGCGCATTCGTGGGTGGATGTTTAAATAAATAAAATAAATAAATTTATTTATTTAGTTTATTACACTAACCTAATAAAATCTATATATTAAAATGATTATGGATAATTTTTAGGCTTACCTGCATAAATCTACAAATTGAGAGGATCCATTAGGGATAATGGGAGGATCTTCCATTGGAAAATGATGATCAGAACATGGATCATCGATCAGTATGAAATGAAAATTGAGGATATTTCCATTGAAAACATCATGGAACCATTCTTTTCTAGTGATTGATTCATATCAATTTAAAATGATTTTTTATTTGGATTCATTCCCCATTGTTTATTTATTCAATGAACATTAACCAAGAGGCCAATGGATTGATTCACAGATTGTTCTTATTACAGGTATGTGATTTAACTACATTATAATTAGGAGAATTGTTTATTATATTTGTATCAGCATTATTTAATATAATATAATTTTTTCAAGGACAACCAAACACAACAATGTTCTATTCCTCATTTGTGTGTTTAATATATTTATCTCCACCATACTTCATTCATCACAGGAAATTATTTTGGAACGTGGTTCGATAACTACTGGTAAATCACTCATTGTGTACTATTTTATTAGTGAAATGAATTGATATCAATGATATGGAATTGGATGAATGATGGGATCAAGATACTATGATGGATAATCAGTTGAAGATATATTTAGGGATACCGTTCTTCATATCTTGGGCATGTGATGACAAATGTAATGGGTGGATGTTCTTCAAATGGATTCGAAGATCCAAAAATTGATAATTAGTGATGAAAAGGAATGATCGATTGTGTTCCATTATTTTTAGTCTGGTTTGTGTCTAGATTTATATTCGATGGCACAAATGATGATGTGTGAACTAGATGTGGGATCCTGGAAGACCCTGCTGAGCACAGCATGTAATATAGGATTGCATGGTTCGTGGGGCCCTGGATATAGCATTAGGGTCTCTACAAGAAAGTTAAGTACACATGACATGTAACCCCTATCACATAGTGTGTGAAACTTACCTGATTACTCATTGTGTACCTATAATGGTACACAGACATGGGTATAGGCAGATCTAGCTATACACAGATATGGCTAGCAAGATACAGTGACAACTAACAGTACATGGGATCAGACATGCCGTGTACTCAAACATGGAACCGAGAATGGTCCATGATACATAGGAAGGACCTGATGCTAAGGGGACATGCCATTTAGTACTACTACACATTTTGTACACCTTCAAACATGACTTAGATCCCTTTTCATCTTCAGCATCGAAAAGTTTTGTAAGGGTTTGTTCCCTTGATCTCTTCTATAGCGACCCAACCTTTTTGTACGTTACTATTACATCATTAGAAGGATAAAAAATATAATAGTATTATATAATTAGGATCCAAAGGATTAGTGTCTTAGGAAAACTAGGACCATACGTAACATAACATAAACCTTAAACATTTATTTAATTCATTCTTCTCCATCTTCTTATTGTCCCTTGAAAACTCCTTAGTACACATAGTCACCTGAGGATATACATTAAAAAGGGGTGATCTAAAAGCCAAGTAATAGGATAGATAAAAACAATATATCATGGGGTGATAATAATGTTAAAATAATCATTAATATCCTGAGAGGAATCATTATATAATGTCATGGAATGTGGAAATTCAAAAAAATGAAACATCATGTCTTAGTGGTTATCTACCACACATAGTTGTGAACAAAACTAGCATAATGTTCACAAAAAATTTTAGTGTAACTCATGATATTCATCACTTTACCCAATTACTTGGATATTTGTATAATTTCGGGCATACCCATCACATTAAAACATTCATATTGTGCTATATAATTTCAGGCGTACCTATCTCATCATAATATTTACATCATCATGCATGAAACATTAAAAATATGTCAAACATGAACATAAAATAAAAAATGGAAATAAATGGGTTTCCCATAATAAATCTTACATTCATGAACATTTTTTCTAAAAAAAAGTTGGAATATCATTCTTGACATAGAACCGATAACCATGAGTAAAGAGTGAAACAATCTTTGAGAAGTTAAAATGGTGTGTTTATATGAAAAAAGAGTTCTTTTTGAAAACACTGGGTTTTTATTAAAATAAATTATAGAAAATGTATATCCCAGAAAATTAAATATAATAATTAATAAATTATTTTAAGGCATGTCCATACTGAAAGTTGTTTGAATAGGGAAAACCAAAAGAAAGAGAGTTGGGTTCGAGAGTTTCCCTTTACCTGGTATCTGAATGCTTTCTTCAATTTAATTTCCTATATAATGACATTTTATTAATTAATTAGAACATTAAGAAAATTTTATACATGAATATGGTTTATTATGGTTTTAGTAATTTCTTTCAGGGGCCTTTGGATGAGTTATAGAGTTTAAATTCATTGTTTGGGAATGTTCGTGTTTTGTAGTTTTCTTGAATGGTTCACATGTATGCATGAATGGAAGTTCATTTCAAACATGGATAAATATCCCGAATTGTAATTATATGTTATTTATGATGTTAAAGAACCTTAAATGATATTATAAATAATTTTTTTATATACCATGAGAATCAATCATTAGATAATAATTTAATGACGATGGTTTGGGTTAATTCAGGTGGTTTTTCGAACACAACGAACTTGTTTTTTTTAATAATTTAAAAATATGTACATAAGATAATTTCAAAACATTAAATATGATATAATATATATATATAACATAATATTTTTAAACCATAAAAATGGTATCATGACCATATTTTAAGGCGGTAAAGGAAAAAATAAAACATGTCATTCTTGATGGTGATTAATTAACACCTCACAAACAACATTTTCCTTTCTATAATAGATAGAAGAGGTGAAGGGGTTGAAGGATATATTATCCCATTAGTATCATAAAATTACATTGTATTTATGTTACTAGATTTACCATACCATTTGGATGAGTATAGGTGGGTAGATATTAATAAAAGAACTTGAAAGTAAAAGGAAATTAAAGTAAAAGATAATGGGGAATTACCTCTTGAATCCTCATTAAGGAACCTTGGATTGATCTTTTTATGATACCAGAAGCACCTGGAAAAGAGGGAGGGGCAAGAGAAGATGTCTATTTAGAGTCTATACAAGGTTTGAAGCTTTAGAGGTGTCAAAAAATGAGGGTGTGAGGGGTTGTATTTATAGTATAGGGGAGAGGGGTTTTCCCAATATTATATTCATTAATTTATTATTTCACTACAAGACAATGAATAGTGATGATTCCATGAATAAAAATATTAATAAGTGTATGTGAGTTCTAACCAATTTGGATTACATTAGAAGAACATCATACATGAATCTATAATTAGTGGATCTAACTTATTTTGAAAATTAAAGTATTTCATTATTCATAAAAAAATTCAAGTATTCTGGAAAAATCCCAAAAATTCACCCTAAACATTTTTATATGTGAAGAATACAAAAATGAACTCCATTTTTAAAAAATAATTTTCTAAATATGATAAATTTAATTTTTAATTAAAAACATAATTTTCTTGAAAAACAGATTTCAAAATTAAAACTGATTTCAAATACTTTCAAAAAATACATAAAGTCTTATAAAAATATATTAAAACCAAAATAAAAATAATTTTGAATTTATGAAAACATTTTAGGAAAATAAATTTTCTTTTAAATTAATTTATTAATTATTTATACCATTAGTTTTACTATGTCATATTATCACTTATAAGATACCTAAATTTTATTTGTACATTCATGGGAGAGGTTACTATTTTTTTGGAGAGATTACTATTAAAAAGGGTCATATAAATATTCATAAGTGTAGGTTAATATTCCTAAGGGTATATTACTATTCATAAAAAAATTAAGTTTGTCCTGTTGGACTCCAAACATCTTTCTGATCGCAACCGTGTATGTCAGATTTTTGAAATTCAAAACATAAAACTGGAAAAATTATGTTTAATGGTCACAAAGTCTGATATTTTATTGTGTTTCCTAATGTGATTATACTTTAAGGCATAGTTATAAAAAGAGTATTCCAATGATAAAACATTGGGTCATTACATTCTTCCCCCCTTATGATATTTCACCCTCAGAATTTCATTTTACACAAACAGGTGAGGGTGCTTCTTTTCCATCACCTCCTCCAGTTCCCAAGTTGCTTATTCAAACATATGGTTACTCCACAAAAATTTGACAAGGTGGGTTTTCTTGTTGCATAGAACTGTATATCTCTAGTCAATAATCCAACTGGATTTTCCTCATATGAGAGATCATATCCCAGTTGTACCACCTATGAGTTCAGTACATGTGAGGGATCTGGTATGTACTTCCTCGGGAGTGATACGTGAAACACATCATGAAGTTGAGACATATTTGGTGGAATTTCCAGATGATAGGACAAGGACCCTATGAAGTCAAGGATATAAAAATGGAAAATGTACCATGGGCTTAGCTTTTCTTTCTTTCCAAATCGCATGACTCTCTTCCATGGTGATATTCAAAGGGAGAATTTATCTCCAACGTCGGACTCCAAGTCCCTTCGATGGTTGTCAGCATAACTCTTTTTCTGACTTTGAGCATCTTTGATATGTTTCTGGATGACATGATCCTTATTTTTCATCTCTTGCACAAGATCAGGTCCAAGTATCTTTTTTTCTCCAACATCATCCCGACAGGTTGACGTTCTACATCACTATTCATATAGAGCTTCATATGGAGCCATCTTAATACTCGAGTGGAAGTTGTTGTTATATAAGAACTAAACCAATAAGAGATTTTGTTCCCATCTACCTTTTACTTCTACATAGAAGTATCTTATCATATCATCAAGCATATTAATAGTCCCTTCAAATTGTCCATCGGTTTGGGGGAGATTAGTCGTGTTGAAATTTAATTTAGTACCCAAAGCATGTAGAAGACTTATTCAAAATTTATATGTGAACCTTGGATCAGGGTCAGAGATAATCGAGAGTATAACAGCATGAAATCTCACCACTTCCTTCACATATATCCTTCCAGGTTTTTCAAGTGATATATCTTCCCTAAGAGAAAACAAATGGGCTTTCTTTTTGATTCAATCAACCACAACCCATATCTTATTATTTCTCTTCGACATCTTCAGGAGACCCATGAAAAAGTCTATAGTGAAATTATCCCACTTCCACATAGGTATAGGAAATGGTTTCATAGTCCCTTTGTAATTTTTTCACTCTACTTTAACTTGATGAGATACCAATCACCTTGAAATATATTTCGCAATCTCCTTCTCCATGTAATCCCACCCGATGTGTTCTCAGAGATATCTGTACATCTTGGTGCTTCCAGGATGGATATAGAATGTAGAGAAATGTGAATTGTCCAATATATCCTTCTTTATCCTAGGTGATGAAGGCACAAAAATTTGTGTTCTAAACGAAATCACACCATCATCGTTGATATGGAACTCATGCAGCTTCCCTTCCTTTACTACATTCACCATATTTTGTAACTTTAGATCATCCCTTTATTCCCCCTTAATCATATCTTAGAGTTATGGTTGCACAATCATTTGGGAAATTTAGGATGTATCCCATGCCATTATTATTTCCAAATTCATCCTTTTCATATCCAAGAAGATATGGTCTTCCTCAATCCTTAACATGGATAGTGTAACAGGTTCTTTTCTGTTTAGAGCATCAAATACCTTGTTCGCCTTTCCAGGATAATAGTGAATAGAGAAATAATAGTCTTTAATTAGATCTAACTATCTCCTTTGATGAATGTTGATCTCCTTTTGTGTGAATATATACTTTAAGATCTCTTGATCGGTGTATATGTCACACTTCTCACCATAAAGATAGTGCCGCCAGATTTTCAATGAAAAAAACATGGTTGCCATCTCTAAATCATGATTTGGGTAGTTCTAGTCATGGATCTTTAACATCCATGAGGCATACTATAAAACATTATCATTTTTCACGAGTACACAACCCAATAATTTCTTTAAAGCATCATTGTATATCACAAAACCTTCTATAATTTTCAGTAGTGTGAGTATTGGTGCAGTGATCAGCCTTCTCTTTTTCTCCTTGAATCTTTCATTACATTCTTCTATCCAGACATACTTTACCCCTTTCCTTGTTAACTTAGAAAGCGGGCTTGACGATCAGGATAAATTTTTCAGAAAACGTCGGTAGTACCCAACTATTCAAAGAAAACTACATATTTATGTGACACTAGAGGGCCTGGTCCATTCCTCAATCATCTTTTTTTAAGGGTCCACAGAAATTCCCTCACATGTGATCACATTTCCCAAGAATGTGACTTGCTTCATCCAAAAGTCACACTTGGTGAAATTGGTGTTCAACTTCTCCTTTTTTAATGTCGCCAACACAAGTATTATATGATCTTCATGTTCCTCCTCTCTCTTCTAGTAGATGAGAATCTCATTGATAAAAAATACCACAAATTTGTTGAGGTAATGTCTAAATACTCTATTCATCAAATCCATGAAGATTTTTGGGGAATTATTATGTTTGAAGGGCATCCCCTGAAAATCATAGTTCCCATACCTTGAACAGAAGGAAGTCATCCGAATATCTTCCTTCTTCACCTTTAGCTGATGATATCCAGAATAAATATCCTCTTATGAGAAGTATTGAGCTCCTGTTAACTGATCAAACAAGTCATCAATCCTTAGAATATAATAATTGTTCTTTATGGTGATCTTTTTGAGTTTCCAATAATTGATACAAAGCTACATTGATATATCCTTCTTCACAAAGAGCACTGACGCACCCCAAGGTGATGCAATAGGGAGTATGAAACCTTTTTCCAAATTTTCTAGTATATGCTTCTTAAACTCCTCTAGTTTGATCGGATCCAACCTATAGGGACACTTTGAGATAGAAGTAGCTCCAAGTATGAGTTATATTGAGAACTCTACCTCACGGTCTGGGGTAAGTCTGGTTTACTCTTTGGGAAATACATCACTATATTCCCTCATGATGGGACTTTCCAAAAGGATGGAACTTTACTTTAACTCAGCCATTTGGGTGAGTTATGCTTCTTCATAGGGTATCAACACCCACACTGTTGAAGGATTTTTCAAAGGATATTCACGATCTACCTTAAATTTGTAAAGGTTCATTGGATGGTTCAGAATATGAAAAGATATTTTATTTTCTTGATACTTGATATGTTCCCTATATAACATGATCCAATCCATTCCAATTATAGAATCGAATTACCCTAAGGGAAGTATTACAAGATTCACTAAAAGAATATTCCCACATACACCAATAAGAGAAGATTCAAACACTGTGGTTATAATGATTGTACCAGTTGGTTTTTTTATAGATATATCTACTTCAAGGTTTTGGGGCTTCGATTCTATAGTTATAGTAAACATACAAGATATAAAGTAATTCATAGAACCAGAATCAAATAAGATTTTTTACACTCAAGAGTGAATAGTAAGTGTACCTTGTATGACTTCATTATCATGCTCCACTTCTGCAGTAGTGATGACATAATCATTCCATTGTTTCTTTAGATTTGGTGGTTGCTGGTGCTAATTAACCTGAAGGACTTGAGGGTTAGTGCATTGGCTTGCATAGTGCTATTTATCCCTACAGTGGTAACATTGAACCATGGGTGGGGCTCCCCTTTCTTCCACTACATTCTCCATCCTTATCATGTCTTTTCAACACTTTTGATCATAGTGGACTTCTTTCTCACACATGATGCACTTCCCTGACCCTTTTATGTAGTTCCCATGATGCAAATTCCCACATTTTTGGCATGTGGGTCATTGAGTTTTCTTTCGACCTTTATCATTATATCTTCTGGCTTGAAACTCCATCTTTCGTTTATTATCACCATAGCCATGGGACCATTCTCCAAACTCCATCTCCACTTTGAGTTCTCACCGAACAACTTCTTCATAACTCCCAAAGTCTCAAATTTCAAGATCCTTTTGATGGTGTGGTTTTAATCCACTGAACAATCTATCAATTTTTCTATCATTATTGATAACAAAACCCGAAACATACCTTGAAAACCTTGTGAAATTTCTATCATAGGTCAGGATAGATTCTCCTTATTTTTTCTTGAGGTCTATGAATTCTATATCTATATTCATATGAATATTTGTAAGGAAATATTTATTAAGAAACATGATATTAATATCGTCCCATTCCATCTCTTCAATTTAGTCTCATGGATTTGTGTTTTTAATAAAATCCCACCATTGATCAGCCTCTCCATATAAATGATAAACAGCTAATGTCACCTTCTCCATCTTAGAATAGTGAAGCATAGAAATGATCTTCTCCATGGAGTTGACCCACTATTCTACATCTAGTGGATCTAAAGATCCACTAAACTTTAGTGGTTGTTGCCGCATAAAACACTCGATAGACAGTTTCTCCCTCTTTGGAGAAGGAGGACATTTCTGATTATTCAGGTTATTATTCAAAACCTGAGATAGTTGTTTGAGCATCGTCATGATGTTTTGAATTCCACCTCCCAATGCATTAGGGATTTTGTTTGGTCAATCATTGCATTAGCCCTCACACGTGTTGTTGGCCTGGTTTCTCCTAGTTCCATCCATTTTCTAAAATATAAAAGGTTAGAACAAAACATAAGTCAACAAGGCATGAATAAATATCTTATTCATTTGTAAAATTTACAATAAAATCATAGATTATGGGATGCCTATATAAATATTCTTTTGTTCATATTTGTACTTAGTCTAATACTAGAGGTTTTCTCTAGGGTTCACTAATCCTTATTACCAAATTAACTAAACCATGCCTCTGATACCAACTATAGTGACCCAACCTTTTCTTACATTACTATTAAATCATTAGAAAGATAAAAAATAATAGTATTACAAAACAAGGATCCAAGTGTTTAGTGTCTTGGTAAAACTAGGACTATATATAACATAACATAAAATGTAAACATTTATTTAATCCATTCTTATCCAACTTTATATTGTCCCTTGAAAGCTCCTTAGTACACTTGAACACCTAAGGATATACATCTAAAGGGGAGAGATAAAATCCCAATAAGAGGATAGATAAGAATAATATAGAATGGGGTGATCATAATAAAAATATCATCATTAAAACCATGATATAAATCATTAGATAAAGGCATGGAATGTGGCAATTCATAAAAATGAAACATCATGTCTTAGTGGTCATCTACCACACAATCTTGTGAAAAAATCTAGAATCATGTTCAACCAACATTTCACTTTAACTAATGAGATTCATCACTTTACCTAATGCATTAGAGTGCTGTGTATTTTTGGGTGCACCTGTCACATTCAAATATTCATATTGCCCTATATAATTCCAGGCGCACTAGTATCATCATAATATTTACACCATCATGCATGCCGCATTGTAAATATGTCAAACATGAACAGAAAATAACCCATGGAAAGAAATGGGTTTCACATAATAAATAATAAATTCATAAATATTTGGTTCCCAAAATAAAGATGGAAAATAATTCTTGACATATAACCAATAATCATGAGTGAAGATTGAAACAATCTTCGAGAAGTAAAAAAGGGTGAGTTTATTTGATAGAAGAGTTATTTTAGAAAACACTGTGTTTTTCATAAAATCGATTAGAGAAAATTTATATCCAAATAAAGGAAATATAATGATGAATAAATTATTTTTAATGCATATCCAAATATAAAATGGGTTTAAGAGGGAAACCCCAAAGAAAGAGAGTTGGGTTTGAGAGTTTCCCCTTACCTTGTATCTAAATGATTTCTTCAATTAAATGTCCATTATAATGACATTATATTCATTAATTAAAAATTAAATAACCTTTTATATATGAATATGGTTCTTTATGGTTTCATTATGTTATTTTATGGTCCTTTGGATGAGTTATAGAGTTTAAATTCATTGTTCAGGAATGTTTGTTTTTGTAGATTTCTTGAACGATTCACTTGTATTCATGAATGAAGGTTCATTTAAAATTTAGATAAACATCTAGAATTGTAATTATATGTTATTTATTATGTTACATAACTTTAAATGATCTTATAAATAACTTTTTTATATACCATTAGAATAATTTAGTAATATGTACATAATATAGTTATAGAACATTAAATAGGATATAATACATATAAATAAATCTGGTTCAACCATAAAATTGGTTTCATGACCAGATTCGAAGGCTGTAAAGGAAAAAATAAAATATGTCATTCTTGAAGGTGATAAATTAACACCCCACGAACAATGTTTTCCTTTCAAAAATAAATAGAAGAGTAGAAGTGGGTTGGATTATATTTTATCCCATTAGTATCATAAAATTTCATTATATGGAATATACTATAGTTACCATAATATGTGGATGAGGATAGGCGGGGAGACATTAAGAAAAGGACATGAAATTGAAAGGAAATTAAAGGAAAATAGAGGGGGAATTGCCTCTTGAATACCTCTTAAGGCACCTTGGATTGGTTATTTGACGAGACTAGAAGCTCTTGGACTTGGGGGAGGGTATAGGGAAGATGTTTGGGCATATTGTTGACAAGTATTGAAGCTTGAGATATGTAAAGAAATTAGCTTGAGAGGGGTGGAATTTATAGTTGAGGGGGAGATGTTTTCTCAATATCATAATCATTAATTTATTATTTCTTTACAAGAAAAGTAATATTTATGATTCCATGACCAAGAATAGTAATAAGTACATGTGAGTTTGAAAAAATAGGTCTTACATTAGCAGAAATATCATACATGACTCTATAATTATTGAATTTATCTTATTTTGTCAATTATAGTATTTTACTATTCCTAAAAAATTAAAGTATTTCAGAAAAATACAAAAATAATAACAGTAACCATTTTTCTATGTGTAGAATCCAAAAATCAACACCATTTTTCAAAAATAATTTTTTAAATATGATTAATTTTATTATTAATTAAAATCATACTTTACTTCAGAAATACAGATTGTAAAATGAAAATTGATTTCATAATACTTACAAAAATTACATAAGGTATTATAAAATTATCTTAAAACTAAAAGACATATAATTTCTAATTTATGAAAACATTTTATGAAAATATATTTTCTTTTAAATTAATTAATTAATTAATTATACCAATACTTCTTCTATTGTCATATTATCATTTATAAGATTCCTAATTTTTATTTATACATTCATATCTAAGTTAACTATTTTTTGGAGGGTTTACTATTCATAAGGGAAATATTACTATTTATAAGGGTATGTTACTATTCATAAGGTTGTGTTACTATTCACCTTGAAAAAATAAGTTCTTCCTATCAGACTCCAAACATCTTACTGATCACAACCGTGTATGTCAAGATTTTTGAAATTCAAAACATAGAAGTTGAAAAAATTATGTTTAATGGTCACATAGTGTGATATTTCATTGTGTTTTCTAATACGATTATACTTTATGGAATACTTATCATAAGGGGATTCCATTGAAAAAACATCGGTATGTTACACCTTCCTTGAGGGTTAGTATGAAATTGCATCCTACATATAGGAAGGTGATCCCTTTAGTGGGAATTCTTGGATAGAGTCGTTGGAATCTATAAAATCTAGACTCGAACAACCCGGTTTGAGCCAGAATGCTACATGAACACATGCACGCCTCCCCATAAGTAAGAGTTTTCCATCCAATAGTGAGTTTATAAAGTGAAACATTGGGGAGATTATTCCCCATGTATCATGTCATGAGATTGATAACAATGAATAAACCAAATATCAATCTGAGTAAATGCGGAAAGTAAATAATGACATGCATATAATAGTGCCCAAAGTGGTAAGGCTATGTAGAGTATAAAGCAGTAAGAAAATACAAGTTAAAAGTAAAAAAAAACAATTTTTAGGGTACTCTGGGGTCTGTCCCATCTGTTCTAGCTCCATCCTCCACTACTGAACCGTTTTTCATAGGTCCCTTTCCCTTCATCGGATCTCTAGTCAGTAAATCTATAAGCACACAAAAATTCCATAGTAGGGAATCATTAGAAGACTCAGTAAGACACCACCAATAAGTCTTTATTATATTTTCACAAAATCTAAATAACATTGTATATCATGACATAAGTAAATGATCAGTAAACATACATATTCTAATTCATCATGAGTTGACCAAGCCTCCACGAATCCCAACCCCACCTACTTCGGCTCTTTTTTTGAATGAAATTCAGGAAGACACGTACCTCCATCAAGCTCACATATCTCACCTCACCCTTCGTTTATTGTTATAGGAACACTATATGTTATTTTAGGTCTATCATTGGTCTCACTACCACAAAATAGGGAAAGGGAAGCACTGCTGTTTATCAGCGCTAATAAGAAAGTACTAATAAAGGGGTGGGCCTTTATTAACACTAGATAAAAGCGCTGATAATTTTCCCTTTTATCAGTGCTTTTCTTAGCGCTAAAAAAAGGTACATTTATCAGCCCTAATAAAAGATTTTATTATTAATTTATATAAAATTATTATATGTATATTCAAAAATAATATTTATTTATATACATTAAATAAAAAACAACGGTTTATAATTAATATATATTTTCTAAAAATTCATATATATATATATATATATTGTTTGAAATGAAAAAATTATTTCTACGATTATAATTAAATATATATATATATAATTAAATAATTATAAGATTATAATAAATTAAATTAAATAATAAATATATTTTTTAGAATTATTGTATTTCATAGGGATTTATTAGATTTATTAGATTTATTGGATTAATTCATTGTATTTATTATATTTTTTTATATTTAATATATTTAATATATTTATTTTGTTTATAAATATATAATATTTTTAATATATATATTTATAGTTAAAATTATTGAATATATATGTGTTTTCCAATGAATTTGGTTAACGAATATGTTGATCATGCGTATATGTTATGTATCATATGCTTGAATTCATTTATATATTACATCTTGTTGTCCATTGATGTGGTATATTAATTAATTCATAATGTTACCCATATGAACTATATATGTTCTAACTTATAAAATTACATTAAATATATATATTTTTTAATGATATATATAAATAATTTTCAAATACATTTTAAATTATAATTTTATTAATATATATATATATTAACAATTATATACCATTATTTAAAATATATACTATTTATAGTTATAATTATTAAAAAATAAATAAATATTTATCCCACGTATCATTTTAAATAAATATATAAGAATATAAATAAATTTTTAAAATTATGATTTTATCAGCGCTATAATTTTAGTGATGATAAATAGATATTTTATCAGCGCTGATAAAGGCTCCAACCTTTTTTATAAATGAACCCTAACAAGATTCTCCTCCATCACACCCTTTCAAGCCTTCGCGGAAGCTGAACCCTACACCGTCGACCCCTTCTCTACTATGACCCCTCCTCTACCCCCTCCTCCTCTGTCACCGATGTCTTGTCCGCCTCCTCCGTCGCGACCCTCCTCTTCATCCTCTGTCATTGTTGCCTTATCCTCCTCTATTGCGGCGACCCCTCCTTTTCCATGACCCTTCTCATCCTCCTTTGCTGCTACATCCTCCTCCTCCTCCTCCTCTAGCTGCTGAATCATCCTCCTCTACCATCGCCACCTCCTCCTCCTCCTCCTCCTCCTCCTCCTCCTCTTTCCCCTCCTTCTCCTCCTATTCATTGTGCGGCACCCTTGTCCATGTGACCTACTCTGGCACGCCCTCCCCATCCGATGATAATCTCGGCAGCCTCTTCTACAACACACAGATTCCCCCTGGTGAGTCTCTTTTGTAATAAATTTTTATTATTCTGTATTATAATGGCAATTGGTGTGAAGAGCTAGTCTTTGGGTCACCGTGAAAGCACTGGATACTGGTGCATATGTGGTTTTTATGAAATATGGGTGGATTTTGGAATCTCATAGGTTTTTTTTTGTTTGGTGATGATTAGATTCTGAGAAGATATTTTGAGCTAGAGATAGATGATGTGGTCTAGGAAGGATTATATTGGTTGCATGCTGGTTCTTAGGTGATAACATAATGGCTAGTTTAATTGGGTCAGTTTATTACTATGGAATCGCATTAGGGTCAGAGTAGACCATGATATATTAAGATGAGCATTGGATTCCCCTAACAAGCAAGGAACCATGCTGTTGTACTTAATGGAATATTAGTGGTGGATGTTGAGAACTATATAGTTTGGTAATATGGGGTTTTAATTGTAAAATGACAAAATATGTTTGGTTCAGAATATGATTTGTATTCTTGGTAGGTTTTTGGATTCCTTCAAAATTAGTATTTTAGATTATAAATTTAGATAACATATTAGTGTTTTCCAACCCTTCTGAGGTAGTTTAGGTGATGGATGTTTGACTTATTCTATCATGTGATGTTATATGTAATTATTTTATACATGCATTGATTATTTAATATTGTTTGTGATGGGATATTTTTAGAGATATCTAAGGCTTTATAAATAAAATATTTTTGTTTAGGTTGTACTTGGATGGTGGAGGTGTATCTGTGGAGTTCAAAAATTTGGGAATGAAGGAGAAGACCGACATTGTACTGTAATTATCATGTGTGGTTGGGTAAGTTTCTTTGTAAGTGGCACTAAGAGTGTTAATAAAAACTTGAAAATGAATTTTGGTAAGAAAATTTGTAGGTGGGAAGCACCATGGATCAAAATTGGATTTCATGAGTTATGTTTTATGGTGGGGAGTGTCTTAGACCGGGTGATTGACTAAACATTAACATGATCTTTTCTCAAGATGGGAAATATTAAGTATGTACCATATCATCATCTTAGTGATGGTTATGAGATTTTGCTGAAGATCAGGTGTCATTGTGTCTTATGTTGGGTGCTATGATTTGAAAGCATGTTGGGAGTTCAGGAATATAATGCTTTTGTTTGAATCCAAATAGATAAATGATTGTGGTGATTAAATAGTATTACCACTTAGAAATGCCGATGGTGATAAGAAAAATGGTGAAGAGTTTGTAATGCCTCATCCATATTGGTTTTTATAGGAACACAATTTGTTTACATCATGTGAGGGGCCATAGAAAACCATAAAAATTTAATTAATAAATTTTAAAGGAATTTCTCATGGTTGGCACATTGTTTGTTAAACCATGTGTATTAACCATGTGAAATGGTGTGTCTTGGATAGTGAAGACTATATAGTCTACGCATGGTTTTAACAACTATATGGAAAACCCTTTAACCCATTTAAAAATTAATTTTTTACAAAAATTCCCCAATGAAACGTTTATGTTTTACTGGATTTTTTCCCATTTCTCATCTAGAACCCCAATGTGCAACACCACACTCCCCCTCTTCTCCTCTTGGGTGGTTCTCCCTCACCTGATGTATGTTTAATATTTTATCACTTGTATTTGAGAGACAAGGATAGTTTTACCTCTTTTATTACTTATATTTTATTTTATTTCATTTTCATATAGTGTTCCACTTGGTTAAGCTAATATGCCCTATTTTTTTTACATTTTTCGGGTTTCTCATTTTCACCAATTTTAGGTTGAATCTAAAGATGATATTTGGTGTGTGAGGGCTTAGAGGTTATGGTGTAGTGATGACCAATGAATCATAGTCCCTTTCCCCAGGATTATATGATATCATTGTTGACCGTGCACGTAGATTGTAGACTTGTTTTTACCCAGAACCATTATGGGTTGGCCATCACCTTTGTGTCATAGTTATTTCTCATTTGGGACACATTGTGGCATGGACCTATGTGTTGTGTTGTGATACATGTTTTCCCAGATTTCTTATGGGTTGTGTTGTGGTTCATATCTTGTTCTCCATTATATTTAGGTTCTTTACAATTAAGTCCATCAACATCTCCACATCATTCACCCCAAGATTATCATTTACACATTCCATATCACTTGTAACTATATGATGAATGAAACCAAACCTATTAAGATTAAATGTGGATTATAAGATATGTCCTATATATTTTTACATTTGTTATGAATCCATAACATAAGTTTTAATCACTTATTAGTTTCTAATATCTACTTCACACACTAGGTTCAACAATCATTACTACCATACAAATGAGGAAATCCTTAGTAGTGACTACTCTAATGTACAATATATAAAACCTTTCTCATATATGATACTATCAGGACCCACCCCTATAGGAACTCCAATGGAGATGGGAATATATTAGTGTCTGAACCCCCCATCCTATATTTAAATGGACATGGTTCAGTTACAATAGGATATGTAATGATATTGCCTAGGCTGGTATCATAACCAACAACTGACCTGACTTTCCACTAACCTAAGTAGCATTAGTGTTCCCTACGGGATATTAAAGATCCCATAGGAAAAAGATATAATTAATGTGGAATATTTTACACCTAAATTAGAGTAAATTGAAAATGATATTTCTCTTAAAAACCTGACATGTCCTATTCATAAGTTGAACATCTTGGAAAATAGTTGATATACAAAAAAAAATTAAACAGGAAGTAGATATCATAGATGGAAAATAAAATCCAACTATTGATCAATAATTTTTTTAACCAATCATGTATCATTACTAAATATCATCAGACATATTTTGAATATGTATAACATATGATTTCTCATTTTATGTTTTCTTTTCAGTTGGAAATATCCTCTGTCACACGCCTCTCCTCTACCGCAAATACACCTCATCCGTGCACTGAACAACACATTCACGATGAGTTTTCCCCACTTAATCATCGGTTTCTTCTTTTTTCATGTTATTGCTATTTGATATTGATAAATATTTTGTGAAATGTACAGGATAAACTCCCTGCTAAAAATCATGTTCATTGGGGGTCCTTATTTGCACACTAAATGAATTGCATGTTGGCTAGTTCCTGTTGAACATGTGAATATAAAAATTGGTAATTTATGTATACTTATCTAATGAATTAATTCCCCAAGATGATAAAACTTCTGTTATAACAACTAAATTAATAAATTTAATTGAATAAGGGATGCTGTGTAAAATATGAAATTATGTTTTTTTGTTTGTATGATGTTGTGATTGTGAGCACGATTGTGTGTTTGTATGGTGTTGAAGTTGTTTTCATGATTGGTATTCCATTTGTTTTCCATGTTTTAGTTCCTCCACTATTGAATATCAATCCAAACATACCCATTTCAATGGCACCACCACTTTGTTACTTTTGAAATTCCACTGAATCTTAGAAAACCACTTCACTAGAAGACTATATGGGACACTTTATAGACATCATAGTGAAATAACCATAACAACACATGTAATGAATCATTCCACCCACAAGCACTATATTGAAAATAATACCATTTATTAGTTTAGTACCATAGTTTTTGACTCGAGACATTATATTTCTAGAGAAACACTAAAAATTCTGTTTACAACAATGCATCTAGATCACATGTGGGATACTAAAACATTCTAGTGCAAGGGATTATCTTGGATTGTTACATTGATCATGTGGATGGGAAGATGGGTGTGACATACTTTGGTCCGGAGAAATGCATAGAGAGTTAATGGTATTGTTTACCATATATAGTTCCATTGATTATAGTTGTATGGTGACCCTAGTTGAACATCTTCTATGTAATTATTTTTTTAAATATTAATATTACTGAATCAATTAGGATAAATATGAACAAATAATGGATGAATTCCAATCGGTTGACAAAAGAGTATTAAGATAGCGTTAAAACGTTTATCAAGTTTTAATAATATCATGCATATGACCCTTCTCAAATCCTTTGTCCATGTTTACGTTGATTTTATTCAAGAAAAATTAGTCCAAAGGAGTGGGAAGGACACCTACTCTATCACAGAATATATCGAAGTTATACATGTTGGAATAAACACAGGGAAAATGAATGTAGGTAGTGGTTGGGATAGCACTACATTTTATAGATCATCTAATATAATTAAAATCCTTAACAATGAAGACGATCACAGATTTCAACCTCAACGGCATAAGTACCAATCTTGGATGAAATCATTTGATGGAAGTTCAGAAGAATGTATAACACTGTCTCCACTAACAGGTGATCAATTGTTTGAGAAAGTAAAATATGTGGACACTACATTTGGTAAACTATTTTCCAAAAACCTTATGAGAACTGGTTGAAAAAAAGATCATTTTTTTAATTACCATAATGGAATTTTCTATATGTGACACATTTTCTTGATGTTATTCATGTTGAAAAAAATATATGTTATAGTGTCATCGAAATGTTGCTAAATGCACACAGTAAAAAAAGTATGGAATTAAGGCTAGTTTGGACATGGTTGACATTTGAATACATGATGTGTTGGCACCAGTGAAGGGTGAAAAATGTAGATTTCATCCTCCTACTACTTACACTCTTTTCAGGAAGGAGAGATATCAGTTTTGAAACTTCTTGAATGATGTAAAGAATCTAGATGGGTATTCATCAAATTCCATGAACATCATGTCAATGAGCGGTTTAAAGTTAAAGGATAAGAAATCACATAACTGCCATGTTTTTCTGAAATATCAAATTCAAATAGCTTTACATTGAATTTTTTCCAAGAATGTCTTCCATACATTATCGAAGCTCAGTTTCTTCTTCAAAGCTATATGTAGCAAAGATATAGGCCTGACAAAATTACTAACAATGGAAAGAGAAATTGACATCATATTATGTGAAATGGAAATGTTATTCCTACTGAAATTATTTGATACGATGGTTCATTTGGTGAAAGATATTTGACTATGTGGTTATACACATTATAGATGGATATACCCCATTGAACGATAAATGAAGATTTTGAAAGGTTATGTCAAAAATCGATGTCAGTCAGAGGGTTGAATTGCAAAGTGATATATTGTTGAGGAAGCCGTTGAGTTCTGTACCAAATAACTATCTAGTGTGTAAAAAATTGGCCTACCAAAATCTCATCACACTTGGAGACATGAGAGCAATGGAATTTCTAGAATAGAGGTTGTCACAATCTATATTATAGATCAGGAGCAGGCCCACCCTTAGGTTTTACATTACAATTTTGATGTTGACCCATATGTTCAAACCCATAAATAAATTATTAGGAATTTGAATCAATATAGGGCTTAAAATGGATATCAGAAACACATAATTGATAGTTTATAAGATGGTTTCGAGACAATATTTTTATAAAGTTAGATGAAAATATGGACTCAATTTTAGAATGAATTCGATGGCTAGCCAGAGGACCAAGTTTGTATGTATTATCTGACAATTATTATGTAGTTTGTGGTTATACATTCTATACTAATGAACATGATGAAGACCGTACCTTGTAGAATAGTGGATTTACACTTGTGGATGTTATGATGCATGTTTCCGATGCTAATGATAGAAATATAATTTATGCGAATATGTCATACTTAGGAACCATCAAACAAATATGGGAGTTGGATTATATGAAATTCCAAGTGCTGATTTTTCAATGCAAGTGGGTTGATAACAGGAGTGCTGTTAAAATAGATGAATTGGGATTCGTGAAAGTTGATTTCAGTAAGGAAGTAGAGAAAGAATAACCATTTATAATGGAATCACAGGTATTACGGGTATTTTATGTTCCAGATCACACAAACTGAAATTAGTCAATTGTTATGTAATTGAACAAAACAACTAAAGGTTCAGATGAAAGTTCAACAGAGTATGACCTTTTCATTGGGACTATACAATCATTTTGCAGCGGTCCCAATGTAGACGACATTTTTTATATCATAGGATACCACAATGAAAGGATTTACGTAGTTGATAGAGGGTTTAAATCACTTCAGCCTTAAAAAAAACAGAGTTCAATAATCAGGTTATTTTTTATTGTAATATAAATTGGGTTACATTATGTTATTATATATTTGTTGCTACTTTGGTGTAATATAAATTAAATGTCAAATCACTTCTATAGATAATGACATCTTCACCTACTTATGCACCGAATCTCAATGCAGAACTGGTCTCCCAACTTGCTGTTGTTGGTCCCAATGCAGAGCAACAACAGGTTTCTCAACCTGTTGATGCTGGTCCTAGTGGTGAGTTACAACAAGTTTTTCAACATATTACTACTGGTCCCAGTGTCAATGCTAGCACTCAAAAGGAACATGTTGATGATTCTGAAACTAACGAAATTGTAGGAAATGAAACCCTGATGATGCAAAAAAAACAAGATCATCGTAGTTTGACAGTTTTAGGAAAAATCAATAAGGAAAAATAAAAAGGAATTAAATTTGAGTTGGGATGGAATAAGTGAGGCCAGCATGATAACCCTAAAAAATCCATGTTTAGTAGCTACATTAGAATTGTCACACAACAACACATTCAGATTGATGTACAGTCGTGGAACCATATTGTCACCGGGGTGAAGACACTAACATGGGAAGAGATTATGGTAACATTATGATATCATTTCATTAATTTTTTAAAATAAAATAAAATATTAAAACATTGACTTAAACTTCATCATCCTTTATAGAGTTCACTTATAGTAGATGTGACACACAATGAATATGTATTAAGTGTTTCAGTAAGGATTCATAGAGGCTTCTGCACAATTTTAATGAAATTTCATCTTAAAGATGCTGAAGAGAAAATCAAGCCACACCCACCTCCTCTTTATGCACACTTGATATCCCAAGGAGCATAGGATGCATTTAGCAGCCATCGTGCGGATTAGACTTTTTAGGTACATTATGTCTGGTAATATGTTTTTTGATGTTTCCTATATTCATCACTTGGATTGAACGTTTTTTATTCATGAAATAGAAACTTATTGCTGAAAATAAAGAACAAGCAACAGAACCAGTATACCCCTACCATAAAGCATGGTTGGGGTACGCTTCACTTGAGAGAAAATTGGTATGTATTTTAAATATACATTAATACTTATATGTGATATAAAACAACATCATAAAAATGTTCGTCTATTTATGTGCAGATTGATTAATTTAAATCAAAAGTCACATCCATCCCATTCCATGTGCTATGGAAGGAGGCTCATGTAAATAAACAGGGGATAATGATTGATGAAAACACACAAAAAGTGTGGGAAACATGTGTGTGAATGACATAATATAAATTTAGTTGCTTTAAATTTCTATTTCATAACAATGGATACTTATTTCCCTATATTTTCTATAAAAAATTTTCAAAGGAATCAATAACTCCCACACCAGATGTAGACAAACTTTCAGTAGCCTTGAAGAATCTAGAAGAATATGACCAATTTAGAGGTGTGGGTTTTGGGGTGACACCCCGACCATATTTTCAAAAATAAAAACAAGTGGAGGATCAAACTGAGGAATGGAAAAAGTTGAGAGAAAAAATATCTATTTTCCGGAATAATTACAATACTATAGAGAGATGATAGTAGGTTTGATGGGGGGAGGAAAAGATAATAAAAAAATGAACAACAACCCTTGCGTGAAGATCCCGCCCCACCCCAGCATCTTTGAGGTGATCCATTACCTTCAAAAAATTGACTTAGCTGAGGTAATAAATGTTCTAATAATTTGTTATGTTAAATGTGAATCACATAGACACTAATACCTTTCTTATACTGATAATCTATAGGGTTAAAATGATTGTGAATTATATTTTTCAACTCTCACCTATTGCCTTATAGCAAGGGATACGTTGTTCAATATGCAGAACGACATGCTACACAATAGACCATGTCCAATAGGTCATTTCAGAGTGTCGATTAATGTAGCTAATGAGCCATGTACCGAGCTACCTATTCCAAATGACGATAACGACATTCATATGGTCGAACAAGATGTTGGAACATTCCTTGCATGGCCATCAAATCTCGTAAAAATCATGTCGACAAGGAGGTATTCATTTCCAATTTTATTTCAAGATGAACCTTACAAATTTAATGAAAAATGATATGAACCAATGAATATTATTACAAAAAGATAATGGTAAGGGGATGAAATAAAATATTGGATCAAAACTGTAGAGACCCGAAGCCTGAAGTACATGGACATTACATTACTTTTGCAGAATACTTAGTACATAATAAAAACACACACACAAGGACCGTAATAGTTTAGTGTCTTTGGAAACTCGGAATATAATCTTCTAATCGTGGTGAAAGATCTTCAACATCTCCCATAAAGATCTCCTTTTTTTAAAACCTAATTCCTTTCTTTATTTCCTGAAAAAAAAACTTAAAAGGGTGAGCTCAAATGCTTAGTAAGGGTAAACAAAAGAAATATCAATCACGTCATATTCATAAGAACAAATCTTTTGGAAATCTTAACCTGCAAAAGAGATCGTAATTTCATAACATGGGATAAATCTTAGCAGTGAAATGTAATCCCAATAATCATAACTTAAAACATGAAACTTTGTGTCATACACACATAATCATAGAGAATAATTTCTTGTTAGTCAAGACTCATTGCCAAGACTATCTTAGTGTACAAAGTCCCTTTCTGAACCTAGTTCATTCCTCGTTTCAGTCCTGTTTCACTGAACCGGTATAACCTACCGTTCCAGCCATGTCTATCTCATGAGATAGAAAATCATTACCCAATGCATTGGAGGGAGATATAGGTTCCACCCATCTCATAGTGATACCATTCTTATGTGTGCCGCAAAATCATAAAACCATACATCATAGCATAACCCATGTAATAAAAATGGGAATCCTAAACATCGTCACATCATAAAACAATAAGATAAAGGAATTCATAAAAATATAATTCCATCATAACATAATCAAATCAATGTAATAATAAGGATGAAAACAGAACCCTTTATTATCTTATATGGAAAATAATTTTGATAAAACACTTGAACTCCATTCTTGAGGAAAATATCCTTTCTACTTCAAAAACAATTTTCCTTTCTTAACATGTCGTACAATTATAAACTAAAAGAAGTTTATTAAAAATAAACAGGAAAAATTGTAAAGGAATATTCTTGGAAATAATGTTTTAAAAATACATTCATGTCGTATATGTTAAAAAAACATTCTTCTCGTACTTTTGTCGGAAAAGTCAAAAAGTACCTCGTACGAAAAATGACAAAAGATTCGTTTCATATCTATTACTGAAAACTCACTGAAGGGTAAAATTAGATTTAAAAAATTGTAGGTGGATGGAGATAATGTTACATATTGAGGAAACATGGATGTGGATGGTAAAATACACCCCAGTAAATTTCAATGTATAAACAATCTCGGATAAAAATGAGATTGTGATATTTTCCCTTACCTTGTGTCCGATATGCTTTGTACGTATCCGAACCTCCTATATAATGATTTACATAATGTCATTAACTTATTACAGAATAATATTAATTGTTATGATATCATATATGGTTCACTTATGACTTTATATTACCCGTTCTTTTGTAAATTCCATGTTAAAGAAGCGTTTTGGGTAAAATCATTTCATTTATTTTAGATGTTTGGACTTGTTGTTCTTGACATTATTATTACTTATATCATGATTTACTTACTTCCAGAATATAAAACATTATTTATATATCAAATATATTCAGTATATATATATATATATAATAGATAGATAAATGAAATGAAACACACCGTTCATGGAGACGGTAGTCCGTACGTACGCATGAACGCTGTTTTCCTTTCCTTATTGTCTTGAATGTAAGTAAGTAGATGACATACATATATATATATATATATACATAAATACAGTAGATTTGACATGTCATATATTTCATTATTATTCATTATATATACTTTATAATCATTCATGAATGGTTAATGTGGAGAATGAATCTCATCGCGTCGTGGAGACGGTAGTCCGTACGTACGTAGGAGTGATGATATCATTCTCATGATGGTGAAATTGTGTTGAAGTGTATGTATACTACTTCAGTATCAATATCACTTTATAATAATCATATATAGTTACTCATTACACCATTATACCCATCCAATTAAGGTGGTGGTGGAAAATAGATTACACCACGGCGTGGAGACGGTATTACGTACGTACGCACGCGCGGTGATTTCCTTTTTCCGTAGGATGGATAGATGGTTAATTATAGTTGTTTCATATTTATAATAACATATCAATATATAATAAATACTGATGTTATTACTTTATCATGAAACAACTATATAATAAGAAGTTGAAAAAGAAAGAAATTGAAAAAGATCGGTAATGGATATTACCTCTTTTTGACGCGCCTTTTCTTAACCTCCACTTAAAGAACTAAGGATGGTCTATGAAGAAGACCAGGACCTCTAGGATGATACTTGGGAAGTGGATAAGATATTTTGGCAGGGGTTGGCCGAGCTTGAAGGTTCAAAGTGGTGTGAGGAAGAGGGGGAGGAGGTGCCCTTTTATAAGGGAGGAGAGGGGCACCTTAGGAAAATCTCAAAATATTATTTTATATTAAGGTCAAATTCGGCTTATAATGGTTCCAAAGGGTCCTATTTCGAAGCTAAAGTGGGGATGGGTCTAAATACTCTCATCCAATAGGATTTAGAAAAGTTTAGATTATTTTAACATTATCAATTAGATTTAACTCTAAGTTAAATAATTTAACTTTTACTGTGTCTTTTTTTTTCTTACAATATATGGTTAATAAAATTACCATAACAAGCCAAACGAACCCCAAGTTGTTTATTATTAATATATCTATCCTTATCTAAGTCATTTTTCCGAACCTTAGATTTTTAGGGATTAAATAACAATTAATCATATAATATTTGTTTTATAAACTAATTTATGTCAATTTTGACACTATTTGGTACATGATTTTTATGAAATTCATAACAGAATGATAAGTTCTAACCAAGTTACTTATATCAACAATAACATGTCATATTAACCTAGAAAATTAATTTAAGTCATAAAAAGTCTCAAATTACATTTATTTGGGCATTTATAACATCAATTATGTCAATATTTCATTAATAAGACAATTACTGCATCATCTTTGTGTCATAATAAATGATAATTATTTAATACCTAAAAATTCTAAATAAATTCCTATGATGTAGATAATTGTATTATATTTCTGGAGACTATTCATGTTCGAAGATTCATGAAGTTTATCACTAAAGTAAAATTATTAAACTTTTAAGATTTAAGAAAGTGACATGTTGTCACATTCTTTGGTTTTAATAATAATTAAATTATTTTCATGGAAAAAAGTCCATAAAATGAATCTAATCAAACCCTTAGGTTATATGGGTATACTTTTAGCCATCCAATAGGATTTTTCCAAGTGTTAGAGTAGTTTTATAATCTTATATTTACCCTTAATTACCAGATTTACCTTTAACTATAGTAAATAAAATTTACCGTAGTTACTATTCACAATGCCCAAAAATAAAAAGTAGCTTATTAACATAATTTGGACCCACTGATTCCAAATATGGAATCCATTTTTCCAAATTCAATACACAAAAGATTCGTAAATTAAATTAAAATCAATCCCTTTGTCGAAAGAAAACGGGTTTTTCTTTAAAACATTGCAAAAGATTGAATTGATTTAACTTATGAATTCAAGGTAAAATCAATGATAATGACATACATTATATTAAATTTTAAAAATATATTCTATTTATACTTTAAAACCATTCAATATTATAATTTAACCACATAAGATATTACGTTGAAAAAAGTTGTTTTTAATTAAAATATAGCGTGTTTTTACTATTCATTAAAATATGAAAGTTATCAGAAAAATAACAAAACTTTATCTAATGTGAATTTTTATATCCTGATTAAAAAGAAGAATTTTATTTTGTCAAATTCAACATATAAACATGTCAAAAACTAGATTTAATGTGGGTGCTCCATCAAAAGGCGGTAGAACTGCATTTTTTGAAAAAAACTTATTTTACCCGAAAAATTTATTTTGTTTTTATACCATGTTCTAGAAAATGTGTAAGATGAATAATAATGTTATAAAATAATAAAATTTAGTTAATAATATTCATAACAGCTAGTTCATGACAATATTATAATAATATATCGTTGTTTATTAAAACTCAGTATTGCGTACAACACACACTATCGAGGAAGGTCGCGATTGCGTGTAATGCAAGCCAAGTCTGGGTTGCGTGTTGTAAAAGAATCCTTCGTTGTTTCGTATAACAGAATCCAACCATATTTCATTTATACATTGAATATATATTTATATACTCAATGTTGCGTAGAATAACTATTATCAAAATTTTATGTAACACGATTCAAGAATAGTGTTGCGTATACTGCAAGCTAATACGGTGTTGTGTATAGCGCAAGGTAATATTGGTGTAGAATAAAACAAAAGACATTAATGAAATTAAAATATTATTTTTCATAAAATCTCAGGGTGTTACATTCTACCCCCCTTAAAATGAATTTCTCCCTCGAAATTCGTCGGGGTTATAAATGGTTTACTATTAGAAAGTTTCATTAATAGAAACCCAAATCGTAAAAAGGAATACCAAAACCAATCTTTAAAAACAAAAGTATGAAACGTAACAGTTACCCAAATAAACTAATCACTGGGTTTCCACATTGGTGAAAATATGGATATGGAAGAGAAATCTAACCATCATGTTCTGATAGAGAGTTGTAGAGAACATGGCTATGGAAAAGCCAGAAATCAAAAAGCCAGAAATTTGTGACGATCTAAGGTACCATCTGATTCATCAGATATAAGAGCACTAGGACAACATTTTTGGTTTTCAAGATCATTTCCCTAAAGTTGATGAAATTGGAATTAGAAGAAATACTTTCATGATTTTGGTATATTCTCACCGTTTTTCGTTCTTTGGAAAATTTCCACTTCATCTCTTAAATAAATGAAGTTGAATTTGTCATTCGTGATGTGCTAGCAGATCATGTGATAGAATTACGGGTCATTCCATCTGTCTCAAACAAATGGTTAGAAAAGTTAACAAAAAATACATAAGTCCATTAATCATATATGGTTCCTAAAATTGACTTATACTTCATATATCATAATACTTAATATAATAAAACTAGTTTCTACTAAACAGGGACTTCCTGTAGGCCAGTGGTAGGCGATAAAGGCCAGTCGCACTTCAGTTGTGGGTTTGATTCCCACAGCCTTGTCTGACGTGATGGGTTGTCACCTGTCCTGCAGGTTGTCCTTTTTCTAAAACTATATTACTATAACATCCCATAAATAATATCGAAAAAAAAGATCTATCCTAAAACAATACTAACTTATGTCCAACATAATCCATTCCAATCTTTAGGCTTATCCATAATACTGCTGTCCACTCTCATAATATAGTGAAAATGATTACCAGGGATTTAATACCATAGTTGATCCCCATATATCATAATATATGTCTTGTTGGTCACATTCCAAACATTCAATGGCCTTAATCATGTATTCTCTTGAATACCCATTAAACCTTAGTGAAAACATGAATGCAGTTAAAAGTTAACACTTTCCACATACCAAAATCCTCATAATTCTATATACTCAAACCATGATATCACTTAGTCCTTATATCAATCATGAGCTCATGAATACTATTAAACATTTCATTTTCTCGTTTTCCCTTCATTATGCGCATATCATCTTATTTCCAAAAATATCTCAATCACTTTGAATACCACATTAGACCAATACATAAATATTCCAATACTCTCTGATACAACATTATTTTGGAATCCCTTTACATAAACACTTAATCATTCCACCACATCGTTGTCATATTCAACATCGCCAATAGTGATCGCATGTGACTTCCATTTGTCCTTTGCATTAAGAGGTTGCTCATGTCGATCATCACTAACCCTTGGATTAGGGAAGTTATTAGCATAATGCCCCATTTCCTTGAACTTGAAGCATTGAAGTGTTGGGGGTGCATTCTCTGCAGTGTTTGCTTTATTCACATCATTAGAAACCCTTTTTCCATTACTTCGACACTCAGCTACTCGATGACCTTATTTTCCACACTTAAAACATTTTCTAGTCCCTTTAAGACAATCTCCACCATGCTTCTTTCCACACTTTGTGAATAAGGAAACATTCATATTCTTTTCACCATTATTCTGAGATTTCTCCTTGAACTCCATCTTTCGTTTCTTGTCAAAACCATGAGATGGATCTATAACACCAACTTCCATTTCTACCTTGATAGCACAACGCACAATTTCTTCATATCTACTGAAGTCTCTTATAGCTAATGCCCTTCGAAGACTTGGTTTTAAGCCACTGAAAAATCGATAAACATTACTTTCAGGTTGGATGATAATGCCAGATGCATACCTTGCAGGTCTTGTAAAATTCAGTTCGTATATACCAACAAATTACTCATCCTTCTGCTTCAGCTCAAGAAATTCTTTTTCCATCTTTGTTCGAAGAATACGAGGGAAGTACTTACTGAAAAACTAGTTCTTGAACTCATCCCATTCCATGGACTCGATTTCATCTCTTGGCCTCATATTCTTGATAAGATTCCACCATTGATCAGCTTCACCTTCCAAACGATATACTGCTAAGATGAATTTATCATGTTCAGAACATTGAAGAACTGAAAATATCTTTTCAGTGGTACTGATCCATTGTTCAGCAACAAGTGGATCAGAAGACCCACTGAAAGAAGGTGGATGTTTCCTCATGAAGGCCTCAATAGAATATTTTTCCCTTCTCTGCTCATTTGGAAGTCCAGAATGATTCATAGCTCGTGTAAGTAAAGCAATAAGATTTTGCACTCCATATCCCATAACATATGTTTGTTCAGGAGGACAATCATTGCATTGTCCATTACAGGGATCAACACGGTTCCTTCAGGTTCCATCCATCGTCTAAAACCCAAAAAGAATAGTGTGAGAGGAAAAAATCATGCTAGGTAAAACAACATAGTAAAGGGGGAGCACCCTCAATATCTAACATCTTAGGTTAAATTCTAAGATCATTACCGTAGTTCTATGACTATATCCTATACGTATACTTATCCTTAGGGACATCCCTAGACATACCATAGAAATATCTCTAGGGATCTCACTAACGTTTTCGCATCCTAGTTTCCAAAGGATGACTAAACCTTTCCTCTGATACCAATTGTAGAGACCTGAAGCCTGACGTACATGGACATTACATTACTTTTTCAGAATACTTAGTACATAATAAAAATACACACACAAGGACCATAATAGTTTAGTGTCTTTGGAAACTTGGAATATAATCCTCTAATCGTGGTGAAAGATCTCCAACATCTCCCATAAAGATATCCTTTTTTTTAAACCTAATTATTTTCTTTATGTCCTGAAAAAACAACATAAAAGGGTGAGCTCAAATGCTTAGTAAGGGTAAACAAAAGAAATATCAATCACGCCATATTCATAAGAACATATCTTTTGGAAATCTTAACCTGCAAAAGAAATCATAATTTCATAACATGGGATAAATCTTAGTACTGAAATGTAATCCCAATAATCATAACATAAAACATGAAACCTTGTGGCATACACACATAATTATAGATAATCATTTCTTGTTAGTCAAGACTCATTTCCAAGACTATATTAGTGGACAAAGTCCCGTTATGAACTGAGTTCATTCCTCGTTTCAGTCCTTTTTCACTTAACCGGTATAACCTACCGTTCCAGCCATGTCTATCTCATGAGATATAAAATCTTTACCCAATGCATTGGAGGGAGATATAGGTCCCGCCCATCTCATAATGATACCATTCTTATGTGTGCCACAAAATCAGAAAACCATACATCATAGCATAACCCAGGTAATAAAAATGGGAATCTTAAACATCGTGACATCATAAAACAATAAGATAAAGGAATTCATAAAAATATAATTACATCATAACATAATAAAATCAATGTAATAATAGGGATAAAAACAGAACCCTTTATTATCTTAGATGGAAAATAATTTTGATAAAACACTTGAACTCCATTCTTGAGGAAAATATCCTTTCTACTTCAAAAACACTTTTCCTTTCTTAACATGTCTTACAATTATAAACTAAAAGAAGTTTATTAAAAATAAACTTGAAAACATGTAAAGGAAGCTTCTTGGAAATAATGTTTTAAAAATCCATTCATGCCGTATAATTTAAAAAAAACATCCTTCTCGTACTTTTGTCGGAAAAGTCAAAAAGTACCTCGTATGAAAAACGACAAAAGATTCGTTTCATATCTTTTACTAAAAACTAACCGAAGGGTAAAATTGGATTTAAACAATTTTATGTGGATGGAAATAATGTTACATATTGAGGAAACATGGATGTGGATGATAAAATACACCCCAGTAAATTTCAAAGTATAAATAATCTCGGATAAAAATGAGATTGTGATATTTTTCCTTACCTTATGTACGATATGATTTTTACGTATCCGAACCTCCTGTATAATGATTTAAATAATGTCATTAACTTATTACAGAATCATATTCATTGTTATGATATCATATATGGTTCACTTATGACTTTATATTACCCGTTCTTTTGTAAATACCATGTTAAAAAAGCGTTTTGGGTAAAATCGTTTCATTTATCGTAGGTGTTTGGACTTGTTGTTCTTGACATTATTATTACTTATATCATGATTTACATACTTACAGAATATAAAAAATGATTTATATATCATATATATTCAGTATATATATATATATAATAGATAGATAAATGAAATGAAACACACCATTCATGGAGACGGTAGTCCGTACGTACGCATGAACGCTGTTTTCCTTTCCTTATTATCTTGAATGGAAGTAAGTAGATAACATACATATATATATACATAAATCTAGTAGATTTAACATGTCATATATTTCATTATTATTCATTATATAAACTTTATAATCATTCATGAATGGTTAATGTGGAGAATGAATCTCATCGCGTCGTGGAGATGGTAGTCCGTACGTACGCACGAGCGATGATATCATTCTCATGATGGTGAACTTGTGTTGAAGTGTATGTATACTATTTCAGTATCAATATAAATTTATAATAATCATATATAGTTACTCATTACACCATTATAACCATCCAATTAAGGTGGTGGTGGAAAATAGATTACACCACGGCGTGGAGACGGTATTCCGTACGTACGCACGCGCGGTGATTTCCTTTTTCCGTAGGATGGATAGAAGGTTAATTAGAGATGTTTCATATTTATAATAACATATTATTATATAATAAATACTGATGTTATTACTTTATCATGAAACAAGTAAAGAAGAAGAAGTTGAAGAAGAAAGAAATTGAAAAAGATCGGTAATGGATATTACCTCTTTTTGACGCGGCTTTTCTTAACCTCCACTTAATGAACTAAGGATGGTCTTTAAAGAAGACCAGGACCTCTAGGATGATACTAGGGAAGTGAATAAGAGATTTTTTCAGGGTTTGGACGAGCTTTAAGGCTCAAAGTGGAGTGAGGAAGAGGGGGAGGAGGTGCCCTTTTATAAGGGAGGAGAGGGGCACCTTAGGAAAATCTCAAAATATTATTTTATATTAAGGTAAAATTCAATTTATAATGGTTCCAAAGGGTCTTATTTCAAAGATAAAGTGGGGATGTGTCGAAATCCTCTCATACAATAAGATTTAGACAAGTTTAGGTTATTTTAACCTTATCAATTAGATTTAACTCTATGTTAAATAATTTAACTTTTACTGTGTCTTTTTGTTTTCTTACACTATATGGTTAATAAACTTACCATAACAATCCAAACGAACCCCAAGTTGTTTATTATTAATATATATATCCTTATATAAGTCATTTGGACAAACCTTAGATTTTTAGGAATTAAATAACAATTAATAATATAATATTTGTTTTAAAAACTAATTTATGTCAATTTTGACACTATTTGGTACATGATTTTTATGAAATTTATAACAGAATTATAAGTTCTAAAAAAGTTATTTATATCAATAATAACATGTCATAGTAACCTAGAAAATTAATTTAAGTCCTAAAAAGTCTCAAAATACATTTATTTGGGCATTTATAACATCAATTATGTCAATATTTCATTAATAAGACAATTACTGCATCATCTTTGTGTCAGGATAAATGATAATTATTTAATCCCTAAAAATTCTAAATAAATTCCTATGATGTAGATAATTGTATTATCTTTCTGGAGACTATTTATTCTCAAATATTCATGAAGTTTATAACTAAATTAAAATTATTATACTTATAAGATTTAAGAAAGTGACATGTTGTCACATTCTTTGGTTTTAATAATAATTAAATTATTTTCATGCACAAAAGTCCATAAAATGAATCTAATCCGACTCTTAGGTTATATGGGTATACTTTTATCCATCCAATAGGATTTTTCCAAGTGTTAGGGTAATTTTATAATCTTATATTTACCCGTAATTACCCGATTTACCTTTAACTATAGTAAATAAAATTTACTGTAGTTACTATTCACAATGCCAAAAAATAAAAAGTAGATTATTAACATAATTTGGACCCACTGATTCCAAATATGGAATCCATTTTTCCAAATTCAATACACAAAAGATGTAGAAATAAATTAAAATTAATCCCGTTGTCGAAAGAAAATGGGTTTTTATTTAAAACGTTGCAAAAGATTGAATTGATTTAACCTACGAATTCAAGGTAAAATCAATGATAATGACATAAATTATATTAAATGGTAAAAATATATTCTATTTATAATTTAAAACCATTCAATATAATAATTTAACCACATAATATATTACGATGAAAAATTTTGTTTTTAATTAAAATATAGCGTATTTTTACTATTCATTAAAATATGAAAGTTATCGGAAAAATATCAAAACTTTATGTAATGTAAATTTTTATATCCTGATTAAAAAGAATAATTTTATTTTGTCAAATTGAACATATAAACATTTCAAAAACTAGATTTAATGTGGGTGCGCCATCAAAAGGCGGCAAACCTGCATTTTTTGAAAAATACTTATTTTACCCAAAAAATTAATTTTGTTCTTATACCATGTTCTAGAAAATGTATAAGATGAATAATAATGTTATAAAATTAAGAATTTAGTTAATACTATTAATAACGGCTAGTTCATGACAATATTATAATAATATATCGTTGTTTATTAAAACCCAGTATTGCGTACAACACACGCTATTGAGGAAGGTCGTGATTGCGTGTAATGCAAGCCAAGTCAGGGTTGCGTGTTGTGAAAGAATCCTTCGTTTTTTCGTATAACAGAATCCAACCATATTTCATTTATACATTGAATATATATATATATATATATACTCAATGTTGCATAGAATAACTATTATCAAAATTGTGTGTAACACGATCCAATAATAGTGTTGCGTATACTGCAAGCTAATATGGTGTTGCGTATAGCGCAAGGTAATCTTGGTGTAGAATACAACACAAGACATTAATGAAAATAAAATAATATTTTTCATAAAATCTCGGGGTGTTACAAAAACTATCTTAAGGATCAACCAACGGATTGAAGCGATATGCTACAAGCACCTTCACCCCGCCCATTCTATATCTACATTTAATATCATTTCAGTCTCATGTGGATACAAAGTTTATAGATGGTAATACTCACACAGTTTATTTTGAAAAAAATATGTATGAAGAGGAGGAATCATATTTCATAAGTGCTAAAAATGTAGATAAAATTCTCAAGTATGAATGGCTAGGCACATTATTGGTAAATGTAAAATGAGGTATGTTTTCATGCTTTGATTTTACAAAATTTGATATACTATGATAATTATGACTAAATACATTTCAATTTTTCACAGGAATATATATGAAAAACAATTGAAAGGGTTTCCCCATGAAAAAAATTGGACTCGTTAGTCCTGACATCACCTCTTCAAAAGAAGAAATAAATGATGATAAAGAGGGTGAGATAATGTCATCCCTTCTCTAATAATTTGAAAAAAAATTAAGGATGACAGACTCTTTTTAATACCAAAGATGCAGGGGTAAAACTCCACAATTTAATCATATTAGCTCTATTTTCATGTCTTTCATTACTTATTCCTTTTTTTTGTTTTTAGGCAGCATTGGATGATAATTGCAGTCAATTTGGATACTCCAAGTATTTAATTTCTAGATTCAATGCATAGATATCCAACAAACCAACCATGCATAATGGAATTTTTCAATTTTTAATAAACTAAATCTAAAATTTTAGATCTAAACATCTAATTATATAATTTATATTATCTTTTAATGAGGATTCTGTTACGATAGGGTGGTGCATCAATATCATCTACTTTATGAAATTAATCCACGAACTAAGGACAAGAACATCCATGAAATCTACAACTGGACAAGTATCCTGGTATATAAAATAATATTTCACTGTTGAAACACATATCAAAACAAATTACTTATTTTTATCAATGTTTCCACAGTGTCCAAAACAAACAAACGGAAAGGACGGTGGTTATTATGTTTGTAAATTTGTGAAAGAGATCAAATTTCATCAAAAAACTTGCATCCCTAAAGATGTATTTTCAAAAATAATTACGAGTTCATTTAAAATATTTATTAATCCTTTGTGTATTTATATTTTCTTAGCAATACCATTATTGTCGCAAAAACTCATATTAAAAAGATTATATAGATGTGTTTAGAAACTAATGGGCAATATACCTGATGGAATATAGTACACAAATAGGATGAAGGTAAATTCCCCTTACTTATGTTATCCTTATATGATCATTGATATCTCCCTTTTATACACTTATTGAGTATCTAGGATCACCATTTATTATTTTTCATGTCATTAGGTTATGAATAATGGTTTTAAAAATGATTTTTCTTTGTAGTAAAGAATAGCTTAATGAGAGACTCTTATGATCTAGTTCTTTCTATTTCCATGTTCCCAGCTCCACCTAATTCGACTTTTTTCTGGTAAGAAAGTAAGGAATGCACGTACCTCTATGAAGGTCGCATAGCTCACCCTACCCTTTCGGTGGTTGTTATAGGAACATTGTACATTCTCTTAGGTCCACTTGCATATCCATTTAATCACCCATGATGCAAGTTCGTAGGAATCCACGACCAGTATCTTCCAGAAATCCACAATGCTTTCCCCTCTATAGGGGTATCCACGTCCACATTTAAGGATGTTAAGACTACATCAAAATGGGTAACCAACCACTGGACTACGTAACTCCAACCGCCCAGGCTCCACATGTGTATCTTAGTATCTTCCATCTAGCCAATATTCTTTCCCAACTATAGGGGTAGCCACGTCTACATTTAATAATGTGAATCGGGATGGGTAATCATCCACTAGATCATAGGTATCTTAGTATTTTCCAGCTAGCCACTATATTTTACCGTTTATAGGGGTAGCCACACCCACCTTTAAGGACGTTAGGAATGTGTCAAGTTGGGTAACCTCGTACACCCAACCTCAAGGCTCCACTGATGTATCTTGGTACCTACAATTCAATTCCATAGGCTACGAAATACACTAACAAAACATGTCATAACAAGGAATGATAAGTTTCACCAACATCAAATTCATGATAATCAGACATAAACAAGTACACGCACAACTACTCACACACCCACATGCAATTCATCATAAGCATGGGTTAGTAATACACAAACATCACATCATCATAACATCATATATATATATATGAATTAAAATGAAAAGGAAGCTCTTACCTCATGGTTATCCAAGTTGATGCTGAGGTTTTCAAAGGTTTTCATCATCTGAACCATGCTCACACCTAATCAGAAGCCGATCACACACCAAAAAATCCTTGAACCATCCCTACTTCAAAATTATTTTGAATTATCTCTATCTTTGAAAATTAAAAAATATTTAATTAAATCTGAACAGAAATACCCCGTCACCTTCAAACAAATCTTAGTAACAAATTTCTAATCATTGAGATCAATCCAATGGAACCAACATCACATCAATCTGATCAACATTGAAGATGATATTGAGGAGATAAATTTAGAATAATAAAATAGAATAACAAAGAGGGGTTAAGAGAGAGGGGAGTGACATGAAAAAATAAGGAAATTCCTACCCATGCTATGCAAACCATCCGAGATCCAATTTCTAATACTTTTTCATTATTAAATTTAGTAACATTTATTAATTAAATAACTAATTTATTATTTTCTTCTATTAATTCCATGTGTCAATGATCATCATATTAGGAATTTTGTGGCCCTGTACTATGAGACCAAATTAAATATTCAACAGTAGTCTTGAAATTTCGCCATAATTTTAGGGTCACACTGCTGATGAGAGCATGTCAATCTGATACTGTACAAAGAAATTATGTGTGAAATGGGATTTTGAAAATAATAATAATAATAATAATAATTTAATATTATTATTAATAAATATATATGTGTGTGTGTGTGTTGTTAAAACACTATCCAAGTCACGCTCGGCTCTCCATGTGTGCTATACACATTTACAGTTTAATTTATTTAATATTATCACTTTTCATTTATTATGATATTATCAAATAGATGGGATATTAAATCCTCACATATAAAAGCATTCATGAAGGAGGTGTCACCCCTTCATGTTTGTTGTATGTATAATCTATATCCAAGAATATCTTCAACCACATTTAATTTATTAACTCCCAATTTTATTAATATTATAAATAATAATAATATTAACAGTACTTTATTGTTATTATTAAAAATAATAATAATAACATAAAATTAAAATATTATATTTAATTATTATTATTATTATTAACAATTATTATTATTATCATTAGTTATCTCTAATCATTGTCACCATTTTTCCTGAAATCCTTTATTTGAATTTTCTAAAAATCCATTTTGAGGTAATGTCGGAACCACACATTCTAGATACCCAAAACAAACATCTCAAATTTGCAAATTAAAAACACATAGAACCAAACCAAAATTCAAAATGAAACCAGGCATCATCAGAATAAAATTTAAAAGTTAGATGAACATGCAACACCAATAACCTTGGGCAGCAAGTTCTGAGCTACGAGTTGCCACCATCAGAAACATCAGGACCATCAACCATCACACCTTCATCTCCATCAGCTGGTCTCCATAAATCATCATCACATCCCTATACTAATCATGATGGAATCCATAGACAACCACACTAGAAATTAGAACTAAACAACCACCTTCAACTTCGTCGAACCAGACCATGTCTGATGAAACCATCATAGAGCATCATCACTATTGCCAAAAAACTGAAAACCATAAAAAATCACCATTTTCATCGATGTCATCCTATCAAAATTTTCATCCCATCTATGAACAAAAACACAAGCCAGAAATTTATTGAGGCCATCATAGCTCATAAAATGCATAAACATGAACATAACCAACCTAGAAATGGAACCATCAATATACATGCATCAAAACCTTTCATCGATATCATAGATTTGAAACCAAACCCATATACAAAGAGATATTGCAATCAGAAATAGGAAAACCTTCAGACCGCTAAAGAAGAATCTAGGAAAAACCAAACTAGGAATGAAACCCCAAAAGTTAAATAAAGAGGAAACAGGGGGCTAAAACCCTAAAGGAAAAGGAAAGTAAATGTTGAGACCCATGACCATCGAACCATTTAACCCAAAACCTTTGAGTATCCGCCGCTTCAGATCTGGCCTGGAGATGTTCGGTGGAACGAGATGTCAGAGAAAGGTTGAGATGGACGTGAAAGAAACTATAGAACTTTCACCGAAGTTAAATTGATGAACGGGACCAGGAGAGGGCCAACCATGAGTGTTAACATGTGGAAGAATCTCAGAGGAAAACGTGCTGGGGTGAAGGAGAAGGCTGAGGGAGACGAATGATAGAGAAAAATATTTGGTCAAAATGGTGTAAATTGAATGTTTGAAAAAAGTTTGATGGGAAATAATTGATTTTGAAGCATAATGTTTGAGATAAGTGAAATTACTTTTAAATAATTAAATAAACATAATTATTTAACATGAAAATTAAGTAATACTGAACACTCATTGTGCATAGATTTTATGCCCCGTATAGGGTAAACCACCTATTTGGGACCTAATTGTGGTATCATATTTCTCAAATGACGCATCGTTTGAGTAGTATTAATTTTTTATTATTTTAAAAATAGATAAATAATTAATTAAATATAAAAAAAATTTCACATGCGATGTTTCCAAACACCCAATGCACATAAATGTTATACCCTACCAAGGTTAAACCTCCCATTATGGACCTAACAGTGATCTTTGATTTTTCATATGATGCACCATTTTTTAGATATTAATTATTTAATATTAAAAAAACATATTAAAATTTAATTAAATATCTAAATTTTTGATTTTCACGAGTGAGACATCCAAATGTTTGATGCTTACAAATGTTATACCCCAACTAGGGTAAACACCACTTCTCGGACCTATCAGTGGACTCATATTTTCCATACGATGTACCATTTGGTATATATTTAATTATTTTCAATAAAATAATATATTAAATGTTATTTAATAACTTGGTCTCACAATCAAGGCATCCAAATGTCTGACGCCTTCGAATGTTATACTCTTCAATGGGTAAACACAATGTTTTGGACCTAACTATGGTCTCATTATTCACATATAATGAACTATTTTAGAGTTATTCAATTATTTTGAATAAATTTTTCATGATTAAAATAATACATTTATCATTTGTATTCAATATTTTTTGAGGCTTTGTGGGCCTCAGAATCTCACACTAACTCCATGTTTCACTCCAAAAATGTTTTATTTAACATTTCAAAGTGTTAACTGGGATTTTTCTCTTATGCACATCCTTTAACACATTATTAAGTTATTTAACTGATATATCATTTTTTCCAACTTAAGGTATTAATAATTTATCATAAGAGGGATTTTATTATCATTGTAAAAATTATGATATTACAATTATCCCACTCTATTGACTTCTTTTCTGCTAAAAGTAACTCTAATGGTATTGATCAATAAAATCAGACCACTAAGGTCAAACATTATACTCACATTTTTACATCTGTTCTTGTATCTATTTAGTGAAACCGGACTAGTAGTATCATTTTACCTAGAGTCATTTCTCACTCTGATTTATAATCCCCAGAGGACACTCATCATAAAATGAAACAGGTTCCAACTCAAAATCCTTTCAATATTTGATATGCACAGGATCAGGCATGTAGCTCTGAATTTGAGAAATGTAGAACACATCATGCATACCTCAATAACAAGAAGGGTGGTCAAGATGATACACTACTTACCCTATCTACTGAGTGAGTCTCTCATCATTCTCTCACTAAAATAATCACAAACTATCGCTCTCTCATATACTAGAGTTTTATGTGATCATTCAATGATGTATTAGTGGAAGGTAAGTTATGAAAAATTTACACTTTCATTACGTCAAGTCCAGATATGGATCATAGATATAAGGAAAATAGCAGTGTTAAAAAAAGGAAGAAGCTCAAAGACGTGCTCTATTACATACCTCTTATAGTAACAAGTTCCTTATCACCATCTATTAGTGCTAGATCGATAGATTAGACATGGTCTGACTCATCTCCATGGTCATATTCATGTCTTTCATGAGTCATCATCATCCGAGGAGTCTGTATCCTCTTCTAGGTTTCTAAACTCCTTGGTTGTCCTGACCTTCTAGAACTTCTTTGAGAAACCTTTGAGAAAAAACATTGAAGATGGCCAGCCTTGCCACATATTTGGCAGTCCACTATTGGCTCCTTACAAGTACTACTATAATGCCCCCATAACCCTTAATTGTAACACATATCTGAAGAAGTTTTATTTTGAACTGATTTTATATCACTCTGATACTCTTGCAATACCTTTCTATTCATAATATCTGAAAGGACTCTTATAGTAGTAATGGAAAACTCAGTCATTGTCCCACCATGATTTGTAAGTTATTCTGCTAACTTATCTTCTTATATCCCCTTCTCAATTATTAGTGACTTGTAAATCACCAGAGAGTATGTCTTTAGGTCAAATCCCCTAACCATACGTCTGAGATTTTTTCGTAGACATATCTCAAACTTCCCACCTTTCTGTGATTCATTCCTAGATAACAATAGATAAAAGAGAAACAAATCCAGAAAACATGTAGAGTAAGTAGAGAAAGTCATAGAACCTTGTTGTAATTCCGTAAACACCTTGGCATGGTCCAACTTCATCATTTCTATAAAGTACTACTTGAGGAACAACTCCTTGAAGGTCTCACATGTATGTAATTATCGTCTCCCATATTGATCCATGGAAATCCACCATCTCATGGTGGGTCCTTGGAACCTAAAGATTTACAGTATTACTTGCCCTTCCTCAAGGGTCTAGACTAGCATGAAAATGATCTCGATATAATCAACATAATCCTTTGCATCCTATGTCCCACCAATAACCTAGAGTATCATATAATGCTGAAGCTAGAAATCCCTAGCATGGGAAGTCATAGTCCTATCAATAGCCCCACCTTAGATGGGAAGCAACTAAAAACGCCTCGATTTAGTAGGCTATGCTTCTTTGATTAACTATGCCAGAACATGATCATGCTAGGGTATATCCCCCTATACCATTGGTGGTGGAATGAAAGCATACTGGTTTTCCATAGATGGTGGTTCTATCAAACATATCTGAGGAGGAATCTCTATTACAAAAGGATAATTAAGAAAACCAAAAGGCCTAACAGTCTATTGGATCAAACAAGGTTTTCCATGGATTCTACCATTAACCCATGGTATACCTCTCCTAGAACTAACCCATGTTTTCGTCCCTACATTATAGTCACAATCATTATATATATACTAACAAAATAGTGAGCTTAGTTCAACTAATTAATGACAAAAAGGATATATCACACAATATGGATACACAAATATATCATACAGAGAATCTATCCCAAACTGATAGCATAAATCAAGGAATTTAATTAATGAAGTACTATAAAGAACAACAACAGGTATATATATGGAATCTAATCCTATGATCCTAGTCATGATGCCTGAACGTATGAAAAATATCAAAAATCACAAATAACATCATGTGAATCACCCAAGGTGAATCAATAGTAACAACAGAACATAAATTCTCCCCCTTTTGGAAACATGGAGGTCTACTCTTTAGTGTTTTCTATGCACTTTCATAGTTCCCCAGCCCGTGTCCCAATTTCCTATCTCCTATATGACTTATCACAACCCAAGATAAAAGAAGAAACAAGTTAGTGGGTCCTAATACTATAATACCATTTTGTAACATCCCAACCCAAACCACTAGGTCCGAACTGGAATACTACATGACCTCATGGGCTCCTCCACGTAAATAAGTGGTTGTTGTCCAGCAGCTGGGGTCTCAAGTGAGTCCTTGGGGAGACTATAACCCTTATATCATTTCATAGAACTCATAATAATGAATAAACCAAATAGTAAACAATCATAGTAAATTCAAAAATAAAATAATGACATACATATAAGATTTCCCAAAGTGGTAATCTAGTCTATAGTATAAAGAAGTTGGAAATTAAAAGATAAAAGTAAATAAAAAACTATCTTTGGGGTACTCTGGTGTCTATCCCGGTCCACTTTAGCTCCATCCTCCCCCACTCAAACAACTTCCATAGCTCTCTTTCCCTTCATCGGATCTTTGGTCAGGAAATCTACAAGCGCACTGAAATACCTGAGTTAGGTGTGAGTACACAACTAACGAGTCCTTATCATAAGTGCACAAAATATATATAATGGTCTATATCATTAAATAAGTAAATTCTCAGTAAACATACATGTGTCGAGTCATCGTGCACTAACCATACCACCATGAATCCCAACCCCACATAATTTATCTCATTACTGGTAATAAAGTCAAGATCACACATACCTCTATCATGGTCACATAGCCCACCCCATCCTTCTGGTGGCTGTTATAGAAACACCGTACATTCTATTGGGTCTATCATTGGTTCATTTATCCTTTAAATCACACATGAACCAAGTTTGTAGAAATCCATGACTAGTATCCGTCAGTACACCACTATGATTTCTTCTCTACAGGGGTATCCATGTCCACCTTCAAGTATGTTAGGACTATGCCATAATGGGTAACTGACCGTTAGACCACATAACTCACACCCTCAAGGCTCCACCTATATATCTTAGTATCTTCCAGCTAGCCACTATGCTTTCCCATCTATAGGGGTATCCAAATTCACCTTTAAGGATGTTAGGACTGTGTTTGGATGGGTAACCGGCCACTAGACAGTGTAACTCCCACCCTCAAGGAACCACCTATATATCTTAGTATCCTCCAGCTACCTATTATGTTTTCCCCTCTATATGGGTCGCAACATCCATCTTTAAAGATGTTAGGACCGTATTATGTTGGGTAACCTCGTACACCCAACCTCAAGGCTCCACTTGAGTATCTTGGTACCGACAACACAATACTAGAGGCTATGAAACACACTAACAAAACATGTCATGGAAAGGAATGATAATTCACACCAAGATCAATGTCATGATAATCACACATAAACATGTACACCCACGATTACTCATATTCCAACATTAAATTCATCACAAGTATGGGATAGTCTAACTCAATCATCACATCATGATAACAACATATATTTAAATGGCCCAAAATAGAGACAAACCTCCTAACTCATGATTTACCATGTCGACGTCGAGGTTTTCAAAGATTTTCATCACCCGAACCATGGTCGCACCTAACTGGAAGATGATCACATTCCAACGAATCCTTGAACCATCCCTGCTTCAAAATTATTTTTAATTATTGTTATATTTTATAATTAAAAAAATTTAATTAGATATGAACAAAAATATCTCACGGAATTAAAAAAATCTTGGGAATAAATTTCTACAGATCGAGACAAATCCAACAGAATAGATGGTGCGTCAATACGATCAATATCAAAGAAGATATTGAGGAGAGAAATTTAGAAGAATAAAATAGAATATGAAAGAGAGAGTAAGAGATAGGGGATTGGAATGAAAAAATAATGGGATTCCTACCCATTCCATGCACACCGCAATGCACCCAATGTATAATACTTTTTCATCAATCAATTTAGTAACATTTATTAATTTCATCACCTATTTATTACTTTCCTCTATTAATTCATGAGTCAACCCATCATTATATTAGGAATTTTCTTGGACCTGTACAATAAGAATGAATTAAGTGTTAAACACTGGTCAAGAAATGAGATCCTCAATTTTAGGCTCACGCTACCATTGAAAACGTTTCAATCCGACACCGTACAAAGAAGTTAGAGCGAAAATGAGATTTTGACAACAACAACAACAATAACAATAATAGTTTAATAATAATATTATTATTATATTTAAAAAAAATGTCCAAGAAACTCTGGGCTCTCCATATGCATTACACCCATTTACAATTTAATTTATTTAATATTATCACTTTTCATTTATTATGATATTATCAAATAAATGATATATTAAATCCCCACATCTCTAGGTAGTCATGAAGGAGGTGGTCTGCCCTCATGTTTGTCTTATGCGCAATCTATCTCCAGGCACCTCTTCATCCAAATTTAATTTATTAACACCTAAGTTTATTAATATTATAAATAATAATAATAACACATCATTATTGTTATTAAAAATAATAATAATAACACGCCCTTAAAATATTATCCTTCAGAATTAATAAAAATAATAATTTTTATTTTTATTTTTATTATCAGTTATCTCTAATCATTGTCACCATTTACATTTCAATAAATACGATCATTAAATACCATAAATTAAAAATGTCCATTTAATCCATGATTCAATATAATGTCAATGATGAAGTGTCTAAATTAATCCATAAATGGGGTCATATATTTTCAATTGGTTAAAATTGTGTAAATTAGAGATATGAAAGAAATTTGGTGGGAAATAATGAAGTTTACAACATAAGGTTTGAGATGAGTGGAATTCCTTTTAAATAATTAAATAAAATTAATTATTTAACACAAAAATTAAATAATACCTAATTCCCATTATGCATAGAAGTTGTTCCATGATTAGGATAAACCCCCCCCCCCATTCTAGACCTAACGGTGGTCTCAAATTTGTCAATTGACTTATCATTTGAGTTATATTAATTATTAATTATTTAAAAATTGATTCAATAATTAATTAAAAATAAAAAGTGTTTTCTCGCTTGCGATGTTTCCAAGAACCCGATGTATATAAAAGTTATATCCCACTTAAGGTAAATCCCCCATTCCAGACCTAATAGTGGTCTCACATTTTCATACAATGATCCATTTTTGAGATATTAATTACTTAATACTCAAAAAAATGGAATAAAAATTAATTAAATATATAAATGGTTATTATTGCGACCGAGACATCCAAACGTCCAATGCTTACAAATGTTCTACCCCGCCTAGGGTAAAAACCACATCTATAACCTATTGGTGGTATCATATTTTACATACAATGTACCATTTGGGAGATATTAAATTATTTTCAATAAAATAATTTATTAAATATTATGGTATAACTTGACCTCATGATCAAGAAATCCAAATATTTGACATATACCAATGTTATACATCTCATAGGGTAAACACCATGTTTTTGACCTAATGGTGGTCTCATATTTTTCATTGGACACACTATTTTGGAGCTATTCAGTTATTTTGAATAAATTGTGCACTCCTAAAATAATATATTTAATATTTTTATTCAGTATTTGTTATGGATTTGTGGGCTATGGAATCTTGAACTAACTCCGTGTCCAACTCTAGAAAAATTCCATTGAATATTTCAAAGTGTAAACTGAGTTTTTTCTCATATGCACATTATTTAACACATTATTTTGTTATTTCACTAATAAATCATTTTCACAACTTAAGGTCTTAATAATTTATTCCAATAGGGCTTTTATTATCATTGTAAAAATCATGATATTATAGAATCCTTTTATGAGGCCTAGACTGAGATAATCTATCACCATCTGATGTAGGTGGAGTTTTTCATATCATCATTACCAGCACTACATGGGCGTCTATCCTCTAACTAGTATGTTTTTCTAGATTGAGTTGTTAGTATATCCCATGGCCTTGGGTGAGATCCTCATATGTGTATTGTTATCTTCAAACATATAGTGTATACTTCCTATGTTGAGACCCAATGATTAGTTTATCTTAGATAAACACTATTAGTATTATCTGACTCATGGAGCATGTTCTCTTGGATGAGTGTTATGTGGAACCTTCATGTATTATTCCTAGACTAGCATTACAGTTGAGACTTTACACTATGACAATGTGTCTTTTTCTCATATATTTGAATATTATTGTTTTGTGTGTGGTATACATATTCCTGTGATGATTTAACTGTTATTCTTGATTTTATAAGCTTAGTGATTTTAGGGTGTCATACTGTGTATTGTTATACATATTAATATGTGTGATTTTCCCACACTTGTCATGTCTTGTACAAAAGATCGACCTTTTCATGGAGTCCTAGAGGGACCAAGACTAAGAACATCTTAGTGAGTCAGGCTGACTGGGGTATGTTTTGGTAGTAACCTTGACAGAATTCTCCTTCCATACTTTCAAGTTGGACTTGTTTTTAGTTTCTTTGTCGTGGGCTTGTATTTGGCACTTTTTTATTCCAGCACTTGTTGTTGTACACTGACGGTGGGATATAGATGTATGCATGATATCTTTATGTGTTTTTTTAATCTTTATCATTTTATTTTCATGGAGATCTATGTGTGTGAGTATAGGTACATTAGTGTTAGGCCTCCCATGTGAGTGATATTCCTACTTGGGGATAGTTCTCAGGCCATGGATTATTTAATGTAGGCCTGGAGTAGTAGTGAAATGGGCCCCATTGGGATGGGTTGTGACACCACTAGTTGGAACATAACATGTTTTTGGAGTTATTGGTTGTTCTTATCTATGACCATGTGTATTAGTCTCCTAAATTGAGATCATTATCAATGTGTTTCATTAGATTTCATACTTTGATGAAATGAAAAAAAAAACTGAAAATGATGTCATGACAAGGTATATTTTTTTGGTTGTGTCATCGGTGGGTGACATTGGATGAATATTAAAGTTAGAATTTGTTTCTTCTGAGTTAAAGAAGTGATATCTCAGGGAAAATTGATTGGGATGGTGGTACCTTAATAAATCCTTATCCAGGGTAGTCAAAGGTATGCCCTTCTAGTTAGATCAACAAATTATAAATAAAGAATTCCCAATGACACTAGAGTGACCTCTACTTTATGATATATCCTTAGACAAAGAGATTATATTACACATTATGTTTTTATAGGATGGTTTTCATTTATATGGTTATTCCTCATCTCTTCCGGATCATTGATGGGTTTCTAAACTCCACTCTTTGTTTATGAGTACTACTCACTACTATTGAGATAATTTCCTAGAGGGCCACATACAATAGAATATTCAAGAATCTACACTATTCTAGTGAATAGGTATATAGGAAATGGTGGGTCCCACCATAGGGTCTTAGAATTTTCCATGTATTAACGATCACTAGAAAATAAATAAATTCATTGTAATTAAAGTATATAATAATTAGGTTGAATTTATTTATTAAAGTATTCATGGGGTATTTACTAAAATGTAGGGAAAATATTATAAAATATTTTATTTTTAATATTCAAGGTTCAATGAATATTTTTAGGAATGTTGAGTTGAGTTAATGACTTTGGTTTTATCATCTAATATATTTATAATATTTTAAGGAGGTGATAAAATACAAATTACAATAATGATTTAGTAAGTCTTTCATAACGTTTCATTTATTTCTTATTCAGTGGACCTCTTATTTCCAAGGATTTGGGGACCTTTCTCGGTATTCGAGCCTCCTATTGTATAAGCTAAAGAGATACAATCATTTAGTGACAATTAATGCCAAAGGAATGAGAGTTTCTCTTAGTTCTCGCATCATAGAGATAGAAGGTATTTATCTGAGCGACCAATCTATGAACGTCTTCGACGAATTGAAGGCATGAGATAATGATGATCATCGTGACATCGAATGAATTTCTAGAGCGCTAAACTAAAATTTATAATTTGATGATCGGGGTTTACACCAATTCTTGGAGTGTGTTTGGAAAATCTAGAATGGTTCGGCTTTAAATATTTCAGGAAACAATAATTGTTGACGAGATACAGTTGAATGAATCATTGAATCAAATGAGGTACTCATTTATTTTTTTTTCTTATTAAATTCACTCGTGATCGATCCTCAGACCTCTATCGGGACCCAGATCACTAGAGGTGGTGTGGTTACATTTCATTGATGATGAAAATTTTCAAATTCCCAACACACTAGATTCTATTGTGCACTTCGGTACCATTAATTTTTATTAGAGGTGTCATGATATTTTTTTTGAGTCAAATGAAATTAAAATTTTATTAAATTAAGTTGAGGGATTTAATTTTACCCCAATAGTTTATACCGTGCAATGATATGATTTCAGATGTCTAAGTCATGACCATACAAAAAAAAATATATAGATTGAACGCATCTTGAATGGTATAAATGATTTAGAACATATATTTTAATATGTTTTATATACACAAAAGTGGTCACTGATGTAATTCAGTTCATTTCACAAACACTAACAGGACTATCGGTGACTGGAACTATATTTTCTAGATGGTTTCCTATTCCATCAGTTTGTCGAAAATATGGCAAAATAATAATAATATTATTAATCTAAATCTTAAGTGGATTGGCTTAATAAGAAAATAATAATAATTATATGAGTGGTTTGGGGCCCTACTTTTGACAGGTCATAATGATTGTCTAGGGTCTAATAAAAAATATATATTTAAAAAAACAAATCTTCTAATGTAAAAATTATATCGAAAAACAAAACAATTTTATGAACATTATTGGTGGGGTGGGACATAGTCGAGAAAAAATTAAAAAGGCTAATGGAAATCCATCGATTGAGTCCCTTCCTCCTCCTACAGAAGGTCACAACACCTCCCCATCTGGCCGCCAGAGGCCTCACCCTAGAGGTGCGCTCTCGCCCGAAAACCAACATGTGGTCGCTAAAGCATCACTCGCTGAAGTTGACACTGCACATCTCACCGAAGTAGTTCCATTCCCCCTCAACACCCCTGCACAAGGGTCTATCGGGCATTGAAGAACCCTGCACTGGGTCAACTCGACCCACATTAACACTGAGTGGGGTTTTGGAGTTCCAATTTTTTTAATATATCTATTATATTAATTAATTAATTTTTGGAATATAAATTAATAATTCATTTATTATACTAAAAATTAATTTTATTTTGGTTGAAAATTAAATTAATATTGGTTTAAATATATATATTAATTGAATAATTTAATTTTGGAATTCTAAATTAATTTTTATGGGACCGGCCAAAAATAAATTATTTAAATTGGAATAATTTTTTTAATTTACCATATTCCATCATACTTAAATTTATCGCATTTTATTTTTGGTGAATCTTTTAATTTACTCATATATTATTCTTAAATAGTGAAAATCCTTTCATTTTACTTACTTATTTATTACCTGCATGTGATGCATCTAATATGTAGTTATTTTTTTGATGAGTTGTGCATCATCTTCTTTATTTAAATATGTATAATGGTCTGCATTCCCATTGTTATTTTTTTCACATAAATTGTACTTCCCTAGACCCACTCAGTTTCATGCGAGTACATTTATATTATGATGAATATGAAGTACAACATGGACCATCCCATGATGAGGTAGTAATCCCAATAAGAAGTGGACACACTATACGAGAGACGAGCTGCATCCTGAGTCAAGACCCGAATTCAGTATGATTCTCATATGTCATTGTTAATCCATTATGTTTAAATGTATAAATCAATATAATATTTTCAAGACCAATCTGGTAGATCATTTCATTTATACATTGCTTATTATTTTATGTATTTTCATTACTGTGGGAACACATAAAATAATAAATAAGAACAATTCATAATAAAGAGATGAATGTATTCTATTAATCTTTTTGTTCTGAGCGTGAAAAATAGTAAAAAAATAATTAATAAAAAATTGTGTACACTCATTGGGTAATATTAAAAAAATCCCAAAGAAACATTAAATCACAAACCTCTTCAATCATATGAATTTGAACAAACCTGATGTATAACGTGCTCGTCACCCAATGTTGAGGGTGCCTCATACTATTGAAGATTTATTATGAGAATCATAAGATAAAATAACTAATGTTGTATGTAAAGAAGTATCCAAAGATAGATTTGTGAAAATTAAGAGGCATTTATTGAGTAAATCATTTTTATGATTTTAAAATATGTGACTTCACTCAACAAATATAGGAGTTATGAGTTAATGTTGTTGGCATGTCAAATATTTTCCTAGAAACTCTCAATGTAGTGGCATAGTCAATGCTTTTAGAAAGTGAGGAGAGGTTTCAAGGGACCTTAACACTAGAATACTCAAGAAATAGGTTATTTAGACTATAGTTAATAGTTTTTGAAGAGTTTGACAAAATATTGGGTGAAATTTGATGATTAAATTAATTAGTAATGTCTAATCAGTAATCAAGATAAAATTACTAATATACTAGATTCATTTTTTATAGAAAATGGACGGTAATACCACAAGTACACTATAATAATATTGGAAAATAAAAAATGTTAAGACTGGCATGAGTTTCCAAAGTGTAGTATAGATGCTTGCGCAAAGTACAATGACATCATAAATTTAAGGTTTTGGTGACCCCAATACCTGTAAAGCCACCTCAGTTAGTGACGGTGAAAAAAATGATACCAAGAGACTCATATATGACACATGTTATGGTTATTTTATAATGATAACATCAACTTCTGATTCCAGTTGTGGATACAACATCTGAACATGGATGATCTCACATATTGTCTCATCTCTAATAATCTTGTAAAGAGAAAGTGAATTAAGATATGTATGGATGATGATTACACTAGATATGAGTAACATGAATGATTTATCATGATCCTTCCATGAATCCCTTTCTCATATCATTTTTACCCATTTAATCAAATTTCATTTAATATAACTAAATGAAAAGAATGGAGATAGTGCTTAATTACCTTTTGGTTATGGTTCACCAATCAATAATAACATTAATGAATGATTACTATTTGATTTTTAGGGTGAACTAGTTTAACAAAAATAAAAAGATTCTAATGGAAGGAATGATTCCAAAGGTACCTTCGTAATTTTCTTAAAAGAAATGAGGTATTGAATTGGTTGTTATTTTCATTGCATATCATGAATTGAATATTTTTAAAGTTTAAGTGAAATGAATTAAATCACATAAGTTAGTAGTTTCTTATTCATCAGGTATATTCATCAATTGTATGTTATGTTTCTGTTATAATTTTTGTGTATTAAATAAAAATTTTCAATGACATATTTCTATTTAAATATAGTAACCAAGTGTAGAAATGTAACTTGAATTATGGTGTGTTCTCCAAGAAGATGATAAACGGTGATTACCAAGTCAATTGTGAGAAGAACACCCATTCTAATTGCCATGTAAATGATTCCAGAGTAAATTTTGTAAAGTATTACCAAAAAACCTATATCGCGTGTCCTTCGGAAACAATAATACATTATTCTAGTTCTTGAATTAATATTTTTTTTGGTTTATAATACTCAACTAATATTTTAATAAATCATGAATCATTATCAATACCTGATGAATATAAAATGTATTACTTATATACCCAGTTGTATAAAGATAATACTTTTTCAATAAAAAAAAGTAGTTGTCAAGGATATACTCCGTATGGTTTTATAATATTTTGAGTTAAATACCTTAGGTATTATCGATGCACTTATGTACTTAGTTTTGTACAAAAAAGTTTTAGAAAATAAGGTGAACCATAATGTTTTAAGAACTAGTTAAACTAGAGAGCACAAACAATTCCAAGGGAAAGTTAATTGTAAATATATTTCATTAGAATACATTATGTTTTTATTAAAGAATGTTAAATTGAAATATGATATATGAATTGTTCGAAGATACAAGTTGATTTAGGAATGTGTGTCGAAGAGTATTTTTACCAAGAATTCGTTGATCATGATAATGTACCGTGGAGAAATTCTTAAACACATATTACCATATCCACATCAGAGTTATGATGCAAATAAGGAGGATCGATGAAAAGTCTTAAATGTTAACTTTAATAATTAAAATGTATCATGGAGAAATTCATAAATTCATATTTATTTACACATCAAACACATTATTTATGTAAAGGAGAATTAATGTTGGGACATATATTCATTAAAGTTCCTTCTTTTATTTTTGACACATGCTATGAAAATAGAGACATTAACCCATAACACTATGTCAACTATCATGAAAAATGGATATCATATGAGTTATAGTATCATATAAATCAACTATTTTATAATAAAATATGTTTAAATGAAAAGAGTTTTTTAATTATATAAACAAACATGCATCAAGAAAAATATAAGGTGCTTATAAAGTAATTATCCTAAAAGTTTCTTAAGATATTATAGAAATACCTATGATATAAAAACTGTAGTCAAGTGATATAATACATTTCTATAAAAAGTTGTACATTTATACTTGAGAGAGTAGGGTAAATATTGACTTGGGTTTAGTCAATTATAGTGATGCATAAATAGTTGACATAGGAAAAAGTTCCACAAAACCTTGTGAAAAAGTAATGTTCCAGAGATATATACTACATAAGAAGGATAAAACTTTGGTTATGGTTTTATATTTACCGTGTCTGGTGATTCATTATTCATTAAGAATAATAATACCTAAAAGTAAGCAGTATATCAGTATTAACTAAGACTGATTTGATCAATTGAAATTAAATAATGGATTCCATATATCAAAATACTGGGGTTTTTTATTTTTAATAATGTAGTGGGTATTAAAGTGAGACTATACATGGATGATTCAAGTGTCGTACCAATAGGGATCAATTGGTAATACCATATCATTATTCCCAAATCTGTTAGAATTTTACTTGTAATAGATAAAATATATGATTATTTTTATTGAGCATTGGATGTCATGACCACCAATCATTGAAGTTGCCTCTATGACACTACAAGAACGGGATGTTGACATAATAGAATTCTAATAAGGGGTGGAAATATTTGAAATCTAGTTTAGGATTAATATAGTAAACATGATTATAAAATATTAATTTGGAATGATTCAACACCATGTGTCTAAAATAGGGTAGTGGGAGCACCAATGTTTTCAAGTAAATTATATTTGATAACACATATGGGAAACAACTATTAGTATTACATTCAGTTATATCTAAGATGAAAGTTACTCTCTATAAGTTGACTTAAATTAGAAAACTACTTTTTGGGGAGTAGAATCTATTGAGGTGGATCTAACGATTTCTTTGATCTAGTTAATAATATATATAGAGATAGGGTAATGAAAAATATACAAGTTGGATTAATTTGATAGAGAATTGTTACTAATGTGACATGGTATAAATCTCTCCAAGATGAAATTAATTTTCATTGGGGGATATTGAAGTGGTGAGTTGTGTTCCATATTCTTATATGCGGGATCAAAAATGTATGCCATGTTATGTACTATATATATTGATATTTACAATATATACATAATGGTAGGAAAATATCAGCTATATCCTGGGGAACTACAAGGAAATTAGTCATAAGTATCAGATTATACTTAAGGAAGTACAAAATATGTGAACATGGTTTATAGAGACGAAATGATAGTTGTTTTTCAAGGGGAACAAACTTGTATTCCTTATATAAATGTGATATAATATTTTATTTATTCTAATATAACATGTGAGAAAAGTTCATACAAGATAGTGGTATCCATTTCTACAAATATTGAGTATGTTGTAGCTTTTCAGGCAACTAAGAAGTAGTGTATTGAAAACAAAACATTTTTCCCTAGTTATTAAAATACCACGTATTATGTAAATTATTATCATGATGATAATTATTTATAATTACTAACAAATATTTCATGTTTAGATAGTAAAAAATCATATATACTCAAGAATTTTCAAGTTTAGAGTGAAAGTGGAAAAAGTATATCCTAATCATGTGATAACTAACCTGAATAATTAGTAAGTTGGATCTAGTGCAAGTGGGAGTGTTGTAATTGTGGGTGGCCTAGACCCAACCAGATCAATACTTTTGATTACTATACCATGTATACTTTTGGTTATACATGATATAAACTTACCATTACGTTGTAGATATTTTTTCGTCTACTATTTAGATGGTAATTTCCATAGATTATTTGTCATATCAAATGGTTGTTGAAATTTCAATTTTAAAAGGAGAACCTCAAGATACTATGAAATTAATCTTAAACATATATCCTATGACCTAAATACATCATACTGACAGGACACAGTTGATGTTATACTATTATATGGTGGGGGATCATATTTATTGAGACTTCTTCTCCTGAATTTTGCACATGGTGATCTCTAGTAGGTTAGATCATAGGATAGACCCTCCAATCGGAACACCACATGTTTGAAGTTTAATTAGTTTTTTCTATAATGACTCATCCTTATTACATTACATAATCTTGAATTTTAGTCAAGAACTCACTTCCTTTCACATTGAGGATCATTTCAAGTTTAGAGTTTTAGAGAATTTGGATATAGTACATACATAACATTACAAATTTATAAAGAGAAGATAACACAAAAATAGAATCTATTTATTCCAAGATATAAATGTTTTAAAATAAAACATGTTTACTTTGAAAAATATTCATAGCATTTAACATGGCTTCTTTCTTTGTCTTACACATCATTATAACCTGTGAAAATCATTTAAAAACATGGGATGAGCACAAAAAACTCATTAAGGGATACAAAAATAAGGAAATAAAACATTAGTCCATGAATACTTGTATACGTATAAAATCATTTTCAAAAACACATACTTGTCACCCATATATACTTACTTTGTGAAACTTTAGATTTCCATGAGATTTTCACAAAACATAAATAACATAAATAAAACCATAAAGGTATATTGGGGCATTACTTCCATAATCTTTTAACCCTCTCGGCTACCTTAGGATTTGTAATCCTCATGAATACCTTGCAATGTAACCCTCACTTCTACCTTATTGTGTAACCATCATAGATACACTTGGAGTAACCATATGACAAACCTCTAACTTACAAATACCCAATGCATTTGAGGAATATATAAGTCCCACAAACCATCATAAATAATTCCAAGAATCAGAACATAACCATAAAATATGAAAAATTTCACAAAAACATTGCTTTTGAATTTTGTAAAATAGAATTTTAAAAGAGGATTTTAAAAGAAAAGTCCCTTAACAATTTCATATAATTGGAGTGAGACTTAACAGAGTGGATTTAATATGTATATACATTGTAAATAAACATAACTAAACATAATTTAAATAAAATTCATCACACAAAAAATTTTAATACATTATAATTAATGAAGTAGAAGGTTAACCCAAAGAATGGAAATTTGGTTAAGAATTCCTTTACCCTAGGTTTGTCTTACTTCAAAAATGTTTAAACGTACTGTATAATGGTTAAAATAGTTTTATTAATATCATAAAAAACATATTTATGTTTATAACACCTTAGATGATAATTTCATAGCATTATATCACCCTTTAATTATTAGTATTTTGTTCCTTCATTGTTTCGAGTGCATTCTTTACATGAATTCCATGGCCGGTTTGTATTTTATTTTCTTATCATATGGAAATGAAATTCCATAAGTGGAATGAAATGGTATTCATGTGTTTCTGGAATATTAAATGATTCTTGAAATTATTATGGTTATATGGTATGAGGATAAATTATTAGATAAATCATTAGTGATATATGTTTAGACCATTTTATAGGTTCTTTGATAATAACGAAATAGTTTCATTATATAACATAATATTATGTATATATGTTAACTTTAGAACATGAAAGAGGATATATCATACAAATTAAAATCTGTTTCAACCATTAAAATGATTTTATGATCAACTTTGAAGGAAGTAAAGGAAATTGTAAACACATATTATATGATTTTAGTAAATTTTCACATCACGAATGGTGTTTTTATTTTTGTAATGAGAGGAAATGGAGGGACAGGGTGGTATTTATAGTGAAAGTGGGGGAGTTTTCATTAAATTTCAAAGGACACCTCAATAGTGGTATTTTCAAAACCACAGGATTGACCATTTTTTCCCATGGTATTGGACACTTGGGACACCTCATATCATATTTTAATTCTCAAGAGTCGGCCAAAATTATTACATCATTATGATGTCATTAAACACCTGAAAACATAAAACTGTATTTTTATTACTATTCATCGAAAATTCAACTATCTTCAAAAAATCCCCAAAAAAACCATAACTATTTTTCAACATGTAAAATTAAAAAAAGAACTCCATTTTTTGAAAATAATTTTATAAATATGTTTAATTTAATTTTTTAATAAAATCAGATTTTATTCGACAAATAACAATTTTAATGCAATAACTCATTTTATCTCACCAGGAAAAATTCATCAAGATTTCATTATCTTATAACCATAAGAAAATAAAATAATAATATGCTTTACTATTCATAAGGGTCATATTACTATTAATATTACTATTCATAAGGGTGTGTTACTATTCACTAAAAAACAAGTTGGTTCTTGAAAACTCTAAATAACATACCGATCAGAACTGTAGAAGACCTTTTTTTGAAATTCAAATCATAGAAGTGGGAAAATTATTTTTAAAGGATAGTTGATAACTTTCTCATTATGAAAAAAATTTGTTTCATAGAGTCTCAGTGTTTCATGTGTTTCAATTTTTTTAAACATTGGGGTGTTATAGTTTTTATATATGGATATGTGTTTTGGTTTCCTAGATTGAGATCATAATCAATGTGTTCCATTTAATCATGTACATTGATGCAAGGAAGAAACCATGTTAATAATTCATGGATAGGTATCTTTTGTTAGGTGCATCATTGGTGGCATTACATTAGTTAAATGGTCAAGATATGATTGTTTTCTTCCGAGTTGAGGAATTAATATCTTGATCTTAGTTGATTAGGATGGTAATGAAGTCATAAATACTTACCTAATGTAGTTGAAGGTATTTTTTTCCATTTAAATCAAAAAATAATAAAGCAAGAATGGATGATTAAATAAGAGTGTGTCCTACTTTATGAGATATCGTGAGACAAATATATTATAATAAATAGTATTTCTTCATAGGATGGTTGTCATTGCTTTGACTATTCCTTATCCATTTAGGGGTCTTGATAGGTTGATAGACTCTGCTCTTGGCCTGAGAATACTATTTACTTCTATTGAGATAACAGTCTAGAGGGTCACACAAAATAGTGTAATCAAGAATATTCCTTATTCTGGTAAAAAGGTATATTGGACATGATGGACCCTACCATGGGGTCTGGGAGATTTCCTAGTATTAATGATCACCATAAAATAAATAAAGCCATTATTATAAGAAAATAATGTAATTTGGATGAATTTATTTGTTGAAGGTATTCACATGTTATTTAGTGAAAAAAATAAAAATATTATACAAATGAATATTATTTAAATATTCAATGTTAATTCGATATTAATGGAAATTTTGAGTCAAGTTAATGTGTCGGGTTTTATCATGTAATATGTTTATTATATTATAAAAAGATGGTAAAATGTAAATTATGTTAATGATGTAGTTAGTTCATCATAACCTGTAATTAACTAGTTATTTAGTGGTAGTTTTATTTCCAGGGGTCAGGGAACCCTTTCTGGGGTCTTGATGTTGACGGAATTTTTAGAGCTTCATGCTAGAACCCGAAATAAATTTAACAATTCATGTGTGTATTCTTTAAGAATTTTTGAATGATCTATATGGGTTAGGCTTTAGATCCTTCATGGAATGATCACTAGTGAAGAGCTGTAGTTGAACATGATGCTGAATCAAATGATATACATTTTTATTTATTTTCATTTATTTTTAAATTAATCTGAGACCCTTGGACCTCAGCTGGGGAATAAATTTCCAAAAATGACATATTTGTGTCACTCCAATGATTATTATTTTTAAATCCCCATCCCATCGACTTCCCCTACATGCCCAGGTACTGTCATAACCATCATATACCAGGTTTGTATCATTGGATCAACAATAAACTCATGTTGATAATGTCACACAAGAAATAAGAAGATAACCTTAAGTTTATTCTCAAATAAAAGCACAACTACTTCACTCGGGACAATCGAACCCCCTTAGTCTTCAATTATCCCCTACATAATGAATGAAATCAAACAAAAAAAGCATTCAATATTTCTACTAGGTCAAAAATCCATTTTCAAAACTCAATACTAAATAATTTCTATTAGAGAGAATAGAAAACTATTATTCTTCATTCCATCATCATCTAGACAAAAAAAATGTTCTCTACTAGTTACACGCCATAGGTTCATGTATGAAACTCATCTTTTTTGAAAAATCTGATAAAACCACAGTCATTACTAAGCCCCTTAGTAGCTTCTATTGGTTTCCCAAACTATTCATCGAGTAAGAACCAAAACTTATCTGTTGATCCGTCCAAATTTAGATTTGAAATATATCATCTTTAGAGAAATTACAATCAAATAGCCACAAATCGATGTCTCCCCCGATTTCAAAGATGTTTTGGATTTCTTCTAGATCTCCTTGTTTAATCACTTCTTCGGTTCAACCATAGATGTATCAGATTCTATCATCTTCTTTCTTGTTATGGTTCTGTTATTGTACACTATTATCAGATTCATCAATTCATACTTGGCATGATTTTATTATGCATATCTTGAACAATTACACACTAAATGGACGAAAATTCTCAACTTCCTTGTTTTTTCATCACCAGCTTACTCAAAACCACAACTCAATCTCAATATTTCTTCAGATGAGTAGGTTCATGTATGTGATGTCTCATTAGAATTCATTAACATGTATTCAGTGATATATAGACTCAGTTTATCTTAGTTTATCTTCATCTAAATTGGGCCATGATTTTTTTTCAAAACTGTATAAGAGACATTATCCTAAATGGTTCTCTAACATATAATTTGTACTATTTTTTGATTTTATTATGGATAATTATCTTATGGGAATAAATCTTATGGGTTAAAATTTCACAGAATTATCTTACGCAGGTATACTACAATTATATTAAGTAGTTTATTCTTATAAATTATCTTAGGAACAACTCATAAAATTTCTCCTACATGAAATGTACCCACACAGAGTCTAAAAAAAATCATATGAATTCCTCAAAAAATTATCTTATGTGGGAGCCAAAAATTATCTTTTTTACAGCCTAATACATACAAATTAAAACAAATAAATACATTGCACCAATTTTAAAATAATTTTAGAATTAAAATAAAAACTTCATGGAAAATAAATAATAACTAGAAATAAAAAATAAATAAAATATCCTTTTTTGAAATATTTTAATATTAAAACCATGTTACTTTGAACATTTTATTTTAAAAAATGAATCACTAAAAAAATTTCAATTAATTTATTAGTGACAATTCAACTAAGACCAGAATAAAAATAGTACTAGAAATTATATGAATATTAAAACCAAATATCCTAAAATATATTAAGTCAAAAATAACAATTTTTCGAATATAATGTATAAATAATTAAATTTATACAATAGATTATGGAAAATTCAATTATTTATATTATAATTTACAATATTAAATTATTAAAATACAATTAATACCTAGAAAATATGTGAAAAAATGCATGAAATAAAGGCCACATAAATGTAGCATCACAAGTCTAGAAGGATTTCACGTCTTATATACTAATAAGCATGATAATATTTACATTATTGACCAATGGTACCTTACTTTATTAAACTTTTCATGTATCAATGTGATTGAGGATAAGTATTTGATTTTTCATGAAAGGTTATAAAATTATAGCTAGAATACTTGACTTAGAAAGGGATGAGTAATAATAGCTCGAATACTTGGTTCATATATAATATTTATTCTTAGAACATGATGGGAAACAAGTCTAAATTTCATAACATACAAAAGGTGAATGATGGAAAATATAATTTTACAGAAAATGTTCAAGTTCATATTATCAGAATTTTATATATTTCTTTTATTGTCAAGACATAAATTTCAAATGTTATTTATGTTCACAAAATTAAGAACAACATTATCTGTATAAGCTAATTATGTTATGATGGTAACTTCATTAACTTATGGAATAAAAGATATACCATTGTAATTTTTGAAGGAGTTCGTACCTAATATACTATTAGGCCTGATAATTTTTACAATATTGACTTATAGGACCTTTCTTTTTTAAGATTCCATTTCTCAACATGATTTAGGATAATATTTGATTTCAATATATAAGGTTAGGATGTTGTAATGTGTAGAAAATAGCCAAACATTATAAGATATGACCTGTGAGGGATTGGGAGGTTTTAATTTTAAATTGTCTAGATTTTATAACCAATGAAAATATATTAAGATGTGTAAGTATATATTTAAACCTACTAGTTTTTTCTCAACATCTAGAACATTATAGTTAGTCCACATAGACCATTTTTCACCTATAAAAACTATTATTATCCGAGGAAAACACATCATAGATTCCTTTTAAAATGATTAAATCAGGTATATATGAGTTCATTATCCTACTAATAAATCTAATGGACTCTCATTTTATAAGAGTTATTCTTATCTGGTTAAATATAAGAAAAATCTACATATTATCACTATTAGAGGAGGTCATGGAAGTGTTTTTGAATTATAAATTTGAAACATTTTTTAGTAAGAATGGAATTTCACATAACCCTTCATCACCAAGAACTCAATACCAAAATTTGGTGGTATAAGGGAGGAATAAAACACTCCAATAAATTTTTTTGTATATATTGTGTGAATATTTTAATACTAATAATTTTTGGGCTAAATCCATTATTACCTCTAGTTAAACTATAAATCAAATTTTAGTTCAGTCGATATTAAATAATATACCTACTATATTTTTAAATTAAATGAAGATAAAAATTAGTTACTTCTATTTTTTCAGTTGTAAAATGTTCATTTTGAATACGAAAGATAATACTCATAAATTTGATTTTGATATGATGAACAAATATTCCGTGGTTACTCCATTAAAATAAAATCTTATCATATTTTTAATAGTCATAAAAATTTCATTGAATAAATTGTTCATATCATGTTTGATAAAGCCAATATTTATATGACATTAAATTTTTTGATAATAAAAGTATACAAATTTTGTTTTTTAAACCCACTCTAATTTACATTAAAAATTGTACAACAAAAACTGGTAACTTTAATAACAAAAGCTATCATAATAGAATATAATTATTTGGAAGATGAGTATAAACCATAATTTTTACCTAAAAACAAAAAAAAATATTATATAATCATCCCACTGATAAAATAATTCGGAATTTAAATCAACTAGTTAGAAGAAAAAGTTATTTATGAAATGAGTGTGAGAATCTATCATTCATATCTCATTTTGAACATAAAATGGTAGATGATGCCTTTGGTGATGAGAGATTGATATATTTTATTCATGAAAAGATTAATCAATTCTAATGGATCAAGGATTGGAATGTGGCGGAATGTACTAATGATATTTTGTTTATAGAATTAAAATGGGTCTTCCAAAATATGTGGGATGAGAATGAAACATTTTTTTGTAAAAAGGTTATACTTTTTTCTAGGTTATATAATCATGAAGAAATCATATACTATATATGAATTTTTTCTCTAGTTGGTAGACTCAAATATATATATATATATTAAATTAACTATTAAATATCACCTAAATTTTAATATATTCCAAATTGATGTAATGAGTGGTCTTCCTTTTGGTTATTTTCAAAAAGGAGTTTTATGTTGAGTAACCTATTTATTTGTAAAATAATAATTTTTTTAACCTTTTTCCAAACATTCCAAGGAACTTTATGGACTTAAGGAAGGCCTAAGATCTTGGTGTGATAAACTATCTAAATTACATACTTTAAATTATTTTTAATGGAAAGAACTATCCAATTTTTTATTAATAAGGTATTTAATTACACTGTAATTATATAAATCTATGTTAATGGAATTATTTTTAGTTCAATCTAAATAAATGCTTTCAAATAGGTTTTCAGAACTTCTATAAAGTGAAATTGAGATAAGTATAAAGGGTGAACTTATATTCTTTCTTAGCTTCAATATAACTGAATAATTAGAGGGAACTATTTTTAACTCAACATAATTATATCAATAATATAATTATACATTTTTTTGAAAATTATTTTAGTATAAGTACTTTTATTGGAACCTCATGTAAACTTGAACTTGATGAATTCAAGAATCCATTTGATCGAAAATTTGTTTGAGCTTTGATCAAAAGTTTACTATACATGATAGTTAGTTGGTGGAACATTATGTAATATATTTTCATATGTGTGAGATTTCAATACAATACAAAATAATAGCATCTTAATGTGATCAAATATATCATCCATTATATTAAATGGAATTCAGAACATTGATAATTTTATTCTTTTGGATTGAGGATTAATTTTAAGAGTTATTTAGATGTATATTTTGGAGTATTTAGGATGTATAATAAGGGTACTTTCAAATTATTTCATTTACTTATAAATGTTTAAGATTATTAGTCTATAAAGAAGAAATATTTTGTTTTACTTTCTACTACTTAAGCTAAATATGTAGTAGTTTGAAGTTGTTGTGCCCATTTTTTAGGTATATATTGCACTTACTAATTTTGGAATGAGTTTTACTCAGAATCTAATTATTTTTCATAGAGAAATTGTCATTTTTTATAAAATTCATGTACATCACTCACTATTTAAGAACATAGATATAAAAGGAAATTACCTCTGAAATCAAACACTAAAAAAATATACTATTATAGAAATTATCAAAACTATAGACCCATTTTCTAATATCTATACATAAAATTTCCATTCCAATATATTTTAATACATTAAATATAATATGGTTATGATAAGTGTTAAATGATCATTTATTGATTCTTTTTTTACATTATCCTAACATTGAAAAACTATATGAGAAAGGGGGAGGAAATAATCTCTTTATGAAATTACATTATATATTTTGAAATAAATTTTAATATAACTCATCATATATATATATAATATTCTATAAATTTACATTTTAATGTATATTTGTCGACTTAAATATTAGTAGTTTTCTTTGAAAAGGTATGTTTTATATTATGTAAATGTTTATGAAGACCCCATCATTGGTTTGATTTGATTTTATATATTCTTAATTTATACTCTTATATGTTCTCATTGCTTACTCTTATGTAATTAATATTATTTTATATATAATCATACTTGATCTTGAGTTTACTCTTATGAAATTATGGAGACACTAGATAATTATTATATGGTGTTTCATTATTCAATTGGGCATTTCATTCCTTAATTAATACTTATGTTCATGATTCTTGGTGTTAATTTTTCATTTTTTGATTGATGTTTGTTTTGACAATCCTAAAGGGGGAGACATCAATGGGGAGACATCAATGAAGAAATTAGAAGAATTTTTTTAGGGTAGATAGTTTTGAAAATATAAATAGAAGCAAGTAAGGGGGTGTATGGTTTTCCAAGCATTTATTTCATATATTACGGGGGAGTAATTTTGATGAATGTATACATAATTTTCTGATTTTAATCATTTAATTTTAATTTATATTATTTCACATGTTTTTATATTTTGAAAATGTTAGATACATTTGATTTATTTTACTAAAATTAATTCTTCCAAGCCTAATGATTTAATGAATTATAAAAAACTCCTTTTTTTAATTTCACTTACTTTATTTTTTTTAGTTTTTTTTGTAGAGATTTAAAATTTGATTCATAATTTCAGATGATGTGATATTAATACATTTAATTTATAGAGCTTGGTAATGTCACCTAAATCATATCAAATGTAAAATATATTAAAATCTTAAAATTTTTCACACGTTCTTGAAGAAATTAAACTTTACCATTAGTGGTTTGTTACAAAGAAGTATATATATACATATAAAGGCTTCAAGGAATATAAGTGATACAATATAAATAGAATTTAGGTGAATTGTGTTTCTATGTTGAAATGTTTATTACATCCAATTTGTACACTATCTTTATTGTTTTTTATAGATTCCATTTATAATAGTATTTATTATGTACATAAATAATAAATCTATAAGTATTGAATATAAAACCTCTCACTTATTTTTATAATAATTGTTTCTTGCAATATTATGTGATCAATGAGATTCTAGTATTAGGAATAAGTATCCTTTAAACATTTAGTTTATTGAAGTCTATGTTGTTTGACGTATTACTGGTCAGGTTGATTGAAGAGGATCGTAGGGATAAAAATATTATTTTCATCATCTATCATAGAAGTCCATGTTTGGACTTATTTCTATTGATCTATCTGATTGATGAAGTTACAAGGTGAGATAACATGTATCCCAAGGATATGGGTACCGATCCTCCACCACTTTGTATTGAGAACAAAGTGTTCTTTTCATTGTAACTTTTAATATACCACATAATAGTTTTTAAAATATTTTATTTATTTTCATCTAGAAACACTATTTCACTATTTACATTCTTAATTAAACTTTTTATTATTGGTTATTTACATTAATTTTTTAATAACTTCACCCCATCCCCCACACATCCTTGAATATTCTAGATTCGGGATAACACCTATGATCAAGTGAAGGGAAGGAACACAGTATTAAAAAAGAGTTTTATCCTTTTAAACCTTCAATGAGAAAACAATATCATCTTCCCCTACTACCGATCACCCTAAAAAGAACCCAATGTAGATAAAGGATAATAAAGATGAATGTTCAAGAACCTAGTTTCCTCATTAGATTCTTCCCATATAATATTTCTTGTCTTAGTTATTTACTATCAAGAAGATTATAGATCATAGTGAAATAACACAAGGAAAATTCTAAAATAGGGAGAGAGAAAACACTTAAATAAAAAATATAAAGAATTAATTATACATAAAAAAGTAAATATCTAACTTGGATCATCACACAATCCATTAAGTAAGGGTTTTAAATACTTTTAAAATTAATGGAAAAATTATTTACATACCATTAGAGGTGGAATCAATAGTATTATGTGTGTGTGGGATTAACTTCTATGAGGATAATAATATTTGAATTCCTTTATCATTAAAATTTCTAAAGCCTCAATCCCCCATTCTTCATTTAACTATTTCAACCTCTGTGTGGATATATTATTTGAAAATATATAATCCTCATGTACCATTCCATTCAGGGATCATAATAATTTTTCATAATGGAATAATTATTATGTATCAATTCTCTGAGAACTAAGAAACAATAATATGTGTTCTCATTAAAACCGCAGGTAGTCCAATAAAACATAATAAAATCTTTAGAAATTTTGAAAAATGATATATATCACATGGGTTCTAGTAACTACATCTCCAAAAAAAGGAAAAATATTTACATATTGGTATAAAATTATATATATATGGGTAAAATTTCTTACATATGGGAGAATAACCTTATATATCTATGCTTCCCACACATAAGGTTTTCCCCTTTTCAATATTTTCTCTTTAGTATAAAAGTGAAATTTATTATGTATAAAGATGGTAGATCTTATAAATTAGTTTTTCCATAAATAAGGTGTTATAATTAATTTATGAATTATGATAAATAATGAAAATTATGGAAATTAATTTAATGATATAAATTAATAAAATCAATTAAATGCATAATTAAAGGCCACATTTTCATAAAGTAAAGAATACTCCTAAAAACTAAATATAAATAAATTTCCATTAATTTATGAAATTAGATGGGTATAAATAAATTAATTACATAGGGAAAAAATGAAATTTTGATCCCTAATAGATATCATGCTTGTTGTTACTCTTACTAAGAATTTGAGATTACCCTTTCTTATTTCCCAAAATCCAAAAAAATTAAAATATATTTCAAAGGATATAAAAACTATATACGGAATAATATATCTAGGATATGATGATATAAATGTTGGTTTATTAATATTATTTTTTTTGTTTCAGTTCTAGAAGATAATAAACTTAATTATTATTGGAATGAATTAAACAAGATACATTTTCAAATTCTATACTGAATTTATATAAGTAAATAATCGGATCTGGGAGTGGGTTTTCAAAGTATCACACAAAATTAAGCCTAGGTTTTTGAATAAAATGGATTCTTGATGGTAATTTTCATGTCATGGCCTAAAGGGTTTACATAATAAAAATTATAAATATGTAATAAAGTGGTGATCGTGGTTTCTTAGTTTTTTCATTGAAAAGATTAATTACACCATAAACCAATGTGACATGCCACACCAAGACCCTTGGTTGGGGCCTTGCACCATGACCAATGCATTCAATCAATAATATATTCTTATAGAGTTTTATATATAATTTAATGAATGAAATAAAATATTTAGTATTAAAAATGTTTTATGCTTCTCCCTAGTAGAAAACGCAGCCCATAGAACCTCTTCTACTTTTATTTTTCGTCCATGATTAAATAATCTAGAATTTGAGCTCAAATTGGGTTGTTCTTTATCCTATATGAACACTATAAGTGTTACTATTTATTGTGTTATTTATTTCATGATATATCACATTATTATAGAATTACTCATTGAAAATAGCTATTTCTATGGATTATATCAGGTTTTTCAATATCATTTGATTTATTTTTTTTAGTTTAATGATCATTGATGAATGTAATTTTAATAAGATAAGTTAGATGGTTCCTACTCATTATCATCAGTTTATAAGAGTTTAATTTATTTTGCGACACATGATTTTTGGATGGAATGAGAAATATCCCCATATGAAACCAAATTGGGGTTTTTCATGCTTAAAAATATAATTTTTTTATTAGTGTTGGGAAAATTCCTCCTGATTATTTACTTAACTTCCACATTTGTTGACTCCCATTAGGTTTAGGAAAAATGTTGATTCTTTTTTTATTTAGAAACCATGAGAGAAGGTTTCTCTATTATGTTATAATGTAATTATCCTTAATAGGTTCCCTTTTTAACTTATTTGATATGGGGATGTGTATTTATATGAGAGGTTATCTTATGAATTACCTTGTAATGGTTTTTTGAGTTAATTTATATCCATTGTATTATTTTGAAATGTGTAATTAATGCATGAGAGTGTTTGCCTTTTATTTTCAAAGCTTCCAAGTAGGTTATACAATGACATTGGGATTTGGAAAAAGGGTTGGGCGTGTGAGAAATAACTTGATATTAATTAAGTAATGATGTTGGACATTAATGAAACCTTTGAAATATAGAAATGTATTTGGAATATTTCCTATCCTTTGGTGAAAAGAAATATATCCCCAGTTCAATTCTTCATGGTGAAGAATATAGACCTTATTAAGGCTGAAACTAATTCTATTATTATGTATATCTCCTTAAAAGGACACTCTTCTAACCCATGGTCAATAACATTTTAGATAAAGGGATGAAAGTTCCTCCTCAAAAATCGGATATCTCTACACCATTCTTGGATAGAGGGCAACAATATGGTTGAATTTATATAAAAAAGGTCCTATATTGATACTAATTTCTTATCCTACACTATAATAGTCTCCCTTCCTCTAGAATGTATGAGTATTATCCTAGCCGACTCCCTAAGTCTTCATTACATTAGACCCCCTAAATCTTCTTCATTCTCAAGGCAGTGGGCCTCTCTCTTTCTTGAAATGTGTTTCCCCCATTTTTATCAATATAATAAATGTTGTTTTTTTGTGTTCTATATAAAAAGTTACATTAAAAAAATATATAACGATATGACACACACACTACTTTATCTAGTCGTATTATATGACAGAGTGAATCAGAGTTCCATGAAATTTATGTACGATTACTTTGGAACTATTTTAATTCACCAAAGACAATAGTGTAGGATCTAAATGTATATGTAGATGGGTAAATACACGAGGGGGTTAATTTTCGGTTTAAAAACTTTTTGAACATTAAAAGAAACTTTGTTTAATAATATTAAACTAATAAAATTCAAAAAACCTCTTATGATTTTATAGTGATCGGACTAGACACCTGGGTTTTATGTAAATAATAATGTAATAAAATCAATTCGGATATGTAATCCATAGGTTTCATAAAATTAATATATTATTATTAAGTAACAATCGTATTCCCAAATATAAAATGAATTTTAATAACATTAGTTATAAATTAATAAAGTAATGAAATAAATGGTGATTATATCTTAAAGCATATTGAATCGTATTCAGAGTAAAAAAAATGAATCACAATTCAATATATTTTGATAAAATAAATACAAATATAAAGATGAATATAAAAAATCACATTCTATTTTTTTGAAGTGAAATAATGACATTTAAATAAACTAGTAATGTAATTGAATTGAATTATTTTAACCCAATGAGAAAGGTATCCACTAACCTTGGATAAAATTACCTTAATTTATAATTTCAAGAAATTATGCCTTACCCACACCATGGTAAGACCTCGATATGATGATTAGATGTTGTCTCGATATCGCTGCAAGACCTCTATCAAGAAGGTAATCGGATCCTCTCTCTTCCTATCTTGGAAGTCGCAGATCTGATAGATTATATTTTTTCTTTCTTTCCCAGAAATCCCTCAATCAAGTGGATCAGATTCTTTCTTCTTAGCCTTGGAATTACTTGATCATACTCACAATAATCAGAGTCATAAAAATCAATACAATAGATTCTTAAAGAGACAATCTGGTAAGGTTCTTTAAGAAAAAGAATCTTTGTAATGAAAATAAAAAAGGATGGGAAAAATCTTTTCACAATTTTACAGTATATAAAAATGAGAGAAAAATGATAGTGTACACACACATAAGAAATGATGTCTACCTCTTTTTTTACCCACTGAATAACCAAGTATTTATAGGTGTGCCTCCTTACAGTCATCATGATCTCCAATGGCAATATTTCGTCTGATATTTCCACAAGGACTTGAACACATAGCACTCTAATTGTAATATTATAACTGAAACCATGACATCATTTTGATTAACACATCTAGAAAAATAAATGACTTCATTTAGAAAATATAGTGTTAAGAGTAAAAATGCTCCGATATGATAAAACTGATTTCTATATTCAAGATTAAAACTGAATTCAATCCTATTGTTTTACTTAGGGAGACTCATTATAATTTTCTGTATTATTGTGAATACAATGGTTTGAGTTCTAATATGAAATCTAATTAATTTTTTTTCAATACAAATAAATGATAGAAAGACATTAAATCAATTTGATAGGGTAATTCCGATCATAATCGTATTCATGCTCATTATGATAATTGTAATGTAAATTTTTTAATAATTAAAATAATGTGTGGTAGATATATATATTTTTGTTTACAAAAATTGTAAATAAAAATTTAGACATAAAAGTATTAGATATTTTATATGAATGACTGAGTTTGTTATTTCCAAAACAAGAGGAATGGAAAAGTCAAAAAGAAATTTTGAATCAACAATCTACCCATTTTTGGAAAGCACAACCCACAAGACTTAAATAGAAAATAATTTGGAAAATATTAAGTCCATTACTTTTAAATCCATATTATTAAAAACTTATAAAATTATACTTATCTCCCTCTAAGTTTATTAACTCATATGAATTTAATATTTAATATGACTAAATCCTCTTAAGGATAAGAATTCTCAAAAGGATTATAATAATTTATTTAAAAACAATTCTCTCCTTTACTTAAATAATTTCTGTTTTATTAGGAATCTATACATTTATATAATATTCTCCCCCTTTGTGATTTTTAAAATGGAATAGGGAATGTCTTTAAGCCACATGAAGAGGTTTATAAAGAAATATATATGAAAAAATATTAATAGATAACTTGATCATCTAAAAATATATGAAAAAAAATTAAACCAAAAAAATTGGAAGATATTCAATCAAATTGAATATAGATGAAAAATTATTTTCATTGAAATTTCCAATATAATAAGATTTTTCAGGAAGTTAATTATTTCTTTGATGGAATGAAGGAACTGAAAATTGTTTTCAGATTCTTGAATTCCTTTTTATTTTCTTCATTATTTTCTAATAATTGCTTCTGATATTTGTTTTCTTTTCTAGATCTTGAATAATTTCTTCCTAAATCGGAATTCATCCATTTTTTTCTTTCTTTTCTTATTCTTTATCCTAAAACTTTTTTTGAAAAAGTTTAATATGACCTTTTGAAACATTGATTATTTTTTACAAAACTTTATGATGATTCATCAAATCATTAATTTTATCTTTTTATACTTTGAATATAAAAATATCATTGAGTAGATACTTAATGATTTTTTTGTAAGTATGAGATATCCTAAGTCTGCTTTTCCGATGTGATTATGACTGTTTCAAAATATTAATTTTGTGGACTTGTCCTGAGTAATACTGTTGAAAGAAATATCATTTTAATCTAATGATTTCTTGAATATTAATAGTTTCTCATCATGAATCATCATGTACTCATCCACACATTGCGACCATTTTATAATTTTGTTGCCACTTTTCCTGTGGGATTGAGTATTTTATTTGTATACATTGAAGTATACTTCCAATAATATTATCCTTTTTATTAAATATTTCACTAAATTCAATTATTTTTATTGGTTTTCCATAATAAAATCAACTTTTTTTCCAATAATGAAAAGTTTGGAATAATCTTTTCAATATTCTTATATTATGAAAATTGAAATTAAAACCTTGAGTAGTGATTGTATTCAAGGATTTGAATTTAGATTGAATGTTTCTTTTTTTAGTTCCAATCTCTTATTTAACTGACTTTATTTTCTATTTCTTTGAATCCTTATTTTGATTATGTTTAGAAAGTTCAATTGATTTATCAACAACTTTCTTACATCCATTGGACATCTGAATTTGATTATGTTTATACCACTTGGATGATGATATGATTTCTTGAATCAAACTTTTCTTCAGTTTTTCCTCGATAACTGGATTCTAATTATTATTTCCCAAGGAAGATATTTTTTAATGATGACTTATAGTTCCTTAATGAATGTTTTTCAGAATTATTTTCTTCTGGTTTCTCTTTATAGTTTTATTTCTGTTGGATTTCATCATTTTTTATTCTTCTCCCTCTTCTTATTATTATTATTTTTTTCTTCTTCTTCCTCCTCGTCCTTTTCTTCTTCTCAATTATATTCTTCTATTTTATTAAACCCATTATCTTATTGTTCAATTCATTCTTCACATTTCTCTATATCTTTAAGAAAATTTTCTTGGAGTTGATAATATGTTTTCAAATCATTTTTCCCACTATAATTGATTATTGAGAAATAACAACTTATTTTCCTCTGTTTTTTTATAAGGTGGAATCAGTATGAACTATGGTTTTTCCATTAAAATTATACCTATATCTATATCATGTATAACTGATTTGGTATAGGATGATTCTACACCCTTTAGAAAATTTTCACATAACTATTCCTCTGAAATATTTTTCTTTTGATTCTTTTATTTCAATTTTTCCCAAAACATCATCACCATGATGTTTTATTAATAAATCTTTTGTTCTTTCAGGTTCAATTTTGGGTTCTTCTTATCTCCTTTCATCATTATCCTTTCATCTTTCTCCTTTCTCTATTTAGCAGTAAAAACATCACAAACATTCTTTTTCTTATTTTATTTATTTTTAGGAAGAGAATCAAATTTTCTATATTTATAATATTTGTTTGTCGAGGAAGGTTTTTCATCTAATATATATACATAATTATTAATAAAAAATAATTTTTACTCCAAAATAAAAAAAATTCATTCTTCTGATCATATCATTACAGATAAACTTTATATTTTCTATGAATGGATCAGATTTTTTTGCAATGTTGAAATGTATCAGGATAATTTAAATCATTTTTCTAATCAATATATCAAACATGATGATATGAGACTTGACTGATTTTTACATAACATTCTTAACATTTAAAAGGAAAAATATAGAAAGATTTATCTTCCTTATATTCACAGGATAATCTAAAACAAAAGCATCAGATACATTGAGTGTATCTCTTTCACATCTTCTTAGAATAAAAAATCATTTCATCAATGTATATAACACTCTATTATATACGATCATATGAGTAAATTTTCTTGGATATTCATATATTTTTACCATTTAATATTTATTTCTAACCTTTACAGACATTTCTTTAGAATATGGTTATTTTTGAGATGGAAAAAATGATTTCCTTTAATCAGAAACACTAAATAAACCATTAGTATCTTTTATATACCTCTTATAATTTTTATCCTATATCCTAAAGGAAAACATATCTTTTCAATTTTCCTTATAAAACATAATAGACTCATAAAAATCATGAACTATATCCAAATAGAGTAAATCATAGTTTGGATTTTTCTATTTTATGCAAAATGATTCCCATCCTTGAAATTGAATCATTATTCTTAATGATGAATCATACTTTTCATAGAATGATAAAGATACAAACCATTCATGGAAGAAAAGCAATTGTTTGTAATCTTTCGTTGGATGCATCATATTTAGGCTTGAGACTAAGGTTTCAGACATGGAGAATGAAATTAGACTTGAATATTTAAGGTTAGAAATGCTTTATAGTGGAAATATGGGATTAGAGATATGTGATAGGAGAGGTTTACCCTTTTTATAGGTAAATTAGAGTGATGTTTCAGATTCCAATAAGATATAATGTCCATAATTCAAGCTCTCTGATGTCATGGTTGATATTATATTCAAAGAAATATTTTCATAAAAGAAAATAAACTTTTGAGTTTTTATAAAAAGATTTATCATATCGAGTGAATAAAATTGTAAAATTAAAACAATTTTGAAAAAAACATTTCAAATAACACCAAACAAGATACAAAATTAATTGAAATAGAATAGTTTTTAAATTATAAAAGAAAGAAAAATACAATTAGGAGTGGAAATATTGATATGATAATTTATTCTTTTTTATTATATAATAGATTATGATAGTTGAAAAATAATACTAAATAATTAAGATTCAATTACTATAAGTTTTCCAATAATAAATTTGAAAATGATGACTTTTTCAAATCCTATAAAAAATATTTTCAAAGTCTGATTGTAAATCTTGAATAAAAAACCTTTTTAATTCAAAAAAAATTAAATCAAAATTCTATTTCAAATCCTAATGAAAAGTTGAATTCTATTGTTTTTAAAATCCAATTATAAATTTGAAAATGAAAAACATTAAAATCCAAAAAAAATCAGATTCCCAAATTATTTAAAAGACGATTTTAAAACATTCTCATGTATAGATGGCTTATTATAATTTTATTTGAAAAACTAAATCTTCGAAGGACTAAAAATTTTGTATAAAGATAAAACATATATATCCCCCTATGAGAAGAAGTAAAATAATGTAAGGAGATGGTTTAAACAAGAAATACATATGAATGATTACTTTATATTGATTATTCCAAGCTTTTTTTATGTACTCAAATCTATCAAAATGTAATGGTATTTAAAAATATCAGCTCAATGTTCATATATTTCGATAAATTGTAAAATGATATCTCATTTCTGTGTGTGATCCCTATGAAAGTGATGCCTAATATCTACGTGTTTTTCCTAGGAGTGATGTTATGGGGTTTTAGAAAAAGAAATGGAACTAGTGTTATGCCATAGTATTTGAGTTTTCGTAAAAGTCATTCCATAGTTTGAGAGTGTATGTTGCATCCACACCACCTAATCACAAAAACTTTCACCTGCCACATATTCGGCTTTAGTAATGGAAAGTGCTACTGAGTGCTATTTCTTACAAGATTAATAAACTAATTAATATATTAATAAATTACTTATTTTGGATGTACATTTTCTATCAATTATATAACTACCAAATACATCATCCGAATAACTTTTTAAATAAAAATAATTTCTAGAAGAATAGAGAAGTATTAAATCCATAGTTCCCATTAGATTAAAAAAATTCATTTTAAAACTTTTAAATGGGATTCCTTTGGATTTTCGTGATAAATTTCACATAATAATACAAAAACATTTAGTCTTATTGACTAGCTGTTAAGTATTGTTTACTTCCTGTCATACCTCTAAAAGTTTTTTACTCAACTGGTTTCCCAGTTTCATCAAGATCAAGTGTATTTGAGGTATCGATTGGAGTACTAATAATATTAGTGTTATCATATCCATAATTTTTAATAATATATTTTATATAATTATGTTGAGATATATATGTACCTTTTGGATTTTGATAATTTTGAAAACTAAGAAAAAATGTTCACTCACCCATCATACTCATTTCAAACTCATATTTCATTATATACAAAAATGAATCTGTTAAATATTTTTGAGTTGATCCTAATATAATTCCATTAACATAGATTTGAAAAATAACAATGTTTATTTACTTTATTTATAAAAAGGTTTGGATCATCACATCCCTTAACATAAATGTTTTGTAAAAAAATCATATAAATCTAACATAACAATCTCCAAGGGATTGTTGAAGGTCATATAAATATTTGGTATGTTTATATACATATTTTGGGTGTTTTTTATCTTTAAAACTAAGAGTTTTTTTAACAAAAAATTCCTCTCGAACATATCTATTAATGAAATCACACCTAACATCCATTTGAATAAGTTTGAAATTAAAGAATTCAGAAAATGAAAATAGAACATGAATAGATTCAAGTCTAGCTACATGTGCTTTGGTTTCTTCATAATATATTACTTTTTGTTGATTATAACCATTACCAAAATGTATTCCCTTATTTCTAATAATTATTCCCTTTCAATCACATTTTTTTCTAGAAAACCATTTTACTCTAATGAATGATTTTTCTTTAGGTCCTTCAAATAAGGTCCACACTTTGTTCCTTTTGAATTCATTTAGTTCATCTTGCCTAGACATAATCCAATTTTCATAACCTAAATCCTTACAAATATTTTTAGGTTCTAATTAAGAAATAAAAGAATAATTTTCTACTTTATTTATCAAATAGCTTCTAGTATATACTAGTTGATTTACATCACCAATGATACTATCACTAGGATGATTCCTAAGAAACTACTAACTTGGGTTTTGTAAGACATGTTCATCAACATGAGATATAATGTATTATAGAGTGAATATTTCAAAAAAAAATTATTGAGTAATTTTATTATTAGAATAATATTCTATCAAAGGTTGAGGATCTGTTTTGGAAAACACATCCTAGGATGTTGGTTGGTTCGATTTTAAAATTAAAGTATCTCTTTAATCAAATATAACATATACTCTTTCATCAATGGTACTATTATTTTTGATAAAAAATCTATATGACTTAGAAGTAGTGGAGTGACCTAAGAATATACCTTCATCTTATTTGGGTGATATTTTTTTAAATTATCTTTCGTATTCAAGATGAATACATTTCTTCAAAATACTCTAAATTATTAAACTTTTGGTTTTCATCTTGTCCATAACTCATAAGGAGTTTTATTAACAAATGGTCTAATTAAAACTTGATTTATAGTATAGCAAGAAGTACTAATGGATTCAACCTAAAAATAATTAGTAATTTAGTATTCACTCTACATGGTTCTTTTTATTTCATTAAGAAGAATATTTTTTTATTTCAACAACAAAATTTTTCTAAGGAGTTCTAGGTGATGAAAAGTTATGAGTAATGTCTTCCTTTCTATAAAAATTTTCAAAATCTGAGTTCACAAATTCTCCACCATGATCACTATGGATAGTTATCATGGGAAGGTTTTTCTCATTTTTAACTTTTTATACAACAATTTTAAAAAGACAAAGGGCTTTAGATTTATTTTCTAGAATATAGACCCATTTATATCTTGTGTAATCATAAATGAAATCTATTACATAGTACTTACCTCCAATACTAGCAGTTTGTGTGGGAGAGAATAAATACATATGCACTAACTGTAGTGTATCAGTAGTTGAGACTTCACTAATAGATTTAAAGCCTGACATATGTCGCTTTCCATATTAATAAGGGTCACATAATTTTGAAGAATCAAATCCATGTTCTGATAGATCCATAAAAATACTTTTCTTATTTAATTTACATATGTTCCTAAGTTTAAAATGTCATAATCTTCTATTCCATAATCATGATTTATCTTCCATTGCACTGAGAAAAGGTAAGTCTTGGATCCTAAGGACATCTATGTTTAGTGTGTAAACTTTGCTATACTGATATGAAAAATAATGAATTCATCCATGGAATTATGTACAACACATTTATCATTCCTAAAATTTACAAGGTAAAGTTAATCACATAATTGAATTTTGATTATAATGTTGTGATTAAGAATTTTTAAAAATAAATCATTTGAAATTAATGATTTTCCAAGAAGAAAAATGTTACCTATATCAACAATCTTTCCCTGATAATTGTCTCAAAAGGTAACTATTCCACCTTTAATTCCAATAATATTTTCAAAGAAGTATTCATTACCAGTCATATATCAAAAATAACCACTATCCATGTACCATGATTTCTTATTTTTCTTACTTCTTTTAGTTTTTAGAAAATAGAAAAATTATACTTTTAGAACCCAAACATTCTTCGGTCTGTAAATGTTATTAAAAAAATATTAGGAATCCACATTTATTTTGAAAAATGTGCTTTGTGAAATACTAATCATTAAATTTTATTTAAAGAACAATTTTTATTCTAGTGACCTCCACTTTGACATTTTGTAAAAAATGGAGAATTCGTAGAAATAAAGAATTTTTCACTAAAAATAGGTTTTCTATGAGTATATACCATTATTGAACTATTTCCATGTGGATGAATCTATTTATACATTTGATGAAAACACTCATTTTCGGTGGTAAAGTTTGATAAAATTTTCATTAAGGAAACAATTTCAGAAATTAGTTTTATTACTAAATTCTCATTTATATTAGTATTAGTTTTAGAAGTGGGTTTTTTATATTAATTTTTTCTTAAAAATGAATTTTTAAAAACATTTAGAAATCTTATTCTTCTAAGAATTAGATTTTTCAAGGTTTTTATAAATAAAATAAATTTCAAATTATTTCTTATCAATCTTAGTTGAATGATCTGATACTTATTTGGTCATAATATTTATAGTATTTTCTTTCTCAAGTTTCTTACAAAATTTAAAATTTTCATTTTTACGTAATTTAGAAAATCTATATACTTCATCATAAAAAGGTAAGTTATTATCTTCCACTGAGTAAGTTTCTCCATTACAATAAATAAAATTTTTCTCATCAGGATAGTTTTTCTTTAAATGCATATTTGTCAAATAATCATAATTGTGTACCTTTTCCATAAGACATTTATTCTCAAATGGTATTCTGGCATAGAGACCAATATTCCTTTTTCTAGAATTTTCATTATATGATGAATCATCAGAATAATATCCTCCACTAGAACTCCAAGATTAATTATCATTCAAAAAATTATATTATTTTGACTTGTAATATTTTTTATAATTTCCATCATAATTCCAATCCATTTTATCTTTCATTTAGAACATTGAATTGGATGATCTTATGTGTCTAGAACTTTTACATTCATAACAAGTTACTTTGGACACTTTATTTTCATTTCGTTCCTTGTTACATTTCTTTTAAATACATTGAAAATATTTTTTTCCAAAACTCTTGCTCATTATTTGAGCAAGATTAGCCAACTCAATCTTAGAATGTTCAAAACCACATAACTCATATTGAATAATATTATTTTTATTTTTTATTTAAAAACCTTATTAATAGTCTTAGCTTTTATTAGATTTGGAGTAGAAGTAAAAGAAACTCCACCATTCATTTTCTTAAATTTCTCAGCATCTCCTTTCAACCTACACTCATGTTGTAAAAGAGTTCCAAATAAATCATCAATTGTATGATTTTGTAATATTACTTGATTCATTAACTGCTATTCTATTTTCTTCCCATTCATTGGGCATGATATCAATAATATTTTAAAGAATAATTTTATCCTCTAATCCCATCTCACCCATATCTTGTAAACCATTAACAAATTTCTTAAACCTTTATTGTACCTTAATAATCAATTCACCCTATGAAAATTCAAATTCTTGATAACCAGCTCTTAACATAACTTTTCTAGTCTCATCAACTTAAAATGTTCCAAAATGAGTAATCTATAACTTCTTCCAAATGCTATTGGATTCTTTATGAGAGGAAATATGGCTATATATGTTTCTAGTCATATAACATAATAAAGAATTTGTTACCTTGTAATTAAGCTGATATTATATCTTTTCATTATTGGTAAAAGTTATATTTTTTTTAGGAACTTTCTAATCACCAATCCGCATAATAAAATTGTCAACTCCAGTGTTGATCACAAAGGTCTTCATTATATCCCTCTAATATTCATAATCATTACCATAAAAAATGGGTGGTCTTATAGGATTGATATTGTCTATATAACAAACAATTAACCCCACCATCTTAAAACAATAGACAAATTATTTTCCCACAAAACACGTTACTGTAACAAGTATTATAAACAATGAGTTTATAACTAACTTTCAATAGAAATGAAGTAAAAGGTAGAAAGTGTTTAAAGTGGAAAAATCCTCTGATACCAAATATTTGTATCTGTAAATAAATACTTGGATATAATACCAATTTGAGGTTCAAAATGTATATTGAGATGGCTAAATACAAGAGGGGGTGAATTGTATGTTTAGAAAAAATTCATTTTTAACCATAAAAGAAACATTGTTTAATAATATTAAACAAATAGAACTCAAAAAACCTCTTATGTTTTACATTGATCAGACTCAGCTCTTGGGTCCAATGAAAACAATATCATAATCGAATTGATTCTGATAGGTAAAATAGATGTTTTATTATAATGAATAGAATCATAATAAGTAATAATATTATCCAAAATTATAAAAATAATTTTATTCACAATAGTTACAATTTAAAAGAGTAATATAATAAATGGTGATACAATATTAAATCATATAGAATCATCATCATAAATAAAACAAATAAATCTTAAATAATGATATAACAATAAAATAAATAAAAATAGAAAGAGGAATATAAATAATCACTTTTTATTTATTTCCAGTGGAAAAAAAGACCTATAAGGTGACAAGTAATACAATTGAATAGATTATTTTAACCTAAAGAGAATGGTATCTACTAACCATGGATAAAGTTACCTTGATTTATACTTTAAAAAAAATTCTTTCCCACACCAGAGTAATACCTCGATATGATGATCGGATTCTGCCTTGCTATCCTTAAAAACCCTCGATCAAGAAGATGATCAGACACTCTATCTTCCTATCATGGAATCCCTAGATCCAATGGACTAGATTCTATCTTGATATCCCCACAATCCCTCGAAAAAGATGATCATATTCTATCTTCCTAGCCTTTAAAGTCCTCGATCGTACTCACAACAATTGAAGTCACTCAAGGCAATACAGTAGATTATTAAAGAGACAACCTGGAAAGGTTTCCTAAAGAAAAGGAATCTTTGTAATGCTAATACAAAATATTTGAAACAATATATTCAAAATTTTACACATAAGAAAAATGAGGGAAAAATCACAGCACACACATATAAGAAATGATGTCAACCACATTGTTTTTACACACACTAAATGACCAGATATTTACAGGTGTGCCTCCCAATAGTCATCTTTATCTCCAATGGTCATATTTCTTCTGATATTTCTGCAAGGACATGGAAACCTAACACTCCAATGGTAATATTATAACTAAAACCATGACATTATTTTGACTAACACATATAACATAATACATGATATCATTTTGAAAATATAATTCTAAGAGTAAAAATGTTCCAATACGATAAAATGGTTTTCTGTATTTAAGATTAAAACAGAATTCAATATGATGGTTTCAATTAGAGAGTCTCATTATGATATTCTTTATGATTTTGAATCTGACGGTATCAGTTCTAAATTAAAATCTAATTAAAACTTTTTCAGTATGAATACACAATATAATGACTTTAAATAGGTGTGATAGGGTGAATCCGATCTTAATCGGATTCATGATCATTATGATAATTGTAATGTAATTTTTTGAATACTTTAGAAACATTTAAAAGTATGGTTGATATATTGTTTTCTATAAAAACATTGTAAAAAGAATTTGGATGTAAAATTATTAGATATTTTATATTTAAGAATGTGTTTTTGATTTCCAAAACAAAAGGAATAAAAAATTCAAAAATTTCTTTTGACTCCACAAATAGAGTTTCAATTATAAAACAATTTCATATCATTAATTTAAGTTATACTTTATAATATATTTTATAAGATGAAATAGATAGAATAGTTGGAGTAGTTGTGGGTTACAACTGATGCATACATTAACTCATAACATACAATTTAATTCATATTCACTTGAGGAGTGATTTCAAGGGATTTATAATAGGGAATTCACCATGATATGGTGATTATACTATATTTTCCAATACCTGGTTGAATATCTCTCACTTATCTCTCATTTATCTAACATCATTTACATCATGAGGCATTATTATTTATTAGAGAGTGGAAGAATCTCATTCATATGATTAGTGATTCATCAAAACCCATGAATATGTTATTACATAGTAGAATCCAATCACTACCATTCAATGACATTCACGAAGAACATTCATTCGATGATCTCAGTAGCTATTTGTGATGTAGGGTACTCATTTGAAAATATATTCATTTAAAATAAGAATGATTTTGATTATAAGAATGTTTGATCTCGGATTTGGATTTTTATATTACATCTAATAAGTTTAATGTGTTTATTTGAATCCTTAGAATAAAATAAATGGTATCAAATCCATACCATGTTTCTAATTCATGAAATCATATGGAAAAATAACATGTTTTAAATCAAAATTCCTATAATATTATGTATCATCAAATGCAATTGATAATTTTAGTATACCTGATAGAGTATGGGCTTATGATATGGGATATCATAGCTAGTTACTCAATACAAATACCTTGGTTTTTTATTAGTCATTGTGTAGGATATACTGATATCATATTCAATGATAGAGTCAGGCTATCGGTTCAAAAAAACATCTTATCTCATTTTTTATATTAAAGAATATCAAAAAATGACATATTTGTATTGGTTACACTAATAATATATAAGGGTTACACCACTAATGTGTAAGGATTAACATACCTATGATTGTTGACTTTGATAAAAAAATTGAAAATCATTATGTAAGTCTCTTCTCATAAACAACAATAGGATTATCAGTCATAAAATATGATTATTGGTGCTTAAAAGGATTAAGAATCATAAAATGCCAATCATAGTATATGATTCCATATATATCATTAAATAAAAATTAAAAATAAAAATGGTTAATTTAATTTAATTATTATTTTAATTATATAATTAATAATTTTTTATAATTTGTAACAAGAGGTATTTTTGAATATTTATTATTTATAAAAGTTTTTATAATATAATTAATAATAATGTGTTTATAATTAATTAAATAAATACTTATGAAACATTTATTAATAAATACTCCATAATATGAAATGAAAATAATAAAATAACATTAAAATTATATATCATGACGTATAATTTTGTTATAAATGTTCATTTGAAAATTATAAGGGTGATTTATAATGTTTTTATAAATTTAAAAATAAGGGAAAAGTATAATTCAGTTTATATTTATATTATGATTTTTTATATTACTTAATTAGATTTATTTGAATTAAGGCATCATTTATGAAAGAATTAAACCACATCAAAATATTTTTTTATGATTGATTTTATCAAGGTTTAAATAATGATATGTAATATTTGGATTTTGCAAATCTATTTAAAAAATATAATTTAAATTTAAAATGTTTATGTTTCATGTAATGTCATACATATAAATTAAAATTCCATGTAATGTATATTATGATAGTGTTTATAGTGGATTGAATATAAATTATTTATATTAAAAATTACAGAATGTCTATAAGGTTATCAAAAATTATAATTGTTCTAATTACAATTAATTTATGAATTATTCATAAATATATTTTTTTGTTTAAATATATGAATTATTAATTTATTTAAAAGTTACCCCATCTTTATTCATAAATTTAGTTACTCTATTATTACTTTTTATGCTTTAAATTAAATTGTTAAACCAATTCTAGAGATTACCATACATTAATATATGATGTTATATGTAAGGAATGTTAATGGATTCAGTTTTCTTCTACATTTAATTTTCCTTGTATTATGTTATGAGATTGGATTAAATAGTTAATATTTATTTATACAAGATATTTTTCATTATTATTATAGAATTTTTATCTTATTGAGTTACATATCACTATGTAAAGGGACTTCAGGTCTTACTTCCCACTAACCTAGAGGCTTCTGCCTTGTTATAGAAAATTTGGGGTTGACTATCTATATCTCCAAAGCTAGTCATGTAGGGATCATAGATTACTTATAATTATAAATTTTTACATGAATGATTTTCATCTACCTTATGCATAGGATGAATTTAGATATGTGATTATATAATTAGATTCTAATTTGGGTTAGTAATAAAAACTGTGAGTTTTGTAAAGAGTTGCACATCAATATGGTTTGAATATATTGATTTTTTATAACGATTATGATACCTAAATAAATCACTAGAATAATTTATACATAAAGGTAATAACAAGAGATAATATTTTGAGATTAAATACCTTTTAAAATACCAATTGAAGGATTCCTTCTAAAGTGGAACTTATCAAAACCTCATTCATCTAACTAGGTAGGCCAATCCAAATATTAGTTCCCCTGGATTTTCTTATTTATTAAAATAATTTCATGGGAGACACAAAAAATATTTGTTTCTCATTATTAATGTTTGATTTTGGATAAACATAATTGAGTTTCTTTAATAATATAAGGTCTCTAAAGGAATAGATTTAATTTTATCCTAATGATGGATTGGGAAAAGAGTTGTTTTTACAACTATCCATGAGTTATATATGATATGATTGGGATGATTCCCTACCTAAATTCCTTACTGGTGAGATAAATTCCAAATCAGACTCATTTCATAGTGAAATATAGATATTGTCACACTAATGGATATGATGAATTTAGAAATGTTCATCATTTTAGTGGGAGATGATTTAATAATAGTCATGTTTTTAAAACATGACAATCCTATAATAAAATCATTTACTATAAATAAATGTTATCATCAAAATCAGCATCAAACATAAATTTGATATCATCCATAGATAAAGGAGACTCCAAATGTTAGCAACTCTTAAGACTAGTAACATAAGAATAGTTATTAATAAATAGAAAATTTATATGTTCTAGTGAAACCACTTTCTAAATTATTAACTATTGAAGCTATTCAACATATAAATATAGATGCATATAAAAATCATAGAATTATTTTGTTAATTTTTAAAATGTGTTAGATTCAAAAAATATATATGGAATTTTAGTCTCTATTCATATACTCTATATGGTTGATTAAGTCAATGACTTGGAAAGACTATAGATATCTTCTAAGGATTATTCTGGTTGTGGTATTCATTTTTTATGGAATTTTTTTTATAATGTGAGTTAGTTCATAAAAAGGTACTATTATTCTCAAATTATTTAGTATAATTGAAGATTGATTTTGATGACTAGGTTATAGTATTTTATTGAAAGAGCAGGTGGGTAAAAGTTTTAATTTGAAAAAGAAAAGTTATTTAGAATGTCTATAAATGTTTCTTCGAGTTTCTATTTTAGTCATTGAGACATAAAAACGTTTTTATAATTGAGGTGTAATGATTCAAAAGGATGGGATTTTTGAGGATACCTAACTGGGTTTTTAAAATGTTGTGTATTTTTCATGTTAGGTATGACTGTTTTAGATTTTAATTATTCATTTTTTAATTGTATGTGATAAAAAATGTATACTTTAAAAGTGTTTTAAATATATATAAGTTAAAAATAAATAGAATAATTGATAAATATTTCAGTTTTCATTAAACTGATGAATACGACAGTTACCAAATCAAATATTTGAATGCAGTGCTATATATATCAAGCTTAGATAGATCTGTATAGTAATTTTATATATCTTAGGTGATAAGATGAGTCAATTTTTGAAAAATATTTTTTTTGAATAATGTGATATGATACACAAGTTTTATGATTCATTTGATTTAATGTTACATTTTTTTAAGGAGATAAGGTTTAAAATATATTTTTTAGGATAAAAAAATTTATTAATATTCTTGTATATATATATAATTGATATTCCAACACCATTAGTGTAATATTTCAATGAATAATATTCTTTTAAATAAATTTCATCAAACACATAGAATACCATAAATAATGTGGAAACAATAGTTTATTTGTTAAATATTCACACTATTAGGAAATAAGATTTATTCCCTAAACAAAATATTGTTTGTGTGCCTTAAGGTGATATTATGAGAATAATATAGTGTCTAAGAGGCTAATGGTAGCATGATTTAACTTAGGGAATATCAGAGTTAACAAAATAAATATTATTCTTATAAAATTTCAATGTGAATTTCACTTAATGACATAAAAAATAGTTTATGGTATGGAAGTAAAAAGAATTATAAATAGTTACATTTAGTTGCCATAACAAAGTTAAGGTCACATTATCCAAAAGGAGTAAGATGTATTGGTTTGTGATAATGTAAAAAATTAGATTAGTTAATAAAACTATTACAAGTAAAATTTTGATAGAATGGCTTCCAAGAATAATGATGATGTACTTAGAAATATTTCTATCTAAATAATATGATCTAACAGCATAAAAATTGATGTTATGAAGTTAAGGAGTTTGAATATGTTCTAGATGTTGAACATCAGGTATATTATTCATAAATATCACCATTATTTAAACATGACTTATTAATATAAGTTTATCACTAAATAGTATAGTGGGATCATTTTATTAGGTGGTCACATAGTGATGTGGTGGGAATTATATAGAGATGCAATGAGCTAACAAATCCCAAGTATAAGAAGAGAAAATAAGATTAATATGGGATTCTATCATATATGATATATTTCATAGGTTCATATGTATTATTTTACCTAGAATTCATAAATGATTCTATGAATATAAAATTTATCATGATATAAAAAAGAAGATATCCATCTTATCGTTATTTCACATTGGCTATATATATGTATATATTGATATATATTTCATGAAGTGAAATGATAATTAGCCTCTAAATGTATAAATTTCAGTTATCCCTAAATGATGTTCTCTAGGGAGTATTATATGTTTTGAAAAAACGTTAAGGTTATTTGGAGTATAATTCTTGTATTGGGATAAATTATATTACAATGATTCCTAAAAGGGGTGGTGAGTGTTATATAACCCCCTTACTATACTACATGGAGTGTCATACATAATTTTTTAGTATAATAGGGATATATAAATTATATTTGGAGTCCCCACTACCTATGTTTTATGAGATACATGGAATGATAACCTTAATTCCTTGATACCTTTATTATGAAATCTATGAGGCTTAGATAATTTTGGGGGTGGTTTGGTATGTTTCAATCATGCCATCAATTGAAGCCCAACCAAGATGGAATTTTTACTCTCATATAAGTGGTATGAAACTTTGGAGATCAAATGAGATATAATGAAGAAGTGTATGGAAACTCCTAGATAATACATATGATATTCTTATCAATTTAGGTGAGGGGATTATGATGTGATCATCTATAAAATGAATGAAATTTGATGTATTCATTGACTTGATTTATCTATAATTAAAGGATAAATAACATTTGAGTTTTCTATATGGGATTGACACTTCATGTCTCGTGGTCACATGGTGTCTTGGACCAAGGGATCATATAATAATTCATTATTACATATGGAACCTCGGTGGAAATGGGTATAGAGATTCATGTGTTTGTTGGATATGAAACCAGAGCCATAAGTATCGTGAGTTGAATTGATGCTTTGCTGGAAGCCAATATTTTCTTACATTTATAGATTTATTGGTTAATATTCGTTTTCAGTGATAGAATTTATCATGTTCTCACACATTATTGTTGATATATTGGTTATTGAGTTTGACTTAAGGAGTTTCTATAAAAGTTTTTTATAGTTTATTTAAAATTAGTTATGGATCGTTTTTTATAAGGTATTACATGTGATACGATACATGGTGATTATGACTATTGATTTAATTTTTTTTTAAATATCAAAAATTATTTCTGGATATGGTTTGATAAGTTATTGTATATAACATAATATAAGGTGATATGGAATAAAGTATTTTATGCATTAGTGAAAGTGGAATATTGATATAAGGCCCTAGACATAAACCTTACTTAATCATGAGTTATTAAAAGATTACACATTGAGGATCTTTTCGGGTTTAGAGTTTTAGAGAATTAGATCTTAAAACTTGCATTACATTCCACAAATAAACAAAGTGGTTACATAAAGATAATATTCTTCTTTCCCATCAATGGAAACATATTTAAAATAAAACATGGATTCTTTATTGACACTTTCTTGACACTATCATCATATCATGTACCTTTCCCTTGACCTGTGAAAAACATTTCAAAAAAACTTGGGATGAGCATAAAAAGCTTAGTAAGGGATATAAAAATATATGGAAAGGAAACATGGGTACATATATACATAAGAATGAAATCATGCTTTACTCATAAAACATAAGCACATCAACATACCTCATCAAATCATGAATAAATCATAGAAATCATAAGACATAAAGGTATCTTGAGGCATTCATAACATTCTTACGTAGGGAGTAACCCTCTTGGTTACGTTTGGAATACCCATCACAGTATATTCCCTAAATCTCTTTGGAGAAACCTTAAAGTTACACTCTTTCACGTTACCCAATGCATTGGAGAGCTATATCGGGCTCACTCACCCTTAGTTTATCATGGAACCACTCGTCTTCATAATAATGCCCAAGAACCTCAACATAATCGTATCACATAAAACATGCATAAAGGAAACATAACATTTCCACCTTTTAATCACAAGATATCAATACAAAACATTGATATAAAAACATTATGAAAACCATTTTCAATACCAAAATAAAAGAAAATTAAAACATGGTATTTATTTTTCGTTTAAAAAGAAGGTATGGCTTGTAGAGGAAGCCAAAACTCAAATAATGGTCATGGCGGCGGAGAAGTCGTTGTCACCGCATACGTATGACAAAAACATTCCCTTTTGTCATTTATTAAACTCTTCGTATAAAAAATATTCCTTTTGAATAAACGTAAAAGTCAAAGGGGTTTATACACCATATAAAAGAAGGTTGTGTATAAAACAAAATATGCCTCAATGAAAGGAGATTGAGACGAAGTCCCATAACTCGGGTCCGAATTGACTCGGTCATTCTTTAATCTCCTGAATAATAAACTTGAGTTAATTTATACTTTCTTAAGAACTTTTTTCAAATTCATTATTCCTTTTATATAACTTATTCCCATGTCATGAACACTATGTAATTATTTAAGTTAATAACGGCCGTTTTAACGATCATTGGTACTTGAGTAAAAAATAAACCCTATATAATTACAAGTTGTTCATGTATCCATTATATCCAGAATTATAATCACTATGTATATATCATATATATCCAGTATATACATGAATTTATAATATTACATAATCATTTAGAGGTAAGAAATGAAATGCACCGTTCATGGAGAAGGTAAGCCATACGTACGCATGAACGGTACTTTCATTTCTATTTCATATTTTATAGAATGGAATCATAATGATATAAAGGTATATTATAATTCCAGTATAATATCATATATAAAATCATAGTTCCATCCTTTATACGTCCCACATATCGTATTTAACAAATCAAATCACTTTGAGGGGGCGGTAGTCCGCACTTCCTTAAATGAAGATATTGCGTTTACCCATAATGGAAACCATAAAGGTATGCCCAAAATGAAAAATACAGAACCTTAAGGAAAACATAAACATATTATATATCATATATAAATATAGTGACATCTTAATGGACACCTTTGAAGGTGTTAAAATAATGTTGAACAATCATCGTTTCGGGAGGCATAAATTCATCATCCACGGAAACAGTATGTCCTTTAACCATTAGATGTAGGTGTGTGTAAGTGTAGCTCTAATACTTATTTTAAAAACATCCTATTATATTGCGGATACTGAATTTGTTACAAAATAAAAGAATAAAAAGAGTTTAGGGGGTTGGAGAAGCAAAATCAAACAAAGGGACTCAAAAGAAAACATTACCTTAAAATCGGGTAACTCTTTTAGATTTGAGCTCAAAGGCTTCCATGGGAAGACTTATGACCAAAGTGAGGCTTCAAGGAGTAATAGAGGGATTTGGAGAGCCAAAATGGGCAGGTGTTGGCTGATACAAAGGCTTTGGGAGTGTGGTTAAGGAGGTAGAGGTGGGGGCCTTTTATAAGAGGGGAGGAGGGGCACTCTTGGAAGGTAAAGAAAAGTCACTTTATTTTAAAATGGTATTCGGATTTAAGAGGTCCCAAATTGATGTGTTTCGAGAATAAGGGGATAAGGGTTCGAAATACACCCATCCAATAGGGTTTTCCATGTGTAGGACTTAGATTTTACAATATCATTCCATTTTATTTAAATCGTTAAATAATGAGGTCATCGCTACATCATCATGATGTCATACATAATTTAATTTATTTAAAGTCTAAAAATTATAAAAAAAAATACTATGATGTAGGAAATATATTTATCTTTCCAATTAATATTCATAATCAAAAATCTGATCTTTATAACCCCATTTAAAAATTTTTTTAGTAAAACATCTCATGTTTGTGTCATTTTTACTTTTACATTAAATAAAAAGTTATTTATGTCATTTCCCAACCAAAGTGGCTCCATGGGGTCCCCAAGTTGACCCATGGATTTTATTGGTCGGCCATGACACATACAATGAGGGTAGGACATGTGTCAAGCTCATCTTATTTTATTAAAGCATTATTTTTACCTTAAACTACACTAATTACCTCTAATCGTGATTAAGAACATAAGAGTTACTATTCATCAAAAAATTATTTTAATCTCATTAAACCACATTTTACTTCTTAATGAAAACCATTTATGTTGGATTTTTGAAAATCAAATCATAGAAGTGGCAATGTTTCATTTAAACGAAAAATCAGTTTCTTTAACTACCACTTAGTGGTTTCACTATTCATCAAAAATTGAAGTTTTTCAGAAAAATACAAAATATTTACCCTAATCTATATTTGATATTCTGAATTCAAAAATGAAGTCTATTTTACAAAATTCAAAAAATATAAGTCACATTAATTAATATAATAATTAATTCCCGCAGTCATGACAAATAGTGTGTTTTTATGAAATAATAAGTATCAAAAGATAGACACCAGTTTAAGTCCAATTTCAAAGTGAAATTGATTCCAATGACCACCATTGGATTAAATGGTAAAAATGTATTCTAATTTAACTTTAAAACCAATTCAAAAGATAACATAATCATATAAATAAATTAGATTAAAAAGCAGTTTTGATGTAAAATGCAATATTTTTCACTATTCATTAAAAAATGAACATTGTCTGAAAAATACCAAAAATTCACAAAAAGTAAATTTCGATGTCCCAATCATAAAGAAGAAGTTTATTTTGACAAACATAGCTTATAAAATTGTCAAAAGATAGATTTAAAAATGGTTTTCCATCAAAAGGAAGTAAAACAATCTTTTAAAAATATTAGTGTATTCCATGGTTAAGATTGGATTTATTTTCATTTTAAGCCTCTAAAACACTATATAATTCATTAATAGACATAGATAAAAATATCTATTACTAATTACTTACATGGGATGTTACATCCTTCCCCCCTTTTGAAAATTTTGTCCCCGCAAGTTATTTACTTGTTGAATAAATGGGGGTACTTATCCCTCATTGCATTTTCAGATTCTCATGTTCTCTCTTCCATCAAGTGGTTTTTCCACAAAACCTTTACCTGATGAATCAACTTATTCCGTAACACTTGCTCCCTGTGGTCAAGAATCAGGACCATTTGTTCCTCATAAGATAGGTTCTCTTCCAACTGAACTATCTCTGGACTCAAAACATGAGATGGATCTGGCATATACTTTCTCAACATCGAAACGTGAAAAAAATTGTGTACCTGAGATAAACTCGGAGGTAAAGCCACCCGGTATGCAACTGATCCAACTCTCTCCAGAATTTCATATGGTCCAATAAACCTTGGACTGAGCTTTCCTTTCTTACCAAATCTCATCACACTTTTCCAAGGAGAAACCTTGAGAAAAACATGATCACCTACCTCGAAAGATAGATCCTTCCTCCAGTTATCCGCATAACTCTTCTGCCTGCTCTGAGATGTTCTCATGTTCTTCTGAATCAACTGAACTTTTTCTTCCATCTCTTCTACCAATTCTGGTCCCATCAACTTCCTTTCACCCACTTCATCCCAAAAAGCTAGAGTTCGACACCGCTTCCCATATAATGCCTGAAATGGTTCCATCTGTATACTAGAATGAAAACTGTTATTATATGAAAATTCAACCAAAGAAAGATGTTGGTCCCAACTTCCCTGATAATCCATAGAGAAAGAACGTAGCATATCCTACAATGTCTGAATTGTTCGTTCTGACTGCCCATCTGATTGAGGATGAAAAGCTGTACTAAAATTTAATTCAGTACCCAACGACTTCTAAAGGCCTTTCCAAAAGTTAGAAGTGAACCTGAGATCACTATCAGATACAATGGAGAGGGGAACTCCATGTAACCTGAATATCTCTTTAAGATACAAACGGAAAAGTTGATCTAGGGAAAAAGTATCTCGTATAGAAAGGAAATGAGCAGATTTATTCAAGAGATCAACAATAACCCAGATTGCATTATTAGCTCAAGATTTCTTCGGTAATCCCACAACAAAGTCCATGGATATTATTCTCCCATTTCCACTCTGGCACTGGTAAAGGCTGAAGCATCCCTTTCAGTAACTGCCGCTCTGCTTTAACCTGTTGACATGTCAAACACTTCACAGTAAATCCAGCAATATCTCTTTTCATTCCATCCCACCAGTAATACTTCCGCAGATCTCTGTACATCTTAGTACTGCCAGGATGAACTGAAAACGGAGAACTATGAGCTTCACATAACAACTCTCTCTTCAACTGTGAATCACAAGGCACACACAATCTCTTCCCAAATCTCAAAACGCAATCATTATCAATGTTGAATTCAGGTAACTTACCTTTCTGAACCAGCTCTACCTTTTTCTGCAACTCACTGTCTTGCTTCTGTGCTTGCTTGATTATATCTGATAGAGATGATCTCATTGATACCTGAAAAAAAACAGAAGAACTTCCTGCACCAACAACTTCTATGCAAAAGTTAATCAAATCCTTATCCAAAGGATCATGTTCCAAACGCAACATTTCTAATGAAGCATTACTTTTTCAACTCAAAGCATCATCCACTTTATTTTCTTTTCCCGGATGGTAATGAATTATACAATCATAATCCTTGATTAATTCCAGCCATCTCCTCTGTCTCATGTTTAACTATTTCTGAGGGAATATATACTTTAAACTTTTGTGATCAGTATATATTTCACACTTTACTCCATACAAATGATGCCTCCATATTTTTAAAGCAAAAACAACAGCAGCTAATTCCAAATCATGTGTAGGGTAATTTACCTCATGAGTTTTCAACTGTCAGGAAGCATAAGAAATTACCTGATCATTCTGCATTAGTACGCAACCAATTCCTTTCAATGAAGCATCACTGTATATAACAAACTCACCATTTCTGGAAGGTCGTGCCAAAACTGGAGCATTCACCAATCTTCTTTTCAATTCCTAAAAACAATCATCACATTCTTTTGTCTAGATAAACTTAACACCCTTCCGAGTTAGCTTAGTCATTGGACGAGATAACTGTCAAAAATTTCTAACAAACCATCGGTAATAGCCTGCCAAACCAAGGAAGCGACGAATCTCAGTTACATTTGTGGGTCTTAGCCATTCTTCAACAACCTTTGTTTTCACAGGATCAACAGTTATCCCATCTTTAGAAACAATATAACCAAGGAAAGAAATTTGTTGCAACCAAAACTCACATTTGCTGAATTTTCCATATAGTTTCATTTCTTTTAAGGTTTTCAAGATAACCCTTAAATGTCTTTCATGCTCCTCTTTACTATTAGAAAACACCAAAATATCATCAATGAAAACCACCACAATCTTATCCAAGAACTCATGGAAAATTCTATTCATTAAGTCCATGAATACAGAATGTGCATTGGTTAGCCCAAAATGCATTACTAAAAATTCATAATGGCCATATCTTGTATGGAACGTGGTCTTCAGAACATCTTCTTCCTTTACCATCAGCTGATGGTACCCCGATCTCAAGTCAATATTTGAAAAATACTGAGCTCCCTAGAGCTGATCAAACAAATCATCGATATGAGGCAAAGGATATTTGTTCTTAATATTGATGTTATTAAAGGCTCTATAATCAATGCAAAGTCTCATTGAACCATCTTTCTTTTTAACAAATAAAATAGGAGCACCCCATGGTGATGTGCTAGGTCGAATGAAACCATTATCTAATAAATCATTCAATTGCTCCTTCAACTCTAAAAGTTCAATTTGATCCATTCGATAAGGGGGTTTTGAAATTGGCTTAGCATCAGGAACTAAGTCAATAGTAAACTCAACTTTCCGATCTGGTATTATTCCAGGCAACTCATCAGGAAAAACATCAGGTTACTCATTTACCACTGGAACATCATTAATCTTAACAGTTCCTTTATTTTCAATTATGTGTGCAAGGTAACATTCATTTCCATCTTTTACAAGTTTCTTGGCCTCTTGATAAGTTATCAACAGTAAGGGTTCATTCTTGTACAAAAACTGAAAGTCTTTCTGAAAAGAGACTTATTTATCTCTACAGTCAATCTTAGCATGGTAAATATAGAGCCAATCCATACCCAAGATAACATAAAACTCTATTAGAGGTAGAACAATAAGGTTTGCAAGTAGGTTCTTTCAACAGATAAGGATAGGAAGATTCTTATAAATTCTTTTTGCCTCAACATTTCTCCCAGGTGTTTTTACCAAAAGTTCAGGAGTCATTTCTTGATATGGTATTCCCATTTTACTAGAAAAGGTTTCAGAGATGAAAGAATGTGTAGACCCCGAATCAAAAAACACACTGGCATAATCTGAAAAAACAATGTACCTGATACAACTTCATTTGATGGCCTGACATCTGCTGAAGTAGTTGAAAATGATTTCACAACCCCTTTATTCTTGTAGTCTAACTGCTTCCCATCACCCAAGCTCTTTGTCGGACACTCGTTTGCATAGTGACCCATCTCATTGCACTTAAAACATTTCACTAACTGTAAATCAAATTTTGTCTTACCTTCACTTTGATCTTTTTCAGTGCAATCACGAGCCTTATGTCCCATCTTACCACATCGGTATCACTTTCTAGAATTCAGAAGACATTCCCCAGCATGCCTTTTCCCATATTTATCACAAACTAGAAACTTAGTTTTCTTACCGTAAGACTTTTTTGAAGAATTCTTACCTTTCCCCTGCCACCTCGGTCTCTTCTTCTGTTGGTTGTTATAGAACACTTGATCATCGGAAAACTCCATTTCCACCTTCTCAGGACATCGAATAAGCTTTTCATAACATTTAAACTCACGAGAAGATAATGCCCTTCGATACTTTTTCTTTAATCCTGAGTAAAAATGGTTGACTTTACTATCATGGTCTCGGATAAAATTTGGAGCATACCTTGCCAATCGAGTGAACCTTCATTCATAGGCAGCCACAGAGTCTTCCGCTTGCATCAATTCCAAGAATTTCTTTTCCATCCTAAGTCGAACAGCCTTAGGAAAATACTTCTCAAGAAACATACCTTTGAATTCATCCCAGTCGATAGCATCAATCTCATCAGCATCCCTGATATTTTTAACCATCGACCACCACTGATCTGCTTCACCCTCCAAACGATAAATATCAAGACTATCCTTTTGATTCTCTAAACACCCCATGACATCAAAAATCTTCTCTAGTGCTTTAATCCACCCTTCAGCTAGCACATGGTCAGATGATACTCTGAATGATGGGGGATGTTGCCTCATGAAATGTTCCACCACTTACATGTTCCTCTGCGGTTGATCTGGATGATCTCGTGTATGGATACCACCGCCATTTATCACTTGATTCAATTGTGCCATTACTGCAACAAACTGTTCAGTTCCAATTCCGACCATCTCAGGATGTAGATTCAAGAGGTTATTTCCTTCTGCAATCCTTCCTAGTACTACTTCCCTGTTTCCTCTACGGAAAACCATTCTGAAAAAACATGTCTTAGATGAAGCAACATGGCAATCTTCAAATGCTATATCATTTCAATTTGACCATCAAAAAAATATTTTTGGATAATCATTTAATAGAATTCTAACTCCTAATGTTATCTAAACCGACCTCTGATACCAACTATAAGGCCCCAGTGTTAAACCTTACTTAATCTTGAGTTGTTAAAAGATTACACATTGAGGATCTTTTCGGGTTTAGAGTTTTAGAGAATTAGATCATAAAACATGCATTAAATTCCACATATAAACAAAGTGGTTACATAATGATAATATTATTCTTTCCCATCAATGGAGACATATTTAAAATAAAACATGGATTCTTTCTTGACACTCCCTTGACACTATCATCATATCATGTACATTTCCCTTGACCTGTGAAAAACATTTCAAAAAAACTTGGGATGAGCATTAAAAGCTCAGTAAGGGATATAAAAATATATGGAAAGGAAACATAGGTACATATATACATAAGAATGAAATCATACTTTACCCATAAAACATAAGCACTTCAACATACCTCATCCAATCATGAATAAATCATAGAAATCATAAGACATAAAGGTAACTTGAGGCATTCATAACATTCTTACATAGGGAGTAACCCTCTTAGTTACGTTTTGAATACCCATCACAGTATATTCCCTAAATCTCTTCGGAGAAACCATAACGTTACACTCCTTCACGTTACCCAATGCATTGGAGAGCTATATTGGGCTCACCCTCCCTTAGTTTATCACGGAACAACCCATCTTCATAATAATTCCCAAGAACCTCAACATAATCATATCACATAAAACATGCATAAAGGAAACATAACATTTCCACCTTTCAATCACAAGATATCAATACAACACATTGATATAAAAACATTATTAAAACCATTTTCAATACCATAATAAAATAAAAGTAAAACATGGTATTTATTTTTCTTTTAGAAAGAAGGTATGGCATGTAGAGGAAGCCGAAACTCAAATAATGGTCACGGCGGCAGAGAAGTCGTTGTCGCCGCATACGTACGACAAAAAAATTCCCTTTTTTAATTTAATAAACGCTTCATTTAAAAAATATTCCTTTTGAATAAACGTAAAAGTCAATGGGGTTTATACACCATATAAAAGAAGGTTGTGTATATAACAAAATATGCCTCAATGAAAGGAGATTGAGATGAAGTCCCATACCTCGGGTCCGAATTGACTCGGTCATTCTTTAATCTCCTGAATAATAAACTTGAGTTAATTTCTACTTGATTAAGAACATTTTTCAAGTTCATAATTCCTTTTATATCACTTATTTCCATGTCATTAACACTATGTAATTATTTAAGTTAATAACGGTCGTTTTAACGATCATTGGTACTTGAGTCAAAAATAAACCCTTTATAATTACAAGTTGTTCATGTATACATTATATCCAGAATTATAATCATTATGTATATATGATATATATCCAGTATATACATGCATTTATACTATTACATAATCATTTATAGGTAAGAAATGAAATGCATCGTTCATGGAGACGGTAAGTCGTACGTACGCATGAACGCTACTTTCATTTCTATATCATATTTTATAGAATGGAATCATAATTATATAATGGTATATTATAATTCCAGTATAATATCATATATAATATCATAGTTCCATCCTTTATACGTCCCACATATGGTATTTAACGAATCAAATCACTTTGAGGGGGCGATAGTCCGCACTTCGTTAAATGAAGATATCGCGTTTACCCATAATGGAAACCATAAAGGTATGCCCAAAATGAAAAATACAGAAGCATAAGGAAAACATAAACATATTATATATCATATATAAATATAGTTACATCTTAATGGCCACCTTCTATGGTGTTAAAAGAATGTTGAACAATCATCGTTTCGGGAGGCATAAATTCACCATCCACGGAATCAGTATGTCCTTTAACCATTAGATGTAGGTGTGTGTAAGTGTAGCTCGAATCCTTCTTAGAAAAACATCCTAGTTTATTGAGGATACTGTATTTGTTACAAAAGAAAATAATAAAAAGTTTTTAGGGGGTTGGAGAAGCAAAATCAAACAAAAGGACTCAAAAGAAGACATTACCTTAAAATCGGGTAACTCTCTTAGATTTGAGCTCAAAGGATTCCTTGGGGAGACTTCTGCCCAATTTGAGGATTCAAGGAGTAATAGAGGGATGTGGAGAGCCAAAATGGGCAGGATTTGGCCGAGCCAAAGGCTTTGGGAGTGTGGGTAAAGAGGTAGAGGTGGGGGCCTTTTATAAGAGGAGAGGAGGGGCACTATTGGAAGGTACAGAAAAGTCACTTTATTTTAAAATGGTATTCGGATTTAAGAGGTCCCACATTTATGTGTCTCGAGGTTAAGGTGATAAGTGTTCTAAATCCACCCATCCAATAGGTTTTGGCCATGTGTAGGTCTTAGATTTTACATTATCATTCCATTTTATTTAAATCGTTAAATAATGAGGTCATCGCTGCATCATCATGATGTCATAAATATCTTAATTTATTTAAAGTCTAAAAATTATAAATAAAATACTATGATGTAGGAAATATTTCTATCTTTCCAATTACTATTTATAATCAAAAATCTGATCTTTATAACCCCATGTAAAAATTGTTTTAGTAAAACATCTCATGTTTGTCTCATATTTACTTTTACATTAAATAAAAATTTATTTATGTCAATTCCCAACCAAAGTGGCTCCATGGAGTCCCCAAGTTGACCCATGGATTTTATTGGTCGGACATGACACATCCAATGAGGTTAGGACATGTGTCAAGCTCATCTCATTTTATTAAAGCATTATTTTTACCTTAAACTACACTAATTACCTCTAATCGCGATTAAGAACTTAAGAGTTACTATTCACCAAAAAATTATTTTAATCTCATTGAAAAACATTTTACTTCTTAATGACAACCATATATGTCAGATTTTTGAAAATCAAATCACAGAAGTGGAAAAGTTTCATTTAAATGAAAAATCAGTTTCTTTAACTACCACTTAGTGGTTTCACTATTCATCAAAAATTGATGTTTTTCAGAAAAATACCAAAAATTCACCCTAAGATATATTTGATATTCCGAATTAAAAAATGAAGTATATTTTAAAAAATTAAAAAAATATAAGTCACATTAATTAATTTAATAATTAATTCCCGCTGTCATGACAAATAGCGTGTTTTTATGAAACAATAAGTATCAAAAGATTGACACCAGTTTAAGTCAAATTTCAATGTAAATTGATTCCAATGACCTAAATTGGATTAAATTGTAAAAATATATTCTAATTTCACTTTAAAACCAATTCAAAAGATAATATAATCATATAAATAAATTAGATTAAAAAGCAGTTTTGATGTAAAATGCAGTATTTTTCACTATTCATTAAAAAATGAACATTGTCTGAAAAATACCAAAAATTCACACAAAGTAAATTTTGATGTCCCAATCATAAATAATAAGTTTATTTTGACAAAAATATCTTATAAAATTGTCAAATGATAGATTTAAAAATGGTTTTCCATCAAAAGACAGTAAAACAATCTTTTAAAAATATTAGTGTATTCCATGCTTAAGATTGGATTTATTTTAATTTTAAGCCTCTAAAACACTATATAATTCATTAATAGACATATATAAAAATATCTATTACCCATTACTTACATGGGATGTTACAATTGAAGTGTGTATGCCCTAAATCCATGTGATATCATATGGTATGATATGGTATGTCATAGATTATTGGATATAAATTTCATAAGTATTACTTTAATACTATAAGGTATAACATATTTTAGGATATGAGGATATCATATATGCAATACTTGAGCATATCATAATATATGATTTTTTGAATTGCAATTTCATGAGTCATATGGTATAATTACATTGTCATGTTCATAATTTGACAAATAAAATTGAAAGTTAATGAGTTAATAATCACATATCCTACTTTTAGACCATCATTAATTGGACATTCATATGATGAAATGGATGGGAAAATAGATATAGTTGAGGGTAACAACTTATGAATGTATTAACTCATAATGTAAGAGTTAATTTATGTACATAGAAGGATCATAATTAGGTAGTTTAAAAAGGGTCATTCAACATGATATAATAATTATGAAATATTTCCCAAGCCTTATATGTATAGATTCTTCTTATACCATCTTTACATCATGAGGACTATCATACCCTAGAGGGTTAAATAATCCTAATCATATGATAAGTTGATTCAACATTACATATTGATACATTATAGAGAGGAAATTTTGATGGATAAACGTTGATTATCATCATCAACCAAATTCCATCAAAGTTCACATCAACAACACTAAAATGTAAGGTGCATATTTATAGGGTTATTCATTTATAGTATGCATTATTTTGGTTTCTAGCATAGTCGATCTTTTATTTGGGTTTATATATTGAATTAGTTGTGTTTAATGAGTGTTGTTACATCCTTTGAATCCCATAATATTTACCATGTTGGATTATATGTCCTAGAATTGGTTATTTTTTTAGGATTGGGATGTTATGCCAATCCATCATAGACTTGAATGTGAGATGAAATCACATACTCATCTATTCCTCATCTCGGTAATGGAATGGAAGAACATGACCATTCATTATAGAGATTGTGTATTGAATGGAATGATATTTTATTCACTCTTTTAACATTTTATAGAATAAAGTGATATAACCATTCACTTTAGACATTGAGTATGGGATGGAATGATATTTCATTCACTCGTGTCATTTATTTTTGGATTGGAACAACATTCCCATAAGTTGATGTTTTTTATTATGGATTGGGATGACATGCTCTATCATTCGTGACTTGATTAAGGGATGGGATGTTATTCCTTTCACTTGATTACTTATTATGATATGCCAAATTTAATTTTTTTTATGGATTTATAGTTATGATAACATGTTTCTTTTCTAGTACTGATTATGGGTATATGGGTGGTGGCCATGTCGATACTCTCTGTTGCAAGTTACATGTTCATACTAATACTGAAACTAGATAATGTTGGTATAGTCACTCACTTTGGTAACTTTTCTTCCACTCTAGAGTGTGATAAATAGTATTATGTTATTTTATATTTTTTATTAGTGGAATATCACATCATATATATGCATATATATAATCTATATTTTGTTAGGGACACCATTTGGCGTGTCATACTAAGTTGTACACACATAATGTATGGGAATATTTGTGTACTTGTAGATTTTTTGATCAAGGATATGGAGAAGGGGAAAATGCATGATGGTTGATGTGTGAGAAACAAGAAATCTTTGACTGGAATATTGGATCAGGTGGGGACTCAGACCAAGTTTTTTATTTTTTTTTCCCATTTTTTCTTACACACTGTATATTATATGGTCAACCAACATGGAGATCAAATTACTTGTGCATAAATATTTTACTTTATAGTGGTGTTATATTTTTCTATGGAATGTATTTTAACTCTGCATAGTCTAATCATAGTTGTAATATGTATATTATGTTGTTATATTATGGTGTTGATTTATTATTATTCCTTACATTATTATTTATGGATATCTAAACCATAGGGTATTATTTTCACACATCACATATAGATTCTTGCTGCTACTTGACATCTTATGGTGTATAGGGAGGAATACGTAAGGTCATTTGGTACCACCAGTTTGGTCATCACATGGGTAGGCCAGACTAAGATGTTAAAAAGTGGTATTAAAGCCTTATATTTATTTATATTACTATTGGGGATATGCTATATTGAGTTAAGATGTTATCAGATGATGGGAAACACCCTATATTTGAGAATAGATAACCCTTCTATAGAGAATATAATATTACTAGGGCCAGAATTATTTTTCATTGTTTCCAGATATTATAATTCTATGATTTATAAGGAACATTATATATGAGTTATGTTTTATTATTTTACTCTTGGAATAGAATCAAAAGTGTCATTTTGTTCTTATATCATCTTTAACACGTATGATTCACATTAAATTCATATACTTGTATGATATTGATATTAGGTAAAAATTGGGGGATTGTTTATCAATAATATCAAAAATAAGTTATATAATGTTTTCTTATATAATTTATTTGTGAAATTATACTTAACAATATTTAAGATTTCGGTCACATATTTATTATTTTCTGATTATTGTTTATATAGATCTAATATAGAATTGTTTTTGGCCCTAGAGAGTAGATAATCATGGATAAATACATTTCACTTGAGTATATGATAGACTAATATTATAGGGTACATGTATAGTATAGTGGGATGTTATGCCTATTACTACTTATCCAAAACTATGATATCCAAAAAAATTATAGAAGTTATCATTGTCATGAGTTTGGAATTTCATTGTTATTATACCATTGTAAAATCTAGTTGATAACTAAGAGTTTGGGGACAATAATTCCCCACTAAGACTTGAGATGGTTAACCATGTTGTGAATAACCTCTTATCTATTAGTAAAACTGATAAAGTCTACTTGAGGTTATTCATTATATGGTACGTGGTGTTAGAGATGTTCAATAAAGGCACCATGGCATAGTCATGGTCACAATGTCAAGAAACTCTATTTGGAACACTATGTAATGATTAAATTCACTATATCATGGAGGTTTGTATAGAAATTACCATATTATATTATAATTCATGGTTTGGACTCTATATTCCACTCAATTTATCATAATCATTTATTATTCATTATATGAAAAATATAAAGTATTTGAGTGTGACATGACCCAACCATCAGGGACCAATCTTGGGGGGAAGTAAGCAGATGGTTTCCCCCTAATCCCACCTATAATAGGATAGTGGATAGTGACTATCATCGAATAGGAATACCAAACATGATGGGATACCTTAGCCTAATGCACCTATAAAAAACTCATACCTCCAAAATGGATAAAACAATGTAGAATATAAAAATATAACGTATTGTAATATATAATAAATGTGACAAATTCTATTATCTAAAATGGAGAAAATATTAAATGATGCAAAATGACAATGGGAAAATATAAACATGGAAAAATAGAGTAGAAAAAATCATCTTAGAAGGCTAATAAAAAGAGTTCCTTGCAATGATCTAGCTCAATACATAAATACTTCTTTCTATAATCACTTCTAGTAACCACTGAGATCCACTGACATTGTGTCAACCAAGGTCATCACCCAACAACATGTCATTTTCCTAAGACGCGACATGTGTAGGTGGATATTCCAATGTAGGAGTCAGTATATACATACACAGTAAGATTTCTCAAAAACCAAAAAGGAATAAATATATGAAAATTCAGACCAAAATCACTGAGGAACGAAAGTTAGAGTGATCAATAAGAAACAAAATCCAAGATAATCCTCCAATGATAGAACCCATAACACAAGATACAGTTCCACTCTTCATATCCCAAGAATAGGAAAAATATAATGAAACCTCAATAATAAAAATAAATCAACCCTTTAACCCATGTCACCTCTCTATAATTTAAATTGATACTCACATCTCTTTGAGTATAACATAGTATATGATGGAGGAAAAAATCCTTAGATAGAGGACATGTAACCTAAGTAGTACACATTAGAAAAGAGAGGACCTAACTTCATAGATAAAGGACCCTTACCAAAAGTATCACACAATAGAAGATGAAGGACCTATCTTTATCAATAATATGGGGGAATCATGCCATATTAAGTAGTATATAGATGATAATGGAGCACCTGACATTGTCAACACTCAGATCACCATGCTTGATCCTTATTCCCAATCTTATAAAGCTAAGGAGGAAAAGATGATCATATCACCTCGCTTCTCACCTTGTATGATAAAGAGAAGTGTGTCACCACATTATATATAGAAATAGTACGTAGCCACATTGACCCATTGACAATGCATTATTAAGTAATGATAATGTTAGCCATACAATGATGGCCTAGTCGAAAGGGGGTATCATGAAATGACCCTTCTCCAACCACACACGAACCTCTGTATTTACAAATTAATTGGTTATGAACACTCCACCATATCATGGAAACGTTTCCTTTACCAATCCCCGCATCATCAAATCCATTACCATTACATGATCATACATAATAAAAACAATTCCTATATACGATAACCCATATCTATGATATTATTATTATCCACTTTTTCCACTCATAACAATCACACCACAATGCCTCTATGACATATTTTAAACTCTATTCCTCCCCCATCACTCAAACAATGGTTTCCATAATCCATATAATTATCATCCTACATCAACTACTTCACCACACTATAACTCCCTGCATTACTATGGGATGACCTGACAACATAAAAAAGTCATTAATCACCATTCCATTGTTATCACTTCCTTTAATCAGAAAAAAGAGCTACTGAGATCCCATCTATAGATTTAATACCCTTAGCAGTTGACTTTTTTATATTCCTAGGTTGGAAAATAGTTCATAATCAATTTTCATATAGCTCTTATTCCTTAAATGCTACTAAACTTAGAAGAATTGAATCCTATTTCCTTTTGAGAATCTATTCACCCATAATTTTTCACTTATGCCCTGATCACTACATTTTCCTACAAATCTTATGACAGTAGAATCCAAATCCCAATCATCTATCAATCCTGGAATGTTTAATTGAACTACCTCTCGTGATGATAGCCTATGAGGTAAACATGAAGGAAAATATGGAAATTAGTGAATAATAATTTTCATCAATATCATAAGTTTCCATTTTTATGATTCAATAACTATTCATCAGGCCATAAATCTATATAAAATAATCTTATAAAACAATGTAGTATAGGTGTAAGAGTTTAAAGAAATAATTATAATGTAGATAAACTATAGAGATAATAAATTTAGAAAATTATCATAGGAGAAAACATTCATGTGTGAAATCCTAAATAATGGGGAAAAATAAAATTGATAAAGCCCTATATCTAATTTGCATCAATTTTTGGTGAATACCATGTTTATTTATTAGTCTTGATGTCAATACTTCATGTAGGCTTTACATGGAATTTCCTATATATCCTAAGCTTCTCCTCTCTTCTCTTATATAATTAGGGTTTATGACAAACCCTCATTATAATCCCTAAGTAAATTTAAATAATAGGTTTTTAGGATTAGCATATATAACATTAATTAATTGTTTAGTCAATTAATTTAGTCAAAAAAACATGGAAGTAAGAACTATATAAAAAACCTCATATGGTTTCATGACATGATAGTTGTGGTCCCATTCAGATGGCCACCTATAAATAATTTAACATTATAGCTAAATCTCCTCACACTGAGACAGGGATTTCTCATCAAAAAAGTGTGGCACCAACCTCCTATAACATACACCCCATGTTGTGACATAATGATGGAATCATGACACCATTGGTCATGTCATGATGTCTGTTTAATTAAATTTCTTATATATATCACACACACACATGTATATATTATTATTGAATCCATCTCACAATAAAATTAAATAAATTACTTAGAGACCCACCCAAAATATAATATTTAACATATTATAATGGTTCAAATAGTAAAAAAATTTATTTATATCATCCTCGACTTTAAATATTTTCACCTCAAAAACCACAACAAACTCAATAAAATGAAACACTAAGCCCACATGTAGTTTTCATTATAAGAACATAAATTTTCATGGAATTACATCATTGTTTAAATGTGGATTGAACATAGTTTTTTTATAATGAAGTGGTTCTAGGGTTTATGGAATGTTTCAGGGGTGTCTCGAGGGTTAGATACACAAAAGGAAAAGGAAATAGTCCAACCAGTGTGCATCGAACAGTTGGCGCATAGTTTGTACTAACCATGCACCTTGCCGGGGAAACTATGAGGCCAAAAAAACTCATGAATATAGGTTGGAACACTAACACCACATCATTTTACAAACTATTTAGGTTCTCCAAAGATACCATGCATCCTGGACCCTCTTAGATAAAGGGATCCACATGGTTGGCTTATGAATTCTCTAACTGTGCGGTTAAACGGTGGAACCCTTAAAAATTAGGAAATTCCCATTTTAATCTATCAGACATAAATTATTCTCCCCAAATTTGTCCCCCATTCACCCCCTCTAGAATGGTTAAAGAACCATCATCCCCCTCCCCATACATTTGTGATTCTTCTTTGATTGTTAGGAATTTGGAGTGACTTTTGGTACAAATGGAAGATTTGAGTTAGTCTTTAACTATATTTTCTTCCATATTTTGTCGGTTTCATAGTGTGTGGTTTCCTCTCTGTCAAAATCAATAATCTTGTGTTATTCTTCGGTGTTCTTCATATTAGTTATTGAGACTGTTTTAGTTCTAATTAAGGTTTTTTTCCGAAGAGAACTTGTCTACAAACATAAGGTAGGTGATCTTAATGATTTTTCCCATAGTCCTGATGTTTTATATGTGTATTTAGTTTTGGTAATTCATTGAATTATATTGTTTTAATTTTTAGGTTATGGAATTTAATTTATGCCTTATATTAAGGTGTGATACATTTCATGGACCCCGTTGGGATTATTGATGATGTGAAACTAAGACTAGGGAAACCCATGGGTTATGTCATACCCTTGGAATTGGTAAAAATTAATTGGTGAATTTTGAGATATGTTAATTATGAAAGAAAGTCATATGTGAATAGTAAATCGGTATGTGGGATTGTTGGAAGAGATAATTAATTTGATCCTATGTTTAACTTTGTGAAATGAAAAAAAAATTAAAAGGGTTAAATGATGTGTTTTGGATTTTGGTATAGTTATGGTTTTGAATAAATAATATAATGTTTTGAAATTGGGAAATATTTTAAAAGGATACAATGGTCACAAAGAGATTTAGAAAGTTGTTTTCTTTATTTATTTCAAATTATGACTTGATGTGAGGACATGGTTCCCCTTTTTTGAAAATAGATTAACAATTATTTTGTATAGTTGGAGATGGAAACGTAATCCATGGGGAATGTTTTAATTGTTCAAAAAGGAAGACCCATGTTTTAAAGGGGTGTTTTCGAGATCATTTTAAATGAGTAATTTTTATTTTATAGTTATCCTATATTTTAATATGGAATTGATTTTATTTCTGGACTAATTGTAAATATTTCATAAGAGGATGTTTTAAATAATGGTATAATTTTTTAATGAGGTATGGTTTTAATGGTAAATATATAAAATGGTTAAATAATCATGTGCACATCATTTGGTGGTATGTGGGGTATTTCACTTGACATTCAGGGTCCATAGTTTGAGTTAGACTACGGTTTTAAACCCCACCCCTATAATGCATGGGTTACGGTTTCTGACTGAGGATATATGCCCATAATGAATGCTTGGGAAATGAACACCTGGACAAAGGATAAGGTATTGTTATATATTTTTTAGGTGGGATATATTATCAAATTTCTATGCTACCCAATTTCTGGATATGAAATGGTTTGGGATGTCATAATGAGGCTCTATACTTCCCAAACATATGGACATGGATTGATTATGGGACTGAGGCCTCAAGGTAAGTTGTTAAATGTTTTTTTATTGAAATTACCCTTATGATTTAATGTGTTTAACACCTTATGATATGGATTGGGATCCCATTTCAATCGAATCTAGTTTTTTTGGTTGGTTTACTGTATAGAAATTAATGGATAAAATAGCTATTTGATAATATCATAAATATGAGATATATTTATTTTGTTGTGTTATTTATGTTTTTCACATGATTTATTTGTATACACTGTTGTACATATTGGTTATTTCTATAGATTCCAATGGTGGTGTCCCACTGAGATGTACTCAAACACATCTCTGGATTCCTTGGTACATGGAAACCTAATAATATGCTTCTTTTTTTCAGTTATTGAATTAGGATAGGGACCTAGTGTATGGTTCATTAATGGGATAATTGGTTAGAGTATGGGAATTCATGAATAGGTTGGAACTCAGTTCCATGTTCAAGATATTTTATTTTTGGTTCAAGACATTTATTTTTTATGACTACCTCACATGTAGAGTGTACATATATTTTTTGTATCATTTTTTCCTTTGTTTGTTGTGGGAACTGATCATATTCCATTCATTTGTTGTTTCTATTGGTTATTTTATCTGTTGATGTTACTTTTGTTATGGATTCACTCTGATAAGAAAGTATAGACTCCCTAGGTTTGTATTTAGACCAAAACTTCTAGTCGGCCTCCTCTGGAATACTGGGAGGCGCACTTTAGTTCATATGGACTCCCATATTAGGGAACTAGTTATAGAGGCTCCTGGGCCGAGGAAATCACAATGTGGCATCAGAGTGGGTGTCCTTTATATCACTATTTGGGTATAGTAGATAGGATACTAGTATCTTGTCACGGGTTGGTAATGTGTTCATACCTATGTACCTGTAGCCCCACATAGGAAATAAAACCAATGATTCCATGGGTGGGAATTGATGCTCTATTTTTTGGTTTTACATTTGATTGATACTTCCACCTTAGATGACAATTTGGGATATTATCTTATTTATTTCTGAGTTAATATCTTTTCTTTTGTGTTGGTAAGAGATAATGTGTGAGTTCATGAATCATTATATGCATAAAGGATTGATATTCCATCTCTATGTTTCATGTGATTGATAATTATTTGGGACTCAGTGTAAATTCTTGGGTTTTGAAAAATGGAACAATTTTAAAATGATAAAACTTGGGTTTTGAATAGTAAATTTTAATTAAGAATGGAACTGTGAAATGATGAAACATATGGGGACATTGAGAATGGGTATTTATAGTGTTTTGATAGGACTCTATGTGTGGGTGGTTTGAGAAGTAATAGTTCTTTAGTTTTTGACCATGGCTTTGGGTCATGATACTTTGTTGGGTTTGATGTATGGAAAAAAGAGATGTACTTGGTGTTCCCTGTATAGGGTTGGGGCCTTGGGTTATGAGGTGTTGTCTGGTAGTGTGATTGTGGTAACCCTTTTGGGTTTTGATTGTTTGGGTTTTGTTTTGGACCCTATATAGTGTTTTTTGGATTGGGAGTAGGATTTCTAACCACTAGTAGTAAGTTGCTAAGGATTTATGTGTATGGCTTAGAGAGAGAGCTTGTGGCCTTTGCTTAACATTATCTGATATGTATATTTCACGCATTCAATTTATGGTATTTTTATATATTGATTTTTTTATTTAATTTTTTAATTTTGTCAATATTGGGAATGTTTGACTTTTTTTGTGTTTATGGAGGTATACAATGGATTCTTGAAAAAGGAACAAAATTACACAGATTTAAGAGCTAAAAGACACTTTTCACCCTTATCTTCACTCATGGTGTGTCACTAGATTTTTCAGGATGCAACAAAGATTCATGACTAGAGTAGTAAACATGAATGTCATGTATTTCATTTTCACATTGTGATTTCATCAGTATAATTAGTTGCATCTAGAGAAAGTCAAAAATTCATTACGGACTGTGAAATTTCATTTCACGCTTTTACACTAAACACAATGTGAATGTTCAAAACAGAGAAAGATTTAAAAAATCAATTCTAGATATTGATTACACATCGTGTAAAACATCAAACGACATAAATTTTTTAGTGAATAGAAAATTAAATGACAAGTGGCCAAGGGTTTTATGGAAGCCATTGTGAAAATACACCCATGTCTACTACTTTGAGACATTTGAGATAGAGGAAGATGAAGAATGACTTCCAGAAGATAAAGTGTTGATTATGATCATTACTTTTTGTGTCATTATTCAACACCATTTCTTCTTGATTATCCATGCTAGTTTCTCTAATAATTCATAGAATGAGAGAGTAGTGCCCTTAATTTTAGGTTACATCATTTTAGGGGGTGGTTCTATTGGGGATTATTTAAATTTCTTATTCTTTTTTTGGATTGATGAAAAATAGTTTATCAAATCCACTTAATCATATTTTCACATCACACGAATTTTGCTACATTTTGAGGATTGTCATTTAATTGAATTGATTAATTTGTCTATTTTCTTGTATGAACATTTTGAAATCTTGGTTATTTATATTTAAATAGGGTTTTGGGTTGCCTAGTTTTTTTATTATGCCTTGTAGATGAACATTGTAATGGTAGAATCACGTGATTAGTGTATGGTATCCAATGCAAGGAATCTATTCACCCAATTTTGACATAGAGATTCAATAAACCATAATAAATTAAATCCTTAGCATCAGAACCTTAAAATCCTTAAACCTATAATTCCTCATCTCTTGATATCAAACCCAATCATTATTTCACTTCCTTCCCTTTCTTCAAAACATCAAACAATTTCTATATCTATTTGTATAATTAATTTAGAACATACAAACTATCTCGTTCGATTTGATATTTGGTAATTCTAGATACTAAATTTTTAGATGTATTTTCTATGATTTATAAATTTTTTAAAAAATTATATCCTTGTAGGAAATTAATGATGTCATATGGGCTATCATGACCAGATTTTAGGGAGTTCATATCATTTAACTTTTGAGGTGACCTTTGAGAGAGGTCGGCCAAGGATTTTAGTTACTTTGGATGTGTGTATAGAATAGGTGGATGTTTTGGACTTTGGAATTGGAACACTGAGAGATTTTCCTAGTACTGGTTTATCCTAGAGAGATAATTGAAATCTTTTAATGGTTTTAGAGATGTGAATCAAGTTGTGGCTATGAGTCGATAGTCTTGGAAAATTGAGGGTAACCATAGGGTGGTTGGACTAGCATTGCAGGTTCCTTGGAATTCCAAGCACTAGTGATTTCTTTAGAGGTAGGATTGATGCATAGTTGGTCCCATCATGTTTTTGGTAAAAGTGTGCAGTAAACATTAGTTTCCCTCTCATGGGGGCAGCTGAGTTCTTTTTATTGGTTGAAGGTTGTTTCAAATGGCTAGATCATTTTGGTTTTTGGATCGTTTATTTTGATGATTATTAATGGAGTAATTAATGCAATTTTTGGATGGATAAATTAAGGGTGACCAAAGCATGGATGGACGCTTTCATTATGGAGATGACACCCACAGTGAGGGTGGTCCTGTGGTTGGTCTTGTTGTAAGAATAGTTCTATTTTCAGGTGAGATGTTGAGAATTACATGAGGCCGATGAGGCTGATAGACTATGAAGTATGGTTAGATGAGTAAGAGGGTGTTTGGGCCTAGCTCAAGAGATGTACCACTCTTATGATATAGGGTTAGGTTTAGTGTGTGGTCATAGAAAAGTTTGAGACCTTAAAGGATCTGATGATATCCATAAGTGGGTGTGCGCTGGGAAGGCATGATGACATTTGGGATGGGTTAACAGTTGTCTTGGGATAATAACCGATTTTTTTATAAAAAAGTGGTATGTTTGGTTATGCAATGTACTGTTTGATTTTTGATTGGTTTTAGGGATTGTTGTGTCTCTATTATGAATTTACAGGGTCATGATGGAAGAATTAGAGAAGTGTGGTGGAAGTAGTTCCATAGAAAGCATTGGTTCATTGATTTTTGGTAAAGAATCATGAAGTGTCCCTACAAAAAACTGAATATTCAGTAATGGGTTACTAAACTGCCACTAATATTTTTAAAAAAAATTATATTGCGGTTTTTTATAAACCACGGATAAATAATTATATTTTTTTAAATTCAACTCTCTCACTTATCTAGCACATCCTACCCCGAACCCGATGACTCTCCCGAAGCCCTAATCCATTGCATAGTCAATCTCCACTGACTGTTTCAGTGCCACCCTCATCATCGGTCGTCAGCACCAATCACTGCCCCTTGCCACGCCTCTCCATTCCCTTCCGACCCTCACCGCCCCTCGGCTCGTAGTTCTTTCCATGAATCTCTCTTCTAGGTATGATGAAATACTATTAATTTCTTCATTTGACATAAATCCTTATCAAATTATTATCAATATCATACTATGGTTTTATTTTTATTATGGGTTTCAAGTTATTATTAAGATTAAGTGAGTGTAATTTTCATTTAGAATTTATTTGGGAAGTTTTTTTAAAATAGAGTGAATATTAAGGGGTACTGTTAGAAAATAGTAATTGATAAGTATTTATAAATAAAGGTGTGAAGATATTATAAATTTTTGTAAAATGGTTAGACCCATCTTCATATAATTTTTATAGTTCATTAAAAAGTTTTAGATTATCTTGATAATGAATTCATATTACAGTTGGTTGATTATCTAGCTTAGAGGAACAAAAACTATTGATAATAGTTTATCTTTTAGTTCATTCATAGTATTAAACCAGATAAAATAATATATTTTCCATTTCAAGAAAAAATAATGTTTTTTATATAGGATTTCCATATTTTATATCACCAAAGATTAGTTTTGGTTTAGTTATAATTAAATTTAGATATTTTACATTTAAATTAAAATCTTTATTCTGAATTGGAATACTTTTTGAATTCTTGGATTGTTTGTTGGAACATTCTTATAATGTAAATAATTTTATCTTTCACACTGTGTTATGTTGATATTCATATATATGTATATGTTTTTCATATATTGGTTATATAATACATGTTATTAATATATATGGTTATGTGTTATCAGTCACATAAATGTGTAATATGATCCTAGTTATGTTTCTCTAAGGTATTTGATGTTATATTTCTCAAAAAAACTATTCACATTTACTGGTACTCAAATAGGTCATTATTGGTGAAAATCTGTAGTATTGAACATATAAATTCATTGATTTTTAAAATATTTTGGAGTTCTTAGTCATTTTCTAAGATTTATTTTGGTAAAAATTAATTATTTTAGTTATGTATGACATTAAATTCATGAATTGGAATTTCATTTTTATTTATGTACAGATTTGATTAGTGGAAAATCATCTTATATCTTGTTCATTTTAATTTATAATAAAGAGGGAAATGACTCCCATTTACGATTATATACCATAAGTCAATGTTCATATCCAATTTTCATATCTTATGGTCCTTATCCCTCTATTAAATATTGAAAATTCCTTTCAAAGGTGAATAAATACAGTCTAACAGATCCATATATTGGTATAAGGTTGTTGGTATCATTCTTTTATATAATTTTTTGGGTTTTTATATTCGGTTTTTGTTGTTCCATGTTACATTATTTCCATGTGTTTCTCCTAAAATAGATAAACCCCAAAATTAATTATTTGAATTCAATTCTAGACATGATAAGAGACCTTCATATCAGTTTGGAGGTTAATTAACTCATCAAAACCACCACATTGGTAAGTTTCACTACATTTATTAATGAAATATGTTCCCTTTTTGACCTATGTACCACTAATTCATTTTAGGATTTAATTTAACTAGTGAACTTTGATCAAGTGAGTTAATAAAATGATGTAGTCGAACAGATTATACACCATGTCCCTTCATATTATTTAGCAACTATATGTCTTAAATGATTAAATTAATTAATTAATGGATTGAGTGTTATTTTTTATCCTTGAATGTAGTTTGGAAGGGATTTTATTACATCATTAATAACATCTATGATATAACTGAAGTTACTTATTTTTATTATTAATTTAAGGACATGACATTCATTAACATTCACTTGGAATATATAGACATGATGTTACTTATTTCTAATTGTAATTAATAGAAATAATTATTTATATTATTTATTTTGAGTCTCTATACATGACAGTCCTCTATGTTATTCATAATTAATGGTCATAATGTCCCATATTATCAAAAATTAATTAATGGAAATGTTTTTACCCATTTTACTTTTTCAATTCAACAGGCACGACATCCTCTTAAAAAACAACACTATTACTATGCCATAGAGATACCTGAATTTATATTTCCACTAAAGATCATAGGACTATCCTATATAGTTTTACATCCATCATGAAATGAGGAAAATACTGTTTCAATAAATCCCCTTATATATGGAATTTATTTATTTCTTTATATAGGAAAACCTTATTTAATATATTCATATATTTTCTAAACTGTATATATGAATCTCTTCTCCTATTTAGTAATAGTTATGTGTTTTAATTATTTTTAGTAATTTATAGTTACATTGTGATGTATATGGATAAAATATGGATCACATTACTGAGGAACACACCTCAATATGATAAGGGTTTGGAAGAGTTTTTAGATTTTTCAATTCCCAATTGATTCGTTGATAAGGGAATAATATGTCAGTGTACTAAATGTAAATTTATAAGATAGTTGAACATATGTGATGTTTATAAACACTTTATATTGAATTAATTCCCAACTCAATATTTATGTTGGATTTGGAACAGATAATTGAACATTACAGAAAGGTTGAGCACTGATGTCAATCCACAGAATGAGCTCCCAATTTCATCGATAATGAGAAATGAAATTTAAAACATTATAAATGATGCATTAGGCATTTCAAGATATAAACATCAACATCAAAACATGTTAGAACAACTAGTTAAGGGCGTTACAAATAGAAATGTGATAAGTGATGTTTTTGAGACAGTAGTCCTTCCAGATCAAGATTGTAACATATCATTGGATCCTCCTCTTGATTATGTAGAGACTAATGTAAAATAAAACTTCACTGAGAAAAATTTGTTTGATGGTTTAGTTGAAGATGGAAATCACGATTAGTAAATTGGATGTTGGAAATATTCAAAAAAATATATTCTAAAGTTGTACTATATCAAATGACTATATGGAATTAATAATAAGAAAATGTACAAGATATTGGAATTGTTATGTGATGAATTTCTTGAAGAAAACATCCCTGAGTCATTTAATGTTATGAAAAAAGGTGTTAACAGGCTTCCTCTGAATTATAAAAAAATACATGCATCTCCCAATTATTTTAAGCTTCATTGGTGAGAGGATTCAAGTAGAAAGGATTGCAAAAAATGTTCATCTTCTAGTTGGAAGTCAATGAGTGATTTTGGAATTCTGAAACAATATACTACCATGAATAAGAAAAAATATAACACACTTGTGAAGGTTTTATGTTACTTTATTTTAAATCATCAATTGAAAATATTATTCATGTCATCGAAAACCGTCGAACAAATGAACTGGCATTCTGTAGACAATAACAATGATAGGTTAATGAGACATCCACGAGATTTAAAATCACAGAATACATTGGATTCATTACTTCATGATTTCTAATCTTATCCTAGGAATGTGTTATTGGGATTGGATTCTAATTGATTTAACCCATTTGGGATGCTGAGTACCAGTTATAGCATTTGGACAATTGTTTTTATCCCTTAAACTTTTCCTTCTTGGATTTGTATGCAACAAACAATATTTGTCATTTCGATGATTATTCCTAAAGAAAATGCTTGGAATGGATATGGATGTATACATGAAACCTTTAATTGAATATTTAAGGGAGTTAGGAAGAAACGGTGTTGAGACATACGATGCTTCTACTAAAATAATGTTCAAAATTAAAGCAACTCTAATGTAGACCGTTAGTGACTTCCCTGCACTTGGAAATTTATTTGGTTGGAAAAATTATATGGGTTTGGCTTGTTGTATTTGTAACATTCATTTTGATACCAAATGGATACCTCATAGAAGAATATGGTTCTTCTTGTGCCATCAAAAATTTCTCGATCCATCTCATATATTTCTATTGAACAAGTAAAAAATCAATGGTTTAATTGATCATATACCACCACCAATGTTGTTAACTGGTTCTGAAATATTGGCACAACTGGGAAATGTGGAAAAATAATTTGGGAAGGTGCACCATTTGAATGATAGTGGGAAACGAGTTCAAAGTGCAATGTCAAGTGAAATTGGAATGCAACAATGGAATAAAAAAGCATATTCTTCAAAATTATGTATTGGGAATTTAATTTGTTGTATAATAATCTTGATTTGACGTATATTGGGAAGAATGTTTGTGAAAATTTAATCATTACATTGCTTAATGAGCATGAAAAGTTGAAATATCATCTCAATGCTTTAAATGACTTAAAAACAATGAATATAAAGCATGATTTTTGGCCATATGAGAATGAAAAGTAGGATCCGAGAATTTTTTCAATGAAAAATGGAGATAAACATAAATGCATTTGAATTTTAAAACATGTGAATGTATATGATGGGTATTCAAGTAAAATATCAAGGTGTGTTGAGTTAAATCATCACAGGATTCATAGATTGAAAAGTCACGATTCACATATTTTTTTACAAAAGTTACTACCATTGGCATTTCGTACATTCATACTTGAAAAGGATACTATAGTTGTACTCCAATTCCACATATTTTTCATACAACCATGTGTGAAATATCTACATCCATTTGAGCTTGAAAACCATTAGGAGATATTTTTATTTACACTTTTTTCAATACAGATGATCTTTCCTCTGGCATTTTTTACTTTCATAATGCATTTAAGTGTGAATTTGGTTGAGGTAGCTAAATCAGGAGTCCCCGTACATTATTGATGGATGTATCCAATTTAGAGGTACTTTATTTATATGTTTTTAAGTTAAGTAAAAAATTCTTACAACCTAATTAAAGACAAAATTATGTTTTATTTTATTTTATTTCATAGATATATTGAGAATTTGAAATCATATGCGAGAAATAACGCTAAACCGGAAGGATTTATTTCTAAAGGATATTTCGAAGAGGAGTGTCTTACCTTTTTTTCTAGATACTTGGATTATATTGATACAATATTTAATCATTTTGTATGTGTTTATGACACACAAAATTAATCTAAAATACATGGGGAATAAAATATATTTCCTGCTATTCGTTGATCTGTTGGGAGGACCTCAAGTGTTACGCTTACAGAAATGGAATTATTACACGCACATAGATATTTTCTTCTGAATAGTCAAATTAAAAATAGATTTATTAAAGAGTTGATAATACACACAAAGAGACCAATGAGAGTCCTAACAAGAAATGAGGATGATATAGAAAAAACTTATTAATACAGAGCTTGTAGAATGGTTTGAACAACGTGTAAGTTCATAAATATTTTAATAAATATGAATATTAGGTTGACACATATATTTTTAAATATTATAATTTATGTTTATTTTTTTAGATCATGAAGACTAATACTTGATCAGAGTATTCAGACGATTTGAATTTTCTTGCTTGAGGTCATATTAAACAGGCTAGAAAATTCAACGCTAACAATGTGAATGGCTTCATATTTCGTACAGTCAATCGAGAAGAGGGTTTAAAAACACAGAATAGTGGAATAATTAAATTTTATGAAATTGGATACTATGAAAAGTTGATTGATATTATTGAATTAAACAACCATGGTAAATTTTCAGTTATTTTCTTCAAATGCAATTGGGTTGATATTATCATAGGTGTTAAAAGAGATTCCTTGCAATTTACTACTATAAACTTCTCTCACTTGATGGATGTTGGTGACCATGAAATCCATGATTTTTATATCTTATAATCACAATAGAATGTGGTATTTTATATAGAAGATGTTGTGGATGAAGGGTGGAGTGTATTTTCTCATGTAAAACAAAGATAATTGTATGATATGGGTGATCAAGTGGAAGATTTGACCTCTGACATGGAATCTCATCAACAGTATGAAGTGAACTTATTTTTCTATCACATCATTGAAAATATTATTCTTACAAGGTTGTATGAAGTATATGAAGTAATGGAGAGGTAAAAAAACATGATTTAAGGGGAAAATTATTGTATGTACTGTTATCCGTTCATTTATGAACCACTTATTTCATTATTTCAGTCATTCATTATCATTGTTATGTAAATTTTTCATTAGTAATGTGCATATGTTATCATTTTTAATTTGTTTTAAAATATAATTTTTTTGATATATATGTTCTGAACTTAATGTTTTGTGATTAAATGACTGGAATGCCAATAAGTAAGTATCACATTGTTTCATTGACCACACCGACAGATGACGATCAATCTATCTCCCTCTCTACAGCATGTGATACACTATCCACTTTTTCCCCTACATCGTCTCTCACACAATCTATGAGTGTCCCTTCAGCATCTCAGGTGATTCCATCCCCTTCAAGAGCCTCAATAGTGAGAGAGCAGAGAGCCACTACTAGTTTTTCATGGAGATACTGGAGGGTGAAACTTATAGGTACAAATTTTTATATGAATAAATCTATTGCACTTTTTTATACTAACTATTTGTTCATAAAAGATTAAAAAATCCTAGTATAGGGAAAAATATGAAAAGTTCAAATGAGTGGAATCTGATCAGAGAGAATATTTTAGTCCCATTTGTTTGCTATAGGGTCCCTACAGATGACGCCACAAAAATACTTGGCTATATTTTGGGTCAGTTGGTCAAGTGGTTGGGAAGGAGATTCCTGGGTGAGTGCATGAGATGGGTATGAAACCAATACTATATGAGTTATTTAGAAGACCATCAGGGATTGATGTTTTATCTACTCCTGGTTGTAGTCACTCTCAATCATCAGATGCTTAGAGAGATTTTATTCCAATGAAAAACAAAATTGAGTATCAGGGGACTGAGATATCTTCTTTACAGAAAGCGTTGATTGATTTATATGAGAAGAAAACCAGATCTGCCACCGAAGAAATATTTTATCGATGATGGGTGGTGGTAAGCAGGTAAATCACAAAAATTCCAAATCATTTAGTTTGAAAACATTTATTGGGTTAAAGTTAAAATATAAATATACAAGAGTATTTAATTTTCAATATAATTGTCTTAAAGGTTCTTATACCAGGAAGTAGATATGGATGTTGAGGGGGTGAGGAGTTTTATTCATCAATGGACTATAATTAGTGGTTTTGTTGATATTTTTGAAAAATTTGGAAATAGTTTGTTAGTTTAACTATCATGTATGGCACAGAGTAGTCACTAAACATGTTTTGTTTATGTATCATGAGTGGAAGAGTAGTCACCAAATATATTTTAATTTTTTTTATGTCAGGATTTTTATATTAGTATTTTATATGGTTGATTACTAATGAATATTAGATGAATTAGATTATTCTATTATAAAAACATTGCACATAGTTTTTTTCAGGGTAATGGTACTGGGGTTGTAGAACAAGTTGTAGTTTTTTATATGTAAATATACATTTAGAAGTGGTTTAAACCACGACTAAAATGTGGTCTCCTATTATTGGAATCATTTTAAACCACCTCTAAATTATACCGTGCATGTATTTTAATGGTCATTTTTCGGTTTTAGTGACGGTTTTCGCTAGGAAAATTGGATTTTTTTTAGTGGAGGTTAAAGCTGACGCAAAAAATATCAATTTGTTTTCTTATAAACCACCGTTAAAGCCTAAAAAATCACCTCTAAAAATTTTAATGATACGAAATTAAATCCGTCATTATATTGAAAAAAGCGCCGCGTATTGGTTACCGACACCCAATTTATCAGCGATTTTATGAAACCTCCATGGAATCAATTGGCGAAATAGGTGGTGGGTAATTTTCAGTCAGGTGTAAACTAGATGTTGGAAAGCAGGAAAGATGAAGAATTTTGGTAGGTCATGGTGTTCCCATTGTGGGAGGTGACATATGTGATGAGTAATTTGTGGTGGTGTCTATCGATGACCTTTTAGAATATTTTTAACTAGTGAAGATCATGCTCAATATATTGACATCATCCCAAGTATGATAAGAGAGATCTTTATTTACAACTATATACCTAAATGGGTATTGGTAGGATATGAATCCTCTTGGTAATTTTCCCATGGAGCAGTATATGTGGAGTTCTACGGAGGCAATAAACCATTGACTGGTTATAAGAGAGATCCTCAAGATAGACAAAATGTAAATGAATTTTATGGGATTAATTGTCAAAATCATCAAATGAGTAGCTGTTTTTGTTGTTTTTTTTTGTTTTGGGAAAATCTATATGGACACATCCATGTTTTTGGGTTTAGTTCATGATTGAAGCATGATCCATGGTGGTTGAAATTTTTTTATGAATCTAGTGATAATGAAACTTTAAATCTATATAGGGTAATTTTAGTCATAGATCTGTGGAGAATGTCATGGAGTGGATGTGGTGGTATCATGATAAGAAACTTGTGAGGAATGTGTATTGAATCCCTGTGAAAGGCCCAGTGGGCCTTGAATGTGGTGGTTGATCGAGCCCAACATTGTTATTAGGATCAAGGTGGTTTTAATGAAAATTAGAAATTCATATGTTAGAGTCATTTATGTGTATTATAATCCATGAAAATAGTTTATTTCAATGGTGGTTGGTTGTTATAACCGCATCATAAATTGGGATTGGACTCACATAAGTGTGTTTCGGTGGATATTTTGGAATTTTAACTGTCTTCGAAAATGGAAATGGGTTTTGAGGTAGAACATGGTCATCCTTAATCAATGTGGGGATAATGATGGTGTTTGTGTCTATAATATTGACGGCTATCAAGGTGGATGTTGATAGCTTGAAGAGTAATGGGCTCCATGATGGTGGATTATTACTGTAATTCAGGAAAATATTTTGGCAGGTTCATTGGATAATGATTATATACCTAAAGTGAAAAGTCATGGTATGTATCAGCCATACCATTTTTATGTTTTAGTGGAAAGTGTTTCTTAGAAATGAAGACAAACTTTAGAGAGGTCAAATTGATTTTAATTCAAAAAGGTATAGAGTGTGCATGTTCACATTGGGTGGTTTTGAAAAAAATAATATATTCCAGTGTTGGTTGGAGTTCTCCCTGATGATTAGACATGGTGAGTTGGGAAATGCATCGAGTATGTTGTGAAAGTTGAGTTGAGGTTACAATGTTTTTTTATGGTGGTGGTTCCAACCATTGAAAGGTAGTGGGGATGGGTTAAATCATATGGTGGGGAACACCATAGTAAGAAATTGTTCAATTTATGACATGATAAATGTTCAATATTGGATGGACTCAGATAAGATCCATCACGACACTTCGGTTTTGGTGTTGGGTGTTGTCTTTGGTTTTGACCGATTGAGTACCTTGAGATGAAGGTTATTCTTGAGTTTTTCTTCAGATTTTTGGATATGGAACGAGGCTATTGGCCTCACGTTTTGGACCAGAATAGGTTGAGTAATGTAGTTGGATAATTTGAGTTTTCCTATGGATGAAACCAAATTGGGGTTACTGTTATAAATTTGGAAGCTATGTGAGATAGCACCAAGAAATTTTGGCCTTGAATTTTGGAGATGATTGGACTAAAGGTGTTCCAATTGGCACTCCCAAGGTAGTTGAGTGATTTTTTGGTCCCCTTGTGTAAGGTGTTTTACAGATATTACCTAGAAATTTCCCTTGTGTTTGATATTGGTAGTGATGAGGTTGATTTTGACACACCTTTGAGGAGTATTAAGTTCATAATTTTGGTTCACGGTGGGGGAAATGTTTTTGTGTTAGGACTATTTATTGATCCGAGTGTTGTGATGGAATGGCTATTTTTAGATGGAAGATTATGAAATGAAGGTTTCTATGGTTTCCCCAATGTGTCAACTTTTTTGGCCTTTAAGGCTTATTAATTCTTGTAAATTCAGCTTGAGGATGAGCCCCTATAAGGTTTGGAGGCTATAAGATCCTGACATTGTATGGAGGTACGTCCTGGTTTAAATTTTTATTAAACTTATTTTTTTTGGAAAATTAAGTGTTTCATGGTTGTATGGGATGTTTTTAGGGTGTCTTTAGGTTTTGGGACACAAAATGATAAGGAAAAAGGCCAACCGGTGTGCATCACATGGTTGGCGCACTATAAGTTTAACGGTGTTCTTGGCCCGGGAAACAGTGTGGCCAGAACACCTCTCAAATAGTGGTTGGTGCATGGGCACCAAATGGGTTTTCAAACCTTGAAGGTTCTCCAAATATAACATGTATCATAGCCCATATTTTCCAGAGAGATTTTCATGGTTATCACACAGTTTGGCCAACCATCCAGCCAAATCGTCCGACCCTAAAAAACTAGGAATTTACAATTTTTTCCTCTCAACCTTAAATGATTATACCAGAAATTTCTCCCCCATTTGACTCCCTTCAGCTTGGCTGGTCAACCATTGGACCCCTCCTCCTCCATGGGTTATTACCCTTTTATTCATAGACATTTGGAGTGTCTTTTATGCAAATTTAAGCTTTGAGTAAGTATTTAACTCTATTTCCTTCAATTTTTGGGAATTGTCTTGGTGTATTGTTTTATATCCTATCAAAGATCTAAACCATTTTCTTCTATGGTTTAATTAATCATATTGGTTGAGGTGGATTTATATTAAATAAAGGTTTTCTTTTTGATGAGATGTTGTCTATGAACATGAGGTAGGTGATATTAATGATTTTCCCATAGTCTTGATGTTTTATATGTTTATGTAGTTGTGATAATTTACTTTCTTTCTACGATTCAATGTTTTTGGTTAAGAAAGATAATATCATACTTTCATTGAGGCGAGAGACCTTTCATGGACTTTTTTGAGTATATTGATGATTTGAGACCAAACTTAGGGCTACCCATGGGGTATGCCAAACCCTTTGAATTGGTAAAAATGAATTGGTGAATGTTGAGGTAGGGTAATTTTGTAATTGAATGGGTTGTGAATAGTAAAGTGGTCTGTTTTTTTTTGGTTGAACGGATAATTGGTTTGATTATATATTGATCATTTTGAAATGCCCAAGAGGATTTTAAAAAGGGTTAAATGATGTGTTTTTTTATTTTGATCCAGTTATATATTTTAATGATGAATATGATGATATGAATGTGGGAAATGTTTTAAAATGAGGAGTTGGCCTCAATGAGATTTAGAAATTGGTTTTCTTTATGGATTTCAAATTGAGATTTTAAGTGATGTTGTGGTTCCCATTTTTGTGAAAATTAATTAATAATTATTTTGAATGGTTGGAAATTGAAATTTAATCCTTGGGGAATTTTTTAGTTGCTCAAAGAGGAAGACATATGTTTTGAAGGGGTAGATTCTAGATTATTTTAAATGAGTATTATAATTTGTGTCTTATCATAGAATGTGAAGTGGAGTTGATGTTATTTGTGGTCTAGTTATTAATATTTAATAAGGGGGTTTGATATAAAGGTACATGTGTTTATTGAGATTTGTTTTATAATAGTAAATATTTACAATTGTTAAAGAATCATGCGCACATGGATTGGTAGTATGTGGGGTATTGGACTTGATGCTCTATTCCCAGAGGTATGTTAGACTGGGTCTCTAAACCCCAGACCAATAATGCATGGGTTAGGGAGTCAGACTGAGACTCTATTCCACTAAAACTTCATGGTAAGTGAACACATAGACTGATTCTCCAAGGTAGTTATATATATTATTGAGTACGGATGTTGGAATAAGGTTCTATGCTTCCCAATGTATGGAAATGGCATGGTTTTGGATGTCGAACTAAAGCTCTATGATTCCCAAACATTTGGACATGGATTGATTATCAAACTGAGTCTCTAAGGTAAGTTGTTAAATGATTTTTTAGTGAATTCCCCCTTATTATTAAAAGTATGTATCCCGTTATGTTGTGTCTTAGGATTTTTGTGCGACCAAAGCTATTTTGATTTTTTGGTTAACCCTAGAGAACTTAATGTATAAATTGGTTGTTTGAGGATTTCTTAAATATGATATATATTTCTTTTATTGCTCGGTTTATTTATTGTACCTGATTTATCTTCATACACTATTTTAAAAACTGGTTTTGATTTAGACACCATTGGTGGGGGCCTACTGAGTTGTACTCAAACAATGATCAGGCCTCCATGGATCTTGGGTACCCATGGACATGATACTTTTTTAGCTATAGGTTCAGGATAGGGACATGTTTTATGGTTCATGCATGGGATATTTTGTTGGAGCATGGGATTTCAGGACTGGGTTGGGACATGGGTCCTTGTTTGGCATATTTTTGGTTTTGGTTCTATAAATTTTATTTGTATGACTTCTTGACATGTACAGTATACATATCTTCATTGAATCATGTTTCCATTTGGTTATTATAAGAACTGGTCTTATGTTGTACATTTTTTCTTCTTTTTGGTGACTTTATCTTTTCATGTTACTTATGTTGTGGAATTATATAGATAATTAGGTTTATTCTCCCAATGTTTTTCATTTGACCCATTCTACTTTTCAATGACCTCTTCTATAATGGGAGGCACGAATGTGGCCATCTGGTGACCCAGATTTGGGCATTGGTTATAGTTTTTCCCGGGCCAGGGATGTATCACTCATGCTCCACCAATCTCATTTAAATGTTTCCATGATACCAATCAACACACACAAATGGAATATCTCATCCATGAAGACTAGTCTCCTACTTGTACTCAATCATCACGAGGTACTCCAAGATGGTGGTGTTTTCCTAAAAGTATAGATCACCCCAGTCAATGATTTTCAATGGTTCATGCACATATATCCTTAGTTGTTCCATAAATAAGAATTTTCCCCCTAATCTATCTATAGGGGAAATTACAGGTGTTAATAAACCTTTCCCACCCTATAAAAGATCTATAATAGTCAAATAAATCATATGGACAACATTCATACCGAACCAAAAATACACCAATAGAGTCATCAAAGGACCTATAAGAACAAATGATCTCCATCCACAAACTATGAATGATTCTTTCATTTGTCATCATATAAAATATAATGGATCTGAGAGGTCCTTATGTTTTCAAAGATCACATAATCCTTATTCTTTGTTACACACACCAAATTTGGCCCCATTAGTGATAAGCCTCCTACATTATTCTAGTACATGGGTGACCCACAAGGTCTCTCATACAGGGCCTTAAAAGGTGACATTATAATGATAGAGAATTTTTTTCCATTTTATATGAACTCCCCTAAAGATAAATGAACCTCCCAACTCCAATAAAAATACAATATGCAATCCTATAGCATATCATTGAGAACCTATTTTTTTCACTTAGTTAAGCCATCATTATGGGGGAGGGACACTATAGTCAACTACAACTAAATTCTTAATTTATCCTATAAAACCATCTAAAACTGGTATATAAACTAATATTCTTTAGCAAAAACAATCTATTATGATATTACATGAATTTATACAACCTCTACAACATAAAAGTGTCTCATAGTATCCAATTAACTCTACTCCCAAATGGAAAGGAAGTGGGATGACTTGGTTATTTGATCAATGATCAAAATGATAGCATCATAACCTCTCAAAAACTATGGGATTATTTTCATTCAATCCATTGATATTCCATCCCACTTACACTCTAGCACCTAAAAGGTTTGGGTTAAACTTTTGGGGACTTGGTGCTTTGTCTTAAGCTATTAACAGCTTAGGAATCATGAGACAAACTTGGAATCACATGACTTCATACATGTTCACTAAAATTGACACCTTTCCACTCAGTACATCTTGGTTAGTCTAGGATGTACCATAAATTTTGATGTATAAAACTCCCTCAACACCTCCTCACACAATGTGAATGGAAACAATATTCATCCATAAAATAGGATGACATTATCCCCACATTTATAATATCCATCAGGTGCATCACCTAAGGATATATGATCACATAAAACCTTACCATATATTCCTCAAAACTGGGTTCCTTCATGCACTAATTAAGTAGATGGGAAACCACCATTTATCAAAGATAATTCACCTCTCCTTGATCCACAATAGATAGATATAAGGAGTCAAACTACTTTGACACCTCCCCCCAAAACCGAGAATGAGAATTCTAACTGGTTTTTCAACATGATTTCATTCACTGAAGTAAAAAAATATTAAATTCATAGTTTTATAGGCCCTACTACAAATGAATCTTCTTTAGGGAATGATATTTCTAAGTAAATATTTACCTGAGACACATATCATTCATATTTACTATAATCTTCTCTCCAAAAATAAACTTCATATAACACTTTACAGTGAACACTACCACTTCCATCTCTAGATAATGTATCATCTATTTATTATCATATAATCTCAACTATATGGACCCAAAATAAATCATTGATTTCTTATATGTTGCCATAAAACAAATCCCAACAAAGGATTCATTATAATAAACCATGTAACCAACTCCATCATCTAGAAACCTCATGATAAAAGAACTCATCAACCTACACTTTACAACCTCAAAATCTCATTGGAATCACTTTTTTCAAATGAATGGATACCCATTTCAGGCATGGTTAGTCATGGTGGATGTAATACTAGGGAAAAATTCATGATTCATTTGTAGTATCGTACTAACCCAAAAAAAAAACTCTTTACCTCAAACACATTATTGGGTTTCTCTCAAGCTAACACTACCTCAAAATTTGTTCATTCTATAGCTAATCAACCCTCTGATATGACATGTCCCATTAATTGGTCCTTTCAAATTTAGAACTGACACTTGGAGATATTTTTATATTGTTATTTCTCATGACAAATTCCAAGAAAATACTCATCTGATCTTCATTCTCATCCTTAGATATTGAATAGGCATGGATATTTTTGATGAAAATAAACAAAAACTAGTATAATATGTGATAATGTATCTATATTATAAGGCTTGTGAACATCATTGATACATTCATCGTAATGAAGAGAATCACCAGAAACTCATAATGATCACAACAAAAATAGAATTTCAAATTCAAGATATTATCCTTGTGAAACTAAAGTTATTCGTAACTAGATATAATATTTATCTTCAAGAACCAATTCACTCTATTTAGCTAGTCGAATAGGTTATTAATCCTTAGTGGAGTGGACTTGTTCTAAGTTGTCACTAAACTCTAGTGGTTATAGTCAACACAGATCCTCATGATCTTGTCTACCTTTTTAGATAGTAATAGCATAATTGAACAAGGGGACCCACTATGTACGTTGAAATCCTTCTACATAATTTTTTCCAATTGCACTTTTAGATCCATTAGATGAGTTGGGGATATCCAATAAGTTACAGATGATATTTTAGTAGTCTTGGGGTATAAATCAATATATAACTGTACTTATAAATGAGGATCCAATCCATAAACATAATGAGGAAAATAATAAACATACTCTTCCACAATATAAAAAAACAATCATTCAAGGAGTTTGTATAATATTGAAAACAACTCACCAACTGATGGGTGATCAACTAAAACTTCCCACACACAGGTCCTTATTATCTTGATTTAAAGTCATAATCACCCATGAATGAGAATATAAATCAATAATTGTAGAGACCCGAAGCTTGACGTACATGGACATTACATTACTTTTGCGGAATACTTAGTACATTAAAAATACACACACACAAGGACTGTAATAGTTTAGTGTCTTTGGAAACTCGGAATGTAATCATCTAATCATGGTGAAAGATCTTCATCATCTCCCATAAAAATCTTCATTTTTTTCATACCTAAAACCTTTCTTTATATCCTGGGGAAAATAAAAAATAAAAGGGTGAGTTCAAATGCTCAGTAAGGGTAAACAAAAGAAATATCAATAACATCATATTCATAAGAACATATCTTTTGGAAATCTTAACCTCCAAAAGAGATCATAATTTCATAACATGGGATAAATCATAGTAGTGAAATGTAATCCCAATAGTCATAACATAAAACATGAAACTTTTTGGAATACACACATAATCATAGATAATCATTTCTTATTAGTCAAGACTCATTGTCATGACTATCTTAGTGTACAAAGTCCATTTCTGAACAGAGTCACCCTCGTTTCAGTCCTGTTTCACTGAACCGGTATAACCTACCGTTCCAGCCATGTCTATCTCATGAGATATAAAATAATTACCCAATGTGTTGGATAGATATATAGGTCCCACCCATCTCATAATGATACCATTCTTATGTGTGCCACAAAATCATAAATCATACATCATTGCATAACCCATGTAATAAAAATGGGATTCTTAAACAACATGACATCATAAAACAATTCATATAAGATAAAGGAATTCATTTAAATAATTCCATCACAACATAATCAAATCAATGTAATAATAGGTATAAAAACAGAACCCTTTATTATCTTAGATGGAAAATAATTTTGATAAAACACTTGAACTCCATTCTTGAGGAAAATATCCTTTCTTTTTCAAAAACACTTTTCCTCTCTTAACATGTCATACAATTATGAACTAAAAGAAGTTGATTAAAAATAAACTTGAAAACTTGTAAGGGAAGCTTCTTGGAAATGATGTTTTAAAAATCCATTCATTCCTTATAAGTTAAAAGAAACATTCTTCTCGTACTTTTATCAGAAAGTCAAAAAGTACCTCGTACAAAAAAACGACAAAAGATTCCTTTCATATCCTTTACTAAATACTCACCAAAGCGTAAAATTGGATTTAAACAATTTTAGGTGGATGGAAATAAAATTAAATATTGAAGAAACATGGATGTGGATGATAAAATACACCCTAATAAATTCCAAAGAATAAACATTCTCGGATAAAAATGAGATTGTGATATTTCCCTTACCTTATGTCTGATATGCGTTGTACGTATCCGAAACTCCTGTATAATGATTTAAATAATGTAATTAACTTATTAAAGAATCATATTCATTGTTATGATATCATATATGGTTCACTTATGACTTTATATTACCTGTTCTTTTGTAAATTCCATGTTAAAGAAGCGTTTTGGGTAAAATCGTTTCATTTTTCGTAGGTGTTTGGACTTGTTGTTCATGACATTATTATTAATTATATCATGATTTACTTACTTCCATAATATAAAACATTATTTATATATCATATATATTCATTATATATATATATATATATAATAGATAGATAAATGAAATGAAACACACCGTTCATGGAGACGGTAGTCCGTACGTACGCATGAACGCTGTTTTCCTTTCCTTATTGTCTTGAATGGAAGTAAGTAGATGACATGAATATATACATAAATACAGTAGCTTTATAATTTCATATATTTCATTATTGTTTCTTATATATACTTTATAATCATTCTTAAATGGTTAACATGGAGAATGAATCTCATCGTGTCGTGGAGACGGTAGTCCGTACGTACGCACGAGCGATGATATCGTTCTCATGATCGTGAACCTGTGTTTAAGTGTATGTATACTATTTAAGTATCAATATAAATTTATAATAATCATATATAGCTACTCATTACACCATTATACCTATCCAATTAAGGTGGTGGCGGAAAATAGATTACACCACGACCTGGAGACGGTATTCCGTACGTACGCACGCGCGGTGATTTCCTTTTTCCGTAGGATGGATAAAAGGTTAATTAGAGTTGTTTAATATTTATAATAACATATCAGTATATTATAAATATTCATGTTATTACTTTATCACGAAACAACTAAAGAATAAGAAGTTGAAGAAGAAAGAAATTGAAAAAGATCAGTAATGGATATTACCTCTTTTTGACGCGCCTTTTCTTAACCTCCACTTAAAGAACTAAGGATGGTCTTTGAAGAAGTCCAGGACCTATAGGATGATACTAGGGAAGTGGAGAAGATATTTTGTCAGGGGTTGGCCGAGCTTGAATGATCAAATTGGTGTGAGGAGGAGAGGGAGGAGGTTCTCTTTTATAAGGGAGGAGAGGGGCACCTTTGGGAAAACTAAAACTATTATTTTATTATAAAGTCAAGTTCGGTTTTAAATAGATCCAAATTGATATATTTAGAAGATAAGGTGGGGATGGGTCAAAATAATCTCACTAAATTTATTTTAAAAAAGTTTAGGTATCAATTTTAACTTTATTATTTAGATTTAACTTTAAGTTAGATAATTTAACTTTTACCATGTCTTCTTGTTTTCTTACACTATAAGGTTAATAAACTTACTATATCAAGACAAAAGAACCCCAAGTTGTTTATTATTAATATATCTATCTTTATCTAAGTCATTTGGCCGATCCTTATATTTTTAAGAATTAAATAACAATTAATAATATAATATTTGTTTTAAAAACTAATTTATGTCAATTTTGACACAATTTGGTACATTATTTTTATTAAATTCATAACAGAATGATAAGTTAGAACCAAGTTACGTATATCAACAATAACATGTCATATTAACCTAGAAAATTTATTTAAGTCATAAAAAGTCTCAAATTACATTTATTTGGGCATTTATAACATCAATTATGTCAATATTTCATTAATAAGACAATTACTGCATCATCTTTGTGTCATAATAAATGATAATTATTCAATCCATAAAAATTCTAAATAAATTTCTATGATGTAGATAATTGTATAATATTTTTGGATACTATTCATGTTCGAAGTTCCATGAATTTTATCACTAAATTAAAATTATTATACTTATAAGATTTAAGAAAGTGACATGTTGTCACATTCTTTGGTTTTAATAATAATTAAATTATTTTCATGGAAAAAAGTTCATAAAATGAATCTAATCCGACCCTTAGGTTATATGGGTATACTTTTAGCCATCCAATAGGATTTTTCCAAGTTTTAGGATAATTTTATAATCTTATATTTACCCTTAATTACCCGATTTACCTTTAACTATAGTAAATAAAATTTACCGTAGTTACATTCACAATGCCCAAAAATAAAAAGTAGCTTATTAACATAATTTGGACCCACTGATTCCAAATATGGAATCCATTTTTCCAAATTCAATACAAAAATTTTTCAGAAATTAAATTAAAATTAATCTCATTGTCGAAAGAGAACGGGTTTTTCTTTAAAACAATGCAAAAGATTGAATTGTTTTAACCTACGAATTCAATGTAAAATGAATGATAATGACATACATTATATTAAATGGTAAAAATTTATTCTATTTATACTTTAAAACCATTCAATATTATAATTTAACAACATAAGATATTACGATAAAAAAGTTGTTTTTAATTAAAATATAGTGTGTTTTTACTATTCATTAAAATAAAAAAGTTATCGGAAAAATATCAAAACTTTATCTAATGTAAATATTTATATCCTGATTCAAAATAAGAATTTTATTTTTTCAAATTGAACATATAAACATTTCAAAAACTAGATTTAATGTGGGTGCACCATCAAAAGGCGGCAAAACAACATTTTTTGAAAAATACTTATTTTACCCGAAAAATTCATTTTGTTCTTATACCATGTTCTAGAAAATGTGTAAGATGAATAATAATGTTATAAAATTAAAAATTTATTTAATACTATTCATAACGGCTAGTTCATGACAATATTATAATAATATATCGTTGTTTATTAAAACCCGATATTGCGTACAACACATGCTATCGAGGAAGGTCGTGATTGCGTGTAATGCAAGCCAAGTCAGGGTTGCATGTTGTGAAAGAATCCTCCATTGTTTCGTATAATAGAATCCAACCATATTTCATTTATAAATTGAATATATATATATATATACTCAATGTTGCCTAGAATAACTATTATCAAAATTGTGTGTAAGACGATCCAAGAATAGTGTTGTGTATACTGCAAGCTAATACGGTGTTTCGTATAGAGCAAGGTAATCTTGGTTTAGAATACAACACAAGATATTAATGAAATTAAAAGAATATTTTTCATAAAATCTCAGGGTGTTACATTCTACCCCCCTTAAAATGAATTTCGCCCTCTAAATTCGTCGGGGTTATAAATTGTTTATTACTCGAAAGTTTGATTAATAGAAACCCACATCGTAAAAAGGAATACCAAAATATGGCTTTAAAAACTAAAGTATGAAATGTAACGTTTACCCAAATTAACTAATCACTGGTTTTCCACGTAGGAGAACATAGGTGAAAATATGGATATGGAAGAAAAATCTAACCATCAAGTTCAGATAGAGAGTGGTAGAGAACATGGATATGAAAAAGCCAACAATCGCAAAGCCATAAATTTGTGATGATCTAGGGTACCATCTGATTCATCAGATATAAGATCACTAGGACAACATTTTTGGTTTTCAATATCATTTCCCTAAAGTTGAAAATTTTGAATTAGAAGAAATACTTACTTGATTTTGGTACAATCTCACTGTTGTTCGTGCTTTGAACAATTTCCACTTCATCTCTTAAAGAAATGAAGTTGAATTTGTTATTCATGAAGTGTTAACAGATCATGTGATAGAATGATGGGTCATTCCATCAGTTTCAAACAAATGTTTAGAAATAGTTATCAAATATACATAAGTCCATCTTTGGTGAGGTTAATCATATACGATTCCAAAAATGAACTTATACTTCATATATCATACCGCTTAATAAAATAAAACTAGTTTCTACTAACTAGGGACTTTCTGTAGGCCAGTGGTATGCGATAAAGGCCCATCACACTTTAGTTGTGGGTTCGATTCTCATAGCCTTGTCCGACGCGATGGGTTGTCACTCGTCCTACATGTTTTCCTTTTTATATTACTATAACATCCCATCAACAATATCAAAAAAGTTTTATCCTTAAACAATACTAACTTATGTCCAACATAATCCATTCCAATCTTTAGGCTTATCTAAAATACTTCGGTCCAATCTCATAGTATAGAGAAAATGATCACGTGAATGCCATTATTTATCCCTCATATATCTTGTTCGTCAGATTCAAGTCATGTGAATACCATAATCATGTAATCTCTTGAAAAATGAATACCCATTGAATCATAGTGAAAACATGAGTGCTATCAAAAGATAACTCTTTCCACATACCAAAATCCTCAAATTCTATATAAAAAAACCGTGATATAACTATTTCCTTATATCAGTCATGAGCTCATGAATACTATCAAACATTTAATTTTCTCCTTATCCCTTCATTATGCGCATATCATCTACTTTCCAAAAATATCTGAATAACCTTTCATGGATACCAGTACCCTTAATCATACAATTTCAAAACTCAAGGAAAGACAACAATGTAAAAATCCTTAGATGTCTCTTTATTCCATAGTACCATGAGATTACTTATACAACATTACACTAGATAAACATGTAATCATTCCACTACCTTCTTAAACCATTGACCGAGCTTCAACAATTATTTCATCTCACATATCATTTGTAGTATCTTCATCATCATCAACATAAATATTACCCATACAACCATACCGATTCTCTTCATGAGACATTCCCATAGGGCATTGGTTTGCATAATGCCTGTACATTCCACATTTAAAACATTTAACCATTTTTGATGTCGTAGCAAGACCATTATCCTCATCCCTGGTGTTAACTGAACCTTTTCCTTTGCACTTACTAGATTTGTGTCCTTCTTTTCCACACCCAAATCATCTTCCATTTCCTTTGAAACATTATCCTTGATGCCTCTTTCCACATGATTTAAATATGGGAAATTGAACTTTCTTTCCTCCATGATCATCATGAAACTCCATCTTTCTCTTATTAGCCGAGTCAGGAAACTTACCAAATTTTACTTTATTGATCATATTATGAGATTGCTAATTCAGAATAATAATGATGTTTGGACCTCCAAATCCCATTTCATTTGGTTTCTCATGAAGAATATCATTCCATTTTCCATCATATCCTCCATTATCGTAAATCATCTTATTTCCAGCCATTTTCTAAAACCCAAAAAGAATAGTGTGAGAGGAAAAAATCACAATAAAGGGGGAGTAACATCAATATCTAAAATCATTGGTTTAATCTAATATCGTTACCATAGTTCTAGGACTATATACTATACATATAATTATCCTTGGGGACATCCCTAGACAAACCATAGAAGTATCTCTGGGGATCTCACTAACGTTTTCGCATCCTAGTTTCCAAAGGTTGACTAAACCTTTCCTCTGATACCAACTGTAGAGAGCCGAAGCCTGACATAAATGGACATTAAATTACTTTTGCGGAATACTTAGTACATTACAAAAAACACACAGACAAGGACAGTAATAGTTTAGTGTATTTGGAAACTCGGAATGTAATCATCTAATCATGGTGAAAGATCTTCAACATCTCCCATAAAGATCTTCATTTTTTTTCATACCTAAAACCTTTCTTTATATCCTGGGGAAAAGAAAACATAAAAGGGTGAGCACAAATGCTCAGTAAGGGTAAACAAAAGAAATATCAATCACATCATATTCATAAGAACATATCTTTTGGAAATCATAACCTGCAAAAGAGATCATAATTTCATAACATGGGATAAATCATAGTAGTGAAATGTAATCCCAATAGTCATATCCTAAAACATAAAACATTGTGGTATAAACACATAATCATATAGAATCATTTATTATTAGTCAAGACTCATTTCCATGAGTATCTTAGTGGACAAAGTCCATTTCTGAACCGAGTCACCCTCGTTTCATTCCTATTTCACTGAACCGGTATAACCTACCATTCCAGCCATGTCTATCTCATGAGATATAAAATCTTTACCCAATGCATTGGAGGGAGATATAGGACCCACCCATCTCATAATGATACCATTATTATGTGTTCCACAAAATCAAAAATCATACATCATTGCATAACCCATATAATAAAAATGGGATTCTTAAACAACATGACATCATAAAACAATTCATATAAGATAAAAAAATTCATAAAAATAATTTCATCACAACATAATCAAATAAATGTAATAATAGGGATAAAAACAGAACCCTTTATTATCTTAGATGGAAAATAATTTTGATAAACCACTTGAACTCCATTCTTGAGGAAAATATCCTTTCTTCTTCAAAAACACTTTTCTTTTCATAACATGTCATACAATTCTAAACTAAAAGAAGTTGATTAAAAATAAACTTGAAAACTTGTAAGTTAATCTTCTTGGAAATAATGTTTTTAAAATCCATTCATGCCGTATAAGTTAAAAGAAACATTCTTCTCGTACTTTTGTCAGAAAGTCAAAAAGTACCTCGTATGTAAAAATGAAAAAAGATTCCATTCATATCCTTTACTAAAAACTCACCGAAGGGTAAATTTGGATTTAAACAATTGTAGGTGGACGGAAATAAAATTACATATTCAAGAAACATGGATTTGGATGATAAAATACATCTTAGTAAATACCAAAGTATAAACAATATCAGATAAAAATGAGATTGTGATATTTCCCTTACCTTATGTCTGATATGCTTTGTACGTATCTGAACCTCCTATATAATAATTTAAATAATGTCATTAACTTATTAAAGAATGATATTCATTGTTATGATATCATATATGGTTCACTTATGACTTTATATTACCCGTTCTTTTGTAAATTCCATGTTAAAGAAGCGTTTTGGGTAAAATCGTTTCATTTATCGTAGGTGTTTGGACTTGTTGTTCTTGACATTATTATTACTTATATCATGATTTACATAATTCCAGAATATAAAACATGATATATATATCATATATATTCAGTATATATATATATAATAGATAGATAAATGAAATGAAACACACCGTTCATGGAGACGGTAGTCCGTACGTACGCATGAACATTGTTTTCCTTTCTTTATTGTCTTGAATGGAAGTAAGTAGATGACATACATATATACATAAATCCAGTAGCTTTATAATGTCATATATTTCATTATTATTCCTTATATATACTTTATAATCATTCTTAAATGGTTAACATGGAGAATGAATCTCATCGCGTCGTGGAGACGGTAGTCCGTACGTACGCACGAGCGATGATATCATTCTCATGATCATGAAATTGTGTTTAAGTGTATGTATACTATATCAGTATCAATATCACTTTATAATAATCATATATAGGTACTCATTACACCATTATAATCATCCAATTAAGGTGGTGGCGGAAAATAGATTACACCACGGCGTGGAGATGGTATTTCGTACGTACGCACGCGCGGTGATTTCCTTTTTCCGTAGGATGGATAGAAGGTTAATTAGAGTTTTTTCATATTTATAATAACATATCAGTATATAATAAATACTTATGTTATTAATGTATCATGAAACAACTAAAGAAGAAGAAGTTGAAGAAGAACGAAATTGAAAAAGATCAGTAATGGATATTACCTCTTTTTGACGCGCCTTTTCTTAACCTCCACTTAAAGAACTAAGGATGGTCTTTGAAGAAGACCAGGACCTATAGGATGATACTAGGGAAGTGGAGAAGAGGTTTTGGCAGGGTTTGGCCGAGCTTGAATGCTCAAATTGGTGTGAGGAGGAGAGGGAGGAGGTGCCCTTTTATAAGGGAGGAGAGGGGCACCTTTGGGAAAACTAAAAATATTATTTTATTATAAAGTCAAGTTCGGTTTTAAATAGCTCGAAATTGATATATTTCGAATCTAATGTGGGTATGGGTCGAAATCCTCTCATAAAATATAATTTAGACAAGCTAGGTATCAATTTTAACCATATCATTTAGATTTAACTTTAAGTTAGATAATTTAACTTTTACCGTGTCTTCTTGTTTTCTTACACTATAAGGTTAATAAAATTACTATATCAAGTCAAACGAACCCCAAGTTATTTATTATTAATATATCTATCCTTATCTAAGTCATTTTACCGAACCATATATTTTTAGTAATTAAATAACAATTAATAATATAATATTTGTTTTAAAAACTAATTTATGTCAATTTTGACACTATTTGGTACATGATTTTTATGAAATTTATAACAGAATAATAAGTTCGAACCAAATTACTTATATCAACCATAACATGTCATATTAACCTAGAAAATTAATGTAAGTCATAAAAAGTCTCAAATTACATTTATTTGGGCATTTATAACATCAATTACGTCAATATTTCATTAATAAGACAATTACTGCATCATCTTTCTGTCATAATAAATGATAATTATTTAATCCCTAAAAATTATACATAAATTTATATGATTTAGATAATTGTATTAGCTTTCTGGAGACTATTCATGTTTGAAGTTTCATGAATTTTATCACTAAATTAAAATTATTATACTTATAATATTTAAGAAAGTGACATGTTGTCACATTCTTTGGTTTTAATAATAATTAAATTCTGTTCATGGAAAAAAGTCCATAAAATGAATCAAATCCGATCCTTAGGTTATATGGGTATACTTTTATCCATCCAATAAAATTTTTCCAAGTGTTAGGGTAATTTTATAATCTTATATTTACCCTTAATTAGACGATTTACCTTTAACTATAGTAAATAAAATTTACCGTAGTTACTATTCACAATGCCCAAAAATAAAAAGTATCTTATTAACATAATTTGGACACAATGATTCCAAATATGGAATCCATTTTTTCAAATTCAATACACAAAATATGCAGAAATTAAATTAAAATTAATCCCATTGTCGAATGAAAACGGGTTTTTCTTTAAAACATTGCAAAAGATTGAATTGTTTTAACCTACGAATTCAAGGTAAAATCAATGATAATGACATAAATTATATTAAATGGTAAAAATATATTCTATTTATAATTTAAAACTATTAAATATTATAATTTAACCACATAAGATATTACGATGAAAAAAGTTGTTTTTAATTAAAATATAGCGTGTTTTTACTATTCATAAAAATATGAAAGTTATCAGAAAAATATCAAAACATTATCTAATGTAAATTTTTATATCCTGATTCAAAATAAGAATTTTATTTTGTCAAATTGAACATATAAACATGTCAAAAACTAGATTTAAAGTGGGTGCGCCATCAAAAGGCGGCAAAACTGCATTTTTTCAAAAATACTTATTTTACCCGAAATATTTATTTTGTTCTTATAACATGTTCTAGAAAATGTGTAAGATTAATAATAACGTTATAAAATTCAAAATTTAGTTAGTATTATTCATAATGGCTAGTTAATGACAATATAATATTAATATATCATTGTTTATTAAAACCCGGTATTGCGTACAACACATGCTATCGAGGAAGGTCACGATTCCATGTAATGAAATCCAAGTCAGGGTTGCGTGTTGTGAAAGAATCCTTCATTCTTTCGTATAACAGAATCCAACCATATTTCATTTATACATTGAATATATATATATATATATATACATATATATACTCAATTTTGCGTAGAATAACTATTATCAAAATTGTGTGTAACACGATCCAAGAATAGTGTTGCATATACTGCAAGCTAATACGGTGTTGTGTATAGTTCAAGGTAATCTTAGTGTATAATACAACACAAGACATTAATGAAATTAAAAGAATATTTTTCATTAAATCTCAGGGTGTTACAATAATCTTAGTAGTAAATCAAAATATTATAATATTAGTATATCCTAGTATGAACTAATGATATCTAATATATACCTTGGATCACATCATAGGGCTCTATCATAGCCAAATTGAGGTCCCACTGAAACCTCTCAACACCAAATACCAGATTTTATAATCAACAGATGTGAGTGAGCTTGTGATTGTCTCTATTCGAAGTATCTATACCCATTGATTGATCTAGTAGCTCTATAAAAATCTCTATTTTTTAAACTAGTTATGAAGTAAAAAAGGAATGGATCACACCACTATTTACAAGTATGGGTTCTAAAGTATATTAGACATAGATCATACCTATGATTATGATAAGAAATTATTGATTATAACCTTCCATTACCAACAATATTAATGTCCCTAGACTCTATCCCTATAAACATATAAGGGGCCTCTTAGGGGTAGTCATGGTGGGAGTAGATTATAATGATGTCCCACTCTGTCTCCTCCTATTGGTGTACCACCAACTCCTCTTCAAAAAATACCTCTCTAAGGACAATCCTATCCACTTTAGGGATTTACATTATCAAATAACAACCAATAACATATAGGTACACCTATTTTATGACTTCCCTTTACTGCTTGTGGGGCTGGGAAATTATTTTCCATATAACCTAATCTTATAATGAAATCATAAAGTCAGTCCCTCAGCTAACTATATCCTTTGAAAAACTTATGAATTTCTAGTAATGAGGTTTAAGACTACACATGAACCTACCTACTATGTCATAACTATGATCCATAATTTTTGTTATCTATAGATAATAAATATCTTCTTAGATTACCGCCACCAATGCCTACTTCCAATTTTACCTCAACCAGGAATCACTCCAAAAACAAGGTCTATACGAGAACCACCTCATAGGCGGGGATATAGTAAGGAACAACACTTGATTTTATGTCTCAATGGAGGTCGTTCTTAAACATTCATGATCGATAAAAATCCATCATGGGTCATACCAAGGGACTAACTCAAAAGGTAAAAAATTTTATTGGTTAATACATCTCATGGAAAAGTAAATCAAACCTTATCCATGGAGGAATAGATCAGTATGGATTTAGAAGTCAAATTTCACCATCTTCCACACCAAACCATGGATATGCTTATATGATTGTAGTACCATATAATTAGTAGGTTCCCAAACAAGGAATGATACTTAAAACATTGTCTCAAGACACTTATTGGCCCTTTTAGGGTCAAAATATACATAAAAATTGGGTAGTGAATTTATCTAGAACTTATTAAAAACACTCACCCCATACATATTCTCAACCTATCTCTTAATATAAATCAGTTTATTAGTAGGTGGAGGAAAATTTTCCAATATTTATATGAGTGGGTCTAATCACTCCATAATGAGTGAGGGTAGTAAAATTATTGATGTAAAAACAACATTATTTGGTCTCTATACGTATGAATCATTCCTCAACTAGTTTGAAATATGAGGCTTAATAACAACCACATGCATGTCATCACCCTACATTAGAATCTTAAATAGATGTCTAGGTGGTGGTATCCTACAACCAATAAAATGGACCACAACCATTAAATAATATTTGTGATTCTATCTTAAGAAATACATATAAATAAATGAACCATTCTTACATGATTAATATACTATTAATATATTACCAACATCTACTGCCTCAATGTGTCGAGTCTAAAATCATCTCATTAGAGTCCTCATGAATGTATACATAAGACACTTCACAATCAACATGTTACTTGGATTGAAAGCCAAAATTTACACCCTTTGACATCATTTCATTGAATTCCAAAACCAATACACACTGAACATCTAACTCCAGTCATTATCCATAAAATAGACCCACTTGGATACCTCTCAAACATGACCCTACACTGTAACATCCCAGGTATTTATAGAATAACACCTTTTTATATCTATTAATATTTATGGATAAGATAATAATTTTACACTAAAGGGAACTTTTTTTCTAATACAACACTCGACATGCAATAATGGGTTTCTCAAAAATCTTACGTTGCACACAATGTTGAGTTATACTATAAAATAATACAATAATATTATTATTTTAAATAGTAGTTAATTCCTAGCCATTGTATCCGTGGGAAGGAACAGAACTAACTAAAATATGAATAAAAATGTTTGTTAAATGTTTTTAGATTTATCCAATAAATTTTTGAGGCTTAAAATGAGAATGAATCAATTTTTAAGTATAAAATAGTTTAATATTTTTAAAAGGTCATTTTACAACCTTTTGATAGAGAACACTTTTTAAATATATTTTTTAACTTTTATATGTTATATTTGCAAAAATAATCCTTTTATTTAGAATTGGGATATCAAAATTTACTTTGATAGAAATTTTGGCATTTTTCTGATAAAATCCATATTTTAATGAATAGTGAAAAATACTGCATTTTAATTCAAAACTGCCATTACATATAATTTATTTATATAGTTATATTGTCTTTTTAATTAGTTTTAATGTTTAATTTGATTATTTTTTAATAATTTAATCAAAGTTTGGTCATTGGAAGTAATTTCACATTGAAATTGGACATAAACAAATGTCAATCTTTTGATTGTTTTTACTTCTTAAAAACCTGCTTTCTGGTTTTGACAACAAAAAATAATTTTAAATTAATTTCATCCAGTTATATGTTTTGAACATGGAAAAATTTATTCCATATTTGGAATTATAAGTTCAAAGTTGTGTAAATATGTACCTTTTATTTTAGGACATTATGAATAGTAATTTCAGTAATTCTTTTTATTTACCATGGTTAAAGCATAAATCAAGTAAGTAAGGGTAAAAAAACAATATTATAATAATATAAAACTTCATTAACACGTGTATTAATACTATTTTAAGAAATATTTATAAACATGAGAATCCTTGAGTCTATTTTAGGACTCTGTGGATCCTCTTGGGTGTTACAATGACATGATATAATAGTTATTTTAAAGTAATGAGAAATACAACATAAAAATGTATATTTTTACTAAACTAATTTTAAAGTGGAGTTAGATAACTGGTATATTTGACTATAAATAGTAATTATAAATATAAAAATATTCCATACATCATGTTATTTTATTTACAATTTTAAGGCATTAAATAAATAAATTTATTTATGACACAATGATGATGCTTTGATTACCTTATTAATGAAAGATTCAAATAAATGATATTATAAATATTAAAATAAATGTAATTTTAACATTTTGATTTCATAGACAAATTTTATAGATGATTATGAAACGTTTAATTTAATTTAATGTTGTTTTTTATAATGAATCAAGTTGTTGTGACTTTAATAAAAATCAATAACTAAATATTGCTAAAATTGACATAAATGAGTTTTTAAAACAAATTCTATTTTATTAAATGATATAATTGTAATAAAAATATTAGATTCGGCCAACTAACTTATATAATCTTAAAACTTTCATTAATGATCCAATTTAGGTTCTCTTGTTGTTTTATATTAATCATATTATTCATATATCGTAAAAATACAAGAATACATGGTAAGAGTTAATTTATTTAACTAAGGGTTAAAGGCAAAATATATGGTTAAATTTGTGACCTGAACCCGTATAAAACCCATTATTTGAGGTTATTTAGACTGGTACGCATCTTATATTATAAATATATCACTTTGGATCCATTATAATTCAAAAATAAATTTATAATAAAATAATATTTCATGAATTTCCAAAAGCGACCCTCCTACCTCTTATAAAAGTCCATCATATCTACCCACTTAATCACACATCAAAATCCCATTGGATCTTCCAATTTATTCTCAAATAATCTCCCAACATCCCACCCTTCCTCATATAATCCTTACCTTGGGAATAAGGAAAATCAAGGAATCCTTTGACACAAATCAAAAGGAGTTACCTGATTTAGAGGTAACCTCTTCCCTAAAACTCCTTTCATTTATTTTCCTTACCTAACCTAATAACATATATTTATTACATTATTTTATAAAAAAAAAATATACTAAATATACAAGGATTTTTTCATGATAAGGGCTCAACCTACACTTAAACAGACCTCCATCTAATAGATATAGAACATATTGTTTCTGTGTACGACAAACTACTGTCTCACGAAACGATGATTGTCCAATTTTATCCTACCACATCTCATCATGGAAATTATGATGGTACTATATTTATATATTCTATATATTATATTTATATTCTCTCTATTATTCTGTAATTTTTATTTAGAACATGCCTTTATGCTTTTCCATGTTGTGAAAAAAACGATAATTTCTTTTGAGAAAGTGTGGACTACCGCCCCCTCAAAGCGATGTGACTCGTTCCCATTATACATGTAACATATAAAATATGGTTTTATTACACATATGATAAATACATCAAATAAATATAATATTGATATTATAATATACATTTATATCATTTGATTATTATTCTTTTAATATGACAATAAAATGAAAGTAGTGTTCATGCGTACGTACGACTTACCATCTCAATGAACAATGCATTTCATTTATTATCTCAAAATATTATGGATATTATAAATATGAATATACTAGATATATATTATATTTAAATCATGAATAATATTCTGGACATGATGTAATTTTTACTACATGAACAATTTGCATCAAAATAACCTCATTTTCGACTCATGTACCGAATATTGAAAAAACATACGATATTAACTTAAATAATTATGTAATTTTTATAACATGGTAATAAGTGATATAAAAGGAATAATAAACTTGAATTTTTTTCTAAATAAAGTAAAAATTAACCTAAATTTATTATTCAAGATTATTATGATTGTACGTGACAAGTTAGACTCATGGTAAAGGACTTCATCTTAATATCATTTCATTGAGGTATAGTTTGATAATGTACACCAACTTCTTTTATACAATGTATAATAAACAATTTTGAATTTTAATTTCATTTAAAGGGAATATTTTTTCTACAAATCGTTTTACTAAATGACAGAAAGGAATGTTGTAACATATACAGTAATAAGGACTCCTACACCGCCATAATCATTATTTGATATTTAAAATACTTTATAAGATTTAATGTTTTTAAAAGGAAAAGAAATACCTTATTACCTTTTTATGTTTTTTCGTATTGATAATGGTTTTGAAATTGGATTTACTATTTCAATATCTTGAAATGTTTTATTGTGATTGAAAATGAAATTTTATGAGTGAAATGTTGATAATTGAAATCTTTTATTTGTTATGATTATATATTGGTACTTTGACATTTGATGGGTGGTTATGTAATAAACCAAAGATGGGTGGTTATGTGATGAACCAAATATGGGTGTTTCCATGATAACCCATGGATGGGAGGCTACTTTATAACCTCTAATTCATTGGGTATGGAAGTAGGCCTTATGTCTATTCTAGTTAATGATATGTGTAGAATTTGACCATATAGTTATTTAATTTATGTATTTTTGTGTCCGGAGTTATATTTATATGTTATATGTTTCTTTCTAAGAGATTTATGGTAATATTTTGGTTACAAAATGGTAAGTAATGAGCTTATATTCAGTGAAGTGTTTTTCCTACTTCTTAAAGGTGAAATTTTTTACTTTATGATAAAGTATTCATGGTTTAAATGTTTTCACAAGACTAACCATTTTCATTATTTATGTATCCCTTACTTAGTTTTTTATGGTCATAACAAGTTTTGAAAAAAAAAATTAAAGGACATAAATAATAATAGAGTCAAGGATGTGTTCAAGGAAAAATCATACTGTTTAAACATTAAAAGAACCATGTTTCTTTTTAAAACGTTTTTGTTTTATAAAAACCTTGGATAGTTAGTAGAAGTGTCTACCTATATTATTTTTGTTGTTATGTTTGATTAATGAGAAACTTATCTAAATTTATAAACCTGAAAACATCCTCGGTGTGATTAAAAATAAAATTATTGACTTAACATAATATTAAAAATAAAATTATCATTTCTGGGATGTCACCCTCTGGGATGCTCTGCCATCTAGGCAGGCAACAGCTCCTTCCCTGTTGGGGCTCTCTCTGGAGTGACCCATTCGTGGGGAGGGTGGTTCCCTTGTGTGGAGGGTTAGAAAAGGCCACACAAGGTAATTCCCTTTTAAAAGGAGATATAGATTTAGAAAAAGTACTACTCGTAGTTAGGGTGAAAACCTCTCGTGTTGGACAAGTCCGTGGGGATAGAACCCACAATTAAAGTGAGATAAGGCTTTATTGCCTAACGTTATCCCACATGAAGTCCCTGGTTAGTATGGAATTTATTTTTAGTTAAATGATTAGATGGAGTAAAAATAAGTTGATTTTTGGAACTTACGTTTTATTAAATGGATATCTATGGCATTGTAAAATGATTTGGGGATTATGTGATAAACGTTATTTTTGGAAGACATTCACTATTTTGGGATCCCTTTATGTGAAAATAAAATAGATTACTAATGATATTTTTTACAAATAAAGGTTCAATTATTTGTGGAGAAATCTATGATTTAATTATGGACTTATGTCGATTTGGGTTAATTATGGAAATTATTAACCTATCTTAGAGAATATGTGGTTTTGGAAATTAATTTTTAGTATGACCCATCAAGAGTGGTTTATGTTATTTGGAGATAAATATTAAAATTTATCTTTGAAGAATATGTTATAAAACCCTTCTCAATTATAGATTTCAAACTTGGTTTGGATTATTTTTGAATAATTATATGGACAATCATTTATTGAATGGTCTATGATGGTATTTGGGTATTACTATTGAATTTTAGAGAGAAAAAGTAGTATTTTTTCTTATAAATGTTTTTTTTTCTTTTTGGGGAATTATTATACCTTATCCCCACTATCGTGGTTCTCGTTAATGTTTCAAGATAGGATGAATATATAGTTAACTTTTTTGGATTATGTTATTTTATAGAAGTTGATTCTAGTGCTTTAGGTGTGACCAAGTCATCTCGAACACTCATTGTTTAGAGAAAATATGATTTTGTGCTAGAAAATAATTAATGAATGAAATTATAATAGAAAAGTAAGTATGTTTCCTTATGTTCTTAGTCAAGATCATAAATAAATTCCTTAAATTTATGAAAAGGACGTTAAAACAAAAATGTTGTATGTGTATTTTCCTACTATGAAATCAAATACCATTTAACCCATCACAAGTTTATGGTTTTTTTATTGTTAACTTTCTCCTGATTATGTTTTCTATCACTCTCGATCAGAAAAATATGGTTAGTTTTTATTCCATATCTATGTTCTCCTACATAGAATCCTAGTATGTGTTATTTCGGGTGACCTTTGTACTTATCGTTCATTATTTTAAAGTTCTAGTTTTATTGACTCTTTTTTGATGTGGGATTTTTAATAATTTTACCAATCCAAATTTTAAAATTGTTAGAACCCAATTTAAAAAAGTGGGGAAGGATGTAACATCCCAGATATTTATAGAATAATAAATTTTCATATCTATTAATATTTATGAATAATAAATTAATTTTATGTTAAAGGGGATTCTTTTTATGATAGCGTACTAACACACAACAACGAGTTTTTCTGAAATCTTACATTACACACAACATTGAGTTATACTGAAAAATAGTACTATAATAATATTATTATTTTAAATGGTAGTTAACGTCGAGCCGTTGTATTAGAGGTAATGATTATAACTAACTAAAATATTAATACACATGTTTGTTAAATGCTTTTACATTTATCCAATAAATTTTAGAGGCATAAAATGAGAATGAATCCAATTTTAAGTATAAATACGCTAACATTTTTAAAATGACATTTTTACACTTTTTGATGGCTAACCCTTTTTAAATATATTTTTTGACACTTTTATATGTTCTATTTGAAAAAATAATAATTTTCTTTAGAATCATGATATCAAAATTTACTTTTCTTTAAATTTTGGAATTTTTCTAATAAAATCCATATTTTAATGAATTGTGAAAAATAATGCATTTTAATTCAAAACCGCCTTTTCATCTAATTTATTTATATAGTTAGATTGTACTTTTAATTAGTTTTAATGTGCAATTTGATTATTGTTTTAATCATTTAATCTATTTTTGGTCATTGGATGTAATTTCACATTGGAATTGTACATAAACACATGTTAATATTTTGATAGTTTTTACTTCTTAAAAACATGCTTTCTGGTTTTGACAACTGTAATTAATTTTAAATTAATTTCTTCCAGTTATGTGTTTTGAATTTGGAAAAATGGATTCTATATTTGCAATTATAAGATACAATTTTTTTAAATAGGTACCTTTTATTTTTGGACATTATGAATAGTGACTTCAGTAATTGTTATAATTTACCATGGTTAAAGGGTAAATCAGGTAAATAAGGGTGAAAAATAATCTTATAAAAATATAGAACAACCCTAAAACATGTCATAATCCTATTGGATGATATCTGGACGACCATAAACATAATTTGGTCTATTTTAGGACCCCATAGGGCCACTTGGGTGTTATAATGACTTGTTATAACAATTATTTTAATGAAAAGAGAAATATATCATAAACATATATATTTATACTAAAATGATTTTAAGGTGGGGTAATATAACTGATCTCTTTGATGTTAAAAATTACTTATAAATATAAAAATATTTCCTACATCATGTTATTTTATTTATAAATATTATAAATTAAATAAATAAATTTATTTATGACACAATGGTGATGCATTTATTTCTTTATTAATCAATGATTCAAATAAATAATATAATAAAAATTAAAATAAATGTAATTTTAATATTTTAATTGCATAGAAAAATTTAATGGATTATTATTACTTATTATATTTTAGTTAATGTAGTTTTTTTTAAAAATCAAGTAGTTGTTACTTTAACAAAAATCAATTACTAAATAGTGTCAAAATTGACATAAATGTGTTTTTAAAATAAATATTGTCACGAACCGCCCTCGGGGTCTGTGCCGTGACTACCCCAAGCCTGCCTTCCATAGGCCAGGGGCTGGCGACTAGCACCAAGGCGTAAATCCCGGTAAAATGGGAAGGCATTGCCTTTGTAAAGTAAACAAACACCACAGAGAAAGCAAGCGGAAAGTAAACACTAAGCAAAAGCAGAGTACAACTGAAAGTGCGGAAAAGTAAATGGGCCAGTATACAAACCCAAACTGAAAGTAAAGTACAACTCGAAAGGGAAAACAGCAACTGAAAGGTAAAAGCCGCTACACCGAGCTGACCAATGGAAATCCCACCTGAAGGGTGGGTACAGATAGCTCCTCTACTCCACGGGTCCCGCCGTCTGCTCCGAGCACGTCCCGCCCAGTGGTCCACCTCCGGGTAACGTCCTGCTCTGCAAGCCTCAGCTAAGGTCAACGCTGTCCGTCGTCTGCAACCAACACAACGTAGTGCGGGCAACGCCAGTGCAGGGGTGAGTATAAGCTACTCAGTAGGGACCCCGAGACCCATGAAGGTCTCTCAAAATCCACAAATGATAAACCACGAAGAAAGGTACAATCACGAAGTAACAACCGACACTACTTAGGTATATGCCCATACATATACCAAAGTCATCAATTTCAAATACGCTCCAACCTCCGAGCCCAAGTACAACTCAGTCCACACAGGAAAGTAAACGTATTCCACACAGGAAAGAAAAACGTAATCCGCATAGGATAGCATAACACAATCCACACAGGAAAGCAGCAGGATTCAGCTCACACAGGTATACTTCTTCGAAAGACGATAAAGATGATCTCTGATCCATCTAAGTCGTCGGACCCACGAAGGATCGATAGGTAACTAACCCCCGCAAAAGACCCACACAGGATCGGGCCCACGTAGGACCTGTAGGCGCTGGTTCACACAGGACCGCTGAGCGCAAAGACCCACACAGGATCGGACCCACACAGGATCGGGCCCACACAGGACCTGTAGCACTGATCCACGTAGGATCGCTGAGTGCTGAAGTCGTCGTCGTCGAATCCACACAGGATCTCTGTACTGTCGTCGTCGTAGTCACAGTAGCAGTAGTAGCAGTAGTAGTCACAGTAACAGTCGCAGCCAGCACTAGGGTTCCCGCACACAGCATGCTCATTCGGAGGGTCCGCTCCACGAGCCGAGAGGCTGATACATCAACTTTCACAAAGTCCAGAGTTGATGTATCCAAAAGTTCCGTATCGACAACAGGAACTCAACGCAACAGACGTCGCATCGATCGGACGCCCGGTCTGAGAGTTATTGACATTTTCGTCCCCGGGGCCCGGTTGGTTTTTAAGGAAAAACCAACCCGACCGTACTCCACCTGCGTCCAAACCTCGGGCGAAGTATGCCAAAAGATCCGTCTTACTAAGAGGAACAAAACAAAGCTGACGGTACGTCAATCGGACGTTCGTAGCTCAAGATATGAGCGTTTCCGCTCCCAAGGCCCGGTTGGTTTCGTGAACGAACCAACCTGGCCGAACTCAAAGTATTCTGAAACCTTGAGTGCGATATACCGAAACGACCGTCTCGATCCAAGGATCGCGTTGCCGTAGACGGTTCGTCAATCGGAGGTCCGTGGCTCAATTTATGACCAAAAGACCGAAACCGATTCGAAACGGGGGGGGGGGGGGGGGGTCCGGGTCCGGGCCGACCCGGCCCGGCCGGCCGGCCGGCGGCCTGGCGCCGCACGGAGGCAGCACGCGGGGGGGGGGGGGGGGAAGCCCCCCGCTTCTTCAATTGGCGGCTTGCCAATCAATGGCCCCCCTCCTGGGGGCCCGCTTTGAGGAGGAACCGGGGGGCCGCCTGCCCCCCCTCAAGGAAACCGCCCTCCCCAATTAAATGGGGGGGGCTTTAACTGCTGGCCGGGGGAATTAATTTCCCCCGCATTTTGACCAACCGGCCGGCCAGATGGCCGGCCGGTTTTTCTTCAACGGGACCGGTAAACCGGTCCCCTTTTCCCGGCTCCCGACGCCGGCGGCCCGGCCGCCGGTCTTCTCGTCCCGCCGTGGCCCGGAAACGGCCGCGGTGTTCATCGTCCGGCGCGGTGCGACGGCACCGCGCCCCTCCGCCGCACCTTTGATTTCCTTCAACGCGGCACGACGGCGTCGCGTTCTTGATGATTCTTCCATGGCGCGGCGCGAAGGCGTCGCATAATAAAATTTGGGCGAATATCCGCGTGGTGCGACGACACCACGCCACCTTGATTCATCCACAATATAAAACATCAAGAACGAATGAGGGGGTTCGGCCGTGTTCATGTGGTCCGGCCCCCTCACGTTAAACAATAATACTTATTTAAAATCCTTACGTTCGTCATTCAGGAACCACGAACAAAGATAAATAAATAAACAAATAACAACAACCCCTACCTTGGGTATAGGTTCGAAGATTTGTCAACGTCCCGCGGAAGACAACGTCGCGGAGGTCGGGCGTCGCGGTAGTCGTTCGTCAAATCCGATGACGAAGAGGTACGTCGTTGGAGAATCATCGTATGCCGACGAAGGAAGTCCGAGGAGGAAGTGGCGTTCCCTCTCGTTGACACGGAAGACGAAGAAGAGAGGAGTGGTGTTCTTCGTCGGAGCTTGAGCGTTCTTCGTCAAGGCTTGAGCGTTCTTCGTCAAAGTTCGAAGGTTCTTCGTGTTCTTCGTCAGAGTTGAAGAAGAAGAAGAATAAGGAGAAGCTCCAAAATTCCGCTCAAGGTGGTAAAAGAATTATCCTAGAATAAAATAAGCTTCAAGCTTATATTATTACACAACATTACCACATGAATTTCAAAGGTTTGAATTTGAACAACTCACCTCAATTAATACTTTATGTTGTCAAACATTAATTAAAAGGAGAGTTAAAGGGAGGTGGAAGGTTAGGTTTCGTGTGGGCCCCACCTCACTTAATCCTCCCAAGGGAGGTTAAGAGGATGTGGGTCCCACTCACAACTCCCTTTGGAAGGATTTATAAAAAAACATCAAGGCTAAAATAAAATTTGTATTTCACAAATTTTATATAACTTAATCTAAAAACCCAAAAACTAACTTTCAACCCGTAATAAACACAACTTCCGAAAAGGTCTCCTTAAGCGAATATCGGCGCTGCGAGTTCATCGGTGCCCTCGGATTTCAATTCCGAGCACCGGATCAAAAGTTAGAAATTCCCGCTTGTTCGCTCACTGAACGTACTCGAGCCAAACTTCAGAAATTGATTCCGGGCACTCTGGGCCTCGGAATCAGGTGCCGTCAGAAACCGCGTTCTTGTAAAATTACAAAGAAAATTAGGAAAAAATTTCCCTTGAATTTTACGGGTCTTTACATTACTCCCACCTCAGGGCTTTACGTCCCCGTAAAGTTACATAAAAAAACTAGGGAAACAAATGTGGGTATTGAGCACGCATCTGAGCCTCCCGCTCCCATGTGCTCTCCTGGAGATTCCCGTGCTTCCATCTGATGCGCACAAGAGGAATCGATCGCCCACGCAGGACTCGCTCTTGTCGATCCTCTATCTCCACCGGAACCTCCGTAAAAGTCTCCCCATCGTCAACATCAAGCTCCCCATGGTCAATGATGTGTGTCGGGTCGTGCACGTATCTCCTCAGCTGAGACACGTGGAAGACGTCGTGCACCCGGTGCAACTGAGGTGGTAGAGCCAGGCGATAAGCCACCTCACCAACCCTGCTGAGGACCTGGAAGGGTCCGATGAAGCGTGGAGATAACTTGCCGCCTCGGCCAAATCTCCGAATACCACGTCGAGGTGAGACCCGTAAGAAAACGTGGTCTCCATCCTCGAACTCTAGTGGCCTCCTCCTCCTGTCAGCATATGACTTCTGCCAGCTCTGAGCTGTCCTCATTCGCTCCTGGATGACCTGGACCTTCTCTGTCATGGCCTGGACCATCTCCGGTCCCACCAGTGCTGACTCTCCTGGGTCTGTCCAGCACAAAGGAGATCTACAAGGTCGGCCGTACAACACCTCGTACGGTGCCATCCCGATGGTGGAGTGGTAGCTGTTGTTGTACGCAAACTCCACCAAGGGTAGGTGGTCCTCCCAGCTACGACCAAAGTCGAGAACACATGCGCGGAGCATGTCCTCGAGAGTCTGAATGGTCCTCTCCGTCTGACCATCCGTCTGAGGGTGAAAGGCTGTGCTCAGACGTAGCTGCGTCCCGAACGCCTCCTGTAACCCCTTCCAAAGCCGGGAAGTAAAGAGGGCATCTCGATCGGATACGATAGATGATGGCATGCCGTGGAGCCGCACAATCTCCTGAACGTAGAGACGTCCCAAGATCTCCACTGAGCCCTGCTCTCTGATGGGTAAGAAGTGTTCTGACATGGTGAGTCGGTCAACAATCACCCATATGGAGTCGTGACCTCTGGAAGTGCATGGAATTCCAGTCACGAAGTCCATAGATATGCCGTCCCACTTCCACTCCAGAACCTCCAAGGGATGTACCAAGCCTGCTGGTACCTGATGCTCTGCCTTCAACTGCTGGCAGGTGAGGCATCGAGAAACGAACTCTGCTACTGCCTTCTTCATGCCCGGCCACCAGTGGTGTCGTCTGAGGTCCTGGTACATCTTTTCCACTCCAGGATGTACCACCAAAGGAGAAGTGTGAAACTCTCTCAGCACTTCCTCTCGCAAAGCGACTGGTACCATGGTACGTCCTCTGAAAAGGATGGCGTGCTCTGCTCCAAGGGAGAAACCATCAGGTGCCTGTCCCGAGGATATCTGTGCACGCCGTGTGTCACAGTCAGCGTCCTCACGCTGTGCCTCCCTGACCCGCTGCAGTAGTGGAGGGGTGACTGTGAGAGACTGGAGGAAGGCTTCTCCATCTCTATCCATGAAGGATATCTGCAAAGAGGTTAGCTGCTTCGTCGCCTCCTCAAGTAGCTGAATGCCCGTCCTCCTGCTGAGGGAATCGGCTACTACGTTCCCCTTCCCAGGAGTATAGACTATCTCAAAGTCATAGTCCTGGAGGAACTCGATCCATCGCCGCTGTCTCAGGTTCAGGTCCTTCTGCGAGAAGATATACCTCAGACTCTGATGATCGGAAAAGACTGTAAAGTGCTCGCCCATCAGATAGTGTCGCCATGTCTTCAGAGCGAAGACCACTGCTGCTAACTCCAGGTCATGGGTAGCGTAGTTCTGCTCATGCGGCCTCAACTGATGTGATCCATAGGCGATCACTGCCCGCTCCTGCATTAGAACAGATCCGAGTCCGGTCCCTGATGCATCGCAGTAGACTACGTACCCTACTCCCTCCTCGGGAAACCTCAAGATAGGTGCGCTAGTCAATCCCTGTCTCAGCTCCTGGAAGCTCTGCTGACATCTGTCAGACCACACGAAGGGTTTCCCCTTCTTCGTGAAAGCTGTGAGTGATGCCGCAACTCTAGAGAAGTCTGGCACGAATCTCCGATAGTATCCAGCTAGTCCCAAGAAACTCCGAACCTCAGTCACGCTCCTGGGTGGCTCCCAAGCTAACACAACCTCAATCTTCGTGGGATCCACTGCAACTCCCGCCTCAGAGATAACGTGTCCCAAGAAGTGAACCTCACGTATCCAGAACTGGCACTTCGAGAGTTTACCATAAAGCTGGTTCTCTCGGAGTGTGTCTAGTACAACTCGCAAGTGATAGGCATGCTCCTCCTCTGTCGTAGAGTAAATCAGAATGTCGTCGATGAAGACCACGACAAACCGATCGAGGTATGGCTGAAAGATCCTGTTCATGAGAGCCATGAACACTGCTGGAGCATTGGTTACACCGAAAGGCATAACCAAGAACTCATAGTGGCCATACCTACATCTGAAAGCCGTCTTCTGCACATCCTTGTCTCTGACTCTGAGCTGATGATAGCCTGACCTGAGGTCTATCTTCGAGAACCACCATGCTCCCTTGAGCTGATCAAAGAGGCCATCAATCCTCGGTAGCGGATACTTGTTCCTCACTGTCACCTGGTTTAGGCGACGATAGTCAACACAAAGTCGCAAGCTTCCGTCCGCCTTCTTGGCGAACAAAATCGGGGAAGCCCAGGGTGAAACACTGGGTCGGATGAAACCCTTGCCCTACAAGTCCTCCAACTGTACCCGTAGCTCTCGAAGCTCGGCGGGGGCCATCCGATATGCTGGAGTGGATATCGGGGCTGTCCCGGGGTACAAGTCAATATAAAAGTCTACCTCTCTACGAGGAGGTAGTCCTGGAACGTCGTCGGGAAAAACGTCCGCAAACTGATCCACTAATGCAGGAAATCCAGGACTCCGCACGTCAACTGCTCCAAGGATGAGGCTAGCTAACTGATGAGTAATGGGCTGTCCTCTCCTCCGCGGAAGTCCATCCTGTGCTGCAAAGGCTCCCTTCTCGCCGGTGAAGGTGAACCTGCTCCCGTCGGTGCATACACATCGCACCTTGCGCCTAAAACAGTCAATCTGTGCATGGACCGTAGATAGCCAATCCATGCCCAAGATGACGTCGTAAGGCCTCGACGCTGCTACAAGAAGATCCCAGCCGAAGCTCTTGCCTCCTAGAGTAAGCTCACACTGCCGGCACCAGTGCGTAATCGTTGAGTCTTCTCCCGTAGGAGTCTCTAGCCGTAAGGATCGAGCCAACGGCTCTGTCGGAATCTCCGAGCTCCGAAAAAGGGCAGCGGCTATGAAAGAGTGACTCGCTCCTGTGTCTATAAGAACTGCAGCAAGGGTGGGATAGACACAGATAGTACCTCGAATCGTCTCGGGTGCGCCATGGTCGTAGGCCTCTGCTGCCTGGAGTTGTGCCTGTCTCTGCCCGCCAGCTCCCTGTGGTCGGGGTGGACCTCCTGGTGGTGGTGGTGGCAGAGCCTCAAAGCTTCTCCCAGCACCGGCTGCTCGTCCAGCTCCACTGCCTCGTCCACATCCTCCCTTCGGACTGCCATGGTCGACCCTCTACCTCTGCCTCGGTGGACCCTCAACTGTCTGCTGCTCCTCGGCATGGCGGGTCGGGTAGTCACGAGCCATGTGGCCCTGCCCGCCGCACAAGTAGCACTGTCTGCCTCTCGAAAGACTGGCTCCTCGCTGTGTTCCCCGCACTGCTGAGCCGGTGTCCTGAGGTCGTCTTCCCGAAGGTCTGGTCTGTCTGGACCCCTGAGTCATCTGTCGACTGCCTGCTGCAGATGACTCTACCACGTGCCGCCCTGCGGTGGGTCGCTGCGCTGGTTTAGACTCAGCAAGGAAGCTCTCGATCAGTATGGCCCGCTCCAGTACTCCTGTCTGAGTCGGTATGCTGAGGGAGATTAGCGATTCCCTGATCTCGTGTCTCAAACCCTGCTCGAAGGTCCGGGTCTGGAAGAATGGGTCTCGTACCATGTCGGTCGAGTAGCACGAGAGATCGGTAAATCTCGCCGAGTACTGAGCGATTGTCATGCTGCCCTGCCGCAGCTCAAGAAGCTCCTGGATACGCACCGCACGAAGGGTGGCTGGGACGAAATCCGAGCAAAAGAGGCTCTCAAAGTCCATCCAAAGTAGAGATTCCTCATCGTGCACCTGGAGCATCAAGCTCCACCATCGTCCTGCTGCTGCGTGTAGTAGGCTCGCAGCGAGGATCACCATGAGGTCTGTTGGTGTCCTCACTAGCCTAAACACTCGTACCACTGCCTCCACCCAGTCCTCTGCTGCCTGGGGATCCGTCTCCCCGCGAAACCTGGGCGGTCGCCGGCGCTGAAATTCATGCAGTGCGCTGAGGCGACGTGCATCGTCAGTGGCTGCTGCTGGAAGCATCGGGGGCTCGGCGGGTAGAGCTACCGCCGGTGCCACTGCTGACAAAGGGCACTGCACCGAGGCCTTGTCGCTCGGTGGGCTGTCGTCACGCTCGACTCTCGGAACCCTAGCTGGCTGCCATTGTGGGGCCATCCTGAAAAGGAAACTGGTTGGCCACAGTCATAATAGTATACCTGGTGAGCTGATATAAGTAATCACAAAGAAAATTTTGAAACACACACTCAATCAATGTTTTCGTGCATTAAGTCAGAAATCAGAAGTCAGGGTCCTGGTGTACGGATACGTCGGCCGCCGCACCAACACTGGACTCCCTGGACTGATAACCACACTCAATACGCTAAACATTATTGCTTCACAAAGAAAAGATCAGAGTTCGCGGTAGAACCGAACTCCTCTGATACCAATTTGTCACGACCCGCCCTCGGGGTCCGTGCCGTGACTACCCCAAGCCCGCCTTCCATAGGTCAGGGGCTGGCGACTAGCACCAAGGCGTAAATCCCGGTAAAATGGGAAGGCATTGCCTTTCTAAAGTAAACAAACACCACAGAGAAAACAAGCGGAATGTAAACACTAAGCAAAAGCAGAGTACAACTGAAAGTGCGGAAAAGTAAATGGGCCAGTATACAAACCCAAACTGAAAGTAAAGTACAACTCGAAAGGGAAAACAACAACTGAAAGGTAAAAGCCGCTACACCGAGCTGTCCACTGGAAATCTCACCTGAAGGGTAGGTACAGATAGCTCCTCTGCTCCAAGGGTCCCGCCGTCCGCTCCGAGCACGTCCCGCCCAGTGGTCCACCTCCGGGTACCGTCCCGCTCTGCAAGCCTCAGCTAAGGTCAACGCTGTCCGTCGTCTGCAACCAACACAACATAGTGCGGGGAAAGCCCGTGCAGGGGTGAGTATAAGGTACTCAGTAGGGACCCCGAGACCCCTGAAGGTCTCTCAAAATCCACAAAGGATAAACCACGAAGAAAGGTTCAATCACGAAGTAACAACCGACACTGCTTAGGTATATGCCCATACATATACCTAAGTCATCAATTTCAAATACGCTCCAACCTCCGAGCCCAAGTACAACTCAGTCCACACAAGAAAGTAAACGTATTCCACACAGGAAAGCAAAACGTAATCCACACAGGATAGCATAACACAATCCACACAGGAAAGCAGCAGGATTCAGCTCACACAGGTATACTTCTTCGAAAGACGATAAAGATGATCTCTGATCCATCTAAGTCTTCGGACCCACGAAGGATCGATAGGTAACTAACCCCCACAAAAGACCCACACAGAATCGGGCCCACGTAGGACCTGTAGGCGCTGGTTCACACAGGACCGCTGAGCGCAAAGACCCACACAGGATCGGACCCACACAGGATCGGGCCCACACAGGACCTGTAGCACTGATCCACGTAGGATCGCTGAGTGCTGAAGTCGTCGTCGTCGAATCCACACAGGATCTCTTTACTGTCGTCGTCGCAGTCACAGTAGCAGTAGTAGCAGTAGTAGTCACAGTAACAGTCACAACCAGCACTAGGGTTCCCGCACACAGCAAGCTCGTTCGGAGGGTCCGCTCCACGATCCGAGAGGCTGATACATCAACTGTCACAAAGTCCAGAGTTGATGAATCCAAAAGTTCCGTATCGACAACAGGAACTCAACGCAACAGACGGCGCGTCGATCGGACGCCCGGTCTGAGAGTTATTGGCATTTTCGTCCCTAGGGCCCGGTTGGGTTTTAAGGCAAAACCAACCCGACCATACTCCACCTGCGTCTAAACCTCGGGCGGAGTATGCCAAAAGATCCGTCTCACTAAGAGGAACACAACAAAGCTGACGGTACGTCAATCGGACGTCCGTAGCTCAAGATATGAGCGTTTCCGCTCTGAAGGCCCGGTTGGTTTCGTGAACGAACCAACCCGGCCGAACTCAAAGTATTCCGAAAACTTAAGTGCGATATACCGAAACGACCGTCTCGATCCAAGGATCTCGTTGCCACAGACGGTTTGTCAATCGGAGGTCCGTGGCTCAAGTTATGAATAAAAGACCGAAACTGATTCGAAACGGGGGGGGTCCGGGCCGACCCGGCCCGGCCGGCCGGTGCGGCGGCGCGGCGGCGCGGTGGCCTGGCGGCACAGCGGCCTGGCGCCGCACGGAGGCAGCACGCAGGGGGGGGGGAAGCCCCCCACTTCTTCAATTGGCGGCGCGGCATAGCCGTGCCATTTTGCCAATCAACGGCCCCCCTCCTGGGGGCCCGCTTTGAGGAGGAACCGGGGGGCCGCCTACCCCCCCTCAAGGAAACCGACCTCCCCAATTAAATGGGGGGGGATTTAACTGCTGGCCGGGGGAATTAATTTCCCCCGGATTATGACCAACCGGCCGACCAGTTTTTCTTCAACGGGACCGGTAAACCGGTCCCCTTTTTCCGGCTCCCGACGCCGGCGGCCCGGCCGCCGGTCTTCTCCTCCCGCCGCGGCTCGGAAACGGCCGCGGTGTTCGTCGTCCGGCGCGGTGCGACGACACCGCGCCCCTCCGCCGCACCTTTGATTTCCTTCAACGCTGCACGACGGCGTCGCGTTCTTGATGATTCTTCCGTGGCGCGGCGCGACGGCGTCGCGTAATAAAATTCGGGCGAATATCCGCGTGGTGCGACGGCACCACGCCACCTTGATTCATCCGCAATATAAAACATCAAGAACGAAGGAGGGGGTTCGGCCGTGTTCATGCGGTCCGGCCCCCTCACGCTAAACAATAATACTTATTTAAAATCCTTACGTTAGTCATTCAGGAACCACGAACAAGGATAAATAAATAAACAAATAACAACAACCCCTACCTTGGGTATAGGTTCGAAGATTTGTCAACGTCCCGCGGAAGACAACGTCGCGGAGTTCGGGCGTCGCGGTAGTCGTTCGTCAAATCCGATGACGAAGAGGTACATCCGAAGAGGTACGTCATTGGAGAATCTTCGTATGCCGACGAAGGAAGTTTGAGGAGGAAGCGGTGTTCCCTCTCGTTGACACGGAAGACGAAGAAGAGAGGAGTGGTGTTCTTCGTCGGATCATGAGCGTTCTTCGTCAAGGCTTGAGCATTCTTCGTCAAAGTTTGAAGGTTCTTCGTGTTCTTCGTCAGAGTTGAAGAAGAAGAACATTAAGGAGAAGCTCCAAAATTCCTCTCTAGGTGGTAAAAGAATTATCCTAGAATAAAATAAGCTTTAAGGTTATATTATTACACAACTTTACCACATGAATTTCAAAGGTTTGAATTTGAACAACTCACCTCAATTAATACTTTAAGTTGTCAAACATTAATTAAAAGGAGAGTTAAAGGGAGGTGGAAGGTTGGGTTTCGTGTGGGCCCCACCTCACTTAATCCTCTCAAGGGAGGTTAAGTGGATGTGGTTCCCACTCCCAACTCCCTTTGGAAGGATTTATAAAAAAACATCAAGTTAAAATAAAATTTGTATTTCACAAATTTTATTTAACTTAATCTAAAAACCGAAAAACTATCTTTCAACCCGTAATAAAAGCAACTTCCGAAAAGGTCTCCTTAAGCGAATATCGGTGCTGCGAGTTCATCGGTGCCCTCGGATTTCAATTCCGAGCACCGGATCAAAAGTTAGAAATTCCCGCTCGTTCGCTCACTGAACGTACCCGAGCCAAACTTCGGAAATTGATTCCGGGCACTCCGGGCCTCGGAATCAGGTGCCGTTAGAAACCGCGGTCTTGTAAAATTCCAAAAAAAATTAAGAAAAAATTTCCCTTGAATTTTACGGGTCTTTACAAATATTGTTTCATTAAATGGTTTAATTGTCATAAAAATATTATATTTACAAAAATTACTTATATAATGTTAAAACTTTTATTAATTATCCACTTTAGGTTCTCTTGGAATTTTATATTAACCATATTAACCATATAGTGTAAAAATACAAGAAGACATGGTAATAGTTAATTTATTTAACTAAGGGATGAACCCAAAAGATAAGTTTAAATTTATGACATAAAATTTTCTAAAAACTATTTTTTGAGAGTATTTAGACCCATAATAATCTTACCCTCAAAATATATAATTTTTTAGACATTATAATTTTTAAATAATGTTATAATAAAATAATATTTCAATACTTTCATAAAGTTCCCATCCCCACTATTTTGAAAGGCCACCACCTATACCCACTTACTCACACCTCTAAATCCCATTTACTCACACAAAATATGCTCAAATAATCTCTCAACATACCTAAATTCTAATTATAAGCCTTACCTTGGGTAGAAGTAAACTCAAGGATTCCCATTGGCGCAAATCAAATGGAGTTACCCGATTTAGAGGTAACGTATTCTCTAAAGACCCTTTTAATTATTATCCTTATCCAACCCCTAACCTATATTTATTAAATTATTTTATAAAAAACAGTATCCTAAATATACTATGATTTTTTTATTCTAAGGGTTTCCTACACTTACACACACCTCCATCTAATAGATATAGTACATATTGTTTCTATGTACGACAAACTACTGCCTCACGAAACGATGATTGCTCAATTTTCTCCCTACACCTATCACGGTGGCCGTTATTATAAAACTATATTTATATATGATATATATTATATTTATATTTTCTCTATTCTTATTTAATTTTTATTTATAACATACCTTTTTTCTTTCCATGTTGTGTAAATATGATAATTTCGTTTGAGGAAGTCTGGACTACCGCCCCCTCCAAGCGATAGGACTCATTCTAGTTATACATGGAGCAAATAAAGGATAGTTTTATTAAACCTATGAGACATAAATGAAATAAATATAATACTATTATTATAATATATGTTTATATCATTTTATTATTATTATTATTATAATTTGATAAAGAAATGAAAGTAGCGTTCATGCGTACGTACGACCTATCGTCTCCATGAATGGTGCATTTCATTTATTATACCCAATATTATCGATATTATTAATACATATATATTGGATATATATGATATTTAAATCATGAAAATTATTATGGAGATGATGGACTTTTTACAACATGGATAATTTACATCAAAATAAGTTCATTTTGGACTCATGTACCGAATATCGAAAAAACATCCAATATGAACTTAAATAATTATGTAATTTATAAAATAGTAATAAGTGATAAAAAAGTAAAAATAAACTTTAAAAATGATCCCATGAAAGTATAAATTAACCTATGTTTATTTTTCAGTAACATAATGATTGTACGTGACGAGTCAGACTCAAGGTAAGGGACTTTGTCTCAATATCATTTTCTTGAGGCATATTTTAATAATATATGCCACCTTATTTTATACGGTGTATAACAAACCCATTTTAATTTTAATTTCATTTAAAGGAAATATTACTTTCAATACTTTTTTTACTAAACAGTAAAAATGAAATATTTTAAATGTATGTGGTGACAATGACCCCTCCATTGCCGTAACTATTATTTGATATTTGTATTCCTCTATAAGCCTTAATTTTTTTAAAAGGAAAAGAAAACTCTTATTTCCTTTTTTTGTGTTTTGGTATTGAAAATGGCTTTGAATGTGGATTTACTATTTCAATATCATGAAATGATTTCTAGTGATTGAAAATGAAATTTTATGAGTGAAATGTTGATAACTGAAATTGTTTATGTGTTATGATTATATAATGGTACATGGACATTTGACGGGTGGTAACATAATAACCCAAAGATGGGTGGTTACATGAGAAACCAAATATGGGTGATTCTGTGAAAAATGAAGGATGGGTGGTTACATTATAACCTCCAAAGAATTGTGTGTGGAAGTCGTCTATATGACTATTCCATTTAGTGATATGTGTGTAAGTCGACCGTTTGGTTATTCTATTTAAGTATGTTTATGTCCCAAGTTACCTTTATATGTTATATGCATATTTCTATGGAAATTTTGGTAATATTTGGTTAAAAAAAGGATAATCAATGACTTTATATTCAGTGAAGTATTTTTGCTACTTCTTAAAGGTCAAAATAAATACTTTATGAGAATGTATTCATGGTTTACATGCTTTCAAAAGACTAAAAAATTTCATTCATTTTGTATCCCTTACTGAGATTTTTATTCTCATCCCATGTTTTGAAATGTTTTTCATGGGACTTGAAGAAGAATAGAGTCACGTATGGGATCAATGAAAATTCATTTTGTTTAAATGTGAAACAAACCATGTTTCTTTGAAAAAGGTTCAATTTTAAAAAAAATATAGTGAGTAGAGGTGTCTACCTTTAACATTTAAGTTTTCATGTATGGTTTCTAACCTAATTCTTGAAATATCTAAGTGTGAAAAGATCCTCAATGTGATTAAAGTCAAATTATTGAATTAACTCAAGATTATTTAATGTATAAGGTCGGGCCTTATATACACACTAGGACCCCAACATGGAAGCAGTAATCTAAGCGTGATACCCCAATCCCACCTCTTAAAGGACAATGTATGATTAGTAGAATAAAGTAGGAATATCACACATGATAAAAGGAATTAATATAATATACTATTACAAAAAATATACCTCCACAATGAAAATAACAATGTTGAATAGAAAATTTAAACTAACTGTAATGTATGTTGCACATGAAAAAAATATAATCTCTAAAGGAAAAAAGTGTATGTAATTCATAATGATAAAAATAAAAGATACAAAATCAATAACCAAATAGGAAAAACAAATAAAAATATAATATATGAAGATACCCCTACAACGAGATGTATCTAGACATTAATGCCACCCACTACTATCATTTATCAATACCAATAAGTTGTACCAACATCGTGTCCACCAATGTCTATACCAACTGATAACTCATCTACGTAGGAAATTAAATGGTTAGGAAAAGTAACTGATGTAGGTGTGATTATATACATACCCAGTAGGAAACCCTAAAAACAATGCAATTAAAATATGGAATGTAAACTAAATCACACAATGGTAAGAATGGTAGAGTGAGATATAAAAAAAATATAAAAATGAATTAAAAAAGAAAACCCATAATAAAGGTGAGTCATGATCTTTAAAACTTAGACATGGGAAACATAGTTATCAATCCAATGAATCTAAATCAAAAAACAAAATAACTTATGTCACATCTTTTAATCTACATTAGTGGACCTGCACCTCATCAAGTAGTATGCAATAGATGAGGGAGCACTCAAACTCATAGATAAAGGACATGGACCCTGAGTAGTGAAAATTAGATGAGGGAGGTCCTAAAATTATAGATAGATGATCTAAACAAAATATAACAAATATTAATCATCGGAGGACCAGACTTTATCACTTACATGTGGTACGTTTTCATTTATGAGTATCAAATTATAAAATAGGGAGTGCATTACCCTATAAGAACTCTCATAACCACACCAGATTCTCATCATCAGCCCTATAGAGCTAAGGAGACTAGTATTCACATATAAAATCATGTCTCAAATGGTATTTCATAGATAATTTCCCCATGAAAATTCATTTGGAATGAAACCATGGTAATTTTGACCATATAACATCTTAAGATTCCAATTTGTAAATTTTCTTTGAAATAAATGGTGTGAAAAATAAAATGTTTCACACATAACATCGAACAAAAAAAACAACAAAAATATTATATAAAAATTATAAAAAAATTATAACAAAAATATGGCCTATAGTATATAAAAATATAGAAATCTGTTAAAAATTATTTCATTTAGAGGATTAAAAATTTATATTATTTAATTCTAAAAGGGATTGTTTTTATAAGCATATTATATTAGAGTCTTCTGTATTTTATCATAATAAATTAAATTTATCAATTTTAAAAAATTATTATGAAAATATGTAATATTTTAATGTATAACATTTATTTAAATACTAATTGATAGGTAATGTGATTAATAACACTTAAAGTGTGAAGGGGTCATTTTTTATAAATAGATTCCTTATTTATATTTTTTATTTTCATTTAAAAGTCAAATTTATTAATATTATAGTTTTAATTTTATAAAATTAAAATATTTTTTTATTCTTAATTTTAAAATTATCACTGGGATAATTTTTTGGATTTTTATGAAATGGTTGATTTTTGGGTGACTAGTTAAAAATATTGTTTTTACAAATATTGTTAGATTTATGACATCATCATGATATAAGAATAAATTAAAAGTATATAAAATGTATACTTAAAAGTAAAATAAATTGTTTTAAAATATTATTTTCAATTTATAAAACCTAGTTTTTACATTTTTGAAGTAAAGTGTTATTTTATTCTTAGAAAACATTTTCGGTTATTTTATTTTCATCAACTAATCATAAAATTCCATTATTTTCTGGTTTAGTTTCAAAAAAAAATATATAATTTTTTTAAATCATAAAATAATAAATTTATGGGGAATTATCAGCATAAAATATTTCATTTTTAATGTCATTTTAAAAGAAAATGTTTTTTTCTAAAAACATTTTTTCATTGTGTTACACATAATTGTTTTGAAAATAAATTTTCGCATATATAGAAATTTAATATATGATATTGGATCCCATATATGGTATTTTCATGTTCAAATTTGGTGATGTTTTCAATTTCAATTTTAGTAATAAAAATAAGTTACCACTATAAATAGCAAGTGACCACAATAAAGGGTTAAATGGGGTAAAATTGTAAAAACATTGAGATAAGTTATCAAAATCTCATTTCTAATATATTAGATTGGTGTATTTAAATAAAAATTATATAATTAATGAGAATTTTCAATTTTGTGCCAATTTTTATTGAATGAACCCATAATATTATTTTAAGAAAATGAATATTGACAATAGTACCACTCCCCTCACTTATTAAAGGATCCTTTCACCCCTAAATTCTCCACACACCATGACACATTATATCAAGAAATATACACTCAAATAACTTTCCAAATCTTTGTCCCATGTAATTTAGGTTCATTTCATACAAAAATACCAAACTAACAAGGATTAATTTGTAGGATAAAATAAGATATCGAAGGAATGGTTAATGGTATTTACTGAGTTCTTACAAGTTTTTTTCTTTTTTAAACATACTTAAAATCTATTATTACAATCCCAATTTAATGATGTTGATATAGTTAATATACTAAAATGTTATTATTTTTATCAAAAATACAATTTTATTCCTCATTTCCATCTAATGGAAAATGAAAATGTACTTATGAATATGTGCGGACTACCACCTCTATGAAGTGACGTATTTCCTTTTTTATTGTTCCCTCACATGTATGGTTATATAAGTAGATTTAATAAACATATATTATATTTTTAAAATAATTTTTATTCAGTAATGATAAAAATTTACCTAAATTACTTTCGTCTCATCCATTGGAAAATGGAAATGTAGCTCATGTATACGTGTAGAAAGTAGCCTTCATGAAACTACACATTTCATTTTTCTTGATCTCCTTAAAAGAAAGGTTTTAAAAAAAATTTAATTTATAAATATAATAATTATGAAATTTTTAATATTATGGAAATTATATAACCATAAACCCTTTGACCACTGTCAACCTACAAAATTTTTTATAAAGATTATGAACTGAAAAAACTTTAAAACATCACACATGAACTTATCCAATTTAGTAACGAAATAAATTATAATAATAAATGAAATAAAAGGAAAATCTTAAATTAATAATAATTATAATGGTTTTTAATTATGTAAATAATTAATATAACTTCATTATTCAGGAAGTCATAATATGTATGTAGTGGGTCATGTAAAGGTAAGTGATTTTTCTTGAGAAACTTATTTAAAATATTTTACACACATTATCTTTCAAGTAAATGTTCTTTTAAAATTTTCAAGAAAGTTATTCTATACACTAGAATGATTATTTAAGTTAATTTTTAACTATATTTTTCTTTCTTCATAATTTTATAAAAAATAATCTTTTTAACATTTTCTATATGGGGTTTTTTTACTTTTTTTACAACAATATGAATATAATGTTTTTTTAATGTTAACCACTTGATCTCTCTTTCCCACAACTATAAAAATTCATCATTATTAATCTTAATATACATTTATACATGTATTTTAATTTTTGTCCATATTTCCCTTGTTCAATGAGTTTCTTTTAATTTTTTTTCATAATAGATGGATATTTCCTCTCATTTTTATGAGATAACTAATTATTATTTGGGTTAAAATGCCAATTTTTTTGTAATTTTTTTGATTAAAGTGAAATCCCCCAACTATTTTATTCATTTATTAGTTATTTTATATTATATATGATGATATTTGGATCAAATATATCCCACCAATTGAGTTTTAATGATTTTTTCTCTATAAGATATGATGTTGGGATTAAATGGGTAAGTTGTTTATTTACGAGTTTATGTAGGAATTAACTGGTTAAATAATTTCATTATGATTTTATATTGGAATTAACTAGTAATGTTATTCCATTATGAGATTATGTTTTAATTAACTAGTTAGGTTATTTCATTATGGTTTTTATGAATATGGTGTTTCGAAGTAACATTCATGATTTATGCATTCTTAGGAGATTATTTTATTAACTTTTTTGATCAAAGAAGTTCATATTCATATTTAAAGGTATTTTCTAAATAAGACCAAAGTTTATTGGTTAAATGAAACAATTTTTAACGTTTTTCATGTATTTAAAAGTACTACTGAGTTATATTTTTTATTGATATCCCTTATTGAGAATTTGTTTCTTAATCCTATATTTCCCAATGTTTTAAATAAGTCTTAAGGATGTGTAGTGGATAAATAAATGTTGAAATTTTATAAATTAATAATTATATTGAGATAATAAAATGTGTTATTAATTAATGAAGAGTGTAATATAAGAACCTTTTTTGTGAACAAATCGTACAATATGTTATGTTTCTACTTTCAAATATAATGGGATTTGTTAATTCTATGAAACTCCAATCCTAAAATTTTCAGGGTATATAAGTGATATAAAACCATGATATTAAACTCATAATTATGGGTTGTTTATGTCATGGGTGGTTAAAATTGGTATAAAATATAGTATATAAATGATACGTTTCTAGCACTAAACCTTAAAGTGTTGGTCTGAGGTGTCATTATTCGTATAAAAGTAGGGTTTAAAAAACATTATAGGTTAGGATGTTTTTAATAGAAGAAACATTAGGTATTATAATAAATAGTTATATTATCATTACATAGTACTTTAGAGACACCATATTTCTTCATCTAATCTATGTTAGTTTTAGAATTTTTTCCCTATAGAACCCCAAGTGAATGAAGAAATATGAAAAAGAAGGATAATATCCTTCCAAAACAGCAATCTGAAATTGTCAAAGTAAGAGATATGTAGTTTATAGTTGTATTATCTCAATTAACAAAAGACATAAATGATACACATGAATTATAATAACCAAATTCTCTATATAGGGTCTTATCAATAGTGGAGCATTTTATGAGATAACATCATCTATATTTTTGTTAAATCTTAGACCCAATGTTAGTTTAAGGATGGATAAATGATTTGAAGAATATTTTTTATAATCTGGTTTGTTTAGAGCATCATAAGTCAAATCTTATAACTCATCATCTTAATGGATAAAGTAACCATTGGTGGTCTTTGATCAAGAATACCCCGAATAAGAATGAGATTGATACCATGGATTGGATATTATTTGAATATGGTTTCATCAAAAAAAAATTTCCAAAAGTTATTCAGCTTAGAATATAAATATAATTTACATATTTGATGAAAAAGGAACAGGACTCAGGGGCTATTTATAGGGAAAATTTTAACTTATTTTAAAGGTATGTACCACATTTTTATATGAATCTTGAAAGTAATAATGATATATTTTTTATTGGTTTGAAACCAATATTATGAATAGAATTGGTCAATCATGAATATTTATGCTATGAGGAAATTTTTTAGTGTGTGATTAAGGTTTAAATGGAATTTATTTACCCTTTTAAAACTCAAATTCATGTGGGTAAGAAGTGGCCAATTTTGGAATCCTTAAAAGTTTCTAGTATGTAAAAATATATTGGTAAGATAACATAAATTATTTTGTAACAAAGATGTTGTAAAAACCATTTGCGTGTGTGTATTATATATTTTGTTATGTGTTATAAGTGTGGTAAATTTGGACACATAATAACATATTTAAAATAAATTGGTATTAGGAATACCAATATTGCGGAACCAAAGCCTTAAAAAGATGATCTTTCAATTTTGAAATTATTTAAATGAAATAAAATGGGGATTTATGATAATAGATTTCCTAGGTGGAATTATTCAGAAGGGGATTAGAAATTTTTTATTAATAAAGGTTTAACAAAATCATGTTCTATTATAACTAAATAATAGGACATTGAAAATAACCAATAAACGTTATGAATTATATTATTTATTATTTTCATAGTAGTAAAGATGATTAGAGTTATGTTAATTAATCTTAATACAAGATTCAAATTTTTGAATATTAGGAAGAAAGTATTAGGGACTGTGATATTAGATATATTCATTTTGTTTCAATATATCCCAATATTTAAAATGTTTTGATGAAAAAATTAATTATTTTTTATAATAACTTTATCATAAGTGATTTTCGGTGAATGAGTTATATATAATCAAGAGGTATTTATATTGAAAGATTTAGAGAACTTTATTAGGGAGTTTGTTTTATGCATCCATCGATCTTAATGAAATTATTCTATATAATTCATATTATGTTCTATGATAAGTATATTATTTTCACTATAATTCAACTTATCCAAAATTATTCATCTTATGGATAGAAAAATATTCTTCTGTTAGAATAAATTATTCTTTAAAATAATTTTTGATACATGAGTCTCTATAACTAAATTATCCTATGAAGTAAAAAAATTATCTTATGGAAGAATTAATTTTTCTTATGAGGGGACTTCATAAATAACATTCCCTATGATAACAAATATTATATTAGAATTATATTATGAAGAAATAAAGTTTAATAGGACATAATCTACACTCCCAAATCCTATGATGAGATTATAAAATTCACATTTCTAGATTTTATGCCAATAATGGTAACCAATTTTTTCCCATCCAAACCATATAACATCAAAAGGAAAAATTGGATCACTTACATACCCCTAGACCTTTTGATTGTTCTGAGAACACCAAAATCATGAAATGGAGGGAGATATATTAAAATTTTATTTAATAATAATTTCTCAAAACCATGATCAATGATATTACATTCCAATTTTATAATTAATATATTTAATATCTGAAGAAATAAATACCTATCCTTCTAAACATTCTTCATTGAGGATTGCTGATAATCCAAAAAGAACCTTTTGGGATAATTTTTTCACACTATGCATACCCGATGATATAATCCTTATAGCGGTTATCCAAACACTCTTCAATGATCTATGAGAAATACCACTCGACCATAAGGTGCTAGTATAGAGAATCTAATTTCTTATGTTGTTCGTTCTTGATATACCCATTCATTGGTCTTAAAGAAATATCTCTTGTGCTTCTTGTTCTTGAGTACGGGAGAGAAGAAGGATTTGAGAGAGAATTGATTTTGTGAAATAACTCTCTATTCATATTTTTGATGAAATATTCAACAGACACAATCAGCTATTTATAGAGTCAATGTTCAACTTAAAAAACTATTTAATTTCATGTCGACCATTAAATATAATTTAAAACCTTTAATAAACCCCATTCTACATATTCATATTATCATTATTATTATTTTTTGGTTTACACCAACTTGTGCAACAAAAAATATTATGTAACGGTATTGTTATTTAATTCTTGTCACCAAACTCAGTCTTCGTCTGTTAAAATTCCTCTAGAATTTATTGAACAACAGAATAAATATTTTATTCAAAATATTGGGAAAAATATTTTTTAAAATATTCAATAAATAAAAAATATTTAATTTTCAATATTAGGAATAAATAATATATATATATATATTCACATAATCAAATAAATAATTTATTAATAAAAAATATTTATTTATTACCATTTGGATATTAACGATCGATAAAAGTAGAATAAAATTATTCCTCGGTCCTGAGATTAATATTTATTCCAAAAATTAAATTAAAATAGAATTTAACTGAGATCAATGAAAACACTTAGTGTTTGATCCTCTAGTATTCTTTCTCATTGTCATTAGGTATGCTTGCCTAAATTCCATGATTATTATCTAAAAACGGTTTAAGGTACCCAAGAGAAAGAACATAATATCACAAATATAACAACCACATAAAAATTCTCACTATGTAATATAATACCTTTATCTCAATATCTCATCAATAAAGTTCTACATCCATGTCACCAAACTATATGCTCGATATTTCTTTATTTGAATATCTAAAATGAATATCCCATTACACCATGTCCATGGAATTTATGGTGACGGTTCAATTCTAATCAAAGGGATGTGATATCCACTTCCATAAACATAGATGGGACAAATCATTCCTTTACTTATCCATTAATGACATGTCACTCATGAAACACCCAACATATCCAACTTCTCCATGAAGTATTATTGTCATGGTTTATGAAATTCATCTAGTTACATGAGTTTTAACATGAATTAATAATAATCTTAAATTCCAAGGATCATCACACATGCTCGTATAAAGGACTATCATATGAAACCAACACATGTGAAATCCAACTCATATGTTAGTTCCCATAATCATACATATTGAATATTACAAAGTGAAAATATCATAAGAAGAAGTTTCATCTTCTTATGAGTACTCACAACAAACATTATATGAACTATGTGTTCCATTATAGTACATTATCCAATTGTAGAATATAATTTAAAAATATCATCCTAGAACATCAAGGCTATCATCGTAGTGGGGAACTTATATGACATTTTCAATGTGATGTATACTCTAGGAAATTATTTTACTACAGTCAAGAATAAAAACGATCAATATATAATAATAAGATTTATTGACAATAAATACATTAAATATACTTGTAATAAAAGTTAAAAAAAGTTGTTCCTATGATACCAACTCCAAAAAAATCACACTTATACTAGATACAACTTATTATGACCTTCAATCCACTAGACCAATCATGATAGTCATGTTTCTGCTGATTAAATGCATAATTCAAGTGGTTATCCAAGTCATATTCCATGTAAATACTGATCACTACAACTTCACCTCTCTGAGAAAAATATCTCAAGAGATGATACTTCCAATGTATGTACTTCATCCCTTGATTTGAACTTGTATCTTTTTAAAGAACTCAGAGTGTAGTATTATTACAATAGTGTGTGATATGATCTTTACTACTAGGTACTATGTCAAGATCTGAGATTTATTTGTGCATCCATACTACATCTTTACCATCCATATAGGTTTCAATATAATCTTATTCTATTATAGAATTTGTGACCATAACCTTCTTTGATCTCTTATAACTTATAACACCTCCATAAAAAATGAATATGCATCTCATTTGTGACTTCATATCATCTTGATTAGTTTAGAAACTAGTATATGTATATCCTATGATAATTATTTTCTTATGTCCTCAATAAACTAAGAACATATCCATAGTAAGAATCAGATACATAAGTATAGTCTTGACTTTCATACAATAGCAGTCACCCAGATCATCTTGATATATTCAAACCGCACAAAACGAGTAGGAGACATCTAGACTAGTACATAGAATGAAATAAATGACTTACCTAATCATTGATTCATATGGAATCCTTGAAATTCTATTTATTTCCTCACGTTACTTATGAAAAATATTCCTAGAATGATGAATGTCATGTGAGGATGGTAATAATCTCCTATTTTCTTTTACCATACTGAATCTTTTCAGTATCTTTTCAATGTAAGTACTTCAACTTAGGCTGAGTAAACTCTTGGATCTACCATGATGAATCTTGATCCCAATATTATATGTTTCCTTTCCTAATTTCTTCATAGATAATAATTTATTCAACCCCTCTTTAAGAGGTTGTAATACTGGTATTTCATTTCCAATGAGTATAGCATCATCAACATATACTAACAAGAACATGATTTCACTCCCACTAAACCATTTATATTTTCACAGATTGTATTAAATATTTATCAAACCAAATTCCATTATGCCCTCATCAAAATTAATTTTCTATGACCTAGATGCTTGCTTTAAGGAAGGATTTTTTAACATATTTTTTCCAAATAAAATAATCATAGAAATATATAAGGGTAAGTATAATTCTTATGTATTTCATCATTTCAACTGGTGAAATGGTTTCATCATATTCAATTCCTTGAATCTTTTTAAAACCATTTGAAACCAATAACACCTTATAGGCACTGACCAATCTTCCAGTCTAGAAAATTATTTAATACAATTTTGCAACCCATAGGATTTACATCTACTAGGGGGTCTACAAAAACTAGACTTGGTTTTGGTATATTGTATCCAATTCATAATCCTTGTCCACTTTCCACTTGGAAACATCTGTGACACTTACTAATTTATTATAGGTTAGAGGATAATTATTATCAACTAATTATGATTCACCATCCTCAGTGACTATAAATCAAAACAATTCTAGTTCTGTAACCTATATATTACTCCTACATAGTAATTATGTCACTAGAAAAATTTCATATTCCATGGGGCTTTTTGTAATTTGTTCCTATTCCAAATCTTCTGTATCTTGTGTCAAACTTCATCAGAGTCTATCTTTCTCTCACTATTTATTTTAAAGATAAGATCCACATCAAGAAATGTCGGATGTATGACACCCACAACATTTTTTATAAAGGATTTTATAAGCATTGTCCCTTTTTTAATTGGGTTATCCAATAAAGATGCAATTTGTGGCTTAGTTTGAAAGCTTATTAACTAAATAGGACTGAGCAAATGCTTCACAACCTTAAAAATTTTATATTAGGAAAAAAAGTTTCCTTCTATTCTATTATTAGTATGGTATACCATCTGTTGCTTTAGTTGGCACTCGGTTTAGTAAGTATACTTGTGTTTGTAATGCATATCCATAAAAGGATAATGAAACAATCGCAGGAATAATCATTGATCACATCGTGACCAACAATGTATGGTTCCTCCTTTCACTTACACTATTACCCTAAGGCAGATAAAGAAGAATGAGTTTATATAATATCATGAACTCCTACAATTAATCAATGAAGTCTGGATTAAGATATTCTACACCATGATCTAAGCGGAGTTTCTTAATCTTCTTACCAAGATGGTTCCCAACACCATACTTGTATTCCTTGAATTTATCAAAATAATATGGCTTATACCTCATTAAGTAGACAAATCTATATCTACTAAAATCCTTAGTAAATGTTTTGACATATGATTACCCACCCATTTTAAAAATGGGAAATGGTTCACACACAACAGTATGAACTAATACAAGAATCTATTTATCCCTTTCACCTTTCCCACTATATGTGGATTTTCTTATTTTTAATCATAAACATTCATGACATACACCAATTGATTTATTTAAAAAGAATCTAAATATATATCTTAATGTATTTTATTCAATCACTCTCCTTTTTTGGGACCTATAAAGTGATACCAATTTTGGATGTGGAATGATTCATGTGAAGTAACTTTTTTATTGATTTCCATTACATGGTTCATGTAATCAACACATAAATACCATTATTTATATGTTCCTTACTATAACCAATTTTATCTTTATAAATTAATAAAGATTTATTCTAAAATTTGAAAATAAAAATATATGTTTGTAGTCTTGATACCGAAATAATTTTCTTTTGAAACTGAAGGAACATAATAAAAACCCATTGAGACAAAGATCATTCTGGTAGACAACACGAGCTGGTATTCCCCAATACCTTCATCAGAAATCTTATCTTTGTTGGATTATTGAAGATCTACCTCTCCTTATTCAACCTTTATGAATCTACTTAGTTATTTTTTTAATACATATGTGAGCATCAAAATATATATCTAAAATCCAATTTTTAGAAACAAATAAATTTCACTTGATGAAAAATGCTCTTGAATCATCCCCTTACTTCTTTGGTTGGGTGTATTTTTTCTTCCAGTGACCTTTTTTACCACATGCGACACAAACAACATCTTATTCCATTACTTTACCTTTGATCTTCCTCTTCATGGAAGGGCTTGATGAAGCTTTAGGATTAAATCTATTTTATTTACCATTGCATTTGTTCACCATAACAATGGATTGGTTTTCACTCTTTGTGTAACACCCCAAGATTTCATAGTGTGTTATTTCTTCAAAATAATTCAATAACTTGCACTACACGCAACACTGAGTTCAATTGCACCATGACTTACCAAAAAAAAATCCATTAAAAGAGGTCATGAATAGCATTAACTACATTTTTAACTTTATATAATCCTTATAATTTTAGAATCCATATTATGAGTTTCTTAGTCATAATGCAAGAACAGATTCATTTTCAGTATTGCACTTTTATCAACTTTTGATAGTGAAACCTTTTTAAATACAATATTTTAAACTTTTTGACTAAATGGGGACATCAAAAATTTAAAATGAAACATCCCAAGCTTCTACGGTACGCTTCTCTTTGAATAATGTGATAGTGTGTGTTGTACGCAACACCGAGTTCTAACAACTAATTAAACTAGCCGTTGTGAATAGTAATACCTAATTTTTGAAATTATATATATTTTATATTTGAAAATAGACTTCATTTTTGGATTCGGAATATTGAATTTAGCCTAAGATAAAATTTTGGTACATTTCGGATAACTTTCATATTTTGATGAATAGTGAAAATTACTAAGTTTTAATTAAAAACAACTTTTTTAATCAAAATAATTAATAGTGATAAATTATGAATTTGAGTGGTTTTAAAGTATATTTAGAATATATTTTGACCATTTAATATAATGTTGGTCATTGGACATAATTTTACAATTAAACCGAACATAAACGAGTGTCAATCTTTTGATAGTTATTATCTCTTAAAAACACGCTTTTTGTTTTGACAGCGGGAATTAATTTTAAATTAATTTCTGCCACTTCTGTGTTTTGAATTTAGGAAAATGGATTCCATATTTGGAATCAGGATGTTCAAATTGTGTAAATAGGTAACTTTTATTTTTAGTCATTTTGAATAATTACTGCGGTAAATATTTTATTTACCATGGTTAAGGGTAAATCCGGTAAATAAGGGTTAAAAAATAATATTATAATAATACTAAATTACCCTAAAACGTGTCTTAACCCTATTGGGTTATACATGGTCGACCATGGGAATCTTTGGGTCTATTTTGGGACCCCATGGATCCACTTGTAAGTGATAATGACACATTATATTAATAAAGCTAAAATAAAAATAAAAATGGGATAAGCTTACCTCTTTTAGAAGAACAATATTTACATAGGGTTATACCTGTTGGATTTTCAATTATAAATATTCATTAGAAAGATAAAACGATTTCCTACATAATGATATTTTATTTATAATTTTTAGACATGAAATAATTTATTTTATTTATGACACAATGATGATGCAGTAATTACTAAAATAGTGAAAAATTAAAATAATTGATATTATAAATACCCAAATAAATATAATATGAAACTTTTAATGAATTAAACTAATTTTCTAGGCTAATATGATATATTAGGATTGATTTAATGGACTTTGTTCGAAGTAATCAATCTGTTATGAGTTTCACAAAAATCAACTATTGAATAGTGTCAAAATTGACATAAAAGAGTTCTTAAAACAAATATTATATTATTAATTGATATTAAATTCCTAAAAATCTAAGGTTCGGACAAGAGACTTATATTATGATAGGTTAATCATTAATGGACCACTTGGGGGTCGCTTGGATGTATATAGTAAGTTTATTAACCATATTATATAAAAATACAAAAAGACATTGTAAAAGTGAAACAAATTAACTTAGAGTTAATACTTAAAGATAAGGTTAATATAAGTACCCAAACCTGTATAAATTCTATTGGATGAGTTTTTTTCGACCTATCCCCACCTCAACCTTTGAATAGTCAACTTTGGAGCCATTGGAAACCGAATATGAATTTATTATAAATTAATATTTCTAGCTTTTCCAAAGGTTCCCCTCACCCCTCTTATAAAAGGGCACTCCTCCTTCTCATTTCCTCACACCTCTCAAGCCACTTGGCTCGTCCAAACTCTGCCCAAATAAGCTCCCCACATCCCTCTCCTCCTCCTTGAAGCTTCCCCTTAGGCAGAAAGCATTTCAAGAAGTCCTTTGGTTCCAACCAAAGTGAGTTACCTAAATTAAAGGTAACAATTTCTCTTAAAGTATTTTCATTTATTTTGCTTCTCCAACCCCCAAAATATTTTTATTTCCTTTCTTTTGTAACAACACCAGTATCCTAAATATACTAGGATGTTGTTATAAGAAGGATTCAAACTACACATACACACAACTCCATCTAATGGATGATGAACATAATGTTTCTGTGGATGGCAAACTAACGCCTCACGAAACGATGATTGTTCAAATACATCTTACCACCTCTCATGGTGGCCATTATGATGGAACTGTAATTAAATATGATATTAATGATATATATTTTACATATAAGCTTCTGTAATTCCATTTTATTTCATTCCATTATTCGTTTCATGTTGTATATACATACGATAATTTCATGTTAGGAAGTGCGGACTACCGCCCCCTTAAAATGATATGACTCGTTCATACCACACATGGAACGTATAAAGGATGGTGTTAATGAACTTAAGTAACATATATAAAATATTATATTATACTGGAATAGTAATATACCTATGTATCATTTGGATTTGATTCTTTTAAAATGAAAATCAAATGGAAGTAGCGTTCGTGCGTACGTACGGACTACCGTCTCCACGAACGCGATAAGATTCATTCTCCATCATATCCATTCAAGTATTATTCTCATTTTAGGGTTAAAAATAATGTTAATGTCATTCTGATTATGAATAAGATATAATCTATCCATTACAAACATGTCTTACGTAACCAAACATTTAAGAAGAACGAATCGATTATCACCCGAAACGACGATAATACTAAGATATTATTAATAAAGCAATGTTAAAAGATCATATATGATATCATATTAATGTATATGATTCTTGTATAATTTAATAACAATTATTTCACCATTATACAGGAGGTTAACCTACCCCAACAAAGGAAAAGTACAAGGTAAGGGTAATTTCACAATCTCTTCATTATCCGAGGTTGTATATACGTAATAATCTACTGGGATCTCTTTATCATCCACATCCATATTTTCTTAAAAATGTATTTCAAAACATTTTTACTATTTACAAGAATATGGGTTAAAGTCATTTATACCTTTTTTTGACTTTTTATAAGAGGTTTATAAAGGAATCCTTCCGTCGTTTTCAAAACAATGTCCTTTTTAACCTTTTCGACAGAATTGAGGTAAGAATGTTTTTTTTACTTATACGGCGGGTGCGGTTATTTTCCGCCATTATAAAATCGTCGAAGCTTTCCATACAAGCTTATAAGAATATTTTCAAAGAAAATGTTTTATTTTATATGGATCTTAAATGATTTCAAAATAAAAGGAGATACTTCTTTAAAAAGAATTTTGATTTCATCTATGTCAACATCCTTTGATGGATTTTAAGATTATTTGAAGTTGATTTATTATGATACAAAACTTCTATATTGTATTGAAGGTTTTGTGATATGTTTGACTGTGGATGTGCTATTTTTATACCATTCATAGTTTATGGTGAAATTATTGACATTTCGTATGCTAGTTTTAATACGAATGTTTATGTTATGTTTAAACCTTTTCATATGGGAATGAATTGGACTTAATAAGTGACGGGTGGAGCCCGCTATAGCTCCTCGATGCATCGGTAGGTCTCATGAGACAAACTAGTGTCTTGGCACAAGGCCTTGACAAAATCTTATTTGTAGTCTTGGCACGAGGCCTTGGCTATGTGGTTATGATAGTCTGGCATTATGCATTCCAACATTATGAAAGTGGTTAATGATTTTTGCATGTGATTATTCGATTAGTAGAATATCCATGTGAACAAGTAAATGGCATTATTTCATTTTACTTTTGCCATACTATGTTGAAGTTAAATTTTAAAAGGCTTTTGTTTTAGTAATTCATTGCCTTAAATGTTTATGCTTATTTTGAATGTTCCGCTATATTGTTATCCTTACTGGGCATTTGAGCTCACCCCTTTTCTATGTTTTATTTTTCCCAGGTAGTGAAGAAGTAAATTATGATTGACTTGCAGGGATATTATGAGGGGTTTATAGTGTGGATTATGGAGACAATTTGTTGTTGTAGTAGTTTTTCGTTTAATGATGTAATGTAAAACTTATGAATATATCTAGTGTTTCCAAGGCTACTAAACCAATCGGTCTTTCGGGATTTGATCTTTCTTGTGATCATGCCAATGTTATGTAATAATGCACCGACTCTGGGTAACTGGGGTCGGGGCATTACAGTTGGTATCAGAGGAAGTTTAGTACAAACCTTGGAAGCTAGATTTAGATAAACTCTGATTAGAGCACGTAGACTTAAGATGAACTTTGAGGATTAGTATAGAAGAACTTCCTAGAATTTTGGTATTGTAGAGATTTTGTGAGTTTTCCGAGCAATACATCCCTGTCTGGATACGAGCAGGTAGAGGCGGCTCTGGCACAGATGTACCTAGGGGTAAAACCCGAAAACACCGCTTTGATCTAGACTCGAACGAGAACTGGTGCACGACAACGGGCCTTGCTGCACTCTTGGTTACGACACTCCCGGGGGATATTCTTAGGATAACTCTAATTTTCTTTACAAATCATTATGAAGGGTTTATGAGTATATACATCCTCAAAGAATACATTTTTATGATTATGGATTATATCCATAAATAGTTCAATTTATGTTAAGTGTTTTATAAGTATGAGATTATGTATTTTGATTCATAAACTGATCTAGTTTATGCCATTGTTTAGAAATGGCGCCCAGTAGAAGGAATGAGAACTCCGGAAATGGACATGATCCAAAGAGAAGGAAGGGTCATATCTTTCATGGTCTTAAGCTAGAATTTATAAGAGAAATAGTCTCCCATGTATTATCATCATATGAAGAAATAATATCATGTATTGATAAGATAAGTAAAGAGATTACTGAGTCCTATGGCTTTGAAGGGAAGCAAGAGAAGAAAAGGATAGAAGAGAGAAAGATGGATAAAGGGAAGAGGGAAAAGAAGAATTTTCCCATATGTGGTAACTGTGGAAAGAAACACCCTGGAACTTTCCTGAAAGGAATGGGAGTTTGTTATAAGTGTGGAGGAAAAGGGCACAAAGTACATGACTGCAAGGGTAAGAAAATGGTTTCAAATGTACAATGCTTCATTTGCAAGGAGTTTGGACACTACGCGAACCTATGTCCCAGTCATCAGACTATGCCACAAATGATGCTATTGGATAATAATCAAGTTATGATACTACCACAGATGAAGAAGAATGATTAGAGTTCTTATGTTGATTATGTCAATTGAGTGTTGTATCAACAATGTACTTGTTATAATAATTATGGAGTATATAAGGATTGTACTGCAGTACTATTTCATTAAGGACTTGAGATGGTGTGGAACAAAGAAAAGTGACTCAGTAGTAGGTTAAATGTTTGGAAAATATATGGTTGAGAGAAAGATAAACCATAATATGGTTCAGATACCGAGGTGGTGATTTTAGAATAATACATGATTGATTTGGATAAATTATATTGGATATTATTGACTACCTTGAAGCTGATTAATGATTTGTATATTCCATCATTGTTGGGGTTTAAAACATTTTTGGATTAATGAAGTATATCCAGCATTCTATATGGAATAAAGGAACATGAATGTAATCAATAAGGAATACGGTAATACATGATGAAGGTATTCATATGCTATTACGGGGTAAAAAGGATCTATATTATGTTTACCTTCCTTATAAATGTTGGACTGTGAGTTTGGATAGAAGTATTTTGGATAGTTCTAGTTTGGATTATTTTGGATTTCCATAAAAGGACAACCCGGAGGTCGGGCGGCAACCCGTCGCATCCGGCAAGGCTGCGAGACTTGAACCCGCAACCGAAGGGCGACAAGGGTGTATCACATACCACTGGCCCACGAGATGTCCTGGATTAAATAATGTAGTATTTATTAAAAGATCTTTTAGATGAATTATAAATTTGTTTATTTTGGAACCCTATACGAATAGTGTAAATAGAATTTTTTTTACATTCTATTATCTTTTAGAGTGAAAGATGAGTATGTGCTAGAAATTTATTAATGGATAAAACTCTAATTATAAAGTAAGTATATCTCTATATGATCTTAGACAATCTCATTAAAAATTCCTCAATATTAAGAAAAGCAAATTAGAACAAAAATGTTTTCCTAGATGGTACCTTAAATAGTCACTAATTTATGGCTTTGGGATTGTTGGCCTTTTCATAGCCATGTTCTCTACCACTCTCCATCAGGTAATTGATGGTTAGATTTTTCTTCCATATCCATATTTTATTACATGGAATCCTAGTATGTGTTATTTTCGGTAATCTTCATACTTTCGACTCTTTATTTTAAATAGAGGCCTCATTAATTCATTTTTCGATGTGGGATTTCAACTAAGATATTTTGAAACGTCAAAAATGTGTTATCCTAATACCCTATGTTTTGTTGAACCGATGGTATTTCAAATCATCATAGATTGATGAATTTAAGGACCTCAATTATACACTTGTTTGTGATTGATGACCTCAATCACTACCTATAAATATTTAAGTTTTTCCTCCGATTATATGTCTCTAATTTCCACCGATGTTCTCCTAATCGAGATCATAATTTGGTGGTGACCCTTTGATTTCTCTTTTCCTCATATTAATACTAAATTTTAGTAACCCAATTTCCGATGTGGGTTTTCCCACAAATATATTTTCTACTTTCAACCTTTTATTTTTGAAGAACAATTTCAAATTGCGAGGACGCAATTTATTGAAGGAGGGGAGAATGTAACACCCCAAGATTTCATAGTGTGTTATTTCTTCAAAATAATTCAATAACTTGCACTACACGCAACACTGAGTTCAATTGCACCATGACTTACCAAAAAAAAAATCCATTAAAAGAGGTCATGAATAGCATTAACTACATTTTTAACTTTATATAATCCTTATAATTTTAGAATCCATATTATGAGTTTCTTAGTCATAATGCAAGAACAGATTCATTTTCAGTATTGCACTTTTATCAACTTTTGATAGTAAAACCTTTTTAAATACAATATTTTAAACTTTTTGACTAAATGGGGACATCAAAAATTTAAAATGAAACATCCCAAGCTTCTACGGTACGCTTCTCTTTGAATAATGTGATAGCGTGTGTTGTACGCAACACCGAGTTCTAACAACTAATTAAACTAGCCGTTGTGAATAGTAATACCTAATTTTTGAAATTATATATATTTTATATTTGAAAATGGACTTCATTTTTGGATTCGGAATATTGAATTTAGCCTAAGATGAAATTTTGGTACATTTCGGATAACTTTCATATTTTGATGAATAGTGAAAATTACTAAGTTTTAATTAAAAACAACTTTTTTAATCAAAATAATTAATAGTGATAAATTATGAATTTGAGTGGTTTTAAAGTATATTTATAATATATTTTTACCATTTAATATAATGTTGGTCATTGGACATAATTTTACAATTAAACCGAACATAAACGAGTGTCAATCTTTTGATAGTTATTATCTCTTAAAAACACGCTTTTTGTTTTGACAGTGGGAATTAATTTTAAATTAATTTCTGCCACTTCTGTGTTTTGAATTTAGGAAAATGGATTCCATATTAGGAATCAGGATGTTCAAATTGTGTAAATAGGTAACTTTTATTTTTAGTCATTTTGAATAATTAGTGCGGTAAATATTTTATTTACCATGGTTAAGGGTAAATCCGGTAAATAAGGGTTAAAAAATAATATTATAATAATACTAAATTACCCTAAAACGTGTCTTAACCCTATTGGGTTATACATGGTCGACCATGGGAATCTTTGGGTCAATTTTGGGACCCCATGGATCCACTTGTAAGTGATAATGACACATTATATTAATAAAGCTAAACTAAAAATAAAAATGGCATAAGCTTACATCTTTTATAAGAACAATTTTTACATAGGGTTATACCTGTTGGATTTTCGATTATAAATATTCATTAGAAAGATAAAAAGATTTACTACATAATGATATTTTATTTATAATTTTTAGACATTAAATAATTTATTTTATTTATGACACAATGATGATGGAGTAATTACTAAAATAGTGAAAAATTAAAATAATTGATATTATAAATACCCAAATAAATATAATATGAAACTTTTAATGAATTAAACTAATTTTCTAGGCTAATATGATATATTAGGATTGATTTAATAGACTTTTTTCGAAGTAATCAATCTGTTATGAGTTTCACAAAAATCAACTATTGAATAGTGTCAAAATTGACATAAAAGAGTTCTTAAAACAAATATTATATTATTAATTGATATTAAATTCTTAAAAATCTAAGGTTCGGCCAAGAGACTTATATTATGATAGGTTAATCATTAATGGACCACTTGGGGGTCGCTTGGATGTATATAGTAAGTTTATTAACCATATTATATAAAAATACAAAAAGACATTGTAAAAGTGAAACAAATTAACTTAGAGTTAATACTTAAAGATAAGGTTAATATAAGTACCCAAACCTGTCTAAATTCTATTGGATGAGTTGTTTTCGACCTATCCCCACCTCAACCTTTGAATAGTCAACTTTGGAGCCATTGGAAACAGAATATGAATTTATTATAAATTAATATTTCTAGCTTTTTCAAAGGTGCCCCTCACCCCTCTTATAAAAGGGCACTCCTCCTTCTCATTTCCTCACACCTCTCAAGCCACTTGGATCGTCCAAACTCTGCCCAAATAAGCTCCCCACATCCCTCTCCTCCTCCTTGAAGCTTCCCCTTAGGCAGAAAGCATTTCAAGAAGTCCTTTGGTTCCAACCAAAGTGAGTTACCTAAATTAAAGGTAACAATTTCTCTTAAAGTATTTTCATTTATTTTGCTTCTCCAACCCCCAAAATCTTTTTATTTCCTTTCTTTTATAACAACACCAGTATCCTAAATATACTAGAATGTTGTTATAAGAAGGATTCAAACTACACATACACACAACTCCATCTAATGGATGATGAACATAATGTTTCTGTGGATGGCAAACTAACGCCTCACGAAACGATGATTGTTCAAATACATCTTACCACCTCTCATGGTGGCCATTATGATGGCACTGTGATTAAATATGATATTAATGATATATATTTTATATATAAGCTTCTGTAATTCCATTTTATTTCATTCCATTATTCGTTTCATGTTGTATATACATACGATAATTTCATTTGAGGAAGTGCGGACTACCGCCCCCTTAAAATGATATGACTCGTTCATACCACACATGGAACGTATAAAGGATGGTGTTAATGAACTTAAGTAACATATATAAAATATTATATTATACTGGAATAGTAATATACCTATGTATCATTTGGATTTGATTCTTTTAAAATGAAAATCAAATGGAAGTAGCGTTCGTGCGTACGTACGGACTACCGTCTCCACGAACGCGATAAGATTCATTCTCCATCATATCCATTCAAGTATTATTCTCATTTTAGGGTTAAAAATAATGTTAATGTCATTCTGATTATGAATAAGATATAATCTATCCATTACAAACATGTCTTACGTAACCAAACATTTAAGAAGAACGAATCGATTATCACCCGAAACGACGATAATACTAAGATATTATTAATAAAGCAATGTTAAAAGATCATATATGATATCATATTAATGTATATGATTCTTGTATAATTTAATAACAATTATTTCACCATTATACAGGAGGTTAACCTACCCCAACAAAGGAAAAGTACAAGGTAAGTGTTATTTCACAATCTCTTCATTATCCGAGGTTGTATATACGTAATAATCTACTGGGATCTCTTTATCATCCACATCCATGTTTTCTTAAAAATGTTTTTCAAAACATTTTTACTATTTACAAGAATATGGGTTAAAGTCATTTATACCTTTTTTTGACTTTTTATAAGAGGTTTATAAAGGAATCCTTCCGTCGTTTTCAAAACAATGTCCTTTTTAACCTTTTCGACAGAATTGAGGTAAGAATGTTTTTTTAACTTATACGGCGGGTGCGGTTATTTTTCGCCGTTATAAAATCGTCGAAGCTTTCCATAAAAGCTTATAAGAATATTTTCAAAGAAAATGTTTTATTTTATATGGATCTTAAATGATTTCAAAATAAAAGGAGATACTTCTTTAAAAAGAATTTTGATTTCATCTATGTCAACATCCTTTGATGGGTTTTAAGATTATTTGAAGTTGATTTATTATGATACAAAACTTCTATATTGTATTGAAGGTTTTTTGATATGTTTGACTATGGATGTGCTATTTTTATACCATTCATAGTTTATGGTGAAATTATTGACATTTCGTATGCTAGTTTTAATACGAATGTTTATGTTATGTTTAAACCTTTTCATATGGGAATGCATTGGACTTAATAAGTGACGGGTGGAGCCCGCTATAGCTCCTCGATGCATCGGTAGGTCTCATGAGACAAACTAGTGTCTTGGCACAAGGCCTTGACAAAATCTTATTTGTAGTCTTGGCACGAGGCCTTGGCTATGTGGTTATGATAGTCTGGCATTATGCATTCCAACATTATGAAAGTGGTTATTGATTTTTGCATGTGATTATTCGATTAGTAGAATATCCATGTGAACAAGTAAATGGCATTATTTCATTTTACTTTTGCCATACTATGTTGAAGTTCAATTTTAAAAGGCTTTTGTTTTAGTAATTCATTGCCTTAAATGTTTATGCTTATTTTGAATGTTCCGCTATATTGTTATCCTTACTGGGCATTTGAGCTCACCCCTTTTCTATGTTTTATTTTTCCCAGGTAGTGAAGAAGTAAATTATGATTGACTTGCAGGGATATTATGAGGGGTTTATAGTGTGGATTATGGAGACAATTTGTTGTTGTAGTAGTTTTTCGTTTAATGATGTAATGTAAAACTTATGAATATATCTAGTGTTTCCAAGGCTACTAAACCAATCGGTCTTTCGGGATTTGATCTTTCTTGTGATCATGCCAATGTTATGTAATAATGCACCGACTCTGGGTAACTGGGGTCGGGGCGTTACACTTTGTATCCTTATCTACTTGGTGAAGAAGAGTAATAATATTTAATAGAGACTTGTCAATGTTGTTCACATTAAAATTCACAAAAAATCTAGAGAATATTGGAGAGAGTGATTCCAAAATGAGGTCAATGGCCATTTCTTTAGGGGGTTTAAATACTATAACCTTTAGGTTCTCAATTTATCCAATGATGTTTACTATGTGTGGCCTAGCTGGAAGACATTCTCCATGTTTTCTCTAAAAAAGTAATTTGGATATCTAAAACTATATATATATATATATATATATATTCTAGTATTAACCATGGAGGTTCTCAAGAATGTTATATTCATCCCGGTTTTCATGAGACTTCATTATTTCACTATATATAGTTGAAAGTATAAAACATTGAACATCGTTTCATCACTCAAATATGTTTCATAGACCTAGAAATATTCATCACTTACCTCATTAGCAAAAAGATCATATATGGAGGATTATAGCTTGTAAGATTTCTATTCATGGTGTTGTACAACCCAAAGTCATATATACCACTACAAGAAGTTACAGCTAGATACACTACTACAAAAGTGGCTTTTAAAAAAACTAGAATATGCCTTTATTAGTACTAGAAAAGTGCTGACTACCGCAATGCAGTTAAAAGGACAAGACTTTACTCAGCGCAAGAAAATCACTGAAAAAAGGTAGATTTATCAGCATAAAAAATCACTGATAAAGAATGATTTTATCAGTGCTTTTTTTAGTGCTGATAAAGATACCTTTTATCAGCACCTTTACAATCCCTGATAAATATCCATTTTTAGTGCTTCAAAATGTGATGATAAAAACCCTTTAATGACGCTTCTTCAAGCATTGATAAAGGGTATCTTTATTAGTTATTTTTAAATCCCTAAAAAAGGATATTTATCAATGCTTTTAAATATGTTGATAAAGGTCTCCTTTATCTGTACATTTAGTAGTTCATACAAAGGGGAATACTATAGTCTGATGATATGGTTTGTTGTAGCTCTAGAAACCTGGAATATAGTGTACTGTAAAAACAAACTGTATCACCAAAAATAATAGTGGAAATTACCAAAATCATATAAAATTAATGAATTTAAATGAAATAAAATTTCTAACAATAATACAAGAAAAAAACGCTATTATAGAGTTGTTCAGTTGTTTTTTTACTGAAATTAATGTCAATTTTGAATAAAAAGGAGCACTTTGAGTCATAAATGTCACATCGTGAGTCATATTGAGATACGAATAATTCATACACATCAAAAATGACATATGAATCATTTACCTAATGTACCAAAACAATCCAAAATGTTTTTGCTCAATTTTTCATATGTTAGTTATTTTTTGATAAAAATTAATGTCAATTTTGAATAAGAAGATACACTTTAAGTCATACCAGTCACATTGTATGTCAGATTGAGGACTGGTCAATACATTCAAATCCCAAATGACTATTTGATCATTTTCACAAAGTATAAAAATAATCTTATTGTGTTCACTTAGTTTTGAGTATGCCAGTGGTGTTTTTTACTAAAATTTCATTTTATAACAAAAACTTGCCCTTTAAATCATACAGGTCGTTTCGTGTGTGGGTTTGATAGGAGAATGATTATCACACATCACAAACAAATTATGAATTATCTTACTAAGGTATCAAGACAATCTGAGCATGCTTTCATGGTTTTTAGTGAGTGACACGTTTTTGTATTAAAATGTCAATTTTAAACACATAACAGACAATTTGAGTCATTCTTGTCACACTGTGAGTCAGATTGAGGTGGAACTAATTTCTATACATCATAAATTAATCTTGGATCATTTTCCAAAATAAAAAAATAATTTTAATGTGTTTTCTTGGTTTGGTGTATGTTAGTTTTTTTCACTAACATTAATGTCAATTTTGAATAAAAAGAATCACTTACAGTTATACTAGTCACACCGTGCATAAAATGGAGTTGATAATGATACATACATGTCCCAAATTACTTATGGATCATTGTAATAAAGTATAAAATCAATATGAAAGTGTTTCTTCAGTTTTAATTACTCCACTTTTTTTTTCATTCAAAAATTTCATTTTAAACTAGAAACATGCATATTGAGTCATACAGGCAGCATCGTGTGTGGGTTTGACAAGAGACTTATTAATACACGTCAAAAATAAATTATGTATATTTTTATGAAATTATCAAGATAATTAGAGTTTGTTTTCCTTTTTTTATGGGGTGATAATTTTTTTGTATTAAAATGTCAATTTAAAACTGATAACTATCATTTTGATTCATACTGATCACACCGTAAGTTGGATTTGGGTGAGGATAATTTCTATATGTCAAAAATGACTTATGGATCATTTTACTAAAGTACCAAAACAATATGGATGTGTTTTCTCAGTTTTGAGCATGACGGTTTTTTTGTAACTAAAATTAATGTTAATTTTGAATAAAAAGATGCAATTGGAGTCATACCGGTCACACCGTGCATCGGATTGAGGTGAGGATAATTCTTGTACATCAAAAATTACTTATGGATAATTTTACTAAGGTATCAAAACAATATTAATGTGTTTCCTCAGTTTTGAGTATGTCGGTTATGCTTTTTATTAAAATGTTCTTTATAATAGAAACATGCACATTGAGTCATACTAGTTTCATTGTGTGCGTCTATGATATGATACTTATTTATACATACAAATAATTAATAATTATTTTTTTTCCTAAATAATCAACAAAATATAAGTGTGTTTTATTAGTTTTCATTGAGTGACACTTTTTGTATTAAAATGTTAATTTTGAAATGATAACAGATATTTTGGGTTATATCGGTCACACCGTGAGTCAGATTGAGATACAACACATTCTTACAATTTAAAAATTAATTATGGACCGTTTTCCAGAAGTAAAAAATTCCATTTTTCCCAGTTTTGAGTATGTCGTTTGTTTTTGTCCATAAAATTAATGTTGGTTTTGAATAAAATGACGCACTTGGAGTCATGTCGATCAAAAAATGCATCAAATTGAGGTGAGGATGATTCATACACATCCCTAATGACTTAAAGATAATTTTTTATAGTATAAAAACAATCCAAATGTATTTTATTGGTTCTGAGTACACAAATATTTCCTTTTACTAAAATGCCATTTTAAATTAGAAACATGCACTTTGATTCATACATGTCGCATCATGTGTGGTTTGATAATATATTGATTCATACACATCATAAATTAATTAGCAATCATTTTCCTAAGTTATAAATACATTCCAGAAATGTTTTCTTGGATTTTTGTGAGTGTCACTTTTTTGTATTAAAATGCCAATTTTAAAATGATAATGGACACTTTGAGTCATACTAGTCACATCATGAGTTAGATTGAGGTTATATTGATTCATACACATCAAAAATAACTTATGGAAAATTTTACAAAATTACCAAAACAGTATGAAAACCTTTTATTAGTTTTTAGTATGTTAGTTTATTTTCACTAAAAGTAATGTCAATTTTGAATAAAAAGATCCACTTTTAGTCAAACCGATCACATTGTGGATCAGATTGAGGTGAATATGATTCATACACATCCAAAATTACTTATGGATCATTTTACGAAATTATAATAATAATAAGAATGTTTTTCTTTGGTTATGAGTACACTACTTATGTTTTTTACTAAAATGTCCTTTTAAACTGGAAACACGCACTTTGAGTTTTACATGTGGAATCGTGGGTGGGTTTGACATGAGGCTAATTAATACAAATAAAAAATAAATTAGGAATTGTTTTCATAAATTATTATGATAATCAGAGGTCATTTTATTGGTTTTTAGTGAGTGATTCTTTTTTTGTATTAAAATGACAATTTTAAACTGATGACAGGAAATTTAAGTCATACTAGCCACACTGTGAGTTGGATTGAGATGTATCTTATTTATACAATCACAAATTACATATGTATTGTTTTTATAAAGTACCAAAAAAATATTTGAATTCATTTTCTCCATTTTGAGCATGTCAGTTGTTTTTATCAATAAAATTAATGTCAATTTTAAACTAAAAGAACCACTTTGTGTCATAATAGTCACACCATGCATCAGATTGAGGTGAAGCTGATTCCTACACATATAAAATGATTTATTGGTCACTTTTTTGAAGTATAAGAACAATACAAATTCATTCCTTTAGTTTTGAGTATGCCACTTGTTTTTTTTTCTGAAATGTCGTTTTAAATATGAAATAGGAACTTTGAGTCATATTGTTGGAATCATGTGTAGGATTGACATGAGGATAATTCATACCCGTCAAAAATAAATTATGAATCATTTTAATAAATTATCAGAAAAATATGATAACATTTTCTATGTTTTTAGGGATTGACACTCTTTTTTGTATTAAAATGTCAATTTTAAATTGATAACAGACACTTTGAGTCATACCAATCACACAAGGAGTCATATTGAGATGTAGCTAATTACTACATGTCAAAAATGACTTATTTATCATCATACTAAAGTTACAAAACAATTTGATTGTGTTTTCTTAGTTTTGGTTATGTCAACTGTTTTTTCACTAAAATTAATTTCAATTTTGAATAAACTTGGAGTTATACCAGTCACACCGTGAGTCAGATTGATTTTTTGATGATTCCTACATGTCCCAAGTGACTTATGGATAATTTTTATAAAGAATAAAAACAATGAAAATATTCTTTCTCGATTTTGAGTATGCCACTTCTGTTTTTACTAAAATGTCATTTCAAACTGGAAACATGCACTATGATTCATACTAGTTTCATCATGTGTGGGTTTGACACAAGACGAATTCTTACACATAAAAAATGAATTTTGAATCTTTTTACTATATTATGAATAAAATTTGATAATCTTTTCTTCTTTTTCAGTAAGTGACACATTTTTGTATTAAAATATAAAATTTAAACTGATAACGGACACTTTGAGTTATGTTAGTCACACCACGTGTCGGATTGAGGTGGGGATGATTACTACACATCAAAAATGACTTATGGATATTTTTCATAAATAACCAAAATAATATTAATGTGTTTTCTAGGTTTTGAGTATAGAAGATGTTTCTCTAACTAAAATTAATGTTAATTTTGAATAAAAAGATGTAGTTGGGATCATACTGGTCACACCGTGTGTCATATTGAGGTGTGGCTGATTTTGAAAAGTCTCAAATAACGTATGGATCATTTTCAAAGATTATCAAAATAATCAGAATATTTTTCATTGTTCTTGAGTATGCCACTTGTTTTTTTTACTAAAATATCATTTTAAACTTGAAACATGCACTATGAGTCATACAGGTTGAATCGTTTGTGGATTTGAAATGAGACTGATTCGTACACATCACAAATAAATTATGAATCATTTTCCAAAATTATAAATAAAATTCGAGTGCATTTTTTCATTTTTCAGAAAGTGAAAATTTTTTGTTACTAAATTCCAACTTTAAACTGATAACATACACTTTGACACTTTCCCTCCTTGATGGATATGAAATATCAATGCTGGTTTTCCTCCAATAGTTCATCCATACTCATGCTGACTTTGGTGGTTGATTACACACATATTTATTTTATCATTTATGTTGGAATATGGATATTTTTGATGATTTGGATTTGTGCAAATGTTCCTTCAATAACACTAGTAAATAAATTTACGTTTCAAACACATAATGATCTTAGAGGTGGACTAATACCCTGTATAAAATCAATTAAACAAGTGTTGAAAATAATATTTTAATAAGCCACCTGAAACACTTGCACAATGGCTATTTTTAAGAATTTATCTCAAACAAAATATTGATATGATCCTCATTCAAATTAATTTCCCAAAAATTTTATTATTTTTATGACAATGCTTCATTTCCTCCTATTCCTTGTTATCCAACTTGGTCTCTACCTCTTCCTCATCCTCCATGTCAATCTATGACTCCAACTCTACCTCTTCCTCCAACTCTTTCTTCCGCCTCCGGCTCTGCCACCACCTCTGCCTTCGCCTCTACCTATGACTCCACCTCCACCTCTACCTCTATGATTTCCTAATAATTTTACTCTTTGTATGTCAGTGCTTCTAAAAAAATTGATTTCCTCCATTGTACTTCTCATTAATAAAGAGATCAAAAATAATATATAAGAATTCTGACGCTAATTCTTCACACCCCAAACATATTTCAAATTTCATAACTCATACTAGATCATAAAAATAGTAATTAATCATTTAAATATATTATCGGTATACATTTTGAAAAAATTACGCTTCCCAATCATCTCTAAACAAATTTATTTCTTCTTTTTAGAATCACCTTTGTTCGGAATATTGATAGAACTAAGAAACTATTGACAAACAAATGATTATGAATTATAGTTAATAAAATTCTAATTAACTTTCTAAATTACCTATTGGGGGATTCTGGTCTTTTAGTTATTTATGATTTCTCTCATAAATTATAAAACATAATATCCTCAATCAATTTCATTATCTTGTTTCAGATATTTAAGAAACATTGACCAAAAAAGTAATTTTAAGTGTTTTGAGGTTTAAATATTTATATATATACCTTATTTTTTTTCCATTTGTAGTAATTCATAGGATTTATCCCTTCAAACAACAATTTCATTCCATGATCTAGAATATATTTAGCGACCTCCCTATAATAAAAAAATTATTGTTAAATAATTGAATGAAAAAATAATTCAAATTTTATCTATTAAATTTTGAATTTTATGTATTACATATTCAAAATACACATCATGTGTGTTCAATTGGTTTCATATCCATAAATTAGATCTATAAAACAAAAATTCAGGTTGTCTATATTAATTTTTATCAACATCAAATGTTCCGTAAAAAACAAATACAATTAAGTAATGAAAAAATTAAAAATATATTTTATGTTATTAGATTTTATAGTTTTATATTTGCATGATAGGCATAAAAAGGAATCTATTTTCTGATAATTTTTTGTTAAACTCTTTTAGTAAATCAAAAAATTTTCTCAATTTTTTTATATCCAATGTATGTTCTATCGTAGAAATGATACAGTGATTAAAGAATCCAAATCTTGCTTCGTACAATAATCCATTAATATAGTTTTAATATAAAAATTGATAGAAAATTTGAATAGTTATTAACTTTAATAGACATATTAGATCAGTAATCGGATAATTGTATTAAGAAAATATATCTTATGTATGTATTCACAACTAAGATGGCTAACCATTTGTGCTTGAGAATCTCATTTAGAGTCTTGATACCAATTATGTATATCTAGGTATCTCCATATATTTATTATTTATATTCAATGTAATATATACTTTTATCTTTAAAGGTTGTCTCTACATGTTGTTATAATGATAATAAATGATTCTATGGAACTCGTGGGAAGGAGGTACTCTTAAAAAGTTGGTTGTTTCTTCGTGGATTCTCAAGATTTTATTAATTTGACCTTTTGTTTCTCCACCACATTATGTATCTGTAATATCATTCCCCAATTCATACATTTTATCATAAACTGTTATAGGTTTATCATATGAAAAAAAATTTTAAATACATACCTCAAGTATCTTTAGAAGATTAGATGTCCATGATATGAATGGTCCAATAACATCAACGACTGTTGTTATATAAATACCATCAAGTGGAATTGGAAATTTAACATTTGGCTCGTGGTATACCATAATACCCACTCTCATGTGATAGTTTGGGAATTTATTATAGTGTATCTTGTATCCCAGAATGTTATACATTGTACACATCGCAACCGAACAATGCATGGGTGTTGACAGAATAAATCACATACAACTATAACCTAAGGAATTTTAGTAATTAAAAGTTATCGGAAGTCATTTTATTCACATTTATGAGAAATATTAATGAAAAAATTTATTACCTTGAGTAAGGTATGTGGTTGGAGGAATGACTACGCTCATTTCTAGTGGGATCATTTAGTTCATGTGCAGATCTTTGCTTCATCCCTAGTTTTCTTTGATTCTTTCTCATATATTGGTCTTCCAAACCTGGCCAGAAAATAATATCTTACATTGAGTCAATTTTTGGATATAATTGTCTCACCATATTATATATATATTCATGTGGTTTTATATTATCAAAATATGTTCGAGGAGAGACTCTAAAATCTAATCCTTTAACACAACCATATTGTTTAGGCGTCTTCATCTTTTCATATAGTACAGTCGTTGATGATTCTTGTGTCTAAAACATATAAAAAACATATGAACATAAATAGATATTTTTATGTGTTATTATTATAATGCATAATTAATTAAAATTATGTCATACTGACACATTATTCTATACTATTTTTGTGTTTTCATCAACTAATTTACCCTTTTTATTTACACGAGCCTCCTACTATAGCACATGATGTGGGAAATAAGTAACTTCAGATTTGATTCAGTAATTTTTATATATAAAAAGAAAATATTTTGTTTCATGTGACATAATTCAACTTTTATTATTGATTTAAATACTTACTTAATTATTTTTTAATGAAGCACACCCCATCCTTGTTTTGTGATAGGGGTAAGTTAGTTTTTCTGCTCGTTTTTATTTCCAACACTATTTTTCTATTTCATAAATTACTTTTTTCAAATAAAGTTGGATAAAATAAACAATTTCAAATAAAATATTCTCAACTTCAATGCACTTGAAATGGTTTCTCAATGCGATGATTGATAAAAGCAGTCATTATTTCCTAATTTTTATTTTGTGCATAACTAACTGTTAAGTGGGGCATTACATTCCCCTAAGAATACCTAATATATAACTTCATAAGAAGAGTTTGGATGTCTCTATTATATTTTATAGGGTATATAAAGAAAAAAAATTGGTCGAAGTGGAATTTAAGAGGGGTTAATTGAGTTCCTACTTAAAATTTCAGTTAAAATGTTTATACTTAAAACCACAAATTTTGAAACGGCCTTGATAATTATGGCAGTAGAGATATAAATGATTAGTTGGTCAACAGTTTTCTCAAAGGGTGATTAGACCTCAGTTGAATCAGTGTTAAACTCTTCTTCATCTTTTGAAACAAGTTTACTGAATTAAACATATACACAAACTAACCAGAACTAACTACCAAAGTCAATAGAAAACTGTTTCCTATTTTAGAAATTATAAGCAGAAAAATATAGACAAAATAGATTATAAAAAAATATAGTACATATTGGATTTAAACAAGAGGTTCAGTCTCAAGATAAGACTTAATCCTCTCCACTTGGTGATCACCTACCACCAAGAAGTTTATATAAATGATAAACTTGATACACATCATGTATCGGTATTTATATTAGTTTTCAAAAACTGTCAAGGGTTCACACCCTCTACCACGGTTCTTCATGAAAAAAACAAACAATATAGACCACACACGGTCTCTTACATAGTTATACATGGGAAAAAAAGTGAAAGTAAAGTTTGATGTGAGGATTTTTATTATCTTCTAGTTCAACCATAGAAGATAGTGTGTATAATAGAAAGACCCACACAATTCTCAGAAATGTAAAATAAAAAAACATAGTAGAGATAAGATTATAATATTGAGTTTAAAAATCTCTAGGTGTTTTCAGTTAATATCTTGGCTCATGGGTGTGATGAATTTGCGGTTAGAGTCTTTCTATGGAAGTTGTCCTCAAAACATAGTGTCACAACTCTATGTTCTAGCTTTCAGAAATTGAGTGTTCTGCTTCTTTTTTTGATCGATATTTGATGAAGCACATAAGTTATCCTTGAATTTTTTCTCCTGAAATAATCTTCTTAAGACCCCTGGGATAACAATGTAAGTTCTTGAATTATTCTTCATTTTTCTCTTTCATCTAGCAAGTAAGTTATTTCTCATGCATTATTCTATTGTTGCGCGCTTCTTTGGTCCATGGTTCTTCTTCAGTCCTCACTTTTTATGTTTGAGATTCGACAATAGGAATAAGTAAACCATGTGTAGTCCTACTCTTACCTCATACTGTCCTCATATACGAACTCTTGATATGTCTACAAATCAGCATTAATTAATGTCAAAATCATTAAATTTACCAAATATGACCATTAGAATAATTGTAAAGAATTTGAAAAAGTACGGAAGGGTATGCATCAGTGGATTGGTAATGGTAGCCTTCCCAAGGGTAGGATTCAACAGTAGTTGTGCATTGGCATCCTTCATTGGTAGCCTTCACCAGTAGCCTTTAGTGGTATACTTCAATGGTAACCTTCTAAATGGAAACCTTTAGCGGTAACCTTCATCGGTGACCTTCATCGGTGACCTTCATCAGTGACCTTATATCGGTAACCTTTCATCAGTGATCTTTCTATCGGTGAATTTTCTATCGGTGAACTTTCTCTCGGTTACCATTATATCGCTGACCTTTCTATCGGTGACCTTTCTATCGGTGACCTTTCTATCCATGACCTATCTATCAGGGACATTTTTATTAGTGAGATTAAAATACATAGTAATCACTAGATGGAGACTATAAATAATAATGAAACATTATTATTCTATATTAGAATCATGATTATCACAAAAATAAAACATGATTTGGGATTATCAAAATATGTGAGTCCAACAATCTCCCCATTTTTGATAATCTCAAATTATGTCAGTATTTTTTGAATCAGGGTTAAGGACATTTTCTAATATCTTTAGAGGTGTGTATAAGTACAATTGAACCACGTTTATTGTAGATAGTATATATATGTAAAGATTCTAGTTAACTTAAAAACTTCTCCCCCCTTTAGGCAACTTAAAATTAAAACTTAAAACTTCTCCCCCATTGTGATTAACAAAAATACATGGAAGAAAAAAAATGAAAAAGTTGATTTTATTATTAACAAAGCAAGAAGACAAGTTTCAAAAATTGTACTAAGATACCTATCAACTAATACATCCCACATTCAATCCACATCAGATATGTCAAAGGGATATTTTTATTTGGAATCTGAAGAGTTAGGTCCAAAATATGGGGGAATAGGCCTAGTGATAGAAATGAGTAGTGTAGGAGGACATGCTACAGAGGAATCAATAGACCTATAGTGAGTAGATATCTAAGGAATCATAGGGGTCATGCTTCGGATGGCCTGTGGAGGAGTCATCATTTGTGCAATGCTGTTAGATCTTGAGGCAGTCGAGGAAGAAGGCATGGACGGAGGAACAATGATGGGAGTGAATCCATATAGGGGAAGGGTAAATGAAGATTTTTTAAATTCATAATAACGATTCCTCATATTTACATAGATGATTTAAAACCATCCTTATTCTATATAAATTTTTCTAAGGCAGGATTCAACTCTCTATGTCTACTAACTTGATCCTTAAATGCCTGAGTGATAGGTGGGATCCTCAAGTTCTCCAAAAAAAAATTAAAGTGACCATCCATCAGATTCTTAGTTGACACCTTTTTGTAGTAGAAATAAACTTTCTCTTTGATGGCCTTCTGATATTGAGAAAATTACCTTATATAATATCCCACATGTTAATGAATTTCCTTGGTAGTGGGAATGACTCGAGTCATAGATTGGGGGATGAGGTACTATCACCGGAGAATTTATCCACTTCTTATCTAACAACCGATCTGAAATCATCTTGATCAACTTGATGGGAGACTGAAGAATAAGAAGATAAACATAGTGGTTCCATAGTAAAATCCATTATCTCATTAAAATATTTGGTCAGCCCACTGATTAGCCTCTTCACATCATCATCCTGGCCACTCACATGTGTCTACATAGACTTCTTAACGTCATCAAACATAGTGACCATCTACGGAACCCCGCATTTAAAAAATCTAAGATCTCTGTCCACTTTCACCTTTGATGAAATATAGGATTCCAATATGGAAATTGATAGCTTCACATATTTTATAGATTCTACAATGGTTCTGATCTGATTATGAAAATCCTTCACTTTGTGTAGCATATTTGAGTAAGAGGTGGAAATAACTCTCTCTAAGGAAGATGATATAAATTCATGTTTTAGGGCCATTGTTCTCTCTATCTCAATAGATTTATCATCAAAAAGTCTCTTCAAGTCCAACTTCAATGATTCTAAGTCATCCTTATTCACATAGTCTTGAGGCAAAAGCACTACTGGATGTACAATAGTAGTCTCTGTAACAGTAGGAAATGGAGGACTTCTGATAGGCTAGTCATCATCAGAGTCTCCATAATATAAACCCAAGACCACAAATCCGGGGTCTTATGACCAATATTCTATCCCATGAGCAACAACAACTGAACCTGTAGCAACAGGTTCATCCCGCTCACTTGGAGAATTATCATGATCAACCATATTCAACATTTCCATACCTCCTTGATCAACTACATCAATAGGATAGTCCACTGCCACATCCTCTATAGAATCTTTAACTGTTGATAATAAAATTTCGGCTTCAACCAAGTCAGCAACCTCTTCATCTATACATTCAACCATTTCTGTATGTCCAATAAGTGTACTGAGACATACACATTATTCTTCACATTCACCAGCAGCTATTTCAAAGTCATCATAACTATATTCAGTATCATATTCCTCATCTGAGGTCTCTCTAATGTTTCTTAAGACATTTTGATCTCCTTCTTCCTCACTAGTTTTTTCATCATCATTATCCCTTAGGATAGTCTCTCTTATAGGCAATGTTTTTGTTGGGCTAGGCTCTCCAAAAGATACAATATTGGCACGAGGATGGTCAGGATCACAACAATCATCTATATGAGAATCCTCTCTGACTTCAATAACAACAACCTCTCCTTCTTCATCTAAGTATCCAGGCTCCACTTCATTAAGATTCAGACCAGGTTCTCTCTTATCCTTAGGCCTAGTTGGATGAGTAACTGGGTTGAATTACTCATATATCTTAGCCTCATCATTTACACATCTTCATTGCCAAGGATTTTAGTGGATATTTATAAACTTGAAAATCATTTTGGTGATGCAGAAATTATCCCTTACAACAACCATTTCCTCCTTATTTCTAGAAACTCCCTTCACTTTCAACATTAAGGATATCAATCTGACATGAAACAAAGCATTGGAATTGGAACTGGGCTTTTTCATATCCTATTATTGATTCAACATCAATATACACAAATTTAACTTTTGTACATGCTTCAATAGATACAAAATAAATTAATCTTGATATTTCATGGTAGTAAAGTCCCCTCTCCTGGGACTCAAAACAGGCCGGAAAAAATTAAATGAAAACCTATTTTCTCCTTCCATTTTAGTAGAAATCAGTTTCCTAGGGATCACATTCCCTGTCAGTTTAACCAAAGCTTCTTCATAATAGAAGAACTCATCAGTGAGAGGTACCACTCAAGAGTAGTAATAAAAAATTCCTTCATGTGTCACTCTTAAATAGTCATCCCATTCAATAGAGGAAAATCTCACACATACCCCATTTAACTTTGAAGACACTTTATTCTCATCCTCAGACTGATCAAACATTGTATACTCACATAACTATTTCACTTGCTTCGGGTAATAGGGTCCATTGTTATTAACAAACCATTTAACGCAGTATAGATATTTAAGTGCCTTTATCACTAGAGACCATCTCAACATCATCCATTCCGAGCTTAGTTCCTTCTCAACCATGATTTCACTCTTGAAAAAATGTGGGTTGATTAGATTTGACACTACTTGGCTTCCACTACTTGACCCATCTCAAGGTTTCTTTGGATTTATTTCATCTCCCTCATCACTAACCAATAGTCTATTTTGTCTTTCCATTTCAATCTAGAGCGGTTTGAGGGTTTCAGCAGAAGGTGAGGTTCTAAGATTAAGGAGAAAGTGGTTTGGGAGAGAGTATAAGTGGATTGAAATGTGGTTTGTACTTTAATTTTATCATTTATGGATCGAAAAACAAATCAAGTAAAAGAAATAAGTAATACTAATAACGTTTTATATTCTGATAGAAAAACATGAAGTCTTGGAAAAGTCAACTATCTGTAAGGTGACAATGGTGAGGTTTCTAATGGTGAGGTCTAATGCTGAGATTCCTAATTTTGAGGTCCAAAAATGAGGTTCTTAATTGTGAGGTCCAACGGTGAGTTTCCTAGTAGTGAGGTCCAACGGTTAGGATCCTAACCTTGAGGTCTAATGGTGAGGTTCCTAACGGTGAGGTCCAACAGTGAGGTTCCTAATAGTGAGGTCCAACAATGAGGTTCCTAGTACTGAGGTCTAATGGTGTGGTTCCTAATGGTGAGGTCCAACTGTGAGGTTCCTAACAGTGAGGTCCAATGGTGGGGTTCCTAACGGTGTGCCTCAACAGTGAGGTTCTAAACTTAACATTCTATCCTACCTAACTCATGTTTGATGTAATTTAACCTCTCAGAATTCAAATTCTTTGTGAATATATCATCCAATTGATATTAATTCCCAATAAATTCAAGAGTGATATCACCTCTTTGATAATGGTCTCTCAAGAAGTGATGTCTCACGTCAATATGCTTTGTCCTAGCATGAGATACTTGATTTTTAGAGATGTTAATATCACTTTTATGATCACATTTTTTTAAGACATGTTTTAATTGATATCTATAGTTTGGTAAAGTGTGTTTCGTGGATAGAATTTGAGCACAACAACTACTAGCTGATATATATTCATCTTCGGTAGTAGATAATGCAATATAATTATGTTTCTTACTACACCATGATACAGAGGACTTTCCCAAAATGTGACATGTTATAGATTTCCTCTTTATATCTAACTTGCAACCAGTAAAGTCAGCATCTGAATAACTTGTTAAATAAAATGATTGTCCTCTTGGATAAAACAATCCTATGTTTGTATTATACTTGAGATATTTAAAAATACATTTAATAGAAATTAAATGAGACTCTTTGGGATTGTCTTGAAAGTGAGCATACATGCATCCACTGAACATAATATCTAGTCTGCTAGTAGTAAGATAGAGCAGACTTCCAATCATACCTATGTAATTGGTTTGATCCACTATTTTACCAGTTTCATCATTATCCAACTTACATGTGGTATTCATAGGTGTATCAATAACTTTATTTCCATCCAATCCAAAACATTTCAAAAATTCCTTAGTATATTTACACTGATTTAAAATAATACCATTTTCATTTTGAAAAAATTTTAAATCCAAGAAAAAATTTATGTTCCCCCATTAAACTCAATTCAAATTCATTTTACATCATTTTTGAGAAGTCAGTATATAAATAATTTTTTGATGATTCAAAAATAATTTCATCTACATAAATCAATACTATTATAACATCTTTGGAAATCCTTTAAATAAAATGTGTATGATCTATTATTCATTTATTAAATCCTCTTTAAATAAGAAAAGAACTATGTCTATCATAACAATCTCTCAGAGCTTGTTTTAGACAATATAATGCTTTATAACGTTTTAAGACATGATTTGAAAAATGGGGATTTGTAAAACCAAGGGGGTGTTCAACAAATACATCCTTAACTATGTACCCATTTATAAATGCATGTTTGACATCCATTTGATAATGTCTGAAATTCAGATGAGATGCATAAGAAAGTAGTATCTTAATGGATTATAGTCTATCTATAGGTGTGAAGGTTTCCTCATAGTCTATTCCTTCTTCTTGACTATATCCATGTGAAACTAGTCTAGCCTTGTTTCTAACTATGTTTCCATATCCATGAACCTTATTTCTAAACACCCATTTTGTGCCTATGGTCAAAGTGTATTTGGGTCTTTCTACTACTTCCCAGACCTTGTATCTTTCAAGATTATTTAATTTTTCTTGCCTAGTTATCTCCCAAAATTCATCATTGATTGCATCATTGATATTTTTAGGTTCAAGCTATGAAATAATGGATTGATGTTCAACCTGGTTTCTTAGAGAAGCTCTTGTTTGTGTTCCACTATTTACATCACCTACTATAGAATCTAAAGGATGGTTATTGAGAGTTATATTACCTTTATGAAGAGTTAAACTAGACTCTTAATGGTTTTCTATAGGTTCAGATTCACCAAGCTCAGATTCTGGAAAATCTCCAGAACTAGTTGTTTGAACTAAGGGTTCACTGTCTTTATCATTAATCTTCAGAATTAACATATCTTCTTCAAGATGTTCAACAGAAGTTTTGGGTTCATGTGGATCAGTCTCATAAAATTTGAAATGAACTGATTCTTCTACACATTTGGTTCTCTTATTGAATACACTATAAACTTTAATAGAGATTGAGTAACCTAGAAAAATTCATTCATCATTTTTAGAAGAAAACTTGTCAATATTATCCATAGTGTTAAGGATATAAACTTTTCAACCAAAAACACTAATATAATTAACCTTAGGCTTCCTATTATTCCAATTCTCATAAGAGGATTTTCATAAGAAAATGTATAATTAAGACTCTATTGATAATGTAACAAGTTGTATTAATAGCTTCATCCCAAAAATAGATAGGTAGATTATACTCAATTAGCATAGTCCAAGAAATCCCTTAATGTGCCCTATTTATTCTTTCTACAACTCCATTTTGTTAAGGTGTTCTAGGAGTAGAAATATTTTGATTATATCCATTTTATGAGAAAAAAAATTCAAATTCGTGATTTTCATACTCACGACCATGATCACTTGTCATGGTCTTAATTCTATGTCTACTAATATTTTCTACAAACTTAGAGTATTTATTGAAGTAAGAACATGCTTCACTTTTGTGAGCTAGAAAGTATACCAAAGTATATCTAGAAACATCATCAATAAGAACACAAATATAGTGCTTCCCATTTAAACATGAAACTCTAGATGGTCCAAAAAAATCCATGTGAACCAATCTAAGTGGTTGAGAAGTAGAAAATTCTTTCTTTGGTTTGGAAGAAACTTTTTGGTTTTTCCTTTTTGAAAAGGATTAAAAACATTGTTATGTGGGAATTATAATTTAGTTATGCCTCTAACTAAACATTTCTTAGTTAGTTGGATAAGTGAGTTAACATTTGAATGCCTTAATCTTCTATTCCATAACCAGGATTCCTTATGAAAAGAATTTAAATACGAAATAAAATTATTAGCTAAATAATTTAAATCAACAGCATATAAATTTTTATTTCTAAGAGAAGTGAATATTAAATCATTTTTATAATTAAAAACATTGCATACATCATTTTAAAACAAAACATTGAAACCATCGTCACACAACTGAGAGATACTAAATAGATTGTATTTTAACTCATCCACAAAAATTACTTTTGAAATTAATATAGCATTAGGGTTACAAATATTGCATAAGTAGAAAATATTCCCTTTAGAATTATCACCGAATGTGACATGTCCACTATCCACTTTAATTAGGCTCTTGAATCATGAATAGTCTCCTGTCATATGTATTGAACATCCATTATCCAAGTACTATAGAGTTTTACAGGTGCTATTCAGATATTTTTCCTACAAAACAGATTAGTATAGGGTAACTTTTGTACCCAGATTTTCATGTGTACAGAGAGGTTAGAAAGTAAAACTTTGGGAAACCATACTTGTCTCATAGGTTTCCTATAATCAACAGATATGTTTTGAGACATGAAAACATTATTAGGTCCTTTAGAATATTTTTTCCAAAATATGATCCATTACATGAACTAGCAGTGAACTGTCCAGATTTTCGAAAAAAAATTATTTTTAATAATCCTTCTATGTCCTGGTTGATATCCTATACCAGTTGTAGTTTTTGGATCAATTGTTTTCCTTAGGAACAGATTCAAGGTATCTCTAGTTGTAGTAAACTTCTCAAGATCCCTTTTTAGTACCTCCTTTGATAATTTAAGTTCAGTATTTTCTTTTAATAGTTGAGCCCATTTTTCTTTCTCAATATCCAGATTATACTTATAATTAGCATTTAAAGCATATTTTTGTTTTAATAATTTAATGTTATCCTTGATTTCATTAAAAGTTTCCTCCAATATTCCACAATATTCAAATAGTTCATCCTTATTCATATCATCATCATTATTTAATTCACTTTCATTCCCAGAATAAAAATCATTATGTATATGAGAATTGGGTGATACCTCAGACGCTTCTGTCATGAAACATAGGTTTGAATGTTTGTTATTCTCAATATCAGAAGAGTTAGATCCAATTGATCAATCTTCTAAATCACTCCAAGTAGCTTTCATAGACTTTTTATATCCATTTCCCTTATCTTCATAATTTTTTTAAACTTCAACTTGGGGCAATCATCATTCTCTTGGCCTTTTCATTTACACTCATAGCATACTATTTCATATCTGTTGTCATTCAATTTTCTGTCCTTTTTTCCACTATCCTTTACTATCATACCTTCCTTTATAGTTTGATTTTCTAAATAAAATATTCTTATGATATAACTTCTTGAAATTCATAGAAATATTATCCATCTCATTATCACTATCTGAGTCTACATATTCACTGGTAGAAGTGTCTACAGGAGCATAAACTTTTTATTTTTCTTTTCTCTTTGAGGTCGCAGTGTTGAATGCTACAAATTTCTTTCATGGTTCTTAATATGCTTCTTGATTTACCTTAAGATCTTCTTCATACATCATATGTTTTCCAATTATTTCCTTTAATGGTAGCTTGCTTATGTCACAGGATTCTCGGATAGAAATAGTAGTTCCTCTTTATCTATCTCGTAGGCATCGAAGCAACCCCATAATCTGATCCTTGTTGTCTTCTGGTTTCCCAAGCTGACTCATGGTATTTAATATTTCATTGAACCTGAGATACATTTCATACATAAGTTCATCAGAATTCATTTTAAATTATCATATTTAATAGTATAAGTATTTTATATCATTTATTTTACATTGGTAGTTCCCTAATGAGAAATAGCCAATGTATCCCAAATTTCATATGCAGTTTTATAGGCAGATATTCTATTGAATTCTTCATCACCTAGAGAATAGTACAATCCATTCATTTCTTTATAGTTATTGTTATATGTAGCTTTATTCAACTGAGACCATGTATCCCTATTAGTAATAGGCAAAGCATGTTGTTCTTTAATTGTGTCACAAATTTCAAGACCCATGCTTTCTATATACATTTTCATTTTTAATTTTCTCTGAGAATAGTTATTATCATTAATGAAATGTGTCATGTTAGTAGTAGTAACCTCAACTCTATTATCCATTGTTAATTATAATTTTAAAGAACTAAAAATTTAGATATGAAATAAATTTTAAGATCATTAAGATACAACTAAAATCACAATTGAAATGAATTTGAAAACTTGCACAACAATTCAGATAGTAGTAATAAAAATATAATTTGATACCAAATGTTGTTCAGATTGGAATTTCAAGAGGGGGTGAAATGAGTTCCTACTTAAAATTTCTGTTAAATTATTTATTCTTAAAAACCCCCAATTTTGAAACGGCCCAGTTAATTATGGTTGTAGAGATATAAATTTTTAGTTGGTCAACAGGTTTCTCAAAGGGTGATTAGAAATCTGTTGAATCAGTGTAAAACAATTATTCATCTTTTGAAACAAGTTTCCTAAACTAAACATATACACACACTAACCGGAACTAACTATCAAAGTAAATTCTAAATAGTTTTCTATTTTTTAAATTATAAGTAGGAAAAAATAGAAAAAATAGAGTATTATAAAATATAGAACACAGTGGATTTAAAGAAGAGGTTCAGTCTCATGATGAGAGTTAATCCTCTCCACTTGGTGATCACCTTCCACCAAAAAGTTTATATAAATGGTAAACTTGATACACATCATGTATCAGGCATTAAAATTGTTTTTACCAACTATCTAGGGTTTACACCATCTACCACAGTCCTTCATGGGGAAGACGAACAATACAAACCACACATAGTATCTTCCACAGATTTATGTGGGAAACAAAGCGTAAGTGAAGTTTGATGTGAGGATTTTCAGTATCCTCCAATTCAAGCATAAAAGACAGTGTGTGTAACAGATAGACCCACACACTACTCAAAAATTTAAAATAAAATAATACAATATATCTAAGATTATAATATTGAGTTTAGAAAGATCTATGTGTTTGAATTTCATCTCTTGACTCCATGGTGTGAAGAATTTACGATTAGAGCCATTCTCTGGAAGTTGTTCGCAAAACTGGGTTTTGAAACTCTAGGTTCTAACTTTCAGGAACAGAGTGTTCTGCTTCTAATTTTGACCAAGAGTTTATGAAGCACAAAATAAAGCCTTTAATTTTGTATCCCAAAATGATCTTCTTGAGACTGTTGGGTTCACATTGTATGTAGTCTAATGATTCTTCTTTGTTTTCTTTGATCTAGGGAGTAAGTTCTTTCTCATGTATTCCTCTATTATTTCACGCTTCTTAGGTCTATGGTTTCTTCCTCAGTATTATCTTTTTATGTTTAAGATTAGACAATAGGAATAAGTAAACCACATGCGGTCCTCCATGTACCTCGTACTATCCCAAGATATGGTCTCTTGATATGTCTACAATCAAAATTAATTAATGTCAAAAGCATTAAATTTACGAAATATGACTGTTAGAATAATATTAAGAATTTGACAAAGTATGGAAGGTTAAGAATTGGTAGAATGGTAATGGAAGACTTCACAATGTTAGGCTTCAACAGTAGGTGTGCATCGTTAGCCATCATCGGTAGCCTTCAGTGATAGCCTTTAGTGGTAGCCTTCAGCGGTAACCTTCTCAACGGTAACCATCAGTGGTAACAATCATCGGTGACCTTCATTAGTGACCTTCATCAGTGACCTTTCATTGGTGACCTTTCATCAGTGACCTTTATATCAGTGACCTTTGTATTAGTTACCATTCTTTCAGTGACTTTTCTATGAGTGACCTTTCTATGGGTGACCTTTCTATCGGTGACCTTTCTATCGGTGACCTTTCTATCGGTGACCCCTCTCTCGGTGACCTTTCTATCAGTGACCTTTCTATCGGCGACCTTTCTATCTATGACCTTTCTATCGGTGACCTTTCTATCAGTGAACTTTCTATCAGCAACAATTCTGTCAGTGACCATTCTTTTGGTGACCATTATATCGATTGACTTTCATATCGATGATCTTTACTTAGATAACCTTTGAACTATAAGATTAAACAATAGAAGAGATATAGTAAAGATACATAAGTATCACTAGATAGAGACTATCAATATAATTGAAACATGATTATTCTATACTAGAATCATGATTATCACATAAATGAATCATGATTTGGCATTATCAAAACAGATGAGTCCAACAAATTTATAAAAAAAATATTCAAAAATAAACAAACTCGGTAAGGAATAATGAAAATTAAATCAATGTTTCATCTTGTAATTTTTTAGTAAAATATAAAATTTATATCATAACATTACGATTATATCTTTACAAAGGATTTCCTTCTTTATAGGTTGGACATGGTGCCATGAAACAATATCAATTGGCACATTCAACCCCATTGTGACACCAAGATAACTAATTAATGTTGACATGTTGGGGTCAATAGGTTTGCCACGTTGTATCCAACCAACCTCGAATTTTACTCCCTAACTTCTTCCCTTGATAATTTTATTCAACAATGTGATGTTTCATTGTTTTATTCATCAAAATGTTATTTTTCCCCTTATAATTATACAGTTTTACCACCAACAGTATGTTCTTACTCAGGATTGTTAACATCATCGTGTAGAGAAGACATTGTCTACATGAGTAGTCAAACATTTAAATTGTCTTGAATTAAAACAATACAATACACTTTATTCATAAAAGTCCACATTTTCATGAATATTTCACATAAATTGTTACTATCTTGATCAAAGATATAATAATTCAATATTACAATACAAATAACCTTCACTACCATTATTTAATATGTCCTCAGATGCTTCATTGACTTCCATCTCTTGATGATGGATTTAACTCCCTCTTTTGAAACTATCCTTCCTCTCATCATTTTATTTCAAAAGTTCCTTGATGGAAAACCTCCAAAATAGTTATTATTTCATTTAATTTATTGATATCCATCCCCCATATTTTTCGGACATCCACCTATGTTGTTTGAACTACTCTAATTAAAATACATCCCCTAAATTGGTGATCATTTTGGATGACTATTTCTCAAAGTATTTAAAATAATATATAAGAGATTGGGGATGAGTCTCATTAAACAAAATGAAATAATAATTATTCTAGAGTTTAAAGGTCCCTGACACTATAATGAGAACATAAAATCACCCCACTGAGTTGTACCAACTATAATATATGTTACCAATACTTTTCCCTCACTTATATCTCAAATATAACAGCTCTATATCCATTGACGTTACAAAATGACCTATATAAATTTTTATTTATGGCATCTAACATATTACATTTCAAAAATGAAGGAATTAACATTCAAATCCAAATGACTTCCACTCACGGTCATTTAATTCCACTCACAAACATTTATTGTTTTCAACTTATTCTGAAATGTTCATTTTTTGGCCGGTATTAGAGGAGATACAAACTTGTGGTGGTATTGGGGTGAGGAAAATGGGAGAGATTCAGAACTAGAAATTTCTCCAAGATTCCAAGAGAAATTATCCTAAATAAAAAGGAAAAATGAGGTCTGGAGATCTCTTTTAATTTTGGGAGGAATACCTTTGAGAGTCAGAATGGAACCCTTTTAAATATTTTAAGGTTTTATGGTAAGAGAATAAAAAGGTTTGTTTGGTGTATTTTTTCCCAAAAAATTATGTAGCACACATATTTTCAAGAGTTCTCCCATCATAGTAGTATTCCCATAAAAGTATGATTAAATATAGATTTCTAACAGAATCTAATGTGAATGCACTCAAATTAAAACTAATTTTTGATTAACTGTTTTTAAAATTAATAGAGTGAGTCATATAATAATATGAATATCAAGAAACTAAAAATATTCTGTCATTATGTTTTGATTAAATTTTAGGTGTCATTTTTTGTGTTCTCATAAGGTAGAAAATGAGGAGGATGAAAGGCTGAAAGAGTTAAAGAATGAGTTTGGAGATACGGTGTTCAAATACATGGAAACTTCTTTGATAGATATAAATAAATAAAATTAGAGTGGGTGGAATGTCATCAAGGAACTTTGAAACCATATTGACGGGGGGAATGATATTTTGAATGATGGAGTCTAATCCATCATCAATGGATGGAATGAAATCAAGAATCTGAGGATGGATTGAATAAATTTAGTGGTGGTTACTTGTAATCAAGTATTGAAGTATTATATCTCTATTTAAGAGAGTAATAATTTTTATTCAACATGCAGGAAAATGTAGTCTTTTATACATGGGGTGTATTTTATTGTATATCTATCTTATCAAAATGAATCCTTATTTACACAACCTTATTTGTGAAACCCATGGTCCCTTTTTATGAAAAGTTATTTATGTTTCTTATTACTATTATGTGTTTTATTCTTCTTTCAATTATCTTACATTAGGAATATATAAAAAAAATAAAAAATAGTTACATGGTTTTCAAGTCGATCAAGGGAATGGAAAATCATCAGAGAAAACCTACCTAGTTAATTTACTTATCCACTTTATGTGCATCTTGGTGAACATGTAAATAATGTTTCCTTGGGTTGATAGTTGCAATGAGTGATTATTTTTTGGAAGGGATAGAGTATAAAATGATAGATAGTAGAGGCTTGTGGATGTTGTTTCATCAATGTTAGGTTTTTTATTTGTATAGGGTTTTATTTTTAACTATGATTTATCAAATTGTTATTATTTTTATGCTTGTAGGAATTTATATTCATTGGATTCTATTGTATGATATTTTACATAGATACACTTTTCATGTGAGTGAATTTTTTAAAAAAATTCTCATAGATCATATTGAACGCTACATATTTACTATAAATCATTTGTAAGTTGGTTGATGGTTTCGAGGGTTGAGTAACATTTTTACTTAGCTCAGATCATTTTATGAATAGTTGAACTATATTATGATATTATAGTTTTATAAAAGAGAAATTTATTGATACGATAACACACAAGCACAAATAATGAAAATAAGTTTTCTTAAATCAGGTCACTTCATCAAAATTAACTTCATTCTTGGAGAGGAATTTATTTATAAAATAATATGATAAGAAAGTAAACTCACATATAACATCTTCTATAGATAATACTATATATGGAAAATATTTTACTGGAATTCGATCTGGTGTGTTGTTCTATGACATGTTTTCATTTATAAATGTAAAATAAAGTAAATTCATGAAATCTATTTACTATTAGTTTATAAAAAATTACACTTCATTTTAACTAATTATAAATATTCAGGACATGAGAAATTATTGGAAACCATTCATTGATAATGAAAATAAATGGAATCTCCTTTACTGATCTCGCAAACCCATTGAATATAATCTAATCTCATAACATTAATGTTTTAGTGAGTATAATTTTTAGTAAATGTATTAATAATCATAACCTATCAATCAATTATAAACACACCTATTCTTGAAAATACATCACAACTTTTGAGTTTGGGTCAAATAAAAACATGAAAAAGTATGCTTATTTTTATTTCAATGAAAATTTAAATAGTTTTTACTTATTTAATTATATATATGTATAACATATTAATAATGTTAACTAATATAAATAGGAAAATTTATACATTATTTAGATAAATTAAATTAACTCATTTTTGGCACCGAAATCCATGAAAATTGAGGTACGAACAAGTTGTAGCCATTTGAAAGAAAATATAGACTCAAAATAGCCTTAAAATCCATCAAAACTATCCCAAAGGGCCTAGTTCGTGAAGAACATTATAGGGCCATCCTTCCTCTACGATTTTAAGTGTCCGTGAAGGACCCTCTGCAAGTCTAAAAAATCTTGATGCCTTCATGAAGATATATTCAATCTATAACCTGCTCTATGATGGCCACCTCAGTGATCCCATGTACTACTTGATAGATCCTCGGTGAGTCTGATGAAGTCTGAGGTAACCCTACCTCTCTGTGGCGACACTTATTCTCTGTGTCCAACTCTGAAATCATCACTTTCATGGACCCTCTATGAGTCTGATCGAGTCTTATGTCACCCCTTTATCTTCACGACGTCACTTCCTTTTCACAATGCCTAGATTTTCTTTGTGGAGAGCTCTGTAAACCTCACCGAACTTCATTACCTATAAATAGAAGGCTCACCCCCTTCAAACCACTATTACTCCTCCTTTTTTCCTTCTAAGATCTTATTTCACAAAGACCTCTGTGAAGTTATAAAATGGATCGCCAAAGTTACATGGCCTCTATGCGCCTTACCTCCTTATGTTCTTCATGGACCCTGCCTATGGTGGGGACTCCCTTTATGAAGGACTATGTCGTTCATAAATGAGGAAGCCCCTTCCAGACACTCGAGGCTTCATGAATCATTAATCCTTCATGAAGCACACAACATATAAAGAAACTTTTTATGAGGTGAAGCTTTTCTCTATTGAAAACATCCCTTCACGAAGCATCCTCTCTTAATGAAGACCATACTGTTCTTCAAGTACCATAGCTTCATGAAATCCATTCTCTTAGGGAGGCACCAGAGCTTTACAAAGACCCTCTTTGTTGGGTCCCCTACACTGCAAACCCTTCCCTCATGTGGCCCTCAAAGCTTGTATGAAGTGATTTCAAGGTTCCCCTGAGTGGTGATTCATGTTGCATTGACTTTCCTTGAGATTCTTCTCATAGGCACGCTAACAACTATTTATTATTTTAATTGTTACACAAACTTGGATCCCTCAATGCATCTCTCCAAAATCCTCAATACAGGGAATTTCTTGTGCATCCCCTTCCCCATGTGCAGGTTGGTACAAGTTATTTAAGTCCTAAGGGTGAGGAGAGAGTCCTCATCATATGAGATGTAGGACATTAAACTTATAAGAAACCCCAAATCCCCAATACATGAAATTAAACTGTGATTATATCATGTGTGGTAGGTCTAAGAGGATCAGAGAGGGGATGTTCATCAGTTCCCTCCAACTCTCTATTTCCCTATGGGCTTTGTCACCATGACCACCATAGGTGGCCTTTGTGTAAGCCCCAAAAAAACTAGATTGGGTGATCCTTGTGTGATGTCCATATCTTCCTTGTATATCTGGAAACCCTCCTCATGATTCGTTCTTAGATTAAGTCCCAATATTCCTTTCAATGAGCCTCTAATCATTCATAAGACACTATTTCCTATTTGATCCACTAACCTTGCGTAAGACCCACCACACTCTTTGTTGATGCATATTTCACGACGTGACCTTTACATCAATTGCTACCTCTTTTTTATCAAACTGATAATGAATCACATGGGCTTAGAGTAAGCATAAGCCCTGGAATCCTTTTTGGGGCACTTTAGTGTGTAATCCTCACCCCATCTCTATCAAATTACGTAGACTTTAATTCATTCCCTTTTAAAAAAAGGTATATAGAAAGCCTCTATGAGGATCAAGCCCATCAGCCATTGATCCTGACCACTACACATCAGTTCACCCTCATCCAGCATGATGTTAAACTGTATTCCCTTTTCATCCTGCAATATGTTAAACTGTATGATTTTGAACTATGTGGGTTTTGATCCCTGTCTTCTAGACAGGGCAAGTAGGAAGCATTCCTATGGTTCAACCCTAAGAACTGTTAAACATTAGTGTCCCCTTTTTAGGACCCACATCCTTGGTCCACCTCTTAGTGGTGTCATACCAGTTCTTGGGAAGCTAACCATGCCTAATTACCACGCAAAATTCATATTCCTCCAACCCAGAGAGTCCCTCTTGAGATGGGATACAAACCACATGTAATCCCACGCATTTATTCTTCTTGTTGTAATTTGTGCAGAACCTGATTCTATGCCCAATTTATGAACTACGTGGACTTTGATCTTTTCCTTTTATGATCAAGGTATGTGGGAAACCTCCTCGAGGTGCAATACCCTCACCAAATCTTAATCCTGGTCTCTCCCTTGAGCCTTTGTATCTCGGTAATATAATGACTTAACCCGTGGGTTCCATTTCTTTTGAGTCCCCATCCACCTATCCATTCTCACAAGTCTCCTCCTCAGGTGACTTATCACCCCAGTCCAGAACTATACAAACATTGATTCCCTACCATTGGGATATTTAAGAAACCTCCTTGAGGTTCAATCCTAATACTTTCACCTATATATAGGTTCTTGGTTCCATCCCCATTTGTTCAACCCTTTAACACTTCATCCTTATCCATCATTATTTAACCCGATCCACTAGATCCAAGTGAAATCATTCCATCCATACAGGTATCTAACCAGGTGTAAACCCTATTCATCTTATTGATCTTTGAAGAACCTTGGCCGATAACCGTGCATAGGCCCTAACATGTCTTTGGTTTGTTTTCCATTGTATACCCCATGAACCCATAAACCACCCTCTCATACTACATGGGGTTTGAACCCTATCTGTTAAACAAAGGTACATGGGAAGACTCCATGAGTTTCAATCCTAGACAACGGTAAACGTTGGTGTCCCCTTTTTTGGGACCCACTATCCCCTGATCTTCCCTTTTTGGCATCCATATATGTCTTCACAGTATGATATCTTACCCTTTGTGGAATGCAACATCCTAGGTTCATCCTTGTTGGGTGTTCTGACCCGTCTATCTGGTAAACTTCATAGGTGCTCCCTCCTAGGGATGTACTTATCTGATCCACTCCCATTAGTTTCACGATCAGTCTAATCTAACTTCTCTAGATATTAACCTCATGAAATACCCCTGTTAAACATGGGAATCAAATTATAAACTAAAGGACATGCCTCTGGAATAAAATTCCCCACATTCGATGTGGGATGCCTCCATCTTCCACGCCCCCAAGAAGACCTATGAAAAGAGAAAATCCAGGTGTATCAGTGTTTCAACATCCAGACATGCCAGTGATTTCCAATGTGACTACTCTCCTGAGTGAAGGTCGCTTCCCTAACATGACCCCTTTGTAATGTCATGAAAAATTAGAATAATTAACCGATGACCACATAGATATGGAATTGACAATAGTTTCACGAACAATATCTTAATCTGTAAGGGAGACCCGAACTAGGTGACAAATTCTGAGGAGGAATCCACATAAGGAGAGACCTACATCCCATTATCCCATTTTGATCAATGATAAAACATACCTCAAGATGAAAAAATTACCGCCCACCTTTGGAATGCATGAATATGGGGAAACAATGTAACCCATCTGACCAAAGCGTCTTACACACGCATCACGATGAGGTACGCCCTAGAATAAAAGCATCATAAATAGAAATGGTGATCCCAATGTGAAATTATTATCTTAAATATGGAGAATAGTTTCATTCGGGGCATCAGCAAATGAGCGTGTCACAAGATCTAGCAATCCGGCGCCAGGTCCTACCATGAAAATATTGGGATTGGCATGAAACTCACTAGGATTTGGGGTAGTTAATTGTTGGTAATCCTTGTCTGCAACTTTGTCATCATGGATCTTTCTATACATCCATGGAAGACTTAACGAAACTGGGGCAATGGGAATTGCTTTCCTACTGTCTGAACGGATGGTTGAATCTTCCTGCTATGAAAAACCCAAGCTATAGCTACAGGAAACCAATCACCTCCTACTCATAGATGAATGGATAGGGGAAGAGGAAATACCGATGCAACAACCCCACATGAATCCAACTCTACAATGGAAACATCCACTTCTACAACTACTAGGTTCCCACATCCTGTCTCACCTTCCAAAACAGTCTAAATGAGGGTAGTGCACATTATTTTCCATCAATAAGAATATAAGGGTGTCATCCCGATGAGGGATATGGCCTATCAAGATATGGAGGCCTCAACACCCCACCATCACCGTCTCCCCCAAGGGATGTGTAGGGATCCTCTACTCCCAACTATGATTTTCAATAATTTTAGGAGCCTCTACATTGAATGATATTATAACGCACTCCCTCATACCAATGAAGTAAGGGGTGTCCAAGTCCTCCTAGCTGCGACTTCATCCCCGGAGCTGCCGAGGAGGGCTCCTACAAGGCCACATCAATGCCTCCATCGAGTCTTTCGAATAATGAGCATGCGATATATACCCATGTATATCCGTCTCTAGCACGGCTAAACTAACACAAACGTCAGGCACAAGCATAAGAGGATAATCACCATGGGGCATCATCTTCTATGGATTCAGTGACCTGATCCCCCAATGACATGTTCTATCACCTCCTTGTTAATACAAAATAGGGGAATCTCTATGCCAAATCGGGATTGAGGCCTCAACCACCCCACGTATAGGTTGGGTTGACTTCCCCAATGATTGATGTAAGTATCAAATGTCGTCGGTCGACCCATAATGATGAGATTTAGTGTGGAGGTCCACTCTATACCATCATTAGCCAGAACGAAGGTCCTCACCATATTGTTAACACATAGCATGAAGGTTCTCTACATGCCCATGATTTTAGGTATGGAGGTTTTCCTCGTATTTTGGGTCATAAATATGAAGGTACTCCTCACATCATCACTAGATCAAGTGGGGGACCTCCTCATGGTGGCATTAATGAATGAGGAGGTCCACATTTCCATGTTATGCATCAACATGGAGGTCCTCCCTATGTTTCATTTGACATTTATCCGGGTGCCCCCACACCCCATCTAATCTGAGCAGGAGTCCTCCCCACTCTAAATATAATCCTCACGAAGGTCCTCCCCATATAGAAAATCTCCCCTACACTAAATAACCATCCCAGGGTAAGAGGGAGGGTCGTTGCTTCCAAAAGAAGAATAATGAGTAGCACCAGATCATGGTCAATCCCATTCTCTTTTCCAAATCAGAATTCGAGTGTGGCTCTATGATGGAGACCACACACCAATCCTCTATATCGAGGTTTAGGGTAGGAACTTGGAATATTATCATTTTCCTATTGGAAGGAAAGATAAATATGATCATTGAATCCCTTCACAGATATATAAAAAATAGGATTTGGCTCTTTTCCAGGGTCTTGCTATGAAATCCTCTCTGTCATCACCAAGATCATTCTATACATTGATAAGAGATCAGGAAGAATTATTCAGGGGACCGATCGATGATAAACACCATCCTAATCTACCAGCAACAACTGCCACCTCAGCATGAGAAGTACTAGTCGGTACGCCATACTATAGGGATGTGGTGATATTGTCAATACATTCCCCAAGGGATATCCCAAGATGAAACCATTTGTCATCTCATGCACCATACACTCCATTAACCAATATTCCCCTGAAATGGTCCATGTCTGTGTTTTTACCAATCCCTCAACTACCCCCATTTAAATAATGGGGTAACCAAGGTCCGGATTTCGAGTTTGAGCAGAGATGTTTGTGGGAAATTTTTACAGCGGACCATCTCCTTGAGATGTTATAGACAAAAGTAACTGAAAGCTTCAACACTCTGGATTCCCTCACCTAGGATGAGGTTGTGTTCTTCCATCAAACCTTGGGTATGACACATTTCCATCTTTTTCATTGACAGTTAACTTACCCCATGAGCCGGGAACACTTCGATGACATTGAACAGCGGTTCCACATGGTTGAGTTAGCCACTCTCCATGTTTCTCTACACCATACCTGACCTAGTTATCATCAAAATATCTTGCAATTATGCATCTAGAGAGTTATTATGATCCTTAGAGTTATTAAGGAGGCTTCCCCACATGTCATGACCTGTGGATGGGGGCAATATGTGGCCCGAAATTTCAGTCATATCTTATCGCAACCTGGTTCACCCAGTGATATCAAGGGTATTCTTTCGGGATTTTTCATAGTAAACATGGTCGTTCCTGAGATATACTTGAAATGGGGCATTGGTATAGGGTTTGGAAAAGTTGAGCAGTATATTGGGGAAACACAACACCTGCAATACCAATAAGGTTTCCACACTCACCAACAAAGATATAGGCTTTTCCTCTCTGAACCTTCTGAGTCATTGCCTCTCAGTCGAGATACTAGAAAGTCCATGGAACATTCTAGTATATTCAATTACTCCAAAATGTGTGATTTAGTGCAGAAGATAGATGAAGATCTTGAAAATGTTGTGTTGTTACATTAAATCATTGAACAAAGAAGGATTGTTGATGAGCTCCACGTTGAACGTGCCATAGAATGATGCCCGGATTATGGAGATCCCTAGTATGATCCAAACCATCCTCCACCGGAGTAGTAGGGGTAGGTACAACTCCTCCCAGTGAATTTCCCTCAGGTGATCTCGATAACCCTACCCATCTTGATAGGGTAGAGTTTGATGTTTATGGAAAAATAACCCGGTATGCATCACCAAATTTACTTGATTTGCACGAATACCTTCCTTAAGAACCAATTTAGGTTCCACCAACCACTCTATAGGTTCCACCAACCATCCCACAGGATTGTCTAGCAGCCCCTCAAGTCATTCCACCAGCTTCTCTATGAACCGCTCAACCATATTACCACATTGAAGAACCTTCCAATACTCTAGCAGTCAGGAATCCTTGCCAAGATGATCCAATGGATTCTCTCATATATCACCTTTAGGCCCTTGATACCCAACAGGTGATCATACCACATAATGTAAAACCATATCCGGCATGGGTGGATAATATTCCAGCACCCCCAGGATTTGGAAATCCATCATAGTCCCCCTTTAATGGGATGGGCGACCCGCTGCAACATCTAGACCACTTCATTTCAAGATGTGGACCCATGTTGGGAACTCCATCGCAACAGGAGGCTGCTAAAATCTGATGATTCATATATACTTAGGAAGGGCCCTCATTTTTTTAGTACAACCAGTTAACCATCGGATCCATATCTAGTTTGGAATATCTTCACATGCAGTTTCTGTATTAGTTTAGTTCCACCACCCACAAGACTAGTATTTCCAACCTCTTAAAGTGAGAACAATGATTGGATGAGTGTGTCCCTTACATTTTCACTGGGTGGAAGGGCCTCACATATTCACTAGATATGACACTGACATAGGAATAACTTCTAATGATGTTCATCGGGAATGTTAAGACTAAAGTAGTTCCTTCTCTCATCACTCAGAAATTTCCATGTGGATTCTAGCATTTCTCTAACAAGGTTCAACATTTATAGGAAGCCTTATATAAATCCAACCAGGCACACTTGTTCCCTCTCGTATCTCTTGAAGGAAGAGACTCCAAGGACGAGACCACTATTTTTTCATAGATAGAGGCCCCTAGATATCTATAATTATTACTTGCAAAACCACTTCCATAGCCTCCCTGAGGGTCACCGCCTTAGGATCATCCTCCAGCTCAAAATCTCCCACCTGAGAATTGGTAAGTGCCACCACATAATACAACACCACTACCTAGGTGATACAACTAGTTTCCACCAATATGCCAGGATCTTGCCCCATGTCAGGGACAGGATCCAAGAGTCCATTTTCTAAATCGAAGAAACCATACCTACTCATTCAAGAAGTCCCAGGTCCTAGTTTATTTATAATGTTCCTTAGACTAGGGAATTCTGTGGTTTCTAGAATGTAGGAGGCCCAAAGAGGCAGATCTCACTGATCATTCCAATTACTTCCCCAATCACCAGTTCCATGGACACACTATCAAGTAGTTTTATGTGTTCAAAGAATGGCTCTATGACCAAGTCGATAAAAATATAGTCAGATTGGTTCCAGCCTCAGCACAGGTGGAATGTGTATCTAAAAATATTTATAAAGCCAACAAGGGTTAACGAAATCAGGTCTCTCACCACATGTATCAAAAGTATGATGATCAGATATCACACATGGTAGTTTCTTTAGACAATGGTATTATCCATGCCCATCTGAATAAACATGATCCATCCAAAATCATTGTGCTACCTCCAAATACTACTTCTGCATCGACATCTTAGCCGTCCACCTCCTTAAAAGGTAGGCTCTTACTGCGCAAGGGAGAGCAAAGCCCTCCGTCGGTGGCAAATAAATCTTATACTCTTGGAGAATTTATGCCCCAAGAGATGGGGACTTCACCCAGGATCCAACCAGAAATAAAGGATTCCTCAAGTGATGATCAAGAGTATGCCTCAGTGAGCACCAGTGAAATGGTGGAACCATTCATGGTTCCCAAAGATGAGTAATGATAATAAAACCCTCATAATCTCCCTAAACAATACCAAAATAAACGAAACCATGGATATGTGAACCGTCAAAGTGAACCACTCAGCACTTCCAACCAATCCATTCAAAACATTAAGACTAGACAACAGGCTCAACATAGTAATCAACATGCATTGACTTATCCCCCTTTTTCATTTGATCCACTTCCCCCATCATTTTGGATACTTGACCAGGAAGAGCCATTGTGATCGTATGCAGCTGAGGGCAGACCAAAGTCATTCAAAAATAATATTGTATTCATCCTACGAGATTCAGCTAGTAAGCAGCGGGAAACCCCTAACACCATTCAAAATCCTTCGGTTCGACCTATTGAGTCCTCTATACCTCTTGTCACAGAAAAACCTCCTATCAGAAGAAGTGTGTGCCTCGCGCGGAAGTATGATGTGCTTAAGAACCACTGCATCATTCCTTATAAATTTTTTACTCTCGATGTTATCGTCTTATCTGAAGATATGTTTGAATCCATCATAGAGTCTTTAATAATCCCACTCCAGTTTTAAATAGAGGTAGTGGCCACATAATCCTTCCATACTGAGAAAGTCGATAATATGGAATGTGATTCCATCATTTCATTCTATAGATATCATGAAGGTTCCCCCATGAAGGGTCACATTCTCCCATTTTATATAACTACCCATTTCAATGGATTATAAGTCCACCACTATATTGTTGACATAGGTTCTGGGATCAATCTTATCCTGACCTGGATGCTCCACAAGATGGGGTTGTCTGAAGAAGATCTAAATCCCTCTGAATTGAATATTCACGGTTATGACCGAATAGAGAATATGCATGTTGGAAAAGTCCTCTTGATGACCCAATTCAATAGCCTGATTTCCAGTACATAGTTCATGGTTATCAGACATGACACTTCCAACAATGCGTTGATGGGTATACTCTGGATCTATCTGCATGTAGCAGTCCCCTCCTCATAAGACCAATGATTCAAGTACTCCATTAATGTTTGAGTGGGAATTCTCTATGGTGATATGTTTCCCTTTTCCTTCTGTGAATCCCACTACTTAGATGTTGACAACCACAAGAGCAAGGAAAAGTATGTTCAGTCCGATGAGGTTGATTATACTACCATTTTGGTTTACCTATGGAAATCCATGGATGATTCCTACATTCTCCCAATTCATTGGTTGGAGGCCACAACCTCAGACATGGGACACTATAAAGTATCGGGATATTCTCCCCATGGAAATAAAAATACATCATAGTTTCTTATTCTGCTAGGCTCGGTTAAACCATCTTAAGACGAAACACCATTACTTCTTTGATATTATCAAGTGTGGTCCATTAGGTCAAAGGAAAGATGGAATCAGATCAAAAACATTTGTCGCCATGATTTTAGCAGCACAGGTGTCCCCCGATAAAGATTCCACTAACGCTCAGGCTGACACCAAAATTCCTTCAAAATCATCCAACTTAAGAATAATTTCCCCTTATCTATGATCATCTCATTATAGGCAATGATGAGTATTTGGAGTACTCTCCTCTTGAATTTGAGGAAGGTGTCTACGCCACCATTGATGAGTTGGTACAGGTGAACCTTAGCACTGAGATAGATCTTAAACCAACACTGGCCATTGTAGCCATGTCTACAAAGGAGCAACAATGATATGTGGGTTTCCTGAAACAACATCGAGATTTATTCACCTAGATCTATAGTGAGATTCTAGGATTGGATCATCCAGTTGTTATCCACCTCTTTGGTCTCCTGATAATCCATCACAATTTCAAACAACCTCCTAGAAAGATTCACCCTTCTCACGATGCCATGGTCGAGGATGAAGTTGATAATCTAATGAAATAAAACATCATCAAGGAAGTCTAGTACCCAAAATTGATAGCCAAAATTGTTCCCATCTGAAAGATGAAAGGACCTATTAGAGTCTTCAATGACTTTTAGGATCTCAACAATCATTTTCTGAAGGATTATTTTCCCCTTATTGTGATAGAGTTGTTGATTGATGCTACCACTAGATTCCAAGATCTCTCCTTCATGGACGTGTATTCCGAATATAATCAAATCTAAATGGCCCATTAGGATGAAGAATCTACCACCTTTAGGGAAACACAAGGTACTTTTTGTTACCATGTAATAACTTTTGGTATGAAGAATGTAGGATCCACCTACCAGCATACCATGAACTACATATTCAATATAATACTTGGGACATTAGTGGAATGATATATCGATGATTTGGTGGTCAAATCCCCCCAACTTCAGGACCACATAAGAGATCTTGAGAAAGTGTTTATCTTCCTATGATCCTTACATCTGAAGATGAACCCCTTAGAGTGTGCTTTCGGGGTTACCTTGACAATTTCTCTTGGATTTTCTGTTAGATATAGAGGCATAAAGATCAATCTAGATAATATCAAGGCCATTAGATAGATGCCACCTCTGAGCAACTTTTGGGAGCTTCAAGGATTTCAAGTCCACTTAGACTACATATATTGATTCATTGATAATATGGTCATAAAATGTAATCCCTTTTCCCAAATCATGATAAAAGGTGCCAAGTAACAGTGGGATGAAGAGTGTTAGGTCACTTTTGAGGAGATCAAGCAGTACCTAATACAACCATCTATTTTAATGCCACCTGTCTCTAAAAAGCTCTTACTCTATTATGTGACCACTATTGAGTAGTCCCTCAATTCCATTCACACTTAGAAGAACAATAAGGGTATAGAGAATAGTTTATACCACCTCATACACATTATCTTCGATACAGAGACCAAATATTACACTACCGAGAAGTGCTATCTCACGCTGGTATTCACGGTCCAGAAATTGTGACATTACCTACAACACCATGATATATAGCTGGTGTCCTGCATAGACCCAATGAAATATATTCTAAACTAACCCATTTTGATAGTTCTTCTAGCTCATTGGATAGTGATCCTTTAGTAGTTTTACATTAGGTTCATTCGTAGAAATATTTTGATCGCATCACGATTCACAACTTTATTTCACCCTAACTTCACTATTTTAAACTTGATTTTTATTTCAAATTAAAAATATTATATCAACTTGCACATACAATTTGATTAAATTGTTAAATTTTTATCACTTTTAAAAAGTACAATTATTATTGTTTTGGTGATTTCATTGTAGGAGGATGTGATTTGGAGGGTCAGAGATGATCCATAAGGAAAATGGGTCAAACTACATGGAAGCCCAAGGACATATATCTACTGCTTTTTACATTTTCCATGATCTAGGCATCCAAATTTGATGAAATTTTGGGGGCCTCTCTGTAAATAAATTATCAACAAATCATATCAATAAATAAAATCCCAATTAATCTATTAAGTTGTACATAATTACCAATACCTCTAGGGGACAAAATCTACACGAAGTCAAAGATTTGGTTCTGTATTTCAGCCATATCTCATGCTGGAATCCTCTATTGGCCACCAATTTTGACATGGAGACAGTAAAGATGTTGTAGTAAAAATTTACTATTTTCTAAACTCTATTTAAGGCCGTTTACCAAACCAAAACTGAGACACAAGTAGTATTTCAAAATCTGGGTGACCAAAACCACTTCCCATTTTAGCTATAAATTGACACCTTGGGAACCTCATTTATAAGTTCTAGCCAGGAGTGAAGTGCTACCATTTAGAGATATAGAGGATTCCTCTCATCACCTTGGAGGTTCTATAACTTCCTATACTCATAGGGGGGTGTCGTAAATAAAGGATCTCATCATCAAAGCCTTTCTCTCCTTCTCATGTTGTAATATTTGTCTTTGTGTAATAATCATCTTAGTTTATCTTTTATTTATTATATTTATTCTAATTAATTCACTTATATTATTCATTAATATTAATCTATGGTATGGAAAACATTATTATAAATGATATTGGGTTCATCCCTTTCTAAACCTTTGGACATGCAGAACGATTCTAGAGTGACTACACCGCCCATAGAACTGTAGTTCTTTTTAGTAATAAATCTACCTCTCAAATTATTCATTAATTTGTTTTAAATCAATGAGATACTATAATTAAAATAATATGGTCTATGAATTGAGTTTTAAAAATAGAATAAACTAATCATGAAATTGAACAATTAATAGAAAAACATGTGAGGATGAGTTTTGTGTAAATTGTGAGAGCGCAAACTTAATCAGTAAAACAAAACCACAAGAGATAAATTTTTAGAGTTAAAATAAAATCCATAAAATCAGTTCAACCTCATTTATAGAGTGGGTGTGTTCCCTAACTCACTAATAACTATAATCTATCCTTATAACATCAATCAATGTAAGGTTCTATGATTTCATGTACTAAATCTACCATATGGTTTAATTCATTTAATCTTCATGGTTTAGTTAATTATCGTAGGGTTTGGGGGTTAACAAGTTAGGGGATCATAATCATGTGGATGTTAATTTAAAATATAATGATAAATAATTTAAGGAATATGTTGAGTTATATTGATTACGCCTTCTAAAAATATTTTCATAAAAAGCATCTTCTCATTGTGTTTTATTAATCAAATTTCATTCCAAAACGAAAAAAATATTCTTGTTTAAGCATTATTATTATAGATTTATAACCTAAAACCCCCATACTTTTAATTAGTGTTCTTATGGCCATTAATTTTATTTTAAAAATACCTCTAATATGCTGTTAAGTTTACTTCCTCCTTTGAGAGACTACCTTTTTCATCCACACTGTTGCACCTAAGTAACCAAAAATCACATTTCATTTGAGAATGTCCATAATGAACCCTTTCAGATTGGTGACATTTCCAGGGAGGCAAGTATTTTATTCAACTAATTATAGGTGTTTGTTTAATTTTATTTTTTCCTTTTTTGTCTTCATTCTTCTTTATTATTTCCATTTTCCCAATTTTGTTTTTCTCTTTCTTCTTCCTCTATCATTTATTCTCTATTAGACAATAAATTGAAACTTATTTTCACGATATTATGGTCTACTTTTATTAATTTGTATTATTTATGACATGATCTCATCCCAAGGATCTCTTTGATCTAGATCTTGAAATTGAACGCAACCTTTGGGCTCAAATCCAACAATCACGGTCTACGGGAGGTGTCGACATTTAACCAACTGGGGAATTCGTCCATTCTAAGAACCTTGATATTTAAAAAACTTCTGAATCCAACGTAAAAAAATAACCAATGGACTAAAATAATAACAATGAAGTTAATAGGACTATTTGATAATTAGATACTCCATATATTAACTATCAACCAAATTGTATTGCATACCCAAATCTCGAATCAGACTTTGAATTAAAATCTACGTTAATTAACCTACTTCTAAAATTTCATGGACTCTATGGTGAGGATTAAAATAAACATATAAAATAATTTAATGTTGTTTTCTAAACCATGAAACCATTAAATGTATCTGATGATTAAATAAAACTAAGAGCATTCCCATTGTCACTTGATGGAACTACAAAGGATTGAATGTATTACTTAAAACCTGAATATGTAACACATTGGAATGATTTGAAACTTCTTTTCTTGTAGATATTTTCTTCCATAATCATGGACCAATTCCATTCAAAAATAGATCTTAGAAATCAAGAAAGGCCAAGGGGAGTCAATTTATGAATATTGGGAGAAATTTAGAAGTTGTGTGCAAGATGACCGCATCAACAAATTATTGAGAAAATCCTCATCCAATATTTATAAAAAGGACTCACAATCATAGAGATAAGCATGGTGGATGTCGTAGCTATAGGGTAATTGGTTGACAAAACATCACCAGTTGCACATGCTTTGATCAACTAGATGGCACAAAACTCCCAACAATTTGGTGATCGAGGTACACCACATGTTAGGAGAGTACATCAAGTATGTCCATATTTTCTCTAAAGTCATTTAATTGATTCCAAGTTGGAAGAATTTTCCTCTATGGTGAGGAAGATTGCTTTGGTTCAAAATACACCCCAACCTACTCTTATGAGAACTTGTAGAATTTTCACTAAAATAGACCACCTGACTGATTGTTGTCCCCAATTACAAGAGACATAGGTTTGAGAGATAGTATTCCATGGGAGACCATATCATCAGCAACAACAGACACATCCCCAAAATAAGTATTATTCCATTTCACCAACATACATACAAGGGTGGAAGGATCAATCAGACATGAGGTATGACTCTGGACAACAACAAAGTCCCCCTTTTCAAAAAACTTTCCAGAAACATCAGCCTTACCAACATGGTTTCCAACAACCATAAATGATATTTGAAGACCAAGCATCAACAATTCAATAAGGGAATTATAAAACAAACGTAGATTCTAACACCTATAATCTTTTGAAACTAATTTTTTTAATCAATAGAAAGAGTTGAAAAGTCAAGGTCTTGAGTTGAGGGAGTTGAATACACAAATGAGCTAGATTTCCACCTTCCTCCATGAACTACTAAGTATGAAATCTGGAAATATTCATTCCCAACCAACTCTAAATACTAAGGGGAATATTATTTCCATGACATTGAGAAGTGAGAATAAAAAAACAAATACATATGCACCTTTAATTCCACCAGGATTAACCTCAAATCTGGAGAATCTCCATTAAAGACCAGCTGATGAGAAACAAAAGGAGAAAGACAACGTTTAGAAAAGTATTGGTGATGTTCCTCCTAAACCCATTACCTTTAAAAATAGGGTTGTATAAACCAAAAAGATGGCTGATGTAACACCCCAAGATTTCATAGTGTGTTATTTCTTCAAAATAATTCAATAACATGCACTACACGCAACACCGAGTTCAAGCACACCATGACTCACCAAACAAGCCGTTCAAAAAAGGTTATGAATAGTATTAACAAAATTTTAAACTTTATATAATCCTTATAATTTTAGAATCCATATTATGAGTTTCTTAGATATAATGCAAGAACAAATTCATTTTCAGTATTGCACTTTTATCAACTATAATAGTGAACCCTTTTTAAATACTATATTTTAAACTTTTTGACTAAATGGGGACATCAAAAATTTAAAATGAAACATCCCAAACTTCTACGGTACGCTTCTCTTTGAATAATGTGATAGCATATGTTGTACGCAACACCGAGTTCTAACAACCAATTAAACTAGCCGTTATGAATAGTAATAACTACTTTTTGAAATTATATATATTTTATATTTCAAAATGGACTTCATTTTTGGATTCAGAATATCAAAATTAGCCTAGGGTGAAATTTTGGTACTTTTCGGATAACTTTTATATTTTGATGAATAGTGAAAATTACTAAATTTTAATTAAAAACAACTTTTTTAATCAAAATAATTAATATTGATAAATTATGAATTTGAGTGGTTTTAAAGTATATTTAGAATATATTTTTACCATTTAATATAATGTTGGTCATTGGACATAATTTTACAATTAAACCGAACATAAACAAATGTCAATCTTTTGATAGTTATTATATCTTAAAAACACGCTTTTTGTTTTGACAGCGGGAATTAATTTTAAATTAATTTCTGCCACTTCTGTGTTTTGAATTTAGGAAAATGGATTCCATATTTGGAATCAGGATGTTCAAATTGTGTAAATATGTAACTTTTATTTTTAGACATTTTGAATAGTTACTGTGGTAAATATTTTATTTACCATGGTTAAAGGGTAAATCCGGTAAATAAGGGTTAAAAAATAATATTATAATAATACAAAATTACCCTAAAACGTGTCCTAACCTTATTGGTGGACACATACCCGACCATGAGCATACTTGGGTCAATTTGGGGACCCCTTGGAGCCACTTGTATCTGGTAGGGACACTTTACATTAATAAAGTTAAAATAAAAATAAAAATGGCATAAGCTTACATCTTTTAGAAGAACAATTTTTACATAGGGTTATACATGTTGGATTTTCGATTATAAATATTCATTAGAAAGCTAAACAGATTTCCTACATAATGATATTTTATTTATAATTTTTAGACATTAAATAATTTATTTTATTTATGACACAATGATGATGCAGTAATTACTATAATAGTGAAAAATTAAAATAATTGATATTATAAATACCCAACAAAATATAATATGAAACTTTTAATGAATTAAACTAATTTCTAGGATAATATGATATATTAGGATTGATTTAATTGACTTTTTTCGAAGTAATCAATCTGTTATGAGTTTCAAAAAAATCAACTATTGAATAGTGTCAAAATTGACATAAAAGAGTTCTTAAAACAAATATTATATTATTAATTGATATTAAATTCCTAAAAATCTAAGGTTCGGCCAAAAGTCTTATATCAGGATAGGTTCATCATTAATGGACCACTTGTTGGTCTCTTGGGTGTATATAGTAAGTTTATTAACCATATTATATAAAAATACAAAGAGACATTGTAAAAGTGAAACTAATTAACTTAGAGTTAATACTTAAAGATAAGGTTAATATAAGTACCCAAACCTTTCTAAATTCTATTGGTTGAGTGGTGTTCGACCTATCCCCACCTTATCCTTTGAATAATCAACTTTGGAACCATTGTATACCGAATATGAATTTATTATAAATTAATATTTCTAGCTTTTCCAAAGGTGCCCCTCACCCCTCTTATAAAAGGGCACTCCTCCTTCTCATTTCTTCACACCTCTCAAGCCACTTGGCTCGTCCAAACTCTGCCCAACTAAGCTCCCCACATCCCTCTCCTCCTCCTTGAAGCTTCCCCTTAGGCAGAAAGCATTTCAACAAGTCCTTTGGTTCCAACCAAAGTGAGTTACCTAAATTAAAGGTAACGTTTTCTCTTAAATTATTTTCATTTATTTTCCTTCTCCAACCCCCAAAATCTTTTTATTTCCTTTCTTTTGTAAAAAAACCAGTATCCTCAATATACTAGGATGTTTTTATAAGAATGATTCAAACTAAACATACACACAACTCCATCTAATGGATGATGAACATAATGTTTCTGTGGATGGAAAACTAACGCCTCACGAAACGATGATTGTTCAAATACATCTTACCGCCTCTCATGGTGGCCATTATGATGGCACTGTAATTAAATATGATGTTAATGATATATATTTTATATATAAGCTTCTGTAATTCCATTTTATTTCATACCATTATTCGTTTCATGTTGTATATACATACGATAATTTCATTTGAGGAAGTGCGGACTACCGCCCCCTTAAAATGATATGACTCATTAATACCACACATGGAACGTATAAAGGATGGTGTTAATGAACTTAAGTAACATATATAAAATATTATATTATACTGGAATAGTAATATACCTATGTATCATTTGGATTCGATTCTTTTAAAATAAAAATTAAATGGAAGTAGCGTTCGTGCGTACGTACGGACTACCGTCTCCACGAACGCGATGAGATTCATTCTCCATCGTATCCATTCAAGTATAATTATCATTTGATGATTTAAAAATGATGTTTAAGAACTTGATACCATTATGGATATGAATAATATACATCCCATTAATAACGAATATGGCTCACATAACAAAGAATATAAAGTAAAATGAACCTGTTAACACCCGAAATGACGATAATTCTAAGATATTATTAACAAATCAATGATAAAAGATCATATATGATATCATATTAAAGTAAATGATTCTTTTATTATTCAATAACAATTATTTCACCATTATACAGGAGGTAAACCTACCATCGACCAAGGAAAAAGTACAATGTAAGGGATTTTCTTATCTCACTTTCAATTCAGTGAGATTTCCATTGTTCACCACTTAATTATTGCATGTGGTGTACTGCCCATGATTGTATTCATTGTGTAATATACTTTAATTTATGGGTATTTACATCATCATGTTATGATACTTCTTTCATGGGTGTATGTTTCGTAAGTTACCTAATCAATAAGGGAATTTGAGATTTCAATTTCCACTCATTTGGCTTTACACATATTTCATTGATTATATTACTCCAAGATTATGTGTGGAATCGCTATTCATTTGATTATGCCTTAATTTCCACTCCCATTTCTGTGGATATACTTTTGATACACATAATCACTCCATTGATAAATTCTCAAGTGATCGGTATTAACTTGATAAGAGTAATTTTAACTCAATCTCCATTTGTTGAGTTAAATATCCAATTCGTTGGTGTTGTTTCTACAAGAATATGTGTGAATATACTTTGATTGTTTTACACTGAATATTCAATCATATTTAGTGTATTTATATTTTTCACACATAATTATGTCGTTGATTTATCCTTAACCTAAGGATACGGCCTTTATGAGAGATTTCATCTCAATTTACATTGAACTGAGACTTCTTTGTTGATATACACCAAATCACTTTTATGCGGTGTATATAATGTACTTGACATAGTATATCATGAATCCCTTTATTATCATGATATTACAAAGTTTTTATTACCTCAATTATTTGTATTCAAGTGTCTCTCTTTTGGTTAGAACCTCTAACCAAAATACCATTTTAAAATGTTTTAAAGACTTATTCTTCTATATCTTGCTCATTAATGTCCATGTTTTAAAAATGGTTTTAAGGATTTATTTATATGGACATTAAAGTTTTAAAATTAAAAATCCTTTTAAAAGTTTCAAAGTGGTATGGGACACTTTGATTCAAAAATCTATTTTTAAATGGCTTCTTGACAAATAGTGTGACTTTTAAATGTTTTCAAGAAAAGGGGGATATTTCTCTCAAATAGTTTTGATGATTATTTTCATCTATGTCAACATCCTTCATTATTCATGATTGAGGTTAATGTGATACAATACAATCTTCCATATTGTATCAAATGAGTTATTTTTGACTGTGGATGTTCTATTTTTATACCATTCATGGTTTGTGGTTAAAGTATTGACATTTCGTATGCTAGTTTTAATACGAATGTTTATTTTATGCTTAAACCTATTCATATGAGGAATGCATTGGACTTAATAAGTGACGGGTGGAGCCCGCTATAGCTCCTCGATGCATCGGTAGGTCTCATGAGACAAACTAGTGTCTTGGAACAAGGCCTTGGCAAAATCTTATTTGTAGTCTTGGCACGAGGCCTTGGCTATGTGGTTATGATAGTCTGGCATTATGAATTCCATCATTATGAAAGTGGTTATTGATATTGCATGTGATCATTCGACTAGTAGAATATCCATGTGAGTAAGTAGATGGCATTATTTCATTTTACCTTTGCCATTTTATGCTGAAGTTCAAGTTTAAAAGGCTTTTGTTTTAGTTATAAATTGCCTTAAGTGTTTATGCTTATTTATGAATGCTTCTTCTATAATGTTATCCTTACTGAGCATCCGAGCTCACCCCTTTCAATGTTTTATTTTTTTTCCCAGGATTATGAAGAAGTAATTTATGAATGACCTGTAGGGATAGTATGAGGGGATATGAAGACAAGATGTTTTTTTATGATGTAATGTAAAAATTTATGGATGTATCTAGTTATTCCAAGGCTACTAAACTAATCGGTCTTTCGAGACTTGATCTTTCTCATGATCATGCCAATGTTATGTAATAATGCACCGACTCTGGGTAACTAGGGTCGGGGCGTTACAGTTGGTATCAGAGGAAGTTTAGTACAAACCTTGGTAGCTAGATTTAGATAAACTCTGATTAGAGCACGTAGACCTAAGATGAACTTTGAGGATTAGTATAAAAGAACTTCCTAGAATTTTGGTATTGTAGAGATTTTGTGAGTTTTCTGAGAAATACATCCCTATCTGGATACGAGCAGGTAGAGGCGGCTCTGGCACAGATGTACCTAGGGGTAAAACCCGAAAACACCGCTTTGAGCTAGACTCAAACGGGAACTGGTGCACGACAACGGGCCTTGCTGCACTCTTGGTTACGACACTCCCGGGGGATATGCTTAGGATAATTTACATTTTCTTTACAAACCGATTTAAGTAATATATACATAAGATGAGAGTAAATGACCTTGGTTAATCCTAATATGTTTCAAATTGAGAATATGGTGACATTTTAATCTCTAAATGATTTTACGACTACTATTACTCACACAATGCTTTCTGGTTTTAGTCAATGACTGGATTCCAAGGAAGTCATAGTGACTTTGAGAATGATGTACAAATTGGGAACAGTGGTGGCAATGAGCAAAAAAATGGAATGTTGATAGGCATAAAAGATATCGTCTTTATGCCAAATCAGTTTTCCAAAAATATGATCAACAACATATATATTAACCAACTCCCAGACTCAACAAGGAAGAGAAAGGTGATAAATGATAAGATCTCCAGCAATGGAGACCATGGAGAAAAGAAACCTCAATTTTCATCATGCACGAATTGTGGAAAGAGACACCCAGGAAAGTGTCTCAATGGGACAACGAAATGTTTTACGTGCGGGAAGGAAGGACATAAAGTGAAGAATTGCCGAAGAAAAATGAAGAGTACTGTGGAAGAAGATAAAAATGGTCCCAAGAGTCCATTTACAGTCATTTTTCGTAAATGTAGGGGACCTGGCCATTACCTGAGTGAATGTCCTATTCTATAGGATATTTTCTTGGTCAAAGAAGAAGATATGTGGAAATAAATGGTTGGATAAAAATTTAAAAAGTATTAGCACTCCTTGTTGATGGGTTTACTTTGGAATAATTTTCTCTTGTATTTGTAACCCCATAGTTTTCCATGTGAGAATGATATTTGAGGAAGAATTGTCTCTTCCCTTGTGGATATAGATATAAATAACCATTTGGTTTTATATGATCATTGGGGTTTGAGAAAATGATAAGTTATTATAATTTGGGATGAAAATGCAAAGTATGATATAACATTTGTGGTTAAATTTTGTTATTTTGAGGAATTTATCTCATTTTGGTAATATTATAGAATATAGTTTTTGAAAAAGGACAACACGTAGACCGTGTGACAACCCGTCGCGTCGGACAAAGCTGTGGGAATCGAACCCACAACCAAAGTGTGATTGGGATTTATCGCCTACCACTGGACTACGTGAAGTCCCTGGTTAGTGTGACTATTTTTTTTGTTAAATGATTTTATTGATCAATAATAAGATGATTTGGGTTCTTATGTCTTATCAAATGAATACCCTTGGTATAGGAAAATGATTTGGTGATTAAGTGATAAATGTTATTTTGGAAGATGTTCGTTTTGTTAGGAACACTATATGCCCTAGGAAAATAGAATACAATGAGGTTTCATTTGTAGAGTAATGGTGGATTTTTATCTACATTTTTATTGTTGATTTATAGTGATTTGGGTTATTTATGGAAATGATTAACCTATAACAGAGAATATGTGATGATGTTGATTACTTTTAAGTATGTGACTTTAAGAGTATTTGATGTAATTTGGAGATACAATGTAACAAGGGAGACTACATAATCAAATTCTTCTATGTTTTGGGTTTCAATATTAGTTTGGATTATATTAAAGGATTTTAAGGACAATTGGTTATTTAATGGTATCTATTTAACTTTGGGGTATTGTTGGTTTAATTTTAGAAATTAAGATTAGTGCATATTTATCTCAATGAATATCCTTTTGGGGGATCATTAGATCATTCACTAACCATTTTGGTTTTGATTAATCTTCAATGAAAATGTAAATATATGGTTTATCCTGCATGGATCATGTGATTCTATAGAAGTTTATTCTAGCTCTTCCAGTGTGACCAAGTCTTCTTGAATACTCATCGTTTAAAAAAAAAATTGAGTTAGTGGTGGAAATTTATTAAAGAATGAAAATCTACTTAAAATTTAAGTATATCTCATAATGTTCTTAGTCAATATCATAAATGAATTCCTCTTCCTTATGTAATGTAACTTTGAAAAAAAAATGTTGTCCTAGATGGTACCTTAAATCATCACTAATTTATGGCTTTGGTATTGTTGGCCTTTTCATAGCCATGTTCTCTACCACTCTCCATCAGATAATTGATGGTTAGATTTCTCCTCCATATCCATATTTTCCTACATGGAACCCTAGTATGTGTTATTTTCGGTAATCTTCATACTTTCCACTCTTTATTTTAAATAGAGGCCTCATTAATTCATTTTTCGATGTGGGATTTCAACTAAGATATTTTGAAATGTCAAAAATGTGTGATCCTAATACCCTATATTTTGTTGAATCGATGGTACTTCAAATCATCATAGATTGATGAGTTTAAGGACCTCAATTTTATACTTGTTTGTGATTGATGACCTCAACCACTACCTATAAATATTTACGTTTTTCCTCCAATTATATGTCTCTAATTGCCACCAATGTTCTCCTAATCGAGATCATAATTTGGTGGTGACCCTTTCATTTCTCTTTTCCTCATATTAAGACTAAATTTTAGTAAACCAATTTCCGATGTGGGTTTTCCCACAAATATATTTTCTATTTTCAACCTTTTATTTTCTAAGAACAATTTCAAATTGCGAGGACGCAATTTATTGAAGGAGGGGAGAATGTAACACCCCAAGATTTCATAGTGTGTTATTTCTTCAAAATAATTCAATAACATGCACTACACGCAACACCGAGTTCAAGCGCACCATGACTCACCAAACAAGCCGTTCAAAAAAGGTTATGAATAGTATTAACTAAATTTTAAACTTTATATAATCCTTATAATTTTAGAATCCATATTATGAGTTTCTTAGATATAATGCAAGAACAAATTCATTTTCAGTATTGCACTTTTATCAACTATAATAGTGAAACCCTTTTAAATACTATATTTTAAACTTTTTGACTAAATGGGGACATCAAAAATTTAAAATGAAACATCCCAAGCTTCTACGGTACGCTTCTCTTTGAATAATGTGATAGCGTATGTTGTACGCAACACCGAGTTCTAACAACCAATTAAACTAGCCGTTATGAATAGTAATAACTACTTTTTGAAATTATATATATTTTATATTTCAAAATGGACTTCATTTTTGGATTCAGAATATCAAAATTAGCCTAGGGTGAAATTTTGGTACTTTTTGGATAACTTTTATATTTTGATGAATAGTGAAAATTACTAAATTTTAATTAAAAACAACTTTTTTAATAAAAATAATTAATATTGATAAATTATGAATTTGAGTGGTTTTAAAGTATATTTAGAATATATTTTTACCATTTAATATAATGTTGGTCATTGGACATAATTTTACAATTAAACCGAACATAAACAAGTGTCAATCTTTTGATAGTTATTATCTCTTAAAAACACGCTTTTTGTTTTGACAGCGGGAATTAATTTTAAATTAATTTCTACCACTTCTGTGTTTTGAATTTAGGAAAATAGATTCCATATTTGGAATCAGGATGTTCAAATTGTGTAAATAGGTAACTTTTATTTTTAGACATTTTGAATAGTTACTGTGGTAAATATTTTATTTACCATGGTTAAAGGGTAAATCCGGTAAATAAGGGTTAAAAAATAATATTATAATAATACAAAATTACCCTAAAACGTGTCCTAACCTTATTGGTGGACACATACCCGACCATGAGCATCCTTGGGTCAATTTGGGGACCCCTTGGAGCCACTTGTATGTGGTAGGGACACTTTACATTAATAAAGTTAAAATAAAAATAAAAATGGCATAAGCTTACATCTTTTAGAAGAAAAATTTTTTACATAGGGTTATACATGTTGGATTTTCGATTATAAATATTCATTAGAAAGATAAAAAGATTTCCTACATAATTATATTTTATTTATAATTTTTAGACATTAAATAATATATTTTAGTTATGACACAATGATGATGCAGTAATTACTATAATAGTGAAAAATTAAAATAATTGATATTATAAATACCCAAAAAAATATAATATGAAACTTTTAATGAATTAAACTAATTTTCTAGGATAATATGATATATTAGGATTGATTTAATTGACTTTGTTCTAAGTAATCAATCTGTTATGAGTTTCACAAAAATCAACTATTGAATAGTGTCAAAATTGACATAAAAGAGTTCTTAAAACAAATATTATATTATTAATTGATATTAAATTCCTAAAAATATAAGGTTCGGCCAAACGACTTATATCAGGATAGGTTCATCATTAAGGGACCACTTGTGGGTCGCTTGGATGTATATAGTAAGTTTATTAACCATATTATATAAAAATACAAAGAGACATTGTAAAAGTGAAACTAATTAACTTAGAGTTAATACTTAAAGATAAGGTTAATATAAGTACCCAAACCTGTATAAATTCTATTGGTTGAGTGGTTTTCGACCTATCCCCACCTTAGCCTTTGAATAATCAACTTTGGAGCCATTGGAAACCGAATATGAATTTATTATAAATTAATATTTCTAGCTTTTCCAAAGGTGCCCCTCACCCCTCTTATAAAAGGGCACTCCTCATTCTCATTTCTTCACACCTCTCAAGCCCCTTGGCTCATCCAAACTCTGCCCAAATAAGCTCCACACATCCCTCTCCTCCTCCTTGAAGCTTCCCCTTAGGCAGAAAGCATTTCAACAAGTCTTTTGGTTCCAACCAAAGTGAGTTACCTAAATTAAAGGTAACGTTTTCTCTTAAATTATTTTCATTTATTTTCCTTATCCAACCCCCAAAATCTTTTTATTTCCTTTCTTTTGTAACAACACCAGTATCCTCAATATACTAGGATGTTGTTATAAGAATGATTCAAACTACACATACACACAACTCCATCTAATGGATGATGAACATAATGTTTCTGTGGATGGCAAACTAACGCCTCACGAAACGATGATTGTTCAAATTCATCTTACCGCCTCTCATGGTGGCCATTATGATGGAACTATAATTAAATATGATGTTAATGATATATATTTTATATATAAGCTTCTGTAATTCCATTTTATTTCATACCATTATTCGTTTCATGTTGTATATACATACGATAATTTCATTTGAGGAAGTGCGGACTACCGCCCCCTTAAAATGATATGACTCGTTCATACCACACATGGAACGTATAAAGGATGGTGTTAATGAACTTAAGTAACATATATAAAATATTATATTATACTGGAATAGTAATATACCTATGTATCATTTGTATTCGATTCTTTTAAAATAAAAATTAAATGGAAGTAGCGTTCGTGCGTACGTACGGACTACCGTCTCCACGAACGCGATGAGATTCATTCTCCATCGTATCCATTCAAGTATAATTATCATTTGATGATTTAAAAATGATGTTTAAGAACTTGATACCATTCTGGATATGAATAATATACATCCCATTAATAACGAATATGGCTCACATAACAAAGAATATAAAGTAAAATGAACCCGTTAACACCCGAAATGACGATAATTCTAAGATATTATTAACAAATCAATGATAAAAGATCATATATGATATCATATTAAAGTAAATTATTATTTTATTATTCAATAACAATTATTTCACCATTATAAAGGAGGTAAACCTACCATCGACCAAGGAAAAAGTACAATGTAAGGGATTTTCTTATCTCACTTTCAATTCCGTGAGATTTCCATTGTTCACCACTTAATTATTGCATGTGGTGTACTACCCATGATTGTATTCATTGTGTAATATACTTTAATTTATGGGTATTTACATCATCATGTTATGATACTTCTTTCATGGGTGTATGTTTCGTAAGTTACCTAATCAATAAGGGAATTTAAGATTTCAATTTCCACTCATTTGGCTTTACACATATTTCATTGATTATATTACTCCAAGATTATGTGTGGAATCGCTATTCATTTGATTATGCCTTAATTTCCACTCCCCTTTCTGTGGATATACTTTTGATACACATAATCACTCCATTGATAAATTCTCAAGTGATCGGTATTAACTTGATAAGAGTAATTTTAACTCAATCTCCATTTGTTGAGTTAAATATCCAATTCGTTGGTGTTGTTTCTACAAGAATATGTGTGAATATCCTTTGATTGTTTTACACTGAATATTCAATCATATTTAGTGTATTTATATTTTTCACACATAATTATGTCGTTGATTTATCCTTAACCTAAGGATACGGCCTTTATGAGAGATTTCATCTCAATTTACATTGAACTGAGACTTCTTTGTTGATATACACCAAATCACTTTTATGCGGTGTATATAATGTACTTGACATAGTATATCATGAATCCATTTATTCTCATGATATTACAAAGTTTTTATTACCTCAATTATTTGTATTCAAGTGTCTCTCTTTTGGTTAGAACCTCTAACCAAAATACCATTTTAAAATGTTTTAAAGACTTATTCTTCTATATCTTGCTCATTAATGTCCATGTTTTAAAAATGGTTTTAAGGATTTATTTATATGGACATTAAAGTTTTAAAATTAAAACTCCTTTTAAAAGTTTCAAAGTGGTATGGGACACTTTGATTCAAAAATCTATTTTTAAATGGCTTCTTGACAAATAGTGTGACTTTTAAATGTTTTCAAGAAAAGGGGGATATTTCTCTCAAATAGTTTTGATGATTATTTTCATCTATGTCAACATCCTTCATTATTCATGATTGAGGTTAATGTGATACAATACAATCTTCCATATTGTATCAAATGAGTTATTTTTGACTGTGGATGTTCTATTTTTATTTCATTCATGGTTTGTGGTTAAAGTATTGACATTTCGTATGCTAGTTTTAATACGAATGTTTATTTTATGATTAAACCTATTCATATGAGGAATGCATTGGACTTAATAAGTGACGGGTGGAGCCCGCTATAGCTCCTCGATGCATCGGTAGGTCTCATGAGACAAACTAGTGTCTTGGCACAAGGCCTTGGCAAAATCTTATTTGTAGTCTTGGCACGAGGCCTTGGCTATGTGGTTATGATAGTCTGGCATTAAGCATTCCATCATTATGAAAGTGGTTATTGATATTGCATGTGATCATTCGACTAGTAGAATATCCATGTGAGTAAGTAAATGGCATTATTTCATTTTACCTTTGCCATTTTATGCTGAAGTTCAAGTTTAAAAGGCTTTTGTTTTAGTTATAAATTGCCTTAAGTGTTTATGCTTATTTATGAAAGCTTCTGCTATAATGTTATCCTTACTGAGCATCCGAGCTCACCCCTTTCAATGTATTATTTTTTTTCCCAGGATTATGAAGAAGTAATTTATGAATGACCTGCAGGGATAATATGAGGGGATATGAAGACAAGATGTTTTTTTTATGATGTAATGTAAAAATTTATGGATGTATCTAGTTATTCCAAGGCTACTAAACTAATCGGTCTTTCGAGACTTGATCTTTCTCATGATCATGCCAATGTTATGTAATAATGCACCGACTCTGGGTAACTAGGGTCGGGGCGTTACAGCTGAGGAGGTGATGCAAAAAGAGTTTTTGGACACATTCAAGTGTGTGGAGATCAACATACCTCTACTTGATTCCATTAATAAAATCCCATGGTACGAAAAATTCATAAAATAACTTGATACCAATTGAAGAGTGATTAAGGGGAATGAAAGGATCAATCATAGAAGGAATGTGTCAGCACTCATTACACCAATTCAAGAAATTCCAAGAAAGTGAAAGGATATGGGGACATTCACCATCCAATGAACCATAGGGGAGGTGCAATTTTCTGATGCTCTTTTTTATTTAGGAGCTTTCATAAATTTAATTCCTTACTCTGTATTTTCTTCTTTACAGGTTGGTGAATTGAAGCTGACGATAGTAGTGGTGCAGTTGGAAAATAGAGAAACAACATATCTAGTGGGAGTCCTTGAGGATGTCCTTGTACAGGTAAGAGACATGATATTTCCAGTAGACTTCTATGTTCTTAACATGGAGGATGATTAGGTAAATTCTCATGATCCCATTATCTTAGGTGGGACCTTCCTCAAAACTGAAAAAACGATCATAAATGTACATGAGGGTTAACATTCCATGGAGTATGGAGATGAAGTTGTGATATTTAATGTTATGGACTCCATGAAGTACCCCTCAAAGGACTTTTCTTCTCTTGTTATCTACCATTTTGAACAACCAAATAAAAACCCCAAGAATTTATATTGTCATATTCTTAGGGATATTATGAGTATTGGTTTTAGTTTTATGTCTAAGAGAACTTCAAAATATTTTTTAAATTCACAAAACCCTCTTAGATTTGATTTTGAAATGGATTCATATTCTGATTTTGATCATTTAAACTCTGCTTATGACATGGATGTTGAGTATTCTAATAGATTTGATTATTTATTCTTAGTTTTTTGATGATGTATATTCTGATACTGATGATTATTGTGCATATATTTTATTTCCTTCAATTTATCCATCCATACATCACCCCCTACATTGGAACTGAAGACATTTCCACAAAATCGAAAATATTCATACTTATTGAGTGGTGATAGATTACGAGTTATAATTGCTAAAAATATCCCCATTGAGCATGAAGATAAACTTTTAAATCTTTTGAGGGAGAACATCAGAGAAATCAGTTGGATCTTGATGTAATATCAGGTATTAAAACATCCATTTGAAGGCATAGGATTCTTTTAGAGGATGGGGATAAACCATTTATGAATTCACAAAGGAGTCTCAATCCAATTATTTAGGAAGATGTTATAAAAGAAGTTCATTAATTTCTCAAGATAGGTATAATTTATACCATTTCAAATTCCAAGTTGGTGATTCCTATTTAGGTTGTGCCTAAGAAAAGTGGTGTTACTGTTGTTAGAAATGAGAGAGTGGATTTTATTTCTATGAGGGTAAAAAAATAATTGGAATGTGTGTATTGATTATATGAAACTAAATCAATCCACTCTCAAGGACTATTACCCATCCCATTATTGATCAAATACTTGAGAGACTAGTTGGGAAGACACATTATTGCTTCTTGGGTGGATTTTATAGATATTTTTAGGTTACTATATCCCTATAGGATCAAGAGAAGACAAAATTCACTTGTCCATTCGGTACATTTTCATATTGAAGGATGCCATTTTGAATTTTTAATGCCCAAGGTGCCTACCAAAGATGAATGGTGAGTATTTTTTCTAATTTTATTGAGACCATCATGGAGGTATTTATGGATGATTTAACAGTGTGTGGGTCTACATTTTATAATTGTATCTCTAGTTTAGTAAAGGTTTTGAATCGTTGTATTGTGAAGAATCTAAACCTGAACTCTGAAAAGTGTCATTTCATGGTAGAGAATGAAATTGTCTTATGGAGTGTAGTGTTAAAAAATGGGACATAGGTTGATAGATCTATGTTAGATATTATTTCATCCTTACCCAATCCTTCATATTTGTGTGACGTTAGATATTTCCTAGGGAATTTAGGATTTTATAGGTGCTAATCAATGATTTCAGTAATATTTCTCTTCCTATGTCATGATTATTTCAAAAGGATTCTGATTTTTTGTTTAATGAGTCTTGAAGGACTTACTTTGATGAGATAATAATGTTTCTGAACACTCCACTGATCATATAGCCCCTATGATGGGAGCTTCCTTTTGAGCATATGTGTGACCCCTCTAACTTCAAGGTCAGATATGCCCTATCTCAGAGGGTGGAGGGATGATCCATGTAATTTCTTATGCATATCGGACATTGGATTCAACCCAATAGAACTATAAAACCATAGAAAATGATTTTATTTCCATCATATTTTCTTTAGATAAATTCATTTTATATTTATTAGGCTCTAAAGAAGTTGTTTTTTCTAACCATACAGCTTTGAGGTACCTATTGGAGAAGCCAGATGCAATGCCCAGGATTATTTGATATGTTCTCCTTCTTCAGAAATTTGATATTGAGATTAAAGATAAGAAGGGGTCATAAAACTTAGTGGTGGACCACATGAGTAGGTTTACTCACAAATTAGAGGTTAACACCTTAGACCAGGTACCGCTTTGGGACAATTTACCCAGTGAGAATCTTTATGCCTTCTCAGGTACACATCATTAGTATGAATATTTAGTTAACTACCTTGTTTTACTATAAAATACATACATATTTAAAGAAATATCCAGTCAAAAAATTAAAGATTTAGTCTATATTTTATGTGTGAGATGATACCTACCTATGTTTCATGTGTAGTGACCAAGTTATTAGGGGGTGTGGTCCTGATCATGAGTTTGAGTCTATTTTACATTTTTGTCATACACTTTATTTTTGTGGACACATTGGACCCCAACATATTTCTAGGAAAGTCTTAGGCTTTGGATTGTATTGGCATAACATATTCCCTGATGCTCATGTGTTTTTAATGTTGTGATCACATTTCTAACACACTGGGATCATTTTTAGGTGACACGATATGCCCCAACATACCATATTATTATATGTGATTTTTGATGTTTGGGGAATTGATTTTATGGGTCCTTTTACTAGTTCATTTGTTTTTTTTGTTTTTTTTTATTATGTGAGTAAATGGGTGGAGTCTAAGGCCAACAGAACTTATGATTCTCATGTTGTAGTAGACTTTGTAAAGACACTATTTTTTTGTAGTTTTAAAGTAACAAAGATCATCATCAGTGACCAAGGGACAAACTTCTGGAATCAAAATTTGGATTCCCTCCTTTAAAAGTATGGGGTGACACACAAAACATCAACACCATACCACCCCCAAACAAATGGGCAAGCTGAGGTTTCATATAAGGAGTTGAAACAAATTTTGGAGAAAATCATGTAGCCGAATAGGAAGGATTGGAGAAAGAGATTGGATGCTACGTTATGGGACTATATGACAACATACAAGACTACCGTCAGTATGTCCCCATATCAAATTGTTTTTTGGAAATCCTGTCATCTCCTAGTGGATGTCAGGCATCAAGAATATTGGGAAATAAATAAATGCCAACAGATTTAGCCAAATCTGGAATTCAAAGGAATCTAGAATTATAGAGTTTGAGGAGATTTTATTATCATCATATGAGAACTCAATGCTATACATGGAAATATCAAAAGAATCTCATTAAAGAATGATCCAACAAGGGGTGTTTCATGTTGGAGAGAAAGTCCTTTTCTATAGTTCATGACTAAAGTTGATGCACTGTAAGTAGCATTTTAGATAGTTAGATCCTTATATTGTATCTAATGTTTTTTTATGGTGAAGTATAGATCACACAATAGGACATTGGAAGATGATTTACAGTTAATGGGAAATGTTTAAAGAAATACATTGAGGGAATTTCTACTGATGTAGTTCATTTCATCACACTTCATGACCCCATCATCACTTAAGAATATCAGGCTATTCCTAAACATTCCCATTTTAAATTATTTTTCCTATTTAAAAGTATAAATTTCATGTGCACATATCATCGCATGGGTTTACATTGACGAAAATTAAATATTTTAAGTGTGGTAGAGGAAACCTTTTAGCATAGTAATTTCAGTTGTTTTTATGTTTTTCAAAAAAAAATTGTGTGTTTTTTTCAAAAATTTTGTATGTTCTTGAAACTTTTGAGATGAAATGATTCTCATAACCATTTTTAAATCCATATCAATATATGAAAAAACTTTTCCCATGAAATAGATCTTAAATAAATGCTGAAAATGACATTATATTATGTCCAAATGTCTTGTAATTTCATGAAAATTACTCTGAATTTTGAATCCCATGCCACATCGCACTGTATTTAAATTAGAAATAACTTTCCTGTGAGGTTTCTGAACTATTCATTTTATATTATTTACATTTACCTAACTTCTTGACTGAACCAAATCATGATTTATTTAACTATAATTTGATTTATTTCTATCAAAACTTTATGGTTTGAGGTAATTGTGTTTTAAATGATTGAGTAATTTCTATCGTATTAAAGCCCCTATTTCATAAGAATCCTTTTTTATTAGGAAATTACATAAACATTTAATTCTTTTAGCCCTTATAATCTATGAACATCTTATTAGGATAGCCACATTAGAATCCAATTCTCCTTATCCAACCAACTATTGAAGTGAAATTGCGTAATCTAGTTGAACATAAGTGTGGGAGAAGCTATCTTGTGTTGTGACACAACATTTTTTGATACTTTGGGTAGAAAATTAAATTCTGAATAGAAGTGTTTACTGCTGAAAAAAATCATTTGGTTGAAAGATGTTCCTTTTCTGGAGCTTTCCTAATAAGAGAAGCTATTCTTTTATGGTGATTTTAATAGAGGAAGATAGTTGTGCCTATCTAGAGCTTTAAAAAAAATCATGTTTGCGAAGATTGATATTTTTTTGCGGAATTGTTGAATGGTGAACACATTCTTTGATTTTTTCATGATGATGAACACAAATTGATTATAAGGGGATTGAGGAGGAGACCATATTTAAGTGCAAATTAAGATAATGAAATTCTCCTTCAAAAATAGCCAAGACCTCTTTATTATACCTCAGAATTTTTCACATAAAAATCCTACCAACTAAAAGCCACAGAAAAAGCCTTAAACTTCCTCATGATAAACATATGTCCTTGACTCACATCGGGCAGCGATGTAGGAATTTATCAGCCTATGGTGATCCTTGTATGAGTTTGGATGGTAAAGACATTGCTAAAAAATTGACATTTGTGTGATAAGAGAAAATCAAACTGAGGTAAGTGTTTTGTGTGAATGGGAGGATAAATGAATAGGAAATATATTGAATGATATGAATTATGAACATGAAATAATGGTTTTTTAAGGAGGCATGATATATTTGGATTCTTGTTGTCAAATTATTGGATCTCAAAGATATGTGTTTTAAATTTTCTTTATTTTATATTGATATTTACCTGTCACTATTTTTTTGGAATACATGATATGAGGTTTTTCCCAGGAATGAAAAAGGGTAAGAATGGGGGTGTGATTGCATCACAATTCACGGCTTTATTTCACCCTTACATCACTATTTTAAACTTGTTTTGTATTTAAAAATACAAATATTATCTAAAATTTTACATCCCATTTGATTCAACTATTAAATTTTTATCATTTTTAAAAGGGAAATTATTCTTAATTTGGTGATTTAATTGTATGAGGAGGTGATTTGGCGGGTTAGAGATTATCTAGAAGGAAAATGGGCCAAAATGCATGGAAGCCCAAGGAAATCTGGTCACTTTTATGAACTTTTCCCAAACTTTGTGGATCCAAAGGGGTTGAAATTTTGTTAGACTCTCCATAAATTCATGGGATACAACTCATCTCAATAATCCATAGCACAATTCATCCTTTAATGGGGCCGTATGAACTAATCTGTCCTGGGGAAAAAATATACACGAATTCAAAGATTTTGTTCTGTATTTTATCCATATATTGAACTTTATTCCTCCATTGGACACCAACCATGAAATAGACACATTAAATATTATTTCTTATAACATTTCACTTTTTTCCAAGTTGGTATAAGTCCATTAACTAACCCAAAACTGAGGAACAAGTGGTATCTCAAAATCAGGGTGGCCAAAACCACTTCCCATTTTGGCTATAAATTCAAACCTTAGGCACCAAATTTTAAAGTTAAAACAAGGAGTGAAGTTATGTCATTTTTTGAGTTACATAGGAGTTATTTCATCACCTTTTAGATTCTGTAACTTCCTATACTCATAGTGGGATCTCTTGAAGCAATGATCCCTTTATCAAAGCCTTTCTCTCCTTCTCATGCTGTAATATTTGTATTTGTGTAATAAAATTCTTAGTTACTCTTTTATTTCTTCTGTATTACTTTGTTTTATTCACTTCTATCCTTAATTAATATTCCTATTTTGGATGGAAATATAGTGTAGAAATTATATTAGGTTCTACCCTTTCTAAACATTTTCACATGTAAAACATTTCTACGATGACTACACCACCCATAGAAGAGTAGTTATTTTTAGTAATAGATATACCTATCACCTTATTCATTTATTTTTTTTGAATAAATGATCTACTGTAATTCAAATAATATGATCTATTAATTGAGTTTTTAAAATAGAAGAAACTAATAAAGAAATTTAACAGTTAACAAAAAAATATGAGAGATTGATATTTGTGTAAATTGTAAGAGCAAAAACTTAATTGTTAAAACAAAACCATAGTAGATAAATTTCTAGAGTTAAAAAACAATCCCTAAACTTAATTCATCGTAATTTATAGAGTGGTTAGGTGACCTAACTCACCAATTTCCATACATTATCTTTATAAAATTGATCAAAGAAGGGTGAAACGATTGCATGTACTAAAGTTAGACTAAGGTTTAATTCATTCAATATTTGTGGTTTAGTTAATTCTCATAAGGTTCAGGGGTTAACATGTTAAGGGATCATGATTAAGAGAATTTTAATTAGTATTATAATGATAATTAATTGAGTGAATAGGTATATTTATTACTATTATGCCTTTGAAAAATATTTTCATAAAAAAAGATCTTCCCATTGTGTTTTATTAATCAAATTTCTTTCCAAAAACAAAATCAAAAAAAATATAATATTCTTCAAAAAACTATTATTATAGATTTATACCTGAAACCCATCACCCTTTTAATTAGCATTCTTATTACCTTTTATGTTATTTACAAAATACCTTTAATATGTTGTTAAATTTACTTCCTCCTTTGATATATGACCTTGGTTAGATACTCTACCACACCTAAGTACCCTAAAATCACACTTCATTTGAGAGCGCCCATGACAACGCCTTTTAGATATCAAGGGATGACTGATGGAAGAATTTATTTCCACCCTTCCATCCCCCATAGAGAAATCTATAGATCATTATTTCCCTAATGAGACAATGCTCTCAGTGGATCATGCTCTACCTTGTTCGCAGATACACTTAGATGGTGCCTTATGACGCCCTACCATTAGAATAATCAATGTTCCCAGGCTTAACAGAGTGGGACTGAGTATCATCTTCACCATGCTTTCATAGGCTATCCTTCCCTATTCTTTCTTTTTGTCATATGGATACTCCAAAAACGAGGCATAGTTTGAGACCCTCATCATTGGTCTTGAGTTTGAACTTGATATTGATGTTCCCCACCTGCATTTGAAGGGGACTCCAAGCCGGTCATCAAGAAGATAAAAGGTGACTACTTTGTCATGAATCCAGAGCTTGTACCCCAGTTGGAGCGCACTCACCAGGAAATGGCTCAGTTCCCTTCATAGGCTCAGGTCATCCAAGTTCCTCCTTTATAGAACATTCAAGACAATTCCTTGGTCATCCTTACCGTATCCCTTGTAGAGCCTGACTAGGAATATTTGATCATCCGTTTGGGACATCGACGAGTATTTACTCATGCCACTCAAGATGATGATGATATCCAGTAGGTAGGCCATCTTACCACTAATGCATCTACATTGGGACCTCCAGGTCCCCCTAACACAGCATTGTAAGGGAATCCTAGTTGAAAAAATCCCATTATCAAGTATATCCAACAAAAGATCTCCCTAAAGACTAATCCAACAATGAGAGAATCCATCAGAATGCAGCATAATTCATCTTCTTGAGTGGTCCCAGCTTTGAGAAGATCCCATAAAGTCATTCTTTTGATGGGCTTCTCCTCTGTTACATTCAAGGAGATGATATTCCCCAAATTATATAGGAAGTTAATTATGGTTCTTGTGGATCTCATCCGGCATGGTTGAAACTCTATCATCAGATCCGAAGGTTGGTCTGCCTCTAGGCCACCATAGTCCATGAATGTATCGAGTTCTCCAAGAGATTCTAGACATTCCAGATCCATTCTAATTTCATGCATCAGTCTCCAGAGCCTCTCTATAACACCAAGTAATCTTGTCCCTTTGAAGTCTATGGGCTCGATGTCATGGTACAGTATCCACTAGCAACATCTTGCCAGTGCAGGTTCATCCTGATCGCTAGGGATTTTTTTCCAAGTGGGTAGAGGAAATTCCACTCAAGGATGTCAAGGCCCATTTTATCATTGATTTCATGATCTCCAATATAACCCTCTAATTTAGAGTCCCTCATTCCATCCTTACCATTAATGATACCAAATTCTGGGTAGCTGAGATAAATAAATTTTACACCAAGTACATTATCATTTTTAACCATACCTATCACTATCATGTGAAAGAAAATAGGCAGATCAAGGTGTTCAAAAAAACCCTCTCTAACATCTTGCATAAGATGGTTGGACAAAACAAGAAGAGTTGGCTAGAAAATCTTCCCAATGATATCTGTGATTACTAGATGACGACTTATAATTCCACCAAAGTGACCACATTTTTACTTTTATATATAACATAGGTTTTATTTCCCATTGAGATTCAATTTCAATCACTCTAGACAGCCATCTATGATCAGCAGACGTCAGAAAAGGTAGCAGAACTTTGTTTGAATGAACCAGAATCCCTCGATGAGAAAAATATTCGAGCCTTGAACAATCTGAAGGGGCACTAAAATAAGATAGCTATAGATTTCAATAATAAATTTTTTCTCTATTACATCCTTCATGGTAACACGATATTTTCCTTGAGAACTATAATGATACATGGAAGGAATACACCAAAATTGGAACCCAAATTCGAGGGACCTTATATAATATATAAAGTTTACACCAATGGTGCATACTGCCTATTAAACATGGATGGTGAGCATAACACTCCTCCAACCAATTCCCAATTCTTCAAGAAGTACTTTTCATGAGTAGTCCCTTTCTTCCAACATGATTATAAACTGCCAATGGTGTGAGCTCTATGACCTTAAATTAAGATCTCTTTCATCCTACCAGGCAATAAGCCTCAAACGGTGAATACAACTTATGGTTTGATCTCTACGACCTTAAACTAAGAACTTTTATGTCCTTACCACATGATGTTAAACTATAAAAAACATTATTTTCATGATGTGAAATTACCCATCACCCATATCCTACATTAGTATAAATAACAAGTGGTAAACATACCTCTTGGTCTAGGCTCTATGACTTTAAAATAATAGGTACCTCATCCTTAACACAAGACGTTAAACTGCATGAGTACCAGAAAGGTGCTGTCGTGGGGGCTTTCAAATGATGTTTGGTTTCAGTTTATATAGGTCCAGCAGAGTGGCTGACCAAGGTCATCTATCAAATGGGGAAGTAAATTAAAACAACTTCTTAAAGGTAGTCCAAAAATTAAATAAAAGTGAATTAAAACACAACATGAATGGATGGGGGGTTGATTATCATTTTTAAAACTAGAAGTAATTTTCTGAAGCAAGATTTCATTGTTTTGTTTTTAATTTGGAAATGAAATTCAATGCAACAAGAAGATGTTTTTTTAAAAAATATTTTAAAAGGTGTAATCGATCTAACTCTACATATTCACTTAATTATTTATCATTTTCATTTAAATCAAAATCTACATCATTATGATTCCTTAATTTGTTAACCCCTGATCCCTACATGAATTAACTTAACCACCAAGATGAAATTAATTAAACCATATGCTATCTTTGAAACATGCAATTTCGGCACCCTGTATTGATTAAAGTTTTAAATTTATCTTATGGTCAGTGGTAAATTAAGGCACATGTCCATTCTAGAAAATGATGATTAATTTAGCTTAGGGATTATATTTGAACATTACAAATCTGTCCTGCATGGTCTTGTTTTACTTATTATGTTTGGGCTCTCAGAATTTATACAATACTCGACCTCGCGTGTTATTGTGTTAATTGTTCAATTGCTTGCTTAGATTCTTATAATTTAAAAACACAATTCATGAATCATATTATGTGAATTAAAATATCTCAATTATTGAAAATAATTAAATGAAGAGGGTAGAAGATAGATTGATCAATAAGAGAACTACTCTTCCATGGGCGGTCTGGTCATCATGGAGACGTTTTGCATGAGCAAAGGATTGAAAGGGTAGAACAAAATATCGTCTCCACTCTTAATTCTAACCCAAATAGGATGAGTAAATAAGAAGATAATTTAAAAAAACAAAACAAAAGATAATAAATAAAATATGAACAAATAATTTTATTACACAAATGAACACATCACAACATGAAGAATGGAAGAAGGCGTCAATGAGGGGATCATTGCTTCAAGAGATACCCCTCTTAAAATGGTTAGATAATCTAGGCGAAATCAATTATCCGATGTCTTGAATCTAATAATGAACATCACATCCCATATAAATAAGAAAAATAAATATTTATCGAGTGGAGGGGAGGCTAGGTTAAAATTCGTTTCAAGTGTGAATGAGAAAATTCTGCCAAATATTTTAATCCCAATTGCACCGCCTTCTTGACTACCAAAACGTGTGAATTAGCTATTCTTCTAGCAGGATAATATGTGATAATTTGGGGTTTCGATCCACTATAAAAATTTGGGCTCAATCCATGCATGGATGTAGATGATATGTCCTACACACTAGAGTGATGTCCAATCTCGCATGTCCAGCCCACCATTGATTTAATGGCCCATTTACTCCATCCAAATGCACTCTTTAGCTCTAGTGTCTTGATTAAAAGTTTTATAAAATATATTGAGGAACAATGTTAAAACATTTTAAGTTAAAATAATTCATATTAAAATATTTATGTGCGAAATACTACAGTGAATTTTACAAGGGTAAAACTGAAATTTTCATCAAATTTTCAAATGAATGATCTAAACCCAAATATATCATAAATGAACATATTTAGCACAATTTGAGGAAATTATGTTATTTATTATCAATAAAATATTCAAAAAAATAGTGTTTTATTAGTACCACCATGCTTTATACATTCTCATCATTTGGGTTTTTATTATCTTTCATATCCAAAAGGACCCCCTAGTGGCTTGGTCTCACGCTACCTTGGCTCACCTATCATTCTGGGCCAACATCTCATAGGATATCGAATGAATATTTGATACAATTACCACATTGCGAATACTTATAGTTCTCGATGTTCAGTTTTTAGTTCTCATTCAAGGTCACATGATATGGATATTTTGTTGAGAACATGGTCAGAAGTTATCCCATATGTTCATCGCCATCCCCATGGTGTCCCAAATATCAGGTGTGGTGATTCACCTTTTTCTTCCCTTATGTCCCACAAACACAAAATTACACTAGTAAATTATAATCTGATGCCTACGAACTTAAACTAAGATCTTTTTCATCCTTACATCATGATGTTAAACTACCTAAAATTTTGATAACTACATTTGGCTTGATTCCCATCCTTATGGGATACGTAGGAATGCCCAGACACTTTTTCTTCGGGTCCAGCCCTATGTACCACATATTTTTTCTTCCTTATGGACTCTTGGGGTAAGTATCCCATAGCACGTGAATCCATGTGGAATTATTTTGTCCTCATTCACATCAGGCTTACATCTTTCACATCATGTATCCCCTTCAGGGATCTCTTCCATCTATGTACTTACCACATGATGTTAAACTACATAGAATTTCAATAACTACATGTTGCTTGATTCCTTCCCTCGTAGGATACATAGGAATGCCCATAAAGTTTTGTCTTTTGGTACAACCCATCAAATCTTTCCATCTCCATGGTTCCACCTATGGTTTTAGTTCTCTTCGAGTGATGCATATGGAATGATATAGACTTAGTTTGTCCTCATTCATGTCGGGTTTGTAGTAGCCGCACCATGTGCCCCTCCCTCAAGAACACCCCCTTCCATCTAAATCCTTATCACATGATTTTAAACTACATTTTATTTCAAGAATTATGTGTGGATTGATTCCCATCCTTATAGAATACATAGGAATGCCTATACATTTCACATTTGGGTCCATCCCTAGTTCCCTCAATCTTTTCTGGCCACATAGAATGAGGTTCTCCATTGAGATTGTGCACGGTGTGGCATGTGGAATTATTTAATCTTCAATAACGTTGGGTATTCTTTATCATTCCATGAACATTCTCTTTAGAACCTTGTTCATCTTCTTGAATCCTTACTATATAATGTTAAACTTCATGGAATTATAGAAATGCATATGGATTGACTCCCATATACATGGGATACGAATGAACACTTTGACATTTTCCCCTATTTCTAGCCCAGGCTCCAAAAAGTTTCTTTGTTCGACCCTTCCTCCCTGATTCTTATGGTATTACATGGTGTGGCATGTGGACTTCTTTTACCCTCATTCACATCAGGTTTATAAAAATCACACCATATACTCCCCCTATAGTATTTCCCCTTGCATCTACATCTTTTCCACATGTCGTACAATTGCATAGAATTATTGAACTACATATGGATTGATTCCCATATTTATGGGATACAAAGGAATGCTCAGACATTTAGTCTTTTGGTCCAGCCCCAGGATCCTCAACCATTTCGTCCCTTTTGGCCCTACCTAATGGTCCACATTCTATGACTATAAACTAAGATCTCTCACATCCCACATGATCTTAAACTATTTTTCCCTACCTGAAATGTCATGAATCAACCCAGGTCACCCCTAAACCAGTCACCTGAGTAATCCTATGATAAGGCCTAAAGGGTGTTCCCGATCCCCACGAGATGAAAACTAATTCTAGGCATCAAAATTAAATAGTTTGGAATGATTTGGACCATAAAAAAAGAAAAATAAATAAACCAACATAAATGGAATAAAACAAATACAACACTAGATATGGACATAAAAAATGAATTGGGAGGCTAAACATACCTCCAAGTGACCTCTTAGGTAACCACCAAACACAAAAGAATGCTCACTACAAGAGTGATCCAAAACTAGGGGAACCTAAAATTGAAATGTAAAGTAGGCGTGAGCACTGAGATTATCAATAACAAATCCAAGATACAACAATACCCTATTCCCTTAACATTTATTAGAATTCCAAAACATGCTAGTTTGAAAATAATACATAATAAAATAATGTTTTTAATTCTTTTCAAATTCAATTAACAAGTTTAAATTTTCAAGTAAATAATTTCTCTCCCACTACATTATTAAAATAGGTTCCAAGCATGCATTAACATTTCAAAATGAAATCAAGCCAAATTATATTAAAATAATATTTTCACAAATAACACATCTAGTATGAAATGACTGAAATGGAAATCAAAACACAAGCACCATTGGAAATACCTAAGAAGAGAGTGTCAGTTGGGGACCTAGGATCCACATACCTCAGTGAAATGTGGCATAAGAACCACAATGATCTACGTTATCATGCATGATCCACTAGTAGGCAACACACCCATAATATAGTGGTCTCCAATTATAACAAATATTTAGTTAGTTTTGTGTCATTAATCCTACTAGACAAAATCAGAATGATCCACTTACGTATCATCTAGCGTACTCATCCTAGTCTGCCAACCTGGATACCCGTGTTTCCCATTATAATCTATTTCATGTTATGGTGAGTTTTTATCAAGAAAACATATATATACTTATCATTTAATTTACTTAAAAACACATCCAAACTCTCACCACTGATCTCCCTCCTTGATCACATATCCCCTTTTTTAGTCACACAAAATTGCACAAGCCTCTTTACTAGGCACATATCACAAATCACACATTCAACACACACGTCATTTTTTAAAACAAGGGGGAATGCCTCAAGAGTGATTTTTTTCATAAACCATTATTAAGGTTCCAAACAGGCTTAATTACATACAAGGGACACTTTTTATAACTAACTGGATGAAAGTCGAAAAGCCTTTGAAAATATTCATTACCAATTCAAAACCACTTAGGAACGGAAAGTCACTTAAGACCAATGTGAATTAGAAATACATTTCAATTTCCAAAACAAAGGAATAATCATTTCTAGCAACCACAACCTGATTTCATAGAATGTGTATGTAATAGAAATATAAAACATATTTTTAAAACAAGTATTAAATTATGGAATTCAAATTAAAGGCATAGGCATAGGGGACCTTCCTCGGGGTGGAACCAAACCGATCTTTCTGCCTTTGTCACTTTCTAACATAAAGATTTTGGTCCCCCACTTAGAATATTCACCTTCTCATACATGTAAGGACACTTACCCCTATGCACACATCTACATGGCCATGAACATGTTCAAGGGAATACTTACATTTATTCTTATATGGATATACCATTATCCACTCACCTACATATGAATTTTCATATATATACATGGGAACACCTAGACCCATTCATGTACATTCACTACCATGGATGATTATAAATTTAATGGGGCAACCCCCATATATATATATATACACACATTTACCTATGCACACCCAAGCGAGTCGCCTTAGACCTAATGACCCGTAACCACAAAGCAGAGTTCAACGCAATACAAAAAAAAATACTACAATCCTTAAAAATAAATAAAGACTCAAATTTAGATGGTTAAAAACTAAACAATCGTATGAAATCCATACGTCAGACGGCGACAGTGAATTGAAACATCCTAAACCACCTCTCCTTCAATAGCGGTTGAGGAAACCCACAAGAATAGGTCTCAGGGGACCATTCACGCAACCCTAAACCACAAGAAATCACAAAAACCAAATCAAACCCCAATATATGGTTTCCATTAATGACTCAATTAATAATTTTATAACATAATGAATCAAAGGAACCCAAAATCACAACAAGAACGGTCCAATAACAAAACCATTTATTATCACATAAGAATCAATCACACGAACAACAAAATCATCATCTGCAATAGGAGGATTCAATAAGGGAAATAAATGTCACATCACAAGTGCCAACCGGGCTTTTACCCATTTTATAAACATTTGAAAATATATTTCCAAAACAATATGAAATTTCATACACAATTCCAAAAGAAGGTATTATCATATCCAAACATGACCACATAAATCAAGAGAGACTCCATTTCCACTCTATAAATCCAATACATCATTTTTCTAAACAAGGAAACCCGTTAAACACCAATGGAATCCAATTTTAAAAAACCAAATCCCTTAAGTATATTAAGGTCACCCCACAAAAGTGATTTCTTAATGAAAAATCCAATGTGCTGTTAAAGACCATTATTCCATCACACATTCCACAAAACATCACTTGAAACATTTTTAGAGGTTAAACAAAATTATTCATTTTATAATGTATTTTCAAATGAACCTATCAAAAAACAAACAAGGCACAACCATTTTTCATTTCCATCAAGCCTCCTTTTAAAGAATCCAACTGATCATTTTTACAAGGGATAAGACACACGCCCATTTCAATCCACTATTTGGAATAAAAGTGAAATCCCCATTTAAAAATCATTAGAAATACCCAAATTCATTTCATGAGAAGCCCCAAACAAATAAATATTCCAATTTAAATAATAAAACTAGGGTTCATGAAATAAACCCTTTATGAAAAGTCTAAAGAATACTGAAATGGGATCAAATTAATACAATAATATAAAATATATTTATACATAAATCATATAAAATACAAGGCTCAAGAGAATTTAAATTCCAAAGGAAACAAATTGCATAGTGATATCTACCTCAATAGGATAAGATCTAGTCGGAACACTTAAACATTTGAATTCTTTGCTAAAGACCACCCCACACTTTCACACACACATGCATTCTTATAAATATATATATATATATATCCTTAATCCATTGTACGTTTTCCCCATTCCATGAGGGAAAATGTGCAAGGAAGGTATATATATACATATACACGTGTACCTATTCATGTGTGTGAAACACATCGAGGAGCCACTTACAGTCTACCACAATGTCTAGGGAACCTAAATCACCAAGGAACCCAAATAGAAGGTGAAAACAAAACAACAGAATAAAAACCTTATTTTGGATAGTGGAAACAAGTTGGGATGAGGAAAACTGCTTCTCCTTCCGCGATGGATGTTAGAATACACACTAAGGGGTCCTGAGAGACCTTCTGCATACCCTATTGATTGAAGAAACCACAAAAAATTGAGTAACTCGAGACCTAAGGATTGGTCGAATGAAATGGGGCAACAAAAGGAGAAAAATGGCCAAATCTAAGGAGGATAAAAGGGCAGAAAAACTTATCTCAATGATTCGAGCGAGATTTGTGAATAAACTGGGAGAGATCGTCGAACAGAGGAAAGGACGTAAGGGAGGGGTGGAGCACGACTAAGGAGGAGAGGCACACCTCGTGCATGATGCACAAGGAGGTAATAACAAGATGGAAAAGAAAGAAAGAAATAAAATAGAAAATAAATAAATTAAAATAAATTAAACATTAATAAATAATAATAATAAACTTAATAAGAATTATAATAAACTCCTATAATAATATTATTATTTATAATAACATAATAATAATAATAAAACTTAATAAAAATAAAATTATTAACCATAATAATAATTACAATATTATTAAATTATTTTCCATTTATTTTATGTTATTTCATTTTGATTTTAATTTAATAATTTTTTTTAAACTTTAACAAACCAAAAGACACAAATATAAATTAAATAATAACCATGACCATAAGATGTCAGGTTGGGGTGTGACAATTATCTACACCAAAAAATCATTCTACCCCCAGAAAGTCACCCAGCCAAATGAGGAATCAAACAAGAGTTTGAAACTAAACGAGGCAAATGAAATCACAATCTCAGTGTGAAATTTCACTCTACCAGTCACCTTCAACCATATCTAAAGTAAAGCACAATAAGAAGAACAATGAGGAAAAGCAGGGGGGGTCTCCCCACCACTAGAACCCAACTATCATGGATAACATTGAAACTATAAGCACCTGAAAACTATATAACTACTGACAAGAACCAAAGAGAAAACCCTCTACATAGACAAAACATCCACCATATATTACCTCTTGATGTAACCACAATAATATCCATGGTGGGTCTCCCCACCATATAAGAATGAACCAGCTTAGGCCAACCAACATATACTAACATAGGAACTTCCAACCAAAACCAGAAACCAATTACACATGAGAAAAATACAAAATGATTCCACCAAATAGCGAACTAACCCAAGATTCTTCATATCCAAAAAATACTAGAATCTCCAAAACAAGCACGTACTAAAACAAAAATGGGTCACAAAAGGGGATAACCAGAGAAGGGAGACAATCACCTTGAGACTCCCAACCATAAAGACACAACCTTCAAAGGGTCACATTTGAGGATGAACAACTACTGAAATTATAAGAAAATTAGATCACCATAAATTATTACAACCAAAGTGGGGTATTCAAAGAACAAACAAAATAATAAGAAAAAGATACATCTAAACCTCTTAAAGCACAAAACAATCTTCATATATGAGGGATCTACAATAGATAAATTTAAACCGTCCCTATTTTAGCACATTAGAAAAATGATAGACCAAGGTTCTCCACACCCAAAGATTCCTTAATGCATGAAAAGATTCACTACAAGACCTTTGGATAGAGCTCTGATGTCTTGAAGCATCTATTTCCCCACAGTTAGAAGATGACATCCTTAGGTCGAGACTCATTCTAACGATACTGCTAGCAGAACCTCTCTAAGTGTTTGAAACGACCACACTAATAGAAAGCCTTCACAGGTTGATGACATGGCGACTTAAAGTACCCAGAACTGCCTCATAAAAATCAAACAATAGATAGGACCAACTAATAGAAGATGTATTTGACAAGAAGACTTGTCTAAAATAGGTTTATCCCGTTAGCACTCCTCTCTAGATGGGGAACCTGCTCGAACACCAAATAGAATCAGTCTGAAATGGTATCAGTTTTGGTTGGTCTGTCATATGGAATGGTATCATGGAGATATGAAATGTTATGACTTCAGATTTATATCCTACAAGTAAATGGATATCCTATTTATTCTTAACTTCAAGTTAATATGGTGGTTTGGGTATAAGCGTTCTTCAAATCTTCTAATAATAATTGAATCTAATTCTCATGGGTTTAGCTAATGATTGAAGAAAATTATTAATAATTATTGAAAAAAACTATAGGGACTAAAATATTCATGAAATGATTGATCATTTTGGTAAATTGATTTTAAAATATTCTTCATTTAATGATTTTAAAATAAATAGGACTTTAATTTTATTATAAGTGATGACTATATGATTTTTATACTATAGAAAATTGTCACAAATTAGATGATGTAGAAACCCATAAGATGAGGTCATGGAAAATGGGGTTTCACCTAAACCATAATTGAATAAATATTTTGTTTATATAATTTTTCCAGACATTCCACATTTTGATAATGAAAATTGAAATGGCCAAATATGACAAGTGGTCTATTTTTGTGAAATTCTAGAAATAGAATCCACCTATCTATCTAGGGGATTAGGGACATAAAAAGGTAAAAGTGTGGCTTAACAGGATGAATCAGATATTTGATTTACTTTGAACCTATGATGATCTAAATGTGAATTTATCATTTTACATTCTAGATTATTCTGTGTGAAAGTGTTTATAATTTACTATGCAAGCTAAATTCGATCATTTTCTTTCATGGGAGGCATTTGAAGAATTGTTCAACAAAAAATTATACCTACACACCTTCAAGATGGACAAAATGACATATTTATTTTGTCTCAAGAAAGGAAATATATCAGTGAGGGAAAATTAAAATATGATTCTTAATAAAGATTATTTTTCTATAGAATTAGTTCCTAATGTGAACATTAAGTCATTTATATTCAAGTCTAGACTACGATTGGAAATTAATTCTATGATAGTTGTGCTTAATATTACTAATTATACAACGATGGTTAATAGATTATGGCTGTGTAAAGGGATATTACTAGGAAATTTTATATAAAGACTAAATTTGTTTGTACAAGAACATGTGGGCACTCTAGTACTAGAAACAACTAAAATAGGGACACCTATTTCCATGTTGATGGATCATCTCATAATCAGATCTTTTTATTCGTTACCTTTCCTCTAAGACCCAATACTAAACCTAGTTGTTTTCATTGTAGTTCATTATAACATAAGAATGATATTGTATGAGACCACCTAGATCATAAAACAACTATAATAATATATTATATATCTATCACTATTATCATAGCACTACAAATCCAGTTTCGGAAAATACATACCATGTGCCTCATCGATCTTATGATTCAATAGGTCAACTACATTGGAATAGTTTTGATATTCAGAACTGGGAGAACCAGGGTGATTCTAGGAGCATCTAGAATCCCCAGATAATGAAACCATAGTAGAGAATCAGGAAACAATGGGGAGTATGTAAGAAGTTATATGGTGATAATTACATAATCATGGAAGTCCAATCAGGTACATCTACTATAAAAGGTACCATTCTACTTAAATCAACCATTTTGAATGTTCTATTTGATATTGGTGTATCTCACTACTTTATTTATTCATGTGTCATTAATAAAATTGTTTTTTATATCAAGATGATTCCACACATGATGATTATCCAAACACCTCTTGGGAAGCATGAGTGTGGGGGATTAAAATGTATCTAATGTTCTATAACAAACAATAGATTATATTTTTTTGGGAATTTTTTGTTTTGTACATTGATGTATTTTAAATGTTAATGGGTATGGATTTGTTAGTTTCATTCAAGGCCCATATGAATTTTTATGTTTAAAAAGTAAAGATTACATCTATTTAAGAGTCAATTAATATTTTTAAAATATATGAGGATGTGATGTCTTAAGAATCATTAAATTATCACAAATTATTGGAACTATTACTTTTAAATTAGAAGCAGTCACTTTTGTCACTAATCATATAATCAAGACTATAAATTTTCCTAGGATTTTGGATCAATATCTAGATGTTTTCACTATAAGTTTCACTTGTTTACCACCTGAATGAGAAGTGGAATTTTTTATTTATTTCCTTCAAAAAAATCCTATTTAACTTAAATCATATATAATGAAATCAACGTAATTGAATGAATTAAATGATCAATTAGAATAATGAGAAATTAGAGGGTTCGTGAGACTGGGTATATCTCCTTGGGATACTCGAGTTCTTTTTTTCAAGATGGAATATGGTTCATTTTGAATACTTATTGATTATAATAAAATAAACCATTTGATGATAAATAAATAAAATTGTGTTCCCTAGATTGATTAACATTTTGATCAAATAAAGGGACCATAAAGGTTCTTCCAAATTGATCTATTCTTTGCGTATCCCAAACTCTAGTTTAGTAATTAAGATATTTCAAAAAAAATTAATTAGTCACTATGATCATTATTAATACCTAGTCATTCTCTTTAGTATTAAATTTGAAGCAATATTTTTCATGTAATTGATGAATCATATATTTTAGTGGTTCCTAGAATTATTCATTATGGTATTTGTGGATGACATTCTATTGTATTCTAAAACACAAAAATTACATGAATAACATTTAACGACTGTGTTGAGAACATTATCAAAACACAAAAATTATGAAAAGTTATCAAAATATGATTTCTAATACTTGAAGTTCACTTATTTGGCCATTTAATTTCAAAAAATGGTGTAATATAAGACCCTAAAAAGATGTAAGTTATTATATCATGGAAATTACTAAATAAAATATTTAAGATACAAAACGTTTTGTTATTAATTGGTTAATATCGATGCTTCATTTGGGAATTCATGGTTCTCAAATATCCTATGAAATTTCTCCCAAGAAAGGGAATTTTATTTTATTAGCGTGATGATTTTAGATAATCCTTTTTTGGACAATAATGTGAGACTCACTTTAGCGCCAGTTCTTGTTTTTCCAAAGATTAAAAAGTTTTATGTGATTTATTTTGACACATATATATCTGGACATGATTGTGTTATTATTCAATAAGATCATGTTATATTATATAGATCACAACAATTCAAAATTCAGGAAAATAATTATTAAACCTTTTATTTAAAATTGATTGTGGTGATTCATGCTTTAAAACCATGGTTTCATTTTCTCTTTGGGGAAAAGTTCACCATCTTTAAATATTATAAAATCTTTAAACACATCTTTTCGTAAAAAATATTTAATCTTGAGATTAATATGATGTATGAAATATTTCTATATGTTCTAATTTAACTTGATTTCTACACCTGTAAAAGGAAATTTTATGGGAGATTATTTAAGAAAAAATCCATAGATTAAATTATCCAAAGAAAATCATGATTAATAGAAATTGATGAGCATCATAGAGGACAATAATTTGGATTTAACTAAGAAAAAAGAAGTCAAAATATTCTATCTAGTGACTCTTATTACTGACATTTTTGAAAAAAATCATGGATACATAATGATTTGATACTGGTTTTTTGTCCATGACATTAAAACTTATTAGTGGGGAGGCCATTGATGGATAAAAACAAGATGTGAACTCTATGTTTCTTTTTCATGATCCAATAGTCATCCTAATGTATTTTCAAGAATAACTCCAACAAATACCATCACTTTTCATACATTTATATTGAATATTAATTGATTAATATTAATTACATAACAAAATGATTCATGTTATAATCATATAGCTCTAGTGTATTTGGAATCTTGGATACATAAACAACAGGTTCATGAGTGAACTAAATCATCTCCCAATATGTTCTTCATAACTACAAACCTTCTTTGACTTAAAATTCATAGTATATTTCTTTAAAACCTAGGAAAAGGAATAGAATAAATGTTGAGCTCAAGTTCTTAGTAAGTGTAAACAAGAAAGATATCCACATAATATGAGCATCGGGGTATGAGAAAATGAGAATAAAATTTTGAAACCATACCCTACATACCAAAGATCATAAACTTAATTCATGGAATAAATATTGGAAGTAAAAAATACATGAGTCCTAAAGGAATCAGAGAATGTTAACCAGAATAATATAACATTTTCATAAGACATGGATTCATGGTATACACATAAGAAAATTAATTCAATTCATTAGTAGAAAAAGATCATTTTCAAAAATATTATAGTAGAATAGGTTGACACTCTAAACCATTTTAGTATTCATGATTCACTCTCAAGAATATAATAGTGGAAAATATTCCTTCCTAAACTAGATTCAATATCTATTCTGGACCTATTTATCTTAGGAGATATCATTCTTTACCCAATTAATTGGGGGGAGATATAGGTCCCACCAATCACATAATGAAAATCATACATATGGGTGCCATAAGATCATAAAATATTCATCATATCAGAACCCATGAAAAGAAACGGGTTTCATAAATAATTCATCTTATTATTACCCATAGAAATGAAAAAAGTTTCATAAACATCTCATCATTTCATCATATCATAAACCGTAGAAAAAGGAAGAAGTTCTATTAACATCTTTTCATCATAATAATAAACAATCCAAAGAAAAAATAAGTATATACTCATTTGTTTATATCCCCGTTAAATCTTATGTAACATAAAAGGATGTGATCATAGATAAAAAATGATTTTGAAAGATCACTTGGAACATTTCTTGAGATAAACTACATTTTCACTTTGAAAATATATTTTTTAAAATGAATAGTTCACAAATTATTATGAAATGCATTTTATTTAAAAATATTTTTTGAAACTTATAATAGAATATTTAATAAATCGAGTGGCCATGATGGTGGACAATACCATTCCTCTCATATAATCTAAAACAAATATTCCTTTCACATTATTGGTAAAAATTTAATAAAAAATATCTTGTTTGAAAAGTGAATTAGTACTTGAACTTAAATATTAAATAATATTGATTTTTAACTAAATAATTCATTATCTTACAATTATGTATTTTTTAGGTTTATAATTTTAGATAATTAATTCATAACTCATTCATAAATAAACTATATAATAAAAACTGGGTACTTATGATCGGTATTCATTTTTACAAACATATAAAACTTTTAAAATAAAACATGATTCATTTTAGGAAACATCTTCCGGAATTTCAACTTGGACTCTTCCTTTCACTTACCCATCCATAAAACCAATGAAAAATATTTTAAAATTTTTTGGGGAGCTCAAAAATCTCAATAAGGGATATCAACATAATAAAATTTTTATTCTGACAAAAAACATAAAAAATATTGAAAAATATTTTCATAAAAACATATATTTTACCTGAAAAGGTAATCATCATTCTTTAAAAATTTCATTCTCTTACCTTATAAATTAAATTATTTCCATTATAACTCATTATAAAGTATTCAAAACTCATGTATGTTTCTTGGGACATCATCCTAATAGAACCCTTATAAAATTGTAATGTCCTGGATTTTACAAGTATTATCTTTAAAAATTATATGGATTGATTTTGAGACTAGGCACTGAGAAGGAGTAGGATTATAAGGCACAGTTTACCCAGAATAAATGTTTGAAAAATATTGAAATATAAAATAGAACACACATAGTTTTCCTAAAAAACTAAAATAACATCTAAAATAGGTGCCTGAATCAGAAATTTGAGGGAAAAATTGTGTTCAGAACAATGTAGTTACCTAAGGTGTAAACTAACATTGGTTGGCACGGGTCGATTATGGAAATTATTCATGATCAATTAAAAGAATAAAATAAATTAAGAAAATTTATTTTATTCCAATTGTTGATGTAGTGACCATTGAAAGTTTAAATAATTGTTTTTTTTTCAGAAATCCATGTTTAGACTCATAACACTAGATTTATATATAGATTCTAAGAGGAATCCTCTATATAATCCTCTCAAGCAGGCGATGAAGGATCGTCAGATCAAAGAATGATGAAGACTGATCTTGGCAGATCTCACCAACAGAAATGATACAATGACCAATCTTCGTTAGAGAACGATTCGAATTTAGGTATGATGCATTCTTTCGATTATTCTTTCCCATTCATGAAATATTACAACGAACACAGACTACTACACAAACATATTAGACAACAGATCGATCAAAATTGTGGGTTGATTAATTTGTGTGATTTATCAAGATTTGATTATAGAAAAAATTTTTGAATCATTTTTCGTTCTATTGGTGATGAACCAAGTTCAACCTGAACGTCAATCGAGGTTCATCCCTCTTGATTTTTTGTGGTTTTCTCCCCCAATTTCTTGTGTTATTAGTTCAACTTCTTCATTCTTCCCTCGACATTTAACAATCAATCATTGTGCCTTAGATTCTTGGAACAAGAATCTGAAACTAGAAATCTGACATCAGGAAAAATCAACGAAGGTGTGATGGAGGGCATGGAGTTAGATCGAATGAGGTGGGTGTTGAATCTAAATTCTTTAGAAATGATGAATAATGCCCACAATTATGTTTTTTATGCTATTTGAAGGCCTGAATCCCATTTATTTTGTGTTATAGTAACCAGATAACCTTTGATCAATAGTTTCAAGGCGAATCGATCATCTGAGTGAGATCTGGGAGATGGATCTGCATTAGAGATGATGGAAAAAAAATTTATGGAAAAACTGTTACACATGGAAATTATTCCCAACTACAAAACATGTGTTAATCAGTGGAAAACTCGATGTGTACATGGGAAGTACACAAACATGGGTTGGAGTACACATGTTTCCTACATGGTGTTTACTCCCCCACACAACATCTCCTGGACTGAGTACATAGGATACCCCATATATCGGTATATAGGAAGGCATACATGGGATGATGCTATATACTAGAACACGACCAGAGTACACGGGCAGACGCCGGATTGAAGTGCATGACATGTGACTCCCTCTACTTGTTGTGTACTGCCCCTCTTCTACATGACATGTTTTAAATATATGGTCCATTGTTTACTAGTAGTACCCGAGGTCATGGGACACAATTTGTTACCCTACTACATACCATGTACCCCTTCATACAAGGCTTGGTCCACTTTTCCACTACATATTGGACAAGTTTCATTAGGGTTCATTCCATTTATCAGTTTCTTGAATGTAGGTGTGGATCATTTACTACTCATAAGACTATGATACCTTCAGTAAGACTTCCTGGATTGAGTTATTGGAATCCCCCGATAGGCCATGAGTAGGATACTCCATTAATTATTCATGACCAAGGTGGATTTCTCAGTATTGAAGTGACCAACACTATGACGACATAAATATTACACTTGGTGGGTTAATACAGATTGAGTTTTCATTATCACCCCATGTCCATGGATGTCATCTTCATTTATTTTATCAAATCTCTTTCTTTAGACTATCAGTGTATCCTTATCATGAAGGTTCTCGATAAGTAGTACCTTTAGTATGGATGTCATCAGTGATATCGAACTTAGGAGTCTGTTCCTCTAGGTGAGTGCTTCGTGAAATTTTTGACCTAAAATCCTAGGTTTGGAATGCAGTGGTTGTGAGTAACCTCAAATATATGTGTCTTCGTTGGGTATATCAAGATATTCTTGTTATATGTTCTATAGACATATACCCATGTATAGATAATTGTTCTTTACTTTGTTATATTTCATTGTGGTTTTGGGGTGTCCTAGTGAGTATTTTTATACTCACCCCTACACAAGCTTTGCCTGTATGTGTTGTGTCTTGTGCTGATGATCGACCCTTTGATGGAGACCTTGGAAGAATAGAACCAGATGGTTCTTTGTGAGACTAGAGAGACCGAAGTGTGTTCCTATAGCTTCATACATCAGTCCTAGTACCTTTTTCTTATAGGTTGGACCTATAGTTACAAAATATTTTTGGTGGGCCTTTATTCTAGCCATATTTACTTTACTTTAAATTATGTCATACTCAAGTTGTGGGATACAGTGGTATGAATTCATTGTTTAATTATTAGTTTTTACATTTTTGTATTTTGTGGGTTGGAGATGTGTGTGTGAATACAGGTACATAAAAAATTCCTCCCATGTTAGTGATATTCATACTCAGTACTAGCCACCATACCTTGGCCTGTTAGAGGTGGTCTTGGGGAGTTACGGCATAGGCCCTGCTGAGATGGGTCATGAAATAGTGGTATCACAGCTAGTCATTTCTAATTTAGGATCAAAAGTCTATGAGATTATTTTGAGGCAAAAATGTGAAGTGTTTTGAGTGTGTATTTCAGGCCAGGGACTCCAGTGTTGGTGCAGTGGTTGAAATATCCCTATACTAGGACTCTAATAGCCTATTTTTCAACTTAGTGCATGAAGACACTAGTTTTATGGAATTTTATGATACATGCATCATATAGTAATGGGTTTCAGTTTCCATGTACTTATTGAGTTAGCTCTCCAGATATAATTACTAACCAGGGTAATTTTTTTATCTTACAGGATTCCATTGCAATGTATACCATCTTGGATTTAATAGAATGATCATGAGGATGACCCCATCAATGATGAGGCTTCGATACAGGGACCAATTCCCCAGATGTCACCTCCAGGTGGTGCACCATCCATACAGCCACCTATAGAGTAGCACATGGTACTCGCAATACCAGTGGATAAGGAGTGTAGGATGAGCACACTTCATGAGTTTTTGAAACAGAGACACCTTAGGTTCTAAGGAGATCTAGAATCACATGTAGTGGGAAACTGACTTGAGGCAGTGACCCATGTTTTCCATCTACATAAGACACCCACATATCATATGGTGGTCGAGGCGATAAGACATCTACACTGCTCAGTGGGACGATGGTGGAGTTTGACTATGCAGACTCACGACAGGGTGAATCTTTCTAAAATAGAGTTTGAGCCCCTCTTTATAGGGGATTTCTCACCAGTTACACTAATGGATTTTTTTAACATATATCTTTTACAGCTCTAGTAGGGCATCATGACAATGGATGATTATTCCTCAAGGTTCACCAACCTTTATAGGTACTCGATGGATACAGTTAGATATTAGTACTTTAGGGCTCATTCACTTGAGTGAGGTCTACGAAGATACATACAAGAAAATGTTATTCCTCTATTAATTCCTACTTATGCCAAGGTTCTTGATCAATCATTTCTAGTTTAATGCTTATTTCTGGAATAGATACATCTGATGATAGTTAGTAGTGTACGGGGAGAAAAGTCCTCGAAAACATGGACCTGATGTCAGTCCTAGTGACCTGTACATGGGTTAAGTTTCAAGAGCAGCTCCCAGAACCAAGGATCTATAGTTTAGGGATCACAGGGTGGGTCCATTCATTCTAGATAGAGGTGGTTCTATTTATGTGGAAGAATGGGAAATCTCACTCGAGATTGTATGACCCACCATACTGCTAACAGGGAGACTGTGGATAGACCACTAAGGCAGAGACAACGATAGGAGTAGGAATATTTTTAGGTCTGCAGATGTGGAAGAGGATTTGGGAGAGTGGTAGGAGGTGGTCGATGTTTCAACTTCCTACAACCACCACACCCAGGTGGTCCATGCCAGGCTTAGGGAGCTGAAGGACAGGGGGGGAAACTATTTTTGGTCCAGGCATATGACCCCAAGTCTATAAGAATGAATTGATGTAGGATCTATGTATTTTCTACCTTATATTCCCTACTAATATACATAGGTGCTAGTCATTCCTATCTCACCACATATCTTGTACGATACGTAGAGATTCCATTTAAACCATTTACTTGACCCTTTTATTAGAGACACCTACTAGGGGAGACCCAATGATCACACACTTATACCGGTGGTGTGACCTAACCCTTGGATGTGGGAGTTTCAGTTGGAACCTCTTGGTGGTAGTGTTGAGGCCTTACGATGTCATTCTTGGTATAGGTAGGTTATCTATGGCACATACCCAGATTGACTGTTTTTGGAAAATGGTGTGATTTTTCTATAGTGATGGAACTAGATTTACCTTTTTTAGTGAAAAAGAAACCTATGTAGTGTAGGATGGACTCATGTATAAGAGGGTGCAGCTGATTAATCATTAGTTTGCTAGCCTGACCCTCGGTGTAGTAGATGTCATGCAATTCCAATTTCCACTAGTGGTGGTGGATTATGAGGACATATTTTTTGAATATTTTCCAGGATTACTTCCCCATTGGGATATAGAATTATGAATTTATTTACACCTTTGTATGGGATTGATATATTATATATACACCAGAATATAATATGGCTCCTATATATATTCATGAGCCGAGGGTGCAATTGGAGGACTTGTAGAGGAATGGATTTGCGAGACCCATTGTTTCACCCTGGGCAGCCCTAGTTTTTTTTCAAAATAGAATATGGGATATTGAGGTTTTGTGTGGACTACCAATGCTTAAACTAGGTGACTGTAAAGAATAGTTATTTACTATAAAGGATTGAATTCCTTTTTGATTATTTGAAAGGGTCACGATAGTTCTTTAAGGTTGACCTCAGATCAGGCTATCCCCAGATGCGAGTACGAGGTGAGGATTTATCAAAGAAAGAATTCAGATGTCATTATGATCACTATGTGTACTTGGTGATTCCCTTTGACATGAATAATTCCCCAAAAAATGTTAATGTAATTCCTAAACCATATCTTTTATCCATAACTTGACCGTTTCATGGTAGTCTTCCTCGATGATATCCTTGTGTACTCAGCATCTGAGGAGGAGCACATGAGACACTTAAGGATTGTTTTGTACATAGTATAGTAGCACCAACATTATGGGACTCTCTAAAAGTTATATTTCTATATCTAGGTTTTCTAATATCTAGGACATGTTATCTCAGTAGATGGAGTGGTAGTGGACTTGTCCAAGGTCGATACAGTGTTATCCTAGGAGCGACCTAAGAATGTGATGGATATACAGAGCTTCCTTGGGATTATAATAGATTATTAGAGATTCATACCCAATTTCACTAGGATATCATAACATTTGAAATCATTGAATAAAAATGGGTATCTTTTCATGTGCATAGAGAAGTTCCCGCGGGCTTTTTAGGAGCTGAGTTTGAGTTTCACTGGTGATATGATCTTGAGATTTCCAATGGAGGGTATCGAGCTTGTAGTATTCTGCGATGAATCCACAATCCGGATTGGTTGTTTCCTAATGTAGAAGAAATAGGTGATTGCCTATGTTTTGTGCCAGTTGAGACCACATGAGCCAAACTACATGACCCATGATCTTGAATTTGCAGCGATAGTCTTCATGTTGAAGATTTTTCAACACTACCTGATGGGTGATCGGTTTATCATCTACTCCAATCACTAGATTCTAAAGTAAATAATATATCAAAAGGATCTAGACTTGAGAAATAGGAGATGGATACAGTTCCTCTAGAACAATGAATTTATGATTTTTTATAATCCTAAAAATGGGAACATGGTGGTAGAAGCACTCAGAAGGATATCTTGTATGCAGTTATTGAATGAGGCATCAGATTAGTTGTCCTCATTGCAAAAATCCTTTATGGATAGGGATATATTAGATTACCTCAATATGATAGTTTTTACCCTCCACTCTTATAGAGATTCAGGGAGGGAGAACTTGGGGATACCGAATACGAGACCCTACATGCTTAGATATCCATAGGGCATGCTCTTAAAGGATATTCAAAAGGTGGGGATCACATCATTATTTTCAGAGGAATTAGAATAGTTTTAATGGTGTTGCAGGAGTAGGTTCTTAAAGAGTTTCATACGTCCCCATTGGAGGTATATACATGTGTGGATAAAAATTTACCAGGACCTCTGCCATTAGTTTTTGTGCCCAAGGATGAAGAAGACAGTGGCTGAGTTCATTCCTTGATTCTTTACATTTCATCAAGAGATGGCTGAGCACTAGGTTCTAGCAAGTTTATCTCGACCCCTTGATGTTCCGTAATTGATGTGGGATGGATTATTGATGGGATTAGTGATGGTTTTACCATTTACATTTAGGGGACACAATTCTATCTAGGTAATCATTTACCGACTCATGAAGCTGTCCCACTTCTTAGCTATCTGAGAATAGAGTTCATTAGAGAGATTGGGACACCTCTATGTGTAGGAGATAGTTAAAATATATGGATTTCTATCAATTATTGTTGTATATCATGATTCTATCTTATATCCCTCTTTTAAAAGGGATTATAAGAGTTGTTTTGGACCTAGTTATGCTTGATCACAGTGTTTCACACAGAAACAGACAGGTAGATATAGTGGACCATTTAGGTTATGGTGGACATGATGTAGGATTTCATGTTAGACTTCAGGAATAGTTGGGTGGATAACCTACCAATGGTGGGTTTTTCAAACAATAAATTCTTCGATTCCACCATTGGTATGAAAACATTTGAGGATTTGTATGAGCGACAATGCAGGTCACCACTTTATTGGATTGACCCCGGTGATTCAGCACTCATGGGCCTGGAGTTGGTTCGAGTTACTAGTGAGAAGTTTGAGATAACCTAGGATTGTATGAGGACTACATAGATCCATCATATGTCCTACTATGATAAGTGGTGGGGGTCTTTTGAGTTTTAGGAAGGAGACGAGCTTATCTCGATATGGATTGTAGATATTTGTCAGGGGTGGAAAGCTATCTCCGATGTTCATCGACCCTTTTCAGAAACTCATAGAGTTGGTGAGGTGGTGTAATAATTATCTCTCCCTCTTTAATTGGATCAGGTAAAAAATATATTACATGTGTCACAATGGAGGAGGTACGTGCATAACCCATCGTAAGTTATTGACGAGGGCGAGCTGGTCATTGAAGATGGAATGACATTTGCATAGTACCTAGTGGATATCGAGGATCAGTAGGAGAGGATACTTCATGGGTGATTGATTATTTTAGAGCATGTATGGTTTCATCATGAGAATCTACAAGAGAGAACGTGGGAGTGATAGGCTCAGATTCATGATCATTACTCTCATCCTTTTATGTATCCTTTGTTTTGGCCTTCTGGGGATGTAAATCCTTAAGGTGGGGAGAATGTAGTGTGCCATATTTTTTGTGTATTATTTCCAAATATCATATGAATTTATTTCAAGTCTAGGCTCTAAGAAAACATGTGATTTTGAGGCCCAGGTTATCTAGAATAAATTCATGAAAATTATTAAAATATTAATTAGAACATGCATGTATTTTTCTTGAAAAAGTGGAATAACTTCTAAAATTGGTGCATAGATCATAAATTCAAGGGAACAGTTGTGTTAAGAATGGTGGCTTTACCCTAGGAACAACCTAATAATGGTTGTCATGTTTCTATTGTGAAATTTCATCATTGGTTCTTAAAGGAATAAAATAAATTAATAAACCTTATTGTATTCCAATTTTTGGTGTAGCAACTTGTAAAACATTTAATAATCCCTTTTGTCAGAAATCTAGGGTTATCCCCATAATCCTAGAATTATCTAGAGATTCTAAGATAAACCCTTAGAGAATCCTCTCAATTAGAATCTATAGAATTTCAGATCAAAGACTGATGTACATCGATCTTTGCAGATCTCACCAATGATAATAATGCAGCGACTGATATTCATCATCGAGCGATCCAAATCTAGGAAGGATGTGTTACTTAAATTATTCATTCCCATTATTGAAATACTATGATGAACATGGACTAATACATGAATAGATTATCCTCTGGATCTTTTGTAATTGCGGGATGGGTTATTTGCGGGATTTATTAGGATTTGATTATAGAGAATTGTTTTGATTCGTTTTTCATGATAATGGTGATGAACCACAATTGACACAAACATCTATCAAGGTTTGTTCCTATCAATTTTTTTTTCTTTTATCGACATATTTATTTATTTATTGGTTCACGTTATTTGTTCTTCCCTTGACATTGAACAATCGATCTTTGTGACTTTGATTCTTTGAAAAATGATACAAAACTTGAGATCCAACATAAGGATAACTCGACAGTGGTACAATGGCGTGTAGGATGGCATATCGAACGATGATAGGTGCCGAATCTACATTAATTGGTAGTGATGAATAACATATAAAATCACATCTTATAAGCCATTTTAAGGATAAAATCTCATTTATTTGGTGTTATAGTAATCAGAAGGCCATTGATCTAGAGTTTTGAGGTAAACCGAGCATGGTAGAGAAATCCAAGAGATAGATCGGCATGAGAGAATGAAGAACATGCGTTTCTGGAAAACCAAATAAACACGAAATGTAGTCCCCACAATAAAATTTTTGTTCATTAGTGGAAGAATCTACATGTACATGATAAGTACATAGACACGAGGTAGAGTACATGGGCTACTTACACGATGTGTACTCACCCACATGGCATAGACTGGATTGAGTACAGAGGCATCCCCATGTACTAGTTCATGGGAAGGCCTACACAAGCTAATGTCATGTACTAGTGCATGAACAAAATACACAATAGGAACCTAGATGAAAGGAAATGGCATGTGACTCTCACTACATGTTGTGTACCCCCCTCTTCTACACAACATGTTTTGAAGACATGATCCGTTGTACACATGCAATACCCCATGTCAAGGGACATGGCATGTAACCCTAATATAGGATGTCTACCCCTTATTACATTGATTGAGACACTTGAATTCTATATCATAGAGCAGTTTTGTTAGGTTTCATTCACTTTATCATTTCCCTGAATGTAGGTGAAGATCATTTATGACTCATATGACTATGATCCCTTCAGTAGGACTTCATGGATAGAGTTTTTCGAATCCCTAGAGAGGCCTAGAGTAGGATCCTATATTCATTCTTCATTCCCTAGGTGAATTTATAGATATTTATGTGACCAAAAAAATTCAAGAGTTGATCCTCTACAAGGTAGGTTAATCCATATTGAGTTATTGGTATCACCCCATAGACCTGACTATGATCCTCATTTATTGTATTATATCTCTATCTACATACTATCATCATATCATTCTCTTGAAATTTCTTGATGAGAATTATATCTCAGAAGGACATCATTAGTTTTATCAGGCTTCAGACCGTGTTCTCCCAAATGAGTGATTCATAGATCTTTGAGCTTAATTCCTAGGGTCGGTTTGCTGTGGTTGAGACATATCCCTAGACTGTGTGTCTTGGTTTAGTATATCTACATATTCTAATTATATGTTTTGTATAGATATACATGTGTATATATGCTCTTCTTTCCTTTTCTATATTACTTTGTGGTTTCAGGGTGTCTTACTGAGTATTATTATACTCACCCCTACATGAGATTTGCCTACACGTGTCATGTCTTGTGAAGATGATCAATCCTTTGATAGAGTCCTAGTTATACCAGGACCAGATGATGATTTGTGAGACCAGATATACTAAGGTGTATTCTTGGGGATTTATACATTAGTACAAGTGCCTTTTTCTTATAGGTTATACTTTTGGATAGAAACACTTTGTTGTGGGCTTGTATTCTTGCCCTGTTTACATTACTTTACATTCCATCATACTCTGTTTGTGGGATATAGTGGTATTCATGCATTTTTTACTTAGTGGTTTTTACATTTCTGCATTTTTTGGGCTTGGAGAACTTTGCGTGCATACAGGTTTATAATAATTTCCTCCCATGTTAGTGATATGCCTACTCAGTGCTAGTCACCAGCACCCGACCTATTGGAGTTGGGATTGGGGAGTCACGGAATGGGCCCCACTAGGATGGGTCAGGAAAAAAAACCTTAAAATTATAATTACCACACAACTAACTTATAATATAATTCACCAGATAACCTAATAATTTCAGGATAAATTAGAACACTATTTGGGTAAACCCATCATATGATTTATATCGGGCTCACTATTGAGCTACAACGGTTCTCAAATCATTATAAACAATTTCCAAGGACCATATCATGAATAAAACATTTTAATCTTGTGCATTTTCATTATAAATCCATTTAAATAAATATTTCTAAACCCATTTTAGAAACACTTTCCGATGTAAAAATACAATTTCCTTTAAAAATAAATTTTCAAAACATAAATTACCTAAAAAAGGGGGAAATAGTTTTTATTTTAAAAAAATGAAATATTTTAGAGTAATCCAAACTTCATGTAATGGTTATGGAGGTGGGAAAATTCATTATCATCAAATTTTTTAAAATAGAACATTTCTTTTGTATTATGTAATGAATGGAACACATTCTGTAAAGAGATTCCATTTTAAAATCCCTTTAAAGAAAAAAAAATTAGAAAATTTCATGTCCATATAAGTACATTGATAAAATAATTTTAATAACATTTATATATAAGAAAATGAATATAAACGTAACCTAAAAGGTATATTTTTATGAAAATTTCCTTAAAACGTTGGAATCATTTTAATTGTAATCCACATAAAAGAATAAAATTAAAAAAATAATTAAATATAATTAGAATAGGTAAATTCATAATATAACATGTAAAAGTGGTTGTATATACACCTCATCAAATATTATAGGTTCATAACATCAAAATATTCTTCAATGAATGGAAATTGAGATGAAGTCCCTTACCTTGAGTTCAATAAGTAATGTATGTTCATTATCTTCCTAAATAAAAAATATATTTTTAAATTATTTACTTGAATAAGAAAATTTTAAAGTTTATTATTCATTTTATTTTATCTCTTACCATGTCATATATAATTAATTAATAGATTAAGTTTATTTTGGATATTTTGATGATTCTTGGTTCATTGTTTTAAAATGTCTTCAGTGTATAATCCGTTATAGAAGTGGTCATTATTTTAACATACCCTGAATAATAATAATGTAATATTTATCATATTTATGAATAAATAATTTTTTTAAAACCAATCATGAAATATGGTTATGAATGATTAATTGTGTTACAATCATGGAAATGATAGGTCATACATACACATGAGTAACATTTCCATTTTATCATCGATCATTTTGTAATGAAGGTAGGTAATATGTTTGTCTTTATATAATGATCATAAAATCATAAATACCCTAATATTTTATTAAATATACTTATTTATATATACCATTTGTGTGATTTGGTGATGAAAATGAATCATAACACTTCGTGGAGGCTGTAGTCCACATGTAAAAACAAACGACATTATCATTTTTCAAGGACTGTAAAGGAAAGAATAAAAATTACATATTTTATTTTTAGAATGATAAAAATTTCATGAATATCATAATTATTTAATATTTATATCAAATATATTCATTAAATTTATCTTTATATCCTTATATTTAAATAATTAGTTAAAAATTAATCAGATCTCTTTTTGAGGCATCAATATTCCATACACATGAGTGATGTTATAACAAACACATCAGTTTGCGAGTTAGTAGCATGTCGTACACACAAATGATGATTTTGTATCCCATTTGATAGAAGAGGAAATGGATTTAGATTATAAAATTAATATTATAATATATATATATATATATAATATACTTTTTTATTATATCATCATAATTTGAGAAGGTTTTAAATAGTTTTATGTATAAATAAAATACAAATTCTTTGTCAAGAATGATACCTCTTCTTCGGATAACCTCCATAGGTTAGCACCAAAATCTATCAGGGGATAGTTTTTCATCAAACCAAGGCTTATAGAAAATGGTTTGGGAATTAATGAAGGTATTTTATCATGGATTGGTCTTACAAATATGGTTTTAATGTGTTAATAGAAGAATAGATACAATTTTCTTTTATAAGTGAATTTACTGAAACACTTGGAATTTTAAAAAAGAAAATGGTGTAAACACAATTTACCCATGAAACAATGATAAAAAATGGACCATTATTGAGAATTATAATTTTTAAGATTTATATATGGACATTAAATATATTTTATAAAACTTTTTTATCTATTTTTACTGTTATCTTTTTAGTTTAACCCCTATTAAATCCATTTTTTTATTAACCATATTAAATAATTTTTACTACTTTCACTATTCATAATGACCAGAAATTAATTTGTCCTTATTAGATAATATAAATTATTATAATTATAATTTTTGAATCTTTTTATAGAATTAAATTCATAGGATTGGAAGAATTTAATTTAAAATTAAACCTGTAGATGTGAAGTAAAATTCATTTTCCAATAAGTGAATGCTTGTAAGAAACAATAATTTTATATTAAATATTTGACCATTAATAATAATTTTATGAATTTAAATTCATATTTATTGAAATTCAATCTCTAAATTTGATTTAAATAATATTTTTAGTGTATTTTTAATTAATTAAAATAGATGAAAATTAAGAACTTAAAAACTATTTTCATAAAAAACCAGTTTTTAAACCCAAAAAACTTATACTAAATTCTAATATAACGATGATTTAAATTTTATTAAGTTGGATTAATGTAACTATATAATAATTATGTTACTTTTAATCATATTAGAAACATAACTAGACTTTCAAATTACAAAATATATTTAAAATAAAGGTCTTTTTTACAAAAATCGGTATTTTCACTATTCATTGATAAATAAACATTATCCAAATATCCCAAAATATCACCCTAAGTTAGTTTTGATATATTTATTTCAAAAATGAAAATCATTTTTTCAACTTCAAAATATAAAATTTATAAATAATACTTTTGCATAAAACTTTATAATTAAAGAGTTTAATTAAAAAAATTCTTTTTTGAATGAAAAATTACTTTATTTTTATAATTAATATAACTATATAATTCATATTAATAAACATGAAAATGAAATATTATATCATTACATGGGTTGATAAATTAGTCCACCATTTTTAAATTATGTCCTCATAAATTTATTCACTTATTAAAGAAGTGGCTATATCTTTCCCTCGTAGCATTTTCATATTTTCATATTTTTTCATCAACCAAATTATTTTTCCATAAAACCATATCCTAGTGAATCTCCTTATTTTGAGACACTTTATTTCATTGATCAAGATTATAAATAGGTTATTCCTCATAATAAAGGTTATCTTTCAACTATACTACCCTAAGGATCAAAAAATGATATGAATATGGCACACACTTCACTAACATTAAAACGTGATATACATTGTGTACCTAGGGTATAATCGAAGGTAAAGCCACTCAGTAAGAAAATGATCCAACATTCTCTATGATTTTATATTTTCCGATGAACCATGTATGTAACTTTCCCTTTTTAGCAAAATGAATAACACTTTTCTATAGATATAATTTTATAAAAACACGATATCCTACCGCGAATGAAATATCTTTCCTCCCATTATCCTCATAACATTTCAGCCTACTTTGATCTATCCTCACATATTTTGGAATCAACTACACCTTTTCAGACATTTACTCTACTATATCTAGTCCCATACACTTAATTTATCCTTTTTATTGTATAAGGTTGGAGTTTGAAACTGATTTCAATAAAATTCCTCAAAATGTTTCATCTGTATTATAGAATGAAAATTGTTATTATAAGAAAACTCAACCAAAAAAATATGGTGAACCTAACATCCATGTTAATCCATTGAACAAGAAAACATCATATCGTCCAAGGTCTGAATTGTTCAGTAAGAATATCCATTAGATTGAATATGAAATGTTGTACTGAAATTTAATTCATTACCTAGAAACTTTTTAAGTCCTTTATATAAACTATAAGAAAATTTGGGATCGTGGTTAGTGACAATGGAGAGAGGAACTCTATGTAAATTAACTATCCCCTTGGGAAATAGTTGATAATGTTGATCCAAATACATAGTAACTCAAATGGGAATAAAATATGAAGACTATTTAATTAATAAATAATAACCAAAATCACATTTTTACCTCAAGATATTATTGGTAATCCTACCCTAAAATCCATTGGTATATTTTCATATTTTCACTCTGTCACTAGAAAAGGTGTATGAATTTCCTTAAGTAATTTTCATTTTACATTACCCTATTTAAAAGTAAAACATTTCATAGTAAAGTTAGATATATCTATTTTTATTCCATCCCACCAGTAAAACTTTTGAAGGTATCTACAATTATCACTACTTCTAGGATAAATTAAAAACATTGAACTATGAGTTTCACTCCTCAATTATTTCTTAAATTGGGAATCACAAGGCACACATAATTGTTTTCTAAACCCTATAACACAATATTAATAAATATTAAAATTGGAAACTTCATCCTCATTAATGGATTCCACCTTTTCCTACATAAGATGATCCTCCTTATGATATTTCATAATTATTATTGACAAAGTTAGATGCACTGAAACCTGAAAAAAAATATGAAAGGATGTTCCTACATCCAAACCTTCTAGGAAAAAATTTATCAAATCATTATCCAAAGGGTCATGTTATAAATATAACATAGTGAATATTGAAATATTTTTCTAACTTAAAAAATCATCCACTTTGTTTTATTTTTTAGTATGTTAATGAATCATGAAATCATAAACCTTTATTACTTCTTTCCATATTCTCTATCTCATGTTTAATTCTCTCTGAGTGAATATATAATTAAAACAATTATCATCAGTATATATTTCATAGTTTACACAATAAAAATTATGCCTCTATATTTTTAAATATAAAACAATAGCAGCTAATTATAGATCATATGTAAGGTAGTTTAACTACTAAGGTTTCAATGGACGTGAAGCATAAACAATTTCTTGATCATTCAACATCAAGACAAGACCAAGTCCCTTCAATGAAGAATCATTATGGATGATAAATTCACCATTTCTATAATGTAGGGTCAAAACATGATCATTCGTAAATATTTTATTTAGTTCCTAAAAATAATCATCACATTATTTTTTCTTGAATAATTTAATTCCTTTTTTATTTGACTTATTTAGTAGGATATAAAACCAAGAACTTTTTTCAACAAAATATTGTTAGTAACCTAAAAATCCAAGAAAACTATAAATTTATCGAATATTTTTTATTCCAATACATTCTCCAAAAACATTATTTTTATTAGGTTTAACATTAATTCCATCATTATAAATAACCTTCTCAATGAAAGAACTTTTTTACAACCAAAAATTAAACTTATGAAATTTTACAAATAGTTTCTTTTATTTTTATGTTCTCAAAACCACTTATAGGTGTCTTTCTTGTTACTTGTGACTTTTAGAATATATAAAAATATCATCAATAAACACAACTAAAAACTTATCTATGAACTCATGGAAATATCTATTTATAAGTTACAAAAATACAAAGGGTGTATTGGAAACCCCTAAGAGAATAACTACAACTCACAATTCCCATATTTAGACTAAAACATCATCTTTGCAATATCGGCCTCCCTTAATTTAATCTGATGGTATCCAAACTCGATATCAACCTTCAAAAATTATTGCCATCCCATGATCTGGTTAAACAAATCAATGATATTAGGGGAATGATACTTTTTATTAATAGTAATTTTATTCAAGCCCTTATAATCATGGAAAAGTCTCATTAAACTATATTTATTTTTAACAAAAAAACATTATCAGCCAATGGTGAAGTGATGGGATGAATGAAACCTTTATCTAGAAACTCTTATCATTTATTTTTGAATTATAGAATTTCTACTTGATCAATTCAATAAGGTGGTTTGGAAATCGGATTAACATCATGTTCTGATTAAACAGTAAACTCAACCTCTCTTTTAGGAATAAAACCTAAAAATCATCAGGAAATGTATCCATAAATTAATTTTCTACTAAGATATCACTAATCTAAATAGTTTATTTTATTTTAACAATATTATTTGGGTAACTTTCACTTCCATCTCAAATCAATTTCTCGCTTTCTTGGTAAGTTATCAAAGGTATTAAATCATTGAATAAAAATTTATTAGCTCTTAAATATATCTTACCATAATAAATTGAAAGAAAATACATACCTAAAATGATATGAAACTCCATTATGGTTTGTTCAATGATATTTTTAGGGAAAACCATCCCAATAATTATAATATAAATATTATTATAAATCTTGGTTTATTCAATACATGATCCTTGATTTTTCACTGAGAGTTCTATATTACATTTATTCAGGTATATTCATAATTTACATACAATTCTTTTTATAAATGTATGAATGAGAAGATCGAGAGTCAAACAGGGTATTAGAATAGTTTCAATAAAAAATAAATATAACTATCACTACTTAATTTGATGGCTCAACATCAACCATAGTAGTAGATTTTTTTTTTCATAAACTTATTCTTCCAATCTTGAGGATTTATATCATGATTTATTATCTTCAGTCACACATTAACATAATGACCCATGTCATTTAAACCAAAGCATATCATAGTTGTATAGATATTTATTACCCCATTCTTGGATTTTTTAGGATTATTTTTCTTGTAATCATGGGCTATATGATCAAAATTTCCACATACTTAACTCTTCCCTAATTTCATAAGACATTCTCTAGGGTTCATTTTACCACACGTACCACAATATGGGAATATCATTACATTACCTTTGGATTTCATTTATGTAATATTACTCATAACCTAACATCCTAAGCACCTTTTAATTTAGTATTCATTAGGCACATAAGTTTCATAAAACTCCATCTCAACCTTTTCAACATAAAAAAATACTCATATAATTTAAATTCACTTTCAACCAAATTTATTCGTAAACTTGGTTTCAATCCAGAGTAAGATATATTACTTTTTCAAAAAAATTTATGAATAAAATCGGGTACATATCTATCCAACGTTGAAAAAAAAATTCATATGTGGATGTAATATCGTCATATTGTTTCCTCAATTATAGGAATTTTTTTTTCTCTATATTGAGTTGAAAACCCATGGGGTTGTATTTCTCTAGGAAAATATCCTCAAATTCTTATAAATCTACATAATGAAGATCATTTTTCTCTCCAATATTATTAAATAATAACCACTATCGATCAAATTTGACTTTAAAGAAAAAATAGAAGTAGTTACCTATTGATGCTCTAAACATCCCGTGACTTCAAATATCATTTCCAAGGAATTGACCAATCATTAAGCTATCACTATATTTTTGGTTCCACCAAATGTCAAAGGGTTCAATCTCATGGAAAGATCAACTTTGTACATGTTTCATGGTGGAAAATCAAGGTTTTTTTCTAACATGGATACCAACAACATTTATATCATGACCTAACTTGGCCATAATCACAAAAAAATTCTCAGTGAAAATTCCATCCATTTTGAGACGCGGGTTTGGAAGGATATCTTTTTCTTGATTCCCTTCAACTATAGATTTACTATTTCATCTGGGAATTTCATTCAGAAGAGACATATTTTAGTCAAAGAAAAAAATGTAATATATAATTCTATATCATTTAAAATTAACCACAATGTAAAATATTTCATAGTTATTCTATTAACATTATCCTAACATCAAAATTTTTCTAAAACCTTCCTCTAATACTAATTATAAGAAACCGACCTTAAACAATATAGGATCTTGATATTTTAAGTCAAAAATTCATTCTATTATAATTGAATGTATTTTCATGTTTATAGTTTTAGATAATTAGGTTGTATCTCATAAATAACAAAAATATATAATAAAAAGTTTATCCTTTTTATTAGAATCCATTTTTTCAACTACATAATAATTTTAAAATAAAACATGATTTCTTTTCTTGAAAAATATTCAGGAATTAAAACTTGACCTCTTCCTTTCCCTTTACCATCATTAAAAATTAGGAAGAAACATTTCCAAAATATTGTATGTGCACAAATAGTTTAGTAGGGTCCATAAATATGAGAAAACTATTATTCCATTGAAAAACATGAAAACTCTTGAAAATATTTTTTTAAAAAAACAGGCATTTTTACCCTAAAAGGGATTATCATTATTTTAAAATGTTCATTATATTAACATTAAAATAAAAATATTTACATGAAAACTCCTTATAAAGCATATAAAATTAATTTAGGTTCCTTCGGACATCATAATAATAGAGCTTATACAAGAACCCTTATAATCAGAATAACCATACATTTGACTTCCAAAATAATTCTCTGGAGAACATAATCATCACCCAATGTATTGGAGCATAATATGGGAGCACCCATCATATAAGATATATCATTATCACTTTTGAGCTATAATGGGGTTCAAACATTCATAAATAGTTTCCAAATACCATATCTAGAATAAAATATTTTAGTATTTCACCTTTTTATTATAAAACCCTTTAAAAACTATTTTAAAACCATTTAAAAAAACTTTTTGAAGTCAAAATACCCTTTTATTTTGAAATCAATTTTAAAAACATAAATTATAAGAAAAAGGGATAGAGGTATATAAGTTAAAGAAAAAATGAAACCGTGTAGAGGAATATAAACATGAAATAATGTTTATAGTTGAAAGAAAACTCATTATCATTGTATACATTCCTGCAATCTCCAGAAGGACTTAGATTTTTTATTATATAATAAGACCCCATTTTAAGGGAAGAAGGGGAACCCAAAAAGACTTCATGGACATAAGACATTACATGACCCAAATATCAAGAAAATAAAACTCAAACTGACAACTTGGAACTGCCTCTCCAAAGCATTTAAAACATGATAAATCACTCCACCACTGCATGATTGTACAACTAGCAAGGGTCATGTGTCAAAGAATAGGCCTGATCCAATGGCTGATTCCATACCCTCTCAAACATCAAATTCTTCTGACTTCTATATAGGTGAACCTCCTTCTCTGAATCCTTTTTTGAGTCCTGTTCCTTGAGGTCGAGTCCGGCTAAATCTTCAGAACCAGAGTCTCGAAAACTAACCAAAAATTTATATAAAATGTTCCAAGAATTAACGATTCTAGCCAATTTTCATCTGTGATCCATGGTCAAATTCATCATAATCCTTTGAAGTTGTAAAAGAACATCTCTGGGATCCAACAATGATGGATCCAACACAAGACACCGGTAATCTCTCACCCTCACATCCCAAAGCACCATGGAGACCACCACTAATATCCACCTCAGAGAGAGTGGCAGAGTCTTAGAGAAAGAGCAGAGGAACAAGTATCCAATCCCCTAGATTGAGCACATCTCCATGACACCCCAACCCCTACATCCACCAATGAAATCAAAGATGAACAAAACAATATCCAAAAAGACCAATCACAACTCACTAAACCAGAATCATATCACTAAACCTTTTATAAAAAAAGTCATATGAACAATCCTCAAAACTGAGAAAAAACCTGAAGAAATCTCTCGAACAAGATCATTCCCATCTGAAGCCAAACTGGGACACCGATGACTACCTGTCCAGACATCCTAAAATATCAATGAAACAACTACAGTAGATATAACTAGTAAAGAAATTGTATAATCGAAAGGCCAAGTTAGGGATAGGAAACTATGAACTGATTGGAAGAACACTGGAAGAGCCCCATGTTTAGATCTTGAACAGAATCCATTAGAAGAGACTATAATATTGCATTAAAGAGTGAAAGTTGTTTAAGGAAAGTGAATAATGGAGAAAATGAAACTGAAAGGGGTTTTATATACACATCATTAAAAATATAATTTCATAACATCAAAATATTCCTCAATGAATGGAAATTGAGATGTAGTAGCTTACCTTGAGTCTGACTCATCATGTATATAATTTATATTCATTAATAAAAAAATTATGTCAATAACGTAATTTATTAAGAAAATTTTTCAATTTTTATTCATTTTTTTATCTCTTACCTTGTCGTATATAATTAATTAATATATTATGTTTAAATATGGTATTTTGATGGCGTCTGGTTCATTGTTTCAAAATGGATTTGGTGTGTTAGACATTTCCAAAGAGGTAATTATTTGAAAATATATAGAATTATTGTCCTGAATTATTTATCATATTTATACATAAATTATAAATTTAAATATAATCATTAAATATAATAATTAAAAAACTAACTAAGTTACAATCATGGAGATAGTAGGTTGTACACACACATGTGTAAAATATCAATTTTTTCATCGATCATTATAGAAAATTGGTATGAAATATATTTTTTTATAATTTTCATCATATAATAAATAATTTATTATTTTATTAAATATAATTATACATATAGTATATTTTATTTTGGGATGAATAATAATCACATCATTTTTGGAGGCAGTTGTTCACACGTAGGCACAAACGACATTATCATTTTATAGAGTGGAAAGGTAAGAAAGAGAATTATATATTATCATTTTACAATGATAAATATTCCTTGAATATAATAATTGTTACTTATAATCAATAAATTTATCCATATTATCTTCATTCTAATGCGTTAATGAGAAATGAATCAAATCACTTTGTGAGGTTGTAGTTTGTTGTACACACAATTGTTGTTATCGTATCCCCCACGGAATGAAAAGAAATAAATTATCTGTGATTAACCTTTTATATAAGTATAATTATATTAAAATATATATATATATAATTTAAATCCTTCATTATAGCAATCCAAGAGAGGAGACGATGAAAAAAAATCACATCGGTTCACGAAACGCTAGTCTGTCATACACCTGAATGATGATTTTGTTTCCCATTTGATGAAAGAGAAGATGGATCAATGTTATATCATTAACATAATAACATATAAAAAACATTGAATATTTTTTTTATATTATAATAATTTAATAAGTAGGTATGGAATTGGAAGAATAAATAAAATAAAAATGCTCGGTTAAGCATGATATGTCTTCTTTGGATTAAATTGTTAACTTATCACCAAAAGACAACATATGATATATTTATGATCAAATAAATTATTATAGGATAAGTATTAAAATTTAGAGAAGGTATTTTGGTAGGTCTAATCTAAACCAAAATAGTTTTAATGTTTAAGGAGCAGAGGAGATGGGGTGGATTTTTATAAGTGAGGTGAGTGTAATACTTGTAATTTCTAAAAAGAAAAAGGATTACCCACATTTTTTACTTCTAAAAAGGATAAAAATGGGAAATTATCAAAACATAGACATTTTAAATTATTAATATATCCATAATAAATGATTTTAGATAATTTTTTCGGTCATTTAACCCCTTATATTTTTAATCTAAACCCCAATAAATCTATTTTTTACTTTAACTGCAACAAGAAAAATTATTGTTTTCACTGTTCATTATGACAAAAAATTATGTTGAAATTATTAGAAAATATAAATTATTCTAATTCAAAATATGAAATTAATTTTTTCAAATTCATTTAACCTAAGTGATAGGATTTAATATAAAATTAAACCTGATGACATGATGAAAAAGTGAGTTTTCAAGAAGTGTATTTTTCATGCACAAAATGATTTTATATTAACTCTATTGATAGTAATAATAATTATGACAATTTAAATTAATTATTATTGATATATAATCTAATTTTTATTTAAATAATTTCTCATTACTGATTTTTTAATTAATTCAAATAGAGAAACATTATTCACTTTAAAAAAAGATTTCAGAAAAAAACCCATTTTTAAACCTAAAAATAAACATGTACTAAAATATAGTTTAAATATGATTAAAATGTAATTAAATTGGTTAAATATAAATAAATAATTATTATTTTACTTTAAATGATATTAGAAAAATTATTAAAATTACTTAATTTATTGTTAATAAAATACATTTTTACAAAAAATGGTGATTTAACTATTCACCAAAAAATCTATATTTTCTGAAAAATCCAATAATTTCACCCTAAGTAAATTTTTATAGGCTGATTTAAAAACTTATATTATTATTTTCAAATTAATTTTCTATAATTTAAACATTTATCATTTAAATGTCACCTTATAATAAAATAGTTTAATTAAAACTATTTTTTATTGAAAATTTACATAATAATTTTATAATGAATTGAAATATATAATTCATATTGATAATCATGAAATTGATTTATTCTATCACTATTTGAGTTGTTAAAAAATGAAAATAATTTTTACTTTATGATATTTTGTTAAAAATTCAAACATGGGTAAAAATGACTTTAATCAATCATTGGAGATTAGTAAAAAATTTCTTCAAATAATGTTTAGAAAACATAGACATGGAAGGAAGAGGAATTTCAATCGAAGAGAAAAATAAAGAAATTTTTTCTAAAAAAATTATTTTCGACTATTGAGAACTTAAATAGAAGAAAATGAACATAAAAATGTATTTAATGAAGTAAACAAAGGAGAAGAAAAATCATGAAGTACTTGAGATATAGATCATATGATCTCATAATCAAAAGCATAATCATTAAAAAATCCAGATTAACATAGATATTATAACATAAAGCTTTTACCACTTTGGAAACTTTTTAATTTTAGAACCCAAGAAATAATAACTTTAAATGAAACATTAAATATCATGATAATAAATGAATTACTGATATAACATGTGAAGTGGATGTGTATACGCCTTATAAAATAATAACGGTGCGTAATGTAATGTATGTCCCATAGAAGGAAATTTGAGGCAAAAATATCATACCTCAAGTCTCTAATTTCTTCATACATGTTCAAACATCATTTATAATAAATATACTGATGTGCCTGATTTGTGTATACATTTTCATACATTATATTGAATATAAAAACTTTTTTCCACTGGATATATATTATTTTAGATAAAATGATTTATTTCGGTGTTCATGGTAAATTTTATGTGTTTTCCATCCAAATCCACAAATTGAAAAACTTGAGAGAAAAGATTGGAATATACACAACGTGTATTTATAAACACATGTTGTGTACATCTGGCTAGACATGAATCAGGTAGACTGAGTACACACCCATATACAATACCAATAACTAAATGCCTTCTACTACCTTGTCACATGTTGTTTCCTCCCTTCTAGATGTGGTTGGTTTGTGAAGTTGATACTATACACTATGTGGTGCAGTGCTACACACCGTGTACCTCCACCAATCGATTGTCGACACATTCAAATTCAAGGATCAGTGTGTCAGACCAACTACCAATAGAAAAAAAAGTCCAAATCATGTTGACCCGTATACATGATGCGTAATTTCTAGTACACACCGTGTATTTATAAATTCTATAAATAAGAGGGCATCCCTCCATGTTCTGGGTTAGACATCCCAGGAGAGGTGTTACCTCTTTAACGTTCGAACCTCCCTCAAATCCATTTTGAGTTTCTTCTTCCTCTTTTCATTTCTATTTTATTTTAACAATACTCTTCCTCTTTCTTCCTCTTGTTTCCATTTTAGGGATTGAGTTTCAAATCAGTCTTCACACAATGACCATGGCCATAGGAGTCTAGTTTTCTTTTTGTTGGGGTTTTTATAATATTATGGTTTGTTGTGATTCAAATTTTGAAGTGTAAATTTTATTATGAATTCTATTTTATAATTCTTTTACTGAACTAAATTCCAAGATCAGCACTGGTATCATATTAGACCAAAAACGGTAACAACGGAGAACACTAAAGGAGTTGTAGTGGATGAATCTATAACCATGGGGGGAACCCATTGCCACTATTTAGGGGTATGATATTAATATATATTTGAATTTTCAATTACTAGACCAAAGAGTTATATTTTAAATACACAATCACTAGTTATCAGACCAATATACTGTGATAGAATTGAATCCCCATGGTTAACAATTTTAATCTATAATATAAATACTAAATAATGATATTCATAATAAAACCTAATCAGATTTCAACCCTGGCATGCTTGTTCTTATATTTTTTTATGTTCTTATTTTGGTTTATTTCAATTTTCACAAATTGTTTCACTTTGTTTACTATTCCCTTCACCATTTATGCCTGGAAAACCAATCAAGACTCACCAACCTGCACTGCACCGTGCTTTTTTCTTATTTCCCCATGGGATCGACCTCGACTGCCACTAGCTACCTATTAGTTAGTTCAGAAGGGAACATCAAATTATAATTTGGACAATGACTTTTGATGAGAGTAGTACCGAATTCCAGCACCATTGCTGGGGAATTCAAAAAAAAAGCTACAATGCAAGTCTAGGTCAAAGGTTGTTTTTCCTTATTTTTCCATTTTTCTTTATTCTTTTCTTGATTCTTTTTCTTGGGAACCTCAACCCTACATCCAATGGATTATTATCCAATTGGGGAGTGGTATGACTTACCTGTAGTGCATTTTTATCTGTATGATCTAGAGCTATCGCACCCCTATCTAGAAAGAGTATTATCTATACATGGATAATGGGGTACAATATAAGAAAAAACCATGTACTTTCTTTACCCCACCCTCTCTTATTCTCCTCTGGAACTATTTTTAGGTAATAATGAGAGGTTATTATTGATGATGGAGGCATTCACCACATTCCATTTAGACCAAACCGAAAGGTTGGAATGACTCAGAATTATGGTAGAAGAGCTCTCTGAGATAATTTCCAATATGGATCCTCTAGATGAGTTTTAGGATGGGTGTTCAAAATATTTTTAACTATGGATACATGTTATGATGTGGGCCCCACCTTTCATTCATTAAAAATTTCATAAATTAATTTCCAAAACTCAAATTTTGAATACAGAACCACATCACATCATGTAAATACTGAACTTAGCCACATATTTATTTTTGAACCTTTAGTTGATTACATACCTATTTTTTAGGATTCCTGCAATTATTATCAGGTTTTTAGCATTTCAGTGTTGGGACCTTAGAAGATGATGGACATACCAAATCAAAACAAGAACCAAGTCCACATTCAGCATCTATTGGCCATGTATTAGGGCTACTAAAAGTCGCACCCATACTACCTAATGCCCAATAATCATGGAACCTTTATGGGGACACCAGACACATGTGATGGTTCGCGCTGCGAAAGCCACACCCACCTTTAGATTATGGGTATGTACTCGTAATTCAGGTCGAGCCGAAGACCTAAAACAAAGAAACTTGTTGGGAGGCAACCCAACCATTCCTTTCTACCCTCTCTCTTTCTTTTCTATTTTTAATACAAACACAGTGTGTATTTACACTCAACACTTCATGTACTACCTTCTCTTCTATCCACTATTTCAATAAAATAAAAATGATAGAACATGCCATCTGTATCTTATTACACAATGTGTACTTATCTTCTTAGTGAAAATTATCACTGTAATTTTTATATAATTAAATATTAATTAATATAATAAATAGGGACGAGTCATGTGCTGATGGAAAGTTTACTGTAATCCATTTTATCCACCGTCGGTTTGAATATCTCCACACCTTCCTTTGGTACATGGATCATTCTTTTAGAACCTTTGTTTTGTTTAAATGGAAAGTCATGTAATTTAAAAATAAAATAAAAGTTTTTCCTTAAATAAAATAAAACTCATGGTGGTCATGAATAGGTTATAATGGTCATAACACACAGATCCAAAAGATCCAACTTTGAGTCCTAACAACTGACCGAGTTCCATCATTTTTCATTTTAACAAAACCAAAAACATGCATTGTGATACATATTGTGTGAGTCATGTTTTCAAAATAACTTAAAACATTTTCAAAAATAATGAATCACCTGGGGATGATGTAGGTTGATTGGTAGAGACATAGTCCAGGGTTCAAAAGTCCCAGGTTCAAACTCAACAAATGTCAATGCTCAATCCCAATCTTTCAATAATTGAAACCACATGTCATGATTTGTTCTTTTTCCCATGCAAGACTGAACCATATCTAAATAATATAATATATTTATTGTAATTATAAATTATAATTATTATATAATTATTATATAATTATTATATAATAATTATACTTATTAGTATGAAAAAACCCAAACACCGTGTATAGGAGAACACGCCATGTAGTTTGGCTATAAAAGTCAAGATGCACTAACCGAGAAGAGCCCATGTCGCGACCACCCCTCCTCCCGATTTTCTCTATACTATGGTTTACTACATATGTTGTCAATACCATCCTCCTATAATCCACTAATATAGTTCATTTCAATCCTATATTTCTTCATCATTTCCATTATCGGTCCAGGTACACCCTTCTACACCCACTATTTCAGTCTTTTATATATATCTAGTTCGATTTATGGATTGAGTGACTATTCGGTTCACTCCGTAAGTACACAAGGTAAACAGAGAACACACAAAGTTTACTTAAAGTAAACATCCCCACATTATCTTTTTGTAAATTTGAAAATGCATTGAGTGTACATTTGGTACACACCATGTACATGCCTCTACCCAGTCTCTATGGGTATCTCATGTTCTACGAACACACGGTCCTGAGACCATGTGTCCCCACAAATCATTTATGTTTGTCTCATGCTGTGTACCTTGTTTATCAAGATTAGTCCATGTAAAAGGGTGTACATGAATTGGAATCTATATTCTGACACAGTCATGTAGTACCTACACACAGTGTGTACTATCCTGTACAACCCCTAAGAGCCGAGTCTGTGTACTACAAACACCTAGATGCTACCTCATTTTCTCACACACAACATTTATACCTTATAACACATCGTGTACTATCCATTTCCCAAACACATGCCCACTCGGCATGTTTATATAGAGTACATGGGTTCCTCACCCGATCACACTACATGTAGTGTACCCTGGATTTGCATGCTATGTATTTTTTTCTTATTTATGAATTTATTTTTTCTTTTTCTTCTGATTTTATTTATTTTTTCATTTCTTTATATTTTATATATGGCAGATAGATATCCTTGGAGTGGGAAGTGGCCTACACCTACTTCTGAAAAAGAGATATCTCCTCACTATTGGAAGTGACTTCAGACTCCCATGACACCTTTCGTGACCAGAACTCTTCCAATATCCCAACTACTATCCTTGGTGATGCTGGATCCTCTTTTACTAGCACCACCATCTTCGAAAGCTATTGTCCCTACTACCACACCAACCATAACTACTAAGTAATCTAGTATGGAATCTCCCAAGTCCATCTTTTCAACTTCGATCCATCCATGACTACGATGGATCCTCCAATTCCAACACCTCCATCCACAGCAGGCACGACCTCCGAGGAAGCTCTAGCTTTAGCTGCTCTATCCCCTACTACCAATGTTGGACCATCCACTTCAGCAGCTGCAACCCCACCTTGGCCTGCATCGAAAACTACCTAACCCCAGCCACATCCCTACCTAGTCATTTCTAAGGGCCATCCTATGGCAGATAGACTACAACCTATTTCACAGCACATGATCTAGTTGAGAGATTGTTTCTTGGAGATCATAGTGCCTAAGCTTCTAGGTGTCTAGGAGGAGATTGAGGATCTCCCCAGCCAAAAATATCTTTTGGATACATTCCAGGTGAGCACTCCTACCATAATAGAGTTTTTTTTTTGAGTTCTTTGTGACATTTGAGTTTGATGGGACCACGTACCACCATATTCCCAACAATACAGCTACGCCAACCCAATTTAGGTTGCACAGATGACACTTCTTAATAACTATAAAAGAGTTTGTAAGATGGTGTGGCTTATATCCCCATCCTACCAACCACCTACTATATCGACCCTTACCCACCCTAAATGCTCTGATCTAATTTCCATTTGGAAGGAGCTTTCAGAACTTGACCATAAGTATACCCCCACTTCTCAGAATATAACACTCATTATTACCCCCTTTTTGTTTCATTAATTGGTGCTTTAAATCCACTCTTTTCCTTCACTAGGAGTACATGGTGTCATGTCAGGCCACAACAGGGACCTTCTATCATGTATTGTTTGTCATGACTACCCTAACATTCGTTACCTCGCTGCTTCTTATTTACACTCCATAAACCACGATAGTTAGGGAAACCTGAACAGCGGGTTCTATGCCACCCGTTTGGCACACTACTTGGGAGATTTTTTTGAGCCCTATCTCCATAACAATCACTTAGCATCTCCCTAGAGTATGGAATTCATCATGATTATCCATATGAGGATGGTCATGCGTTAGGGAGATGAATTGTTTCTCGTGTAGGTTTCCCTAGATTCTATAGTGGTGAGAGATGACCCATCTGCCCCCTGGTGTTTTAGATCCAATCCCACCCATCCACTAGGGGATGTTTCTTCTCCTCCCACCCCACTTCTTCCTCCCTTACTTCATCCTCCTCCACCCCCTCTTCTTCTGGCCCATCCACATCCCCTCCTCCACCCGCACCCTCTACTGATTTCTCCATCTCCCTCCTACTGGAAATTATGGAGTTCCTCTAGGATACTATGGCTCAAACACTCATGCGACTAGAGAAGATGTTGGGAATTTGTATTCATCAATATGTACTTTAGTAACCCATATCCCCTACTCCGCTATCCAATCCTCATCCCACCGCAGTACAGACACCATCGACCACTTTATTCATGGATTACATCCTCATTTTCAATACCAGACCAGATGGTCTTACTACCTATTCGGGCTCGGCTATTCTCGTCGAGCCTCCTATGCAGTGCTCTGATCCTGTGCCTCCAACTACCACTACTTATGTTATCACAATATATGTACCCATTATAGCCACCAAACAATGCACATATCTTAAGCATCATGTGACCTCTACCCAATCCCCTTATTCGAGATGATGCCTCTTTTGAGTGGACCTCATGATTGGTTTTTGCAAGCTTGTTTAATTTTATATATATCATTCATTTGGGATATTCTTGTGATGTAATGGTGTATATGCATGTATAATTATTCTTACATTTCATTGACAATAACTGGTACTATAGATTTCTATGATATTCTATTTTTTACTACTTCTTATCTTTTTAAGCTCATCCCAAGGGAAGTATTCTTTTAGAGTGTATCTGTTTTTTGGAATTACTTCTTTCACTTATTTCCATATTCCTAACCCACCTGTGTTTTCCAACTTACCATTACTCGCCTTAGTGTTCTACTTAGAAGACTATGTGCAATATTAAACATAAGGGAGGGTTTATGACTACACATGTATTTTCCCTTAAACTAATCTAAGAGACATCATTAATAAATGAAACATTTTAAAATGTGGAAAATATTTGATTAATTGTATTTACAAATAATAAATACCTGAAAAGTAATTTTAGTAATTATATACTTATTGTAAATTTCAAAATCTTTTAAAATTATTTCTAATATTGTTTTATTTTTTAATTAAATTCTTAGACATTTACATGTATTAGACAACTAATTTTTATTCATGTCATGATATAACTGACCAATTATTATACTCATTATCGAGAGGTATTATGATCCTTTTGACATGTTCTTTCAAATACCCTCTTTATTGAGATATTCGTTAGATATAAATAACTACAAGAACTTTTATTTTTTTATCTTTGAAAAATGATGATTTGGAATTACAATAAAATGATTGACGAATTTTATTTTTTTATCCCCTTTTCACCTTGAGACCTACCTTACATATGACCTTTGTGAAACCCTTAGAAACCATGTACTACCTTGATAGGAATTCACATTATAAGTCTATTTATTCTTGCTACCCTAATTCTTTCATAATTTTGTGTGATTATTAATTTGATATTTATAGAGGGAGTTATCTATTCATGGTACATTTTGGTGAGCAACCATGAAATTAAGTGTGGGGGAGTGTTCCTCTTGTTCATTTAGGTAGAAGGGTTCCAAACCCCTATTCATTTTATTCTTGGTGTTTGCTATTAAAAAAAAGTTAAAAGAGGGACTAGATTCATTCATAATACATTATTGATGGTTTATGGATCCATGTTGGTAAGAGAATATTCATAGTGATGATACCCTTTTAGAGATCTTGATTGGGATGTATTTTTCATTCATATTTATTTATGAAAATCATATATTGTTATTTAATAATTCAGCCTTTGTTTTCAAGGCTATGAGATTATTTTCCACATTATTACCTACCTACCTAAAGCCTTAGAATCATTTGAACCCCTTTGAAGGGCCTCATAATTTTTTTTATTTAATTTCTAAACTAAATAATGAGAATGCATGGAAGCCTATGGATATACTGCATATACTTGATATTGAGCCCAAATCTAATAAAATGAACTTGATTGATGAGTTTGGTAACTTCTAGTGAGGAAAATCATCAATTGGCATTCATATTTCGGAAAGGTTTAGCAATATGAATAAAATAGGATGAAAAATATTTAATTAAATTATATATGAAGCATGATAAGAGTATCTTTGAAATTGAAATTTGTTTTGTGCCTTTTAAAATCCTCTGCTAGGAATATCATATTTATAATTATAATTAGTTTAATGATTCTATTTTTGGAGAATGGATTATGTTAATTAGATATTGATATTTTTCTTGATGGAAACAAAATGACAATGTTTGGGGGAGTTTGAAGTTCCTGATTTGTGTATACATTTTCATACATTATATTGGATATAAAAACATTTTTTCACCAAATATATGTTGTTTTATAGATAAAATTATTTATTTTGGAGTTCATGGTACTTCTCAGGTGTTTTCTAGCTAGAGCCACAAATTGCGACTGTTAAGAGAAAGTATTGAAATGTAAACTATGTGTATTTATAAACACACACCATGTACATCTACCCAGACATGGATCTTGTAGATCAATTACATTCCCCTATATCATACCAATAACTACACATCATGTACTACAAGTTCAAACATAGATCTCCCCTTCAAGATATAGTTGGTTGGTGAATTCAGTACTACAAACCATGTGGGGTGGCACTACACATTGTATATCCCCACCAACCAACCTACTACACATTTAGAGTTAAGGGGCAGTGCCATGGATCACCTAATAGTGGAGAAAACAAGGAAAAACCAAGTTGACTTGAGTACATGATGTGTATTTGCAAATTATATAAATAATAGGGCATTGCTTCATGTTTGGGGTTGGACATCTAGTGGAGGTGTTTCCGCTCTACCATTACAACCTCCCTCAGATCTATTTCGAGTTTCTCCTTACTATTTTCATTTCCGTTTTCGTGTAATTCTACTCGTAATAATTCATCCTCTCATATCCATGGTATTTATTGAGTTTAAACTCAATACTCACACCCTGAACATGGTTATAAGAGGCCAGTTTCTCTTGTATCGGGTGGTGATAAGATTCTGTTTTACTATGATTTAAATTATGAAGTGATGATCTTATTATGAGTTCTATTTTACAATTAATTTACTGAACTAAATTCTAACATTATCATTTGTATCTTATCCTACCAAAAATGGTATTAATGGATAACACCAAAGGAGTTGCAGTGGATGAACCTATGACTATTGGGGGAACCCGTTGCCACTATTTTAGGGGTATTGTATTAATGTATATTTGAATGTTCAATTATCAGACCAAGGAATTGGATATTAAATACACACTCACTAGTTATTAGAACAAGAAACTAGTATTTAATATAATCCCCATGGTAAAATATTTACATCTATAATCTAAGTACAAAATAATTAAATTCATAATAAAACCTAATCTTATTTCAACCCTGACATGCTTGTTGTTCTATTTTTTCTATTATTCTTTTTTCTTATTTCGGTTTTAACTAATATTTTGACTTTTTTACTATTCCCTTCACCATTTCTATTTGTAAAATCAATCAAGATGTGTAAAATTTCACTGAACCTTGATTTTTTCTTGTTTCCCCTTGGGATCGACCTCAACTACCACTAGCTACTTAGTAGTTGGTTCAGAGGGGAACATCAAGTTCTAATTTGGACTGTGCCTTATAATGGGAGTGGTCCATATAGGTTTATTATAAATATATTCTAGAACTATACTCATATTTATCATACCATATATGTTTAAATTTATCCTTTTATTACTTGTTTATTAATAATTACATGTAAAAATCATGTTTCAGGTAATAACTGAGTCATTTTCAATGTATGTTTTGGTTTCTTATTTTCTATCCTTTTACTTTGATCATGCTTCCATAATATCCATAATTTTAACCATTATATAGTTATCATATATATTCATTATATATATATTTAGAGTAATCCATAAATTATAGATATAGAAAATGAATTACACCATTCATGGAGATGGCAGGTCATACGTACAAATTAATGTTGTCTCCATTTTATTGATGGGTGTAATGAAATGAAGGTAAATATTAATTCACCTTTAAAAAATCATTTTTTATTTCACATATATATATATATGTTAATTTAATATATTTTTATTTCCATGCATGTAAAAATAAAATTAAAAATGTATCATATCACTTTGTGGAAGTGGTAGCCAACATGTACGCACGAGTAAAAATTATCATTATCCAATGGATTGGAAGCTAAGAAGGTAGATGTGATATTATAATTATAGGAGTGTAAATTTTTTGTAAATGTAGTTTATATATATATATATATACATTAAATCCATCATTATCTCTAGACATGATATGTGGTGATGTAAGACAAAGTGTATCATTTCACGAGATGGTAGTTTGTCATACACATGATCGATGGTTTCATTTACAATTTGGTGGAAGGGGAGTTAGAAAAAGGTTACTACATTAATATAATAAAGTATCAGTAATTTAAAGATAAATATTTTATTATATCATCATATTTGAAGAATAATTTAAGGAGGTGGAAGAAAAAATAACACAAAACACAAGTTTAAGAATTTTTATGTTCTTTAGACAACCTCCTTAGCTTAGCACCAAAAGCCTTCTTAAGAGGGTTTACTAATAAATATAAGGCCTATATGATGTGATGATGGGATTATATTAAAATAATTTTTTAGTAATTGGATAAAATAAATTTTTTTGGATGTGTGAGGAGGAGAGGATAGGGGGTTCCCTTTTATAAGTGGAAGAGATGACACGTTTAAATTTTTTTAAAATAAAAATGTGTATCCATATTTTAAACATAAAACAGGGACAACAAATTAATCATTATAAAAAATAGAATATATAAGGTAAAAATATGGATTTTAAATAACATTTTTACATTTTTTTAGGTCATTTTACCCATAATAAATTTATCTTAACACCTAGGTAAACTCTTTTTACCTTAACCTCGATAATTAATTTTTACTATTTTTACGATTCATTTTGACCAACAAATATGATTACCTTGTTATATAATATTAATTATGTGGATTAATTTTTTTTATCCTTTTTTCAAATTCAATTCACATATGTGGAAAAATATAATTTAAAATTAAACCCATATATGTGATGAGAATGCAGGTTTCCAAAGAGAAAATCCCTATAGGTATAGAAAGCTTTAATATCAAAATTAAATATAAAATTGAATCTAATGAAATAAATTGGATTAATGAATATATTATTGAAATATTTTAACATTTTAAACATTTTAAAATAATATGTAACATTGTAAATTCTTTAAATGAAAAGGTATTTTTTAATAAATATCAGTATTTTTCACTATTCACAAAAAAATTAATTTTTTAGAAATTTATCAAAAATCAATCCAAAGATAATTTTGAAATTTTTATTCCAAAAATAAAGTTAAAATTTCAAAATAAATTTTATAAATTTTTAAAAAATTATTTTATTATTTTGTCAGAAAAAGCAATAAAAATCATTTATTATAAAAAATCTATTTTTGAAGCATATAAAACTTTACTAAAAATTAAGTACTTATTTACAAATATATTTTATTTATCTAAAACATTTATAATTAATTTTTAATATTTGGTTTTTTTTATTTATAACACCAATTTTAATGTATAGTTTATAATGATTAGTTTTAAATAATAATATAAATAGTATATCGGGGTTTATTAAAAATTAGTGTTGTGTGTAACGCTAGATATAAAAGGAATTAAATTTATTGAAAAAACAATTCATAAAATAATAGGGTGTTACATTATACCCCCTTAAAATGAATTTATCCTTTGAAATTATTCAACCTAATAAAGAAAAAATGGGGGTAATTTTTCCTCATCACATTCTCAGGTTCCCACATAGCTTTTTAAAATTGATGGTTTTTTCACAAAGCTTTCACCAGGTGAGTGGTATTATTTCATAGAACTTTACCTCTGTGATCCAAAATCTCCACCTGTTATTCATTGTAAAAAATATCATTATCTAGTTTTATGACCTCAAATTTTAGTGCATATAAAGGAAATGGTATGTATTTTTTTAGGAAAAATACATGACACACATTGTGGAATTGAGAGATGTTTGGTGGAAGCACCAATCGATAAGCTATCATCCTAATACAATCAATAATTTCAAAGGAATTAATATAACCATGGATTATTTTTCTATTCTTTTTAAATTTCATTACCTTCTTCCACGGATAAATTCTTCAAAACATTTTATCACCCACATTAAATTTCTATAGCACACCGGTAATTGTTTGAATAACTTTTCTATCGAATTTATGACACCCTTATGTGTTGCTAAATAGAACTAAACATACATTCCATTTTCTTCAGCTATCTCAAGACCCAATATTTTTCATTAACCAACATCATCATAGTACATTATAGATCTATACATATTTCCATAAATGGTTTCATAAGGATCCATATGAATATTTGATTTAATTTTATTATTGTAAGAAAACACGACTAGAGTAATGTGTTGATGTTATCCACCTTTGAAATTTGTAGAACTTTCTCTCAACATATCATATATTGTTGGAATTTCTCTCTTAAACTGCCCATCTATTTGAGGATGATATGAAATTTTGAAACTCAATTTTGTATCAATAAATTTTTTATTTATTCACTATAACATCAGGGTAAACCATGAGTTCCAATCAGATACAATAGAATTTGGAACTCCACACAACCATAAAAGCTTTTCAATGAATATCCTAGAGAAATGATCAAGATAGAAATATTATGCAATAACAATGAAGTTTATTGACTTTATAAGGATATTTACTAAAACCCATGTTGCATTGTTTCCTCGAAATGTTTTGGGTAGTGTGGTAACAAAATCCATGGTGATGTTTTTCTATTTACATTCTGGTTTGGGTAGTGGTTTTGAAATCCCCTTAAAATTTTGTCTCTCAACTGTAACTTATTAACATACCAAGAACTGAGATACCAACTATGTGATATCTATCTTAATGTCATCACATAAAAAATACACCTTTAAATTACTATACAAATTTGAACTTCTAGGATGAAAAGTGAATAAAGAACAATGAGCCTCATCTAATAGCTCATTCATTAAATATGGTTTTGAGGGGATATAAATACAGTTGTTGATCCTTATTACTCTATCACAACCATTATTAAAATTAGGAATATTTCTAAACTTTTGTTCAGCTCTACATCTTCCATTTTCACCTTTTAATATTAACTTAGAGAGATGGTTGAATGTTCATTTGAGAATGGACATATTTCTCCCCTTCCATTATGATTTCAAAATCCCTCATTTTTAAATCCATAAATATCGGATCTTTTGTAACCCTAATCATAGATATGATACCATGTCCCTTTCAACTCAAACAATTGACCACCTTATTTTTTCCCTAGGTGTTAATGTATTGTAAAGTCACACTCTTTAATCTACTCTATCCATATTATCTAGCACATTTTTAACTACTTCTATGTGGATAAATACTTTAAACATTTTTTATCATTATATATATCACAATTTTATCTATAATGATAATGAATTTTTATATTTAATGAAAAAATTACCATAGCTAACTCCAAATCATGAGTTGAGTAATTTTTCTCATGAGGGTTCAATTATTGTGATTCATACGCAATAACCATGTCAAAATACATGAAAAATACATATTAATACCTTATTAGATGCATCTTTATATATTATAATTCATTCTCCACTATAAGGTAATGTAAGAACAAGTGTGTTTACTAATATTCTCTTCAGTTCCTTCAAATTTTCCCCACATTCATCCATATAGAGGAACTTGGATCCTATCCAAGTTAACCTGGTTAGTTGAATAGATATTCAAGAGAAATTATCCATAAATCATCAATAATATCCATCAAAACTATAATGACTTATGATCTTTGTTATCATGGTTTGTCTAGGAAAATGTTTAATAGTCTCTGTCTTTGATTGATCTACCAATATACCCTCTTTTAATATTATAGGACCTAAAAAATGAAATCTTTTATACCCAAAATTCACACTTTTTAAAATTTCCATATATTTTATCCTTTTTAGGGTATTTATTAAAATTATCAAGTTATATTCATGATCTTCCTTTGTCTTTGAATAAAAAATTATATTATTTATAACAACTATCAAAAATCAATGAAGGTAATATCTAAAGTCTATATTCATTAAATCCCTTAAGATAAAAGGTTAATTTGTAACACTGAATGGAATCACTATATAATTATAATATCTATAAGTTATATGGAATGTTTTATTGGGTATATTCCCTATCTTGATCCTCAGTTGATGATATCTATAATAAATTATAATCATGTAAAAGTATTAATATATGAATAGTTGATAAATTAAATCATTAATATAGGGTATAGTATAATTATTATTGATTTTGATCTTATCCAACTCTTGATAAACTATTTAGAGTTTCATCAATTTAAATTTATTTTTAACAAAAAGAATAAGGGCACCCAAAGGTGACACACATGGCCGAAATAATCCCTTATCAATATTCTCTTCGTGTTTCTTCTTTAATTCTTGAAACTAAATTAGTTCCATTCTATAAGGAGTATTCAAAAAAGGCATAGAACTTGGTATGAGTTCTATTTGAAATTAAACTTCAGGATTGAGTGGAATACTTGGAAAATATTCTAGAAATAAATCAAAAAACTCTCATAAAATAGGAATATAATTAATGTCATGTTTATCTCCAATTATATGAGATAAAAAACCCATTTTGAATGGGAATCAATACCCATACAATGGATTTGGGTTCCATCAGACATTCATTTTTATCATCGAACAAATAAATGATCATAGGTTGGTTTAGAATATCAAATTTTACTTCCCACCATCATCAATTGATATGGTATTTATGTAGTGCAAGCCAATCCATGCCAATAGTAGCATAAAATTCAACCATAAGAAGAAGGAAAATATCTAAAGGAAGTAAATTATCCCAAACATCAACTAGAGGGGGCCTATACACTTTATTATCATTAATTTTATAACCCTAATTATTTTCCCATTTCCCACTAATCTCACTTTTACCTAAAGTTTCAAACCAGTTTTAAGGATCCTCACAACTCTCACTATCAAATTTAGAGTTCATTGATGCCACACAACTTCTAAATCTGACTCTGGTTTCTCAATTCAAAAATCACCAACCATCGGTGGATTTGATCGATAGTTTTTTTATCTTGGGTCTTAAATGATTGAGAAACAATGTGAATACACAATAATAGGAATATTATGATTCAATTTTGTTTTCTGATAAATTTTATCATGTCCTAGTCCAAAGCTCCCAGTGTCTCTAACAAATCCCACTTCATCCTTTTCTAGAGGTCCTATGATTTCTAAATGATGCATTACTCTCTAACAATCATGATTTGGGTTAGTTTTCTAGGGAATTACCTTCTATTTTAGAAACCTTAGATGTTTTTAATGTTAGGGGACTTGATTGGCCAGTAACTATGTTTTGATATTAGAACTAGAGTTGTTTTTCACATTGTTCCCCCTTTTATTTTCATTGAATTATATATTTTAATATTCTATTAGATTTCATTTGGATTGAATATGGTGAAGATTTTTAGTACAAACAACTAGTTTCCATTGATAAGTGGGTATATTTTTTATCCTTATAAAAGAAATTGGGTCACATAAATTTAGTGTGTCAATTAGGGATTAAGGTTGGACACCAAAATATGGACATGGTTTCAAAGTCAGGTCTTGGTGACAAGGACTTGGTGTTTAGGTCTGATGGTCCAAATGAATGGGATCAGTATGGTGTTTAATTGGATTGAAGCACTTTAAATTAACAATATTCTTCTTATATGGAGGCAGCTAATTAGTTTTTTTTTAAAGGATCGTCAAAATATAGTCTCCCCCATGAAAAAGGTATTCCATTAAAACTTTGACTTGAAGATCATATATGTCTATTGTAGATTGTGGTGTGAATTGGTTGAGCATAATTAGGGGGTGTGATTCCCATCCAAGTCAGAAGAAAATGATAGGGTGTGTGTAACATGATTTTTTGATTAATGTAATAATGAACCCAAGGTTTCATACTACATGGATAAACTATACCAAAAAATGGAATTCCTTTAATGGAGGATTCATTGGAGACAATGATAGTTCAACATAGTTAAGAACATGGACATTCAGTGGTGTCTCATGTGACAAGGTAGGGAGGTCCAACAAGATATAATGCCTAAGAGATGCAAGTCATGGGGGATAGGGTGTCGACCACATTAATTCCTAGAATTCATTTTATAGATATTAATCCTGGGAATCATTTTTATTTTTCGGATAGTGCAGGGTTGGTACAGGAACATGAATCAGATCGGGCAGAGAACATCAATTAAGGACAAGGATTTCTCAAGGTAGAGTCTAGTGAAGAGACTTGTTATCAATTTTCAAGAGATAATGTATAAGAATATCATGGAAAAGGGATACACAGTCTGAGGAGGGGGAAGGGTCATAGATGTAATTAGGATTCAGGGAGTTTCTTCTGAATTTAAAGAAAAAAATCAAAAGTGAGAAAGGAAGATTCGTTCTTACTTACCCATTCTATTGGATAGAAGACACTCCAAAATTATGAATTCCAAGGTGATAGACTGTGATCACAATGTGAAGGATAAAATTTTGATTTTTATTATTATTATAAGGTTTATGAACCAGAAGGAGGTTTTATGGAGGATTTAAAATAAAGGAAGGGGTGCTCAATTATGGAAGACCACTCTTATACCATGGTCATAACTAATTGAGATGAGGATGAAAACAATGCAGAAATTGGGAAATTATCATTCAATATGAGGAATAAATTCTAGAGTAGTCACTCTCAATTAAAACCTCTCAAGTGGATGCTGATAAGATGACTGAGAGACTGTAAATTTTGCAAACTAATACGGAGAAGATATAGTGGATCAACAAAAAAATATTATTTTGGTAAAAGTATTCAATGAAAGGAATATAAATATGGAAGAGTACATTTAAACATTTGAAAATATGTCTTATTCATAAAAATACCCCATCAAGGATGATTCATCTACAGTGGTATATAGACTTAATAGAAAATTATATAGGAAGAACTATTCTAATTGGAAAAAAATTACCTTTAAATTATTTTGTGATCTCTTATGGTATTTGATGATTTTTATTTTTTATTTGTATGTGTTCTAACTTTTCCTAAAAAAAGTGTTTGATCAAATAATAAAGTAAATTTTTAGTCCGTCACAAACTTTGACTAGAGAATAATCATATAATTGATATATAACCATTGTATCATTTGGAGTTTAACTAATAATTCAACATATAATTATTTAGGATGGAACAATAATTCCTATTGACTTTTCATGATATAAGGGTATTCATATGAATAAGTTAAAATATTGTGCTTCAATATTTGAGAATACTTGATTCCACTTCAAATTCATCAATTTATCTTCAATCCCTTTGTAAAACCAAAATGGTTTGCATGAACATCAATATAATTACATTTGAGTGATAATTCATTAAAAATTATTTTTAAGATGTTTAAATCTTGACACATTATTTTGAATCTATGACACCTTAGGCTTAACCTTGGTCATTTATGGATATTATTCAAATCATTCATGATGGGTGGTAAATAGTTTGAGAATTTCCAAATTATATCCCGCAAGAGTGTCAAACTAGATATGAAATATTCCTTGTATTCATGCACTAGGTAATGATCGAGTCAAGCTCAATACACCATTTTAAGAGTAACTACCACTAGGTACAATGGTACCAAAGCCACATCCACTTATATTGTCCATACTAGGATTTAATTTCATAGAAACCACTTTCTCAATCCTTCATCAAAATTCTAGTCCATTATCCTATGATTTGATTTATCCTTAGACTAATCCTTAGAGAATACTTAGGGATATCACTAAAGGTTTATCATCCTTCCTTCCAAAAGTTAACTAAACTTTTCTTCAATATCATCTATAACTACCAACACTTCTCATACATTTATATTATATATTAATAGATGAATAATAATTTTCATAGAAAAATAATCCATTCCAGAATCCTATAGCTCTAGTGCATTTGGAAACATGGATTCATAAATAACTGGTTCATAAGTGAACAAAGTCATCTCCCACTATGTTCTTCATAACTATAATCCTTATTACACATATCATACATGATTACTTTCTTCATAAACTATAAAAAGGAAACATAAGTAATGGTGACATCAAATGCTCAGTATGGGTAAAAAAGGGATATATCAACATAAAAAGAGAATAAGGGTATGAATGCATGAGAATAACATTTTACAACCATACCATTCATATAATAGATTATAAAATTGAATCTTGGAATAAATATTGGTAGTTTATAAAAGATGAATAATGAAGGGATTAAATAACATGATCTATGATAATGTGACATTCTCATAAGACATATATTTGTGGCATGAAAATAAGAATATAAAATAATTTCCTTATTATTAAAGGATCACTGTAATGTCCTGACCTAGTTGCCACTGAAATGGTGCCTTGATCCAATTCACTTCGTAGCGTCAGCTGTGGTTCCCCATAGGCTAGAGACTGCCGACCAGTAACGAGAGTTTAAAGGAAATACAATGGGGAGACTATACCCTCTAGATCAAAAATTAATATAGTGGAAGAATAAATAAATGGAAACATCAGAATTTAATATCAACTAAAAATAAATAATAAATGAATGATTAACCACTCATGAACATGATACACCATACATGATGAATAAATACAACATATAATACATAAGAAATACATAACAAAAGAAAAAAATTTCCAAAGGATATCTCTATCTTTATTCAAAGATCCAACCAAGTTTTATGATCATAAGGTCTCATATCAAAGAATAACTATATGAAATTAAAAGTAGTATGAAAGAAGAATCCAGAATCTAGCTCTATAACTATGACGTCTTTTCAGATACCAAACAACATCTTGAAAATTTTGTGAGATAAACTCAGTATATTTCAACCAAATGTGTCTAGAGCTTCCAGTTTATGATTATAAAATATAGTACTGTATTTGAATAGAAATAAGGTAGTAAAATTAATAAATGTAAATATGTTAAGCTTGGGTTCCTCAAAGGACACCTGACCAACAATACCTACATCATCTTAAGTCGTAATGTCTCTGATGTTGTATCACCAGGTTTATATATATAAGTATAATTATATATGTATATATAGAAACTATACAAATAGAAACATATATTTCCAAATATATATGTATTTCTAGGTAGGACCCAAGACATAACTACGACGTCCATTCTAGTCATAAGATTCTCATTGACCAATAATAGGAAATACCATACCCCAGTATCTCAATTTAAAAAACCATTCCTGAGTATCATAATATATATGGGACAGAATGTCTGAATATCACAATAAGGAATTCCAAGCCTCGGTATCAAAATTTATAAGGGATTTAATGCTCGTGTATCAAAATTTGTAAGGGATTCCATGATTGAGTATCATAATAAGGGACACCAATCCTAAGTATCCTAATTTATAAGGAACACCATTCTAAGTATCATAATAATGGATTTGATGATTTAGTATCATAATTTATAATGGATTTAATTACTGAGTATTACAATAAGGGATTCTATGTCTATGTATCACAATTTATAAGGGACATCATTCCTGACTATCACAATAATAGACCCCATGACCATGAATAGTAAGAAAATTGTATTATGTCCATGATATTATTATATCTATATTATAGTTCACATTTGAATAATAAAGTGTTCATGTTCATAATCATGCCATTTCACAATTTATGATTATTATTTAGGCCATCCCATATATAACTATTCAAGAAGGCCATGGGAGTGTCATTCCAATTATCATTTTAGATAACGTCATTTTATTTCCCATTTATATTAAATAAGAAAGTGTACCTCATAGCTGGTTTTATTATAAAATAAGACAAGGGATACAATACGTATCATTATTAGTTTAAATACTCAAATAGATATGCACCCATTTAGATGTATGTAATAACTAAGTCTATGAGAAACTCCATGCTATAATATAATTCATCAAAACATTTTTCATTAAATAGATTACAATTTGATTCAATTAATGAGATTGTATGACTCACGATGTCCAACAAAAAGTATATTATCAAGGAATAAGAGATTTAGATAAATCATTTTAATCTATTAAGGCATTTAGAGAAACATTCCATGGATTTCTAAAAACACACCAAAGTGGTGGTTAAATCAATAATCAAGGATAGTGAAAATGGGATATAATCAAACTCACCTCAAGGGGTGGTTTGGGTTGAGTTTACTAACCACCAACCATGTAAGAGGGTTATAGGTCATCGTCTAAGCATTTAATTTAATTAATTTCACTTTTAATAAGTGATGCATGGATGGTCTGGTGCACTATGAAATGGTTTGTGTTATTAAACATGAAACTTTTATTTTAAAGAATATAAAAAACCTACCTTGGGTTTAGGATTCTTA